>CATIUR010000003.1:53957500-55157500 GCA_949592205.1 Helichrysum umbraculigerum | reverse complement strand
AACGGGAGTCCACCAATGTACCTCCCGATTCGTTTGTTTTCAGGGTTTACTATGTTTGGACAAAGGGATGCTAGTTGTTGGAAACGATTGGTATATGTTTCGATGTCGTTGTCTTTTACGGTGAGAAACCAAAGTTCGTCCTCGAGTTTGTGAAGTACTTCGATGGGGCAATACTTGTCCTTCATGATTTGTTTCAGGTCTTCCCACGAAAGTTCGTGAGCAGTGTTGATTCCTACAGTTCGGGCGTGAAAATTCCACCAGGTAGAGGCATCATCCTGGAGGGTATATGTGGCGTACAAGACTTTGCAGTCGTCGGGGCAGTTGCACATGTGGAAAATAGATTCCATTCTCTCGAACCATCGAATTAATCCGACAGCTCCTTCAGTCCCGACGAAGTTTGGGGGTTCGCACCTCAGGAAATCCCTAAAAGTGCAAGGCTTTACTTGGTTCTGAGCAGCTAGGGTCGCAGTCACTGCTTGATTAATGATTTGATCTTGCTCAGCTCGAGTGAAAGTTGGTCGTTTAGGAGGCATGATTCTTGAACAAGAATGAAATGACAAAGTGTGAGATCTTTAATCAAAGATGATGATTATTATAACGACATAAGTAGCTGACTTGAGTTGGAATTTATGATACACGGGATCCTACGATCCTTGACGTTGAAGTTTTTGATATTCTAGGTGACAGACGTATCTCTGCCCTTTTGTATTGTTGGTACAACAGTTTAAGTAACCGTTGTCTAATTTTCTTTAGTTAAGTTATCATGAATTTCATGTTTTTCGAGTGTTGTGACCAGTTGAGTTGTAGTTTCTAGGTGCGGTCGTACCATGACCGAGTTGTGTTTTCTATGTAGTCAATCCAAGACTATGTTGTTGTGAGTAGTCCAATGGACTATATCGTAGTACTAGAATATCGCACGGCCATTCATGCTTGTGTATGTGACAACTACAGTGTCCTCGGTGGTGTTGAAGCTGGGTCCACCAACATAACCCATGTGTGTGGTGACATCATTGTGTATTTATTGATTAACGCATTACATGCTTAATTGGTAGTATATACATATATAGGGTGTACACGTAACTATACAAGTATACGCGTGTAGTAACAGTCTGTAACACCCGCCAAATTAGGACTAGTAATTAGTGCCTAATCATATGTTAATACATGTAATTAGTTCCTTGTTAGGCTAATTAATGTATCGAATTTTATATATTGTTGAATATATGCGAAAATGCGATTTGATTAAATCGTACGCAATTTAAATCGGATGTATTTCGATTCTATTTTATATGGACGTTGGTGACAAAATTTTATTAAATAACGGGTTATGTCAAAAATATTATTATTATAATATTTCGTATCGTACAATCAGGAATTTCATAATTTAAAACGTAAAACGCGCAAACCAAATAAAATAAATTACAACTTATAACTCAAAATAAAGTGATTAGTAAAATATTTAAATAAACTATCGCGTAAAAATTCGTAATTTAAAACTTATAATTAAAACGTAAAATAATTATTAAACGTCTAAACGACGGAGCAAACGAACACCACACGGAACGCGGGGCGAAAACTGGAAATGGGGATAAACCCCCACCTCCCATTTTCTTTCTTTCACTTTCTCTTTTTCTCTTTCTCTCTCTTTCACTTTTTCTCTCAAGTTTCATCATCACCACCACCTCCACTTTTCTATCGAAATCGACAAATAACAACATCAAACGGCCTTGGATCATACTACCCTTTTTGAAGAAAACAACCACCGCGACACGATCTATCATCCTATCTTTTCGGATTTCTCATCCGACACTTTGTAAGTTTCCGACAATTCCCGAAATCTCTCGTTTTTAAATGTTTTCACTTGTTAGTAGTTTGTAACAACTTATAATGTCCCTATAAGGGTTGGGTAAAAGTTTTGGACCGAACGGAAACCGAAAAACTCGTTTTCGACCCATTTTCCGGCCAACAGACCGCTACGTCGCATTTGGCCCGGAATCTATGCGACGTCAGCCTCTACGTCGCAAAACACCTCTTGACGTCGCATAGTGCGACGTCAGTCACAACGTCGCATTAAATTGTGACGTCGCATATAGCGACGTCAGCCTTAACGTCGCCAATACCTCGCCACGTCGCACTTAGCGACGCAAGCCCCTGCGTCGCAGAAATCACCTACATCGCATTAGCGACGTAGCACCCTACGTCGCATTAAATTGCGAAACGTCGCCTTTAGCGACGTCATGCTCTACGTCGCAATCCTATCTGCGACGTCGCACCCTACGTCGCATAAAACAGCAGGTTTTCAAACTTTAATTTCACTAAGTGTCGAACTTTTGCAACCTCAAATCCTTATACGATACGACTTACAAAACACTTTGGGACACTTTTGTAAGTGCAAAACATCGATAACTTGATAATAATACTTAAAGATTATTATTTCAAACTCGTCACCAACAGGCCGTACACTTTTCAAACACTTAAACGTATCAACCAAATAGTGGAGATTTGGACATTATAGTTGGACGAACAACTACAAGGTAGTCTTATTAGATACCTTCGCATATTATAACCATCGCGTGTCGTGGACACCCTCAGGTTACAAGTCTTTGGACTTCGATATTGGCTAATCAACTTACGTTTGTTTAAACGCATTCCAGACTCAGGTGAGTCTCATAGCCCCTCTTTTTACTGTTTTACTCAGGGGTGTGATATACTGCTCAACTTTTAACATGTGAACGCAAGTACCAACTTTTCATATACTACATGAGTTTTTCGAAACTAATCATTTTAAAGTCCTCCGTCAGCATAGTTGTTAATACGTTGTAGCGTGAATATTAGTATATGGTACCATATAGGATTGACCCTCCTCGTTCGGGTTAGCAAGCACTAACCGGGTAAACGGACGTACTAATATTTGGGAAGACGAATGTGGATTAGGCATTCGTGGAGGCACCTCGCCCGGAATTCTCTGTAGGGGACCCGGCCCTCGAGTTAAGCTCAACTATGTGCTCATGGCTGTATACACGATGATTATCATTTAATTGCTGGATACAATTCATTATTTTATTGCTGGATGCAATACATTATTTAAATCTTGCGGTTCATACGATATAACTTGATTTCAAACCTGTGAGCTCACCAGCTTTATAGCTGACCTTTTAGCATATATCGCAGGTACCCAGCAGTAGGATGTTTCTGCTTCAGGATTTAGCTCGAGTCAGCATACAGAAGTTTGAGATTTTCTTGCATTAGTATATTTTGTATAAGTACTTATGTACTGAAATCTCATTTGATTTAACTCGAGCTATGTAACGCTTTAAATGTTGTAAACATTCCAATTATCAATATATTTTGTTAAAACGACGCATATAGAGTCGTTTGCTATTATCTTTGTGTTTTGTTATTGATTAGTAACACCCAAATCAAGCTTCCGCAAATCATCAAATTTGGGGGTGTTACAGATTGGTATCAGAGCCTAAGGTTATAGTGAACTAGGTTGCATTTAGTGAGCCTAGACTATGACCATTAGGCAGTATTCCTTATTAGGTATGACTGGTTCAGGGATTACAGCATACGAGTTTAATTTAACATAGCCTGATCAACTATGTACAATTAAGCAAAGATGATGTAAGATCTGAAAGTAGTTATGGCTGAACGGGATACAATAGAAGACTCTGACCTCGAGAGAACCGAGACTTAAACATGTTTATGCTAGACACTCAATAGGCTATATTATATAGGAACTATATGAATATAGGCCTCAATCTTACTAACGCTTTGTCTAAGAAATGGCAAACATTCCATCAAATTCATCTCGTTCTCAATCCGGGTCGCAGAACCCAAGGGTAGCAAGGAGGAACTCAAGGATGCCTCGAGCTGGCCCGTATCCCACTCACTCCACCTTGCCGGCCTTAGCCGCCAGAGTGAATCAACACGAACAGCGACTTCGCACCATGGATGTCGTGTTGCAGGAAACCAACGAAAACTGGAGACTTACATCCCTCGAACGCATAGAACAAGTCTCCGATGACCTTGAAACCACAAACAACAACATGGATGTCCTTCGTAACCAAATAATAGAAATAAGGGTGGAAAATGCCCTTCTACAACGAAGGATGGAAGAATGTGAGCAACGCTCACATGAAGCAGAAGAATATGCGCGTGGACTAACACAACGACTAGCACTCGCGGAAGACAACGCCCGACAAGCCAGCAGGCTTGCAAACACTGTGGACCGTCTTGTCACGATGATGGAACAAATTAATCTACGTTAAGACTAGTGTAGTCTTTGTCTTGTAATCTATCCTGTAATCTAGTAACTCTCTACGCGCTACTCTAAAATTCAGTCGGATGTAACAGTTCCCGACATCTTTTGTAATACATCTGTAGGATGTAACCTTTGAACTCGTACTATCTATTAAATGTTCCTTGCTGTTTCAACTCATATCGATTGCCATTATTCCTGTTGATGTTATGTATTACTGCTTTTATACATGTACATCTGAGATAAATACAACTTTCTTGCAAAATCTCATGTATCTTCATTGCTTTTATTGAAGAATCATGCCGCCAAAGTCAAGACCTTACACCGATGCACAGATTACTTCACTCATAACCCAGGCTGTTACTGAAGCCTTGGCTCGCAATACTCCACCCAACTCCACAAGAAACAGCGATACCGCTGGAACCTCTACCACCAAACCTTGTTCTTACAAGGACTTCCAAAGCTGCAAACCCTCGAGTTTCAAGGGTTCTGAAGGAGCCATCGGACTGATTAGATGGTTCGAGAAAATGGAAACTGTTTTCCGTGTCAGTAAATGCGCGGAGAACGACAAAGTAAACTTTGCCACCTGCTCTCTTGAAGATGATGCCCACTCTTGGTGGAATTCATATACCCAATCAGTGGGTGCTGACATTGCCTACCAAATCACTTGGGAGGAATTGAAAGCCAAACTCACTGCCAAGTACTGCTCTATCGCCAAACTCCAGAAGCTAGATGAGGAGTTCTGGAACTTAAAGGTTCAGGGTGGTGACATCGATGGTTATACCACCAGATTTCAACAATTAGCTGCCCTCCGCCCAGCTATGGTAAGCACTGAACCTGATAAAATCAGGAAGTACGCCCTTGGTCTCCCTGATTTTGTTCGGGGACACGTCATCTCTTCAAAACCAGCCACCATTGACGGTGCAATCTCATTGGCCCAAGACCTGATGTCTATGAGTCAAGATTCTGAACCACCCACTTTATCCTCCCAAAACAACAAACGCAAGTGGTCTGACTACCACAACAACCACTCCAACCAACAAAACAAGAAACCTGACACCATCAAAGCCTACAACACCACCACCGATATCATCCGGGGTTACACTGGGAGCAAGCCATATTGTCCCAAGTGCAACCATCACCATGAGGGTTCCTGTGGTTCCTTTTGCAACAACTGCAAGAGGTACGGCCATCTCACTAAAGACTGCCGCTCACCCACCAACAACAACTCCAACAACAACACCAGACCACCCAAAGTATGTTTTGAGTGTGGAAACCCCGGGCATTTCAGGGATACGTGCCCAAAACTGAAGAACCGCAACAACAACAACAACAACAACAACAACAACCGCAGCAACAACAACAACAACAACACCCGCAGCAGAGCTTTCGTCATCAAATCTGGGGACGCCCGCCAGGACCCGAATGTGGTCTCGGGTATGTTCCTTCTCAACAACTTAACTGCTTCTGTTCTATTTGATACTGGTGCTGATAGAAGCTTTATCTCCGATGATTTTTGCCCACTACTTGACATCACTCCTGTTGCCTTAGATGTTAAGTACACTGTAGAGCTAGCAAATGGAAAACTCGTAGAAACCACCAGTGTGATACCTAATTGCACACTAAACCTAGCCGATGAGACCTTTTCGATCGATCTTATACCCATCGAAATTGGCAGTTTCGACGTCATTATTGGAATGGACTGGTTGTCCAAACATCGAGCTGAAATTGTTTGTCACGAGAAAATTGTCCGTATCCCACTCGCCGTTGGTGGAACCTTGATCATACAGGGGGAGACCGGTGGGACGGGACTCAATATAATCTCCTGCTTAAAAACCCGAAAATTTCTGAGAAAGGGTTACCCTGCGATACTTGCACACATCACCGAGAAGAAGTCGGAGGAGAAGCGACTTGAGGATGTGCCGATTGTTAGAGACTTTCCCGAAGTCTTTCCGGAAGAACTACCTGGTCTACCTCCGCCTAGACAGGTTGAGTTCTCAATCGATCTCGTGCCGGGTGCCGCACCGGTGGCCCGCGCACCATACCGTTTAGCCCCATCTGAACTTCAGGAGTTGTCCTCTCAGTTACAGGAACTTCTGGATCGAGGATTCATTAGACCAAGTTCGTCACCTTGGGGAGCTCCGGTCTTATTTGTCAAAAAGAAGGACGGTTCATTCCGAATGTGCATCGACTATCGAGAGTTGAACAAATTGACCGTCAAGAACCGTTATCCACTTCCTCGCATTGATGATTTATTCGACCAACTTCAGGGTTCGAGTTTCTACTCAAAAATCGACCTGCGATCAGGTTATCATCAGTTACGAGTTCGCGACACCGATATTCCAAAAACTGCTTTCAGAACTCGTTACGGGCACTACGAATTCCAAGTGATGCCCTTCGGTCTAACTAACGCACCGGCAGTATTCATGGACCTCATGAATCGGGTGTGCAAACCTTACCTCGATAAGTTTGTCATTGTCTTTATCGATGACATACTCATTTACTCGCGCAACGAGCAAGAACATGCGCAACACCTCAAAACTATCCTGGAACTACTTAGACACGAGGAGCTTTATGCTAAATTCTCTAAGTGTGAGTTCTGGATCCAAACTGTTCAATTTCTTGGTCACGTGATCGACAGTCAGGGAATTCACGTGGACCCGTCAAAAATCGAGGCTATCAAAGACTGGCAAGCACCCACCTCTGCAACTGAAGTACGACAATTCTTGGGTCTTGCTGGGTATTATCGACGATTTATCGAAAATTTCTCCAAAATAGCTCAATCACTCACGGTACTGACTCAGAAGGACAAAAGGTTCGATTGGACCGAGAAACAAGAGTCAGCGTTCCAACTTCTGAAACAAAAGCTTTGCAGTGCTCCAATTCTATCACTACCCGAAGGCACCGATGACTTCGTGGTATACTGCGATGCTTCTCACCAAGGTCTTGGTTGCGTGTTGATGCAACGAGACAAGGTTATTGCTTATGCCTCACGACAGCTAAAAATTCACGAAAAGAACTACACCACTCATGATCTCGAGCTTGGAGCTGTCGTTTTTGCTCTCAAAATCTGGAGACATTATCTCTACGGCACTAAGTGCACTATCTTTACAGATCACAAAAGTCTCCAACATATCTTCGATCAGAAGGATCTCAATATGAGGCAACGTCGATGGGTCGAGTTGCTCACCGATTACGATTGCGAGATCAAGTACCATCCAGGGAAGGCTAATGTTGTAGCTGATGCCCTCAGTCGAAAGGAACGACCTAAACCACTTCGAGTCCGAGCCCTCAGTATGACCATTCACAACGATCTTACCATTCAAATTCATACCGCTCAGATCGAAGCCCTGAAATCCGAAAACATCAAAAATGAAGCCTTGCGGGGCATTGACAAACAATTCGAAATCAGACCTAACGGGATTAGGTATTTCTCAAACCGAATCTGGTTGCCCAGTTTTGGGAACCTAAGAGGCTTGGTGATGGACGAAGCTCACAAGTCTAAATATTCTATTCATCCCGGATCCGATAAGATGTACCACGGCATCAAGGAATTCTACTGGTGGCCAAACATGAAAGCCGAAATCGCCACTTATGTCAGCAAATGTCTTACTTGCTCGAAAGTCAAAACCGAACATCAGAAACCGCCTGGTTTACTCCAGCAACCTGAAATCCCTGAATGGAAATGGGAACAAATTGCCATGGATTTCATAACCAAACTACCCAAGTCGTCGAACGGTTGCGATACCATTTGGGTGATCGTTGACCGCCTCACTAAATCTGCTCATTTCCTGGCAATCAAGGAAAACGATAAAATGGAACGCCTTACACAAATCTACATCAAGGAAATCGTTTCTCATCACGGCGTTCCAATCTCGATCATCTCTGACAGAGATGCCCGTTTCACCTCTCACTTTTGGCAATCACTTCAGAAAGCATTGGGTACCCGTCTCGATATGAGTACCGCGTACCATCCTCAAACCGACGGTCAAAGTGAACGAACCATTCAAACCTTGGAAGATATGCTACGCGCCTGCGTAGTTGATTTCGGTACAAACTGGGAAAAACATCTACCGTTGTGCGAGTTTTCGTACAATAACAGTTATCATGCCAGCATTAAGACTGCACCTTTTGAGGCACTGTACGGTCGTAAGTGCCGATCACCGATCTGTTGGACTGAGGTGGGAGATAGTCAACTCACCGGTCCTGAACTCATTCACGCAACCACTGAGAAAATTGTGGAAATCCAAAACAGACTCAAAGCCGCACGTGATCGTCAGAAAAGTTATGCTGACGTGAGACGCAAACCGCTCGAGTTCCAGGTTGGGGATCGAGTACTCTTGAAAGTATCGCCTTGGAAAGGCGTCATCCGTTTTGGCAAACGAGGGAAGTTGAATCCCAGATACATCGGACCTTTTGAGATCCTCGAAAGGATTGGTCCCGTAGCTTATCGATTACAGCTGCCATCCGAACTCAGCAGCGTGCACCCTACTTTTCATATTTCAAATCTGAAGAAGTGTCTGTCTGATGAGACACTTATTATTCCACTAGATGAAATTCGTGTTGACGATAAACTTCATTTCGTTGAGGAACCCGCTGAAATTATGGACCGTGAGGTCAAACAACTGAAACAAAGTCGTATTCCCATCGTCAAGGTCAGATGGAATTCGCGGAGTGGTCCGGAATTCACCTGGGAACGGGAAGACCAAATGCGACTCAAATATCCTCAACTCTTCACTGATTCCACATCAAACACGACTTCAAGCTAAATTTCGGGACGAAATTCTTCTAACAGGGGGAGAATGTAACACCCGCCAAATTAGGACTAGTAATTAGTGCCTAATCATATGTTAATACATGTAATTAGTTCCTTGTTAGGCTAATTAATGTATCGAATTTTATATATTGTTGAATATATGCGAAAATGCGATTTGATTAAATCGTACGCAATTTAAATCGGATGTATTTCGATTCTATTTTATATGGACGTTGGTGACAAAATTTTATTAAATAACGGGTTATGTCAAAAATATTATTATTATAATATTTCGTATCGTACAATCAGGAATTTCATAATTTAAAACGTAAAACGCGCAAACCAAATAAAATAAATTACAACTTATAACTCAAAATAAAGTGATTAGTAAAATATTTAAATAAACTATCGCGTAAAAATTCGTAATTTAAAACTTATAATTAAAACGTAAAATAATTATTAAACGTCTAAACGACGGAGCAAACGAACACCACACGGAACGCGGGGCGAAAACTGGAAATGGGGATAAACCCCCACCTCCCATTTTCTTTCTTTCACTTTCTCTTTTTCTCTTTCTCTCTCTTTCACTTTTTCTCTCAAGTTTCATCATCACCACCACCTCCACTTTTCTATCGAAATCGACAAATAACAACATCAAACGGCCTTGGATCATACTACCCTTTTTGAAGAAAACAACCACCGCGACACGATCTATCATCCTATCTTTTCGGATTTCTCATCCGACACTTTGTAAGTTTCCGACAATTCCCGAAATCTCTCGTTTTTAAATGTTTTCACTTGTTAGTAGTTTGTAACAACTTATAATGTCCCTATAAGGGTTGGGTAAAAGTTTTGGACCGAACGGAAACCGAAAAACTCGTTTTCGACCCATTTTCCGGCCAACAGACCGCTACGTCGCATTTGGCCCGGAATCTATGCGACGTCAGCCTCTACGTCGCAAAACACCTCGTGACGTCGCATAGTGCGACGTCAGTCACAACGTCGCATTAAATTGTGACGTCGCATATAGCGACGTCAGCCTTAACGTCGCCAATACCTCGCCACGTCGCACTTAGCGACGCAAGCCCCTGCGTCGCAGAAATCACCTACGTCGCATTAGCGACGTAGCACCCTACGTCGCATTAAATTGCGAAACGTCGCCTTTAGCGACGTCATGCTCTACGTCGCAATCCTATCTGCGACGTCGCACCCTACGTCGCATAAAACAGCAGGTTTTCAAACTTTAATTTCACTAAGTGTCGAACTTTTGCAACCTCAAATCCTTATACGATACGACTTACAAAACACTTTGGGACACTTTTGTAAGTGCAAAACATCGATAACTTGATAATAATACTTAAAGATTATTATTTCAAACTCGTCACCAACAGGCCGTACACTTTTCAAACACTTAAACGTATCAACCAAATAGTGGAGATTTGGACATTATAGTTGGACGAACAACTACAAGGTAGTCTTATTAGATACCTTCGCATATTATAACCATCGCGTGTCGTGGACACCCTCAGGTTACAAGTCTTTGGACTTCGATATTGGCTAATCAACTTACGTTTGTTTAAACGCATTCCAGACTCAGGTGAGTCTCATAGCCCCTCTTTTTACTGTTTTACTCAGGGGTGTGATATACTGCTCAACTTTTAACATGTGAACGCAAGTACCAACTTTTCATATACTACATGAGTTTTTCGAAACTAATCATTTTAAAGTCCTCCGTCAGCATAGTTGTTAATACGTTGTAGCGTGAATATTAGTATATGGTACCATATAGGATTGACCCTCCTCGTTCGGGTTAGCAAGCACTAACCGGGTAAACGGACGTACTAATATTTGGGAAGACGAATGTGGATTAGGCATTCGTGGAGGCACCTCGCCCGGAATTCTCTGTAGGGGACCCGGCCCTCGAGTTAAGCTCAACTATGTGCTCATGGCTGTATACACGATGATTATCATTTAATTGCTGGATACAATTCATTATTTTATTGCTGGATGCAATACATTATTTAAATCTTGCGGTTCATACGATATAACTTGATTTCAAACCTGTGAGCTCACCAGCTTTATAGCTGACCTTTTAGCATATATCGCAGGTACCCAGCAGTAGGATGTTTCTGCTTCAGGATTTAGCTCGAGTCAGCATACAGAAGTTTGAGATTTTCTTGCATTAGTATATTTTGTATAAGTACTTATGTACTGAAATCTCATTTGATTTAACTCGAGCTATGTAACGCTTTAAATGTTGTAAACATTCCAATTATCAATATATTTTGTTAAAACGACGCATATAGAGTCGTTTGCTATTATCTTTGTGTTTTGTTATTGATTAGTAACACCCAAATCAAGCTTCCGCAAATCATCAAATTTGGGGGTGTTACACAGTCAGTGGTGGCACCTCGTGCCCAATTAAGTAATTGTATATGTATATATGTAAGTTGTACATGCAACTATAACAAGTCTACATGTATAATTGAAGTAGCACCTAGTGCTATAATGCAGTGCTATCAGCACAGTAATTGAGATACTAATGTTTTATAATTGTAGTACCAAAGTACCATGAAACGCAGCACCACGTGCTGTAATGAAGTGCCCGCGGCATTGAAATTGTAGTACCCATGTACTATGAGTGTAGCATCAACATGCTATAATTTGTAGTGTTGACCTACTATGAGGTTTGCATTAACGTGTCCATATTGTGGTATTAACATACCATGAAATCGTAGCACCACGTGCCATGTGTTGTTTGATTTGTAGCCCCAAGGCCAAAATGTGTTTGAAGTTTGAGTTTCTCAGTTGTAGCACAAAGGCTAAAGTGTGAGTGCCAAGACACTAAAGTATTGAATTGATTGATCTACATGATCAAGTTGTGATTCGGGATAATTTTGTTGTGGACTTAGTCAACACTAATCCGATTGTGATCCATATGTTCAAAGTTGAAAAGTTGTCAGTTTATTTTAAGTTTCGTGAAGGTTTAGCATGTGCGGGTTTCCATTCCCATTGGTAACGTTTGTACCTCCTTCCCGAGGCTCAGTGATAAATGTGATATTCTCCTATGCGTGCATATGGAGAAAAGTGTCGAGTCGCGATAGTTAGGAAGACGGCGATGTGCCTCTTCGCGAGTATGTATTGGTTCAGCGGAATTGATTTTATATATATACTCAATATATATAAGTACGTAAAAGTATTACACATGTAAGGCCTATTCATACATACCTACAGTACATATAATAGCCTAGGATGTCTAGCACATAACAAATCAGAGTCAACTACGCATTCCTGGTCCAGTATAACCCCTTTCAGATATCGCATCATCTTTATTTAATTGTACATAGTTAGCTACGCTATGTTAAATTAAACTCGTATGATGTAATCCCTAAACCAGTCATACCTAACGAGGAATACTGCCTAACGGTCATAGTCTAGGCCCACTAAATGCAACCTAGTTCACTATAACCTTAGGCTCTGATACCAATCTGTAACACCCTCAAATTTCGGTTTGCGGAAGCTGTCGGGTCGGGTGTCACTAAATCAAATATCACAGCATAAGATACATAATGAACGACTCTAAATGAGACGTTTGAAAATAATTATACATTTCCAAAATAGAACGTTTACAACGTTATAAGTTTAACAGTGATTTCCAAGTACAAAATTTGAAAATGCTAAAGTAGATGCAGAGCAGTCCCAATGGTTTGAAAATATGCGACTCGGGCTAATTAAGCCTTGAAGCAATCCTAATCCTGCTGGGCAACCTGAGAACACATGCTAAAACAGGTCAGCTATAAAGCTGGTGAGTTCATAGGAAGGTTAGTTGAAAACATAAAGTAATAAAACAATTTATGTTTTGTAAAGTTGTTTCCAAAATCAGTGATTTTTTTGATATGTAATACGTTGAAGTTTATAACACCAATGTGTAAAAGTCTAACTTAATGTCCAAAATACCCCGATTTTTGGTTGATTGCACTGTTACAAGTTACTTAGACTTGTTTGTCTTAAATTGATACAAGTTACAACGACTTGTTTGATTGAATTTATACAAGTTACAACGACTTGTTTGATTTAAGTTATACAAGTTACAATGACTTGTTTGATTGAAGTTATACAAGTTACAACGACTTGTTTGATTGAAGTTATACAAGTTACAACGACTTGTTTGATTGAATACTGATACAAGTTACAACGACTTGTTTGATTGAAGTTGTGCCCACTGCAATACCGTGGCATCGTTTTGTACCCACTTTACCGTGGTATCGTTTTGTGCTCGCTGCAATACCGCGGCATCGTTTATGAAGTGCTCGAGAGCATAGTTGAAATGTAGAGCCAGCAGTACAACGACATACTAGCTATTGCAAATAAGAGCCAACCGTACAACGACGCGTCAGGCTTGAATGTGTGTATGATTGTATGTATACTAATATACATAAATACTATTGAAGTTAGCACCAAGTGCTAATGATAATATCTAAACATGTAGATATATATATATATATAAATATATATATATATGTTTGTCGAATGAGCAAACGTAAGTAACAATCATGACACGCATGAAAATAATTGATTTTATCTAAATACGTATAAGCAAATATTTAGATATTAAGTTGTACGTTGGTCTTAGGTATGAATGCTCATTACCTAGTTGAATTGTATTAGTATGAAGAATCTATACTAACATATTATGTTATCGTATACTTCTAGCCTAAAGCCTAGCAAGTATATTGAGGTTCTTGAATTGTATTGAAAATATTAGTTCCTAAAAGAGCAACTAATCCTGTAATTGTATCTATATCATCTAGTGTAGGTAGAACTAACTAGTTCTAATGTATTGGATAATATTGTCCCGCGACAATATGGCCAATGAATAGTACTAACTATATCAAGTTATGTCTAGGTAATTGTTTTCCAACAATCTGATAGTGTACGATTGTGACCTATCTAGATTAGGTCTTGATATTGTTCCAAAACGACGTGTTGGGTGTAATTCCTATGTATTACACATTTGTATTACATACAGTAATATAATTGATTGTGAATTATAAAAGATTATTAATATAATTCGAAAACAGTTGTTGTGCATGTGTTTCACCCCAAAAACAGTAAAACAGTTGAAAGAGTGGGGCTATGAAACTCACCTGAGGAGCTAGCGTCCTAATGTAACGAGTCGTGTCCAAATATGATCTCCTAGTGTCCTAAACACGAGAGATTTCGTATGTTTGTAAGTGTGGTTCTTGATTGGGGAAATCGTAATAATAATTCATATTATTATTGGGTTCGAGTTTTCGTATTTAAATTGTCACTTGGAAACGTCTTCCGATACTTAGAAAAATTTGGCTATTTTCTGTTTTCTGCGACATAACATGCGACACAAAAATGGTTCATGCGACACAAGGGTTGTGTCGCATAGTGCGACACAGAAGCTCTGCGACACAGTGGTTGTGTCGCATAATGTGTGTGATGCTAAATCAATAGCGACATAAGGGTTGTGTCGCATGGAGTCTGCGACACAAGGATACGACATAAGAGTTGTGTCGCATGAGTAATTCATGCGACACAGTATGCGACACAAGGCTTGTGTCGCACTCAAGAACAGCAGCCCATAAACTTTCGGGTTCCGCGTTTTTCCGGCCAAAATCGCAAATCAAACTCATTTTCAAGCTGAAAAATCGTGGTTTCTTGGTTGTTTAGGTTATAAGCAACTTATGTAAACATTTTTACACTAAAACATTACTCCAAAATGATTAAATCTAAGAATTTGAGAATTTCTTACAAGTGCGAATCGAGGCCAAACGAGGAAGAAAACGAAGGTGTGGCCTTTGTTAATGTTGCTCCTCTCTTGTTGGTGATTCCGAAAATGTAAATTTTTGTGGGTCGATTTGAAGATCCGAAATTGGGTAAAAATTTTTAGAGAGAGTTTTAGGTGAGGTGTGTGAAATGAAATGAAAGAAATGAAAGAATGAGGGAGGGGTTTGGGGGGTTGGGTGGCTGATCCAAAAGGGGTGGGGAGGAGTTTCCCCCACTTCGTTCCTATTTTGCAGTGTAAAATACCCGTATTTTGTACCCGAATAATATATATAAATTTAATATTTTTAGATTTATATTTCCGTTCTTTCGATTAGTAATTAATTAAACTAAAAATAGTTTTATTCAATTTAAAAATCTAATGTGACTTCAAATGGTTTTATTTGTGATTATTACATAATCACTATTCATTATATAAAATGTAAAGTTTTCGCTCGCTGAGTTATAATTGTATATAATAATACAATTATAAAAAATTTAAATTAGACGCGCAAGTTGACTTTTTGACCAGGTGTTACAAAAGGTGGGTGGGAAAGGAATTTTACAAAAATACCCTCATGTGCTGGGCACATATGTGCATTTAACAGGAATGGGCTAACTTTCGTTAGGGGAAGGGTATACTTGGGACGAAAACATCAACCACAATGATAGGGATTGTAATAAAAAATTGGGAGTGACAAGGCATGAGAAATCGAAGAACCACAGGGGCAGGGAATGTAATTTACCCTTTAACAAAATTACATTGATATAATAAAAGTTTACATTGTTGTAATAATTACTTTAGCTCGGTATCCTGATATGAAAGATTCTACGGCATAATTACTGTTACAAAATATAATAATGCAGGTGAATCTCTTATGTTTGCATGTGACTTGAGCTAAGCTATCTAAAGTGAGCAGACCTACTGTTGCTGGGAACCTGGAATACATGCTAAACGGTCAGCTAAAAGCTGGTGAGCTCACAGGTTTGTATGAATAAACATAATGTATGAACCACAAGATTTAATAGTAATGTTTGCAACCAAGCAAATAAATATGTGTATATTACTGCCATGAGTTCATAGTCTGATCTTAACCGAGGTATCGGGATCACAATCAAGTGCCCGATCGAGGGTGCCTCCCTGCGAGTGCCTAATCTACACTCTTATGAACAAATGATAATGCGTCCGTTTGACCAGTTAGTGCTTGCTAACCCGGACGGGGATTGTCAATCCCATATGGTACCATACACTAAAATTCACGCTACAAAATTATTACCAAACTATGATCGTAGAGGACTTTTAAATGATTAGCAAATAACTCATGCATAATATAGCGAGGTTTAGTACTTGTGATCTCATGTAAAACAAATAAAGCATGTATCCTCACCCCGAGGTAAAAACAGTAAAAAGCGGGGCTATGAGACTCACCTGAGTCGGATATGTTGCTCTCAAGCAAGTATGATGTTGCACAAGGTGATGTTGTCCGAAGACTGTAACCTGTCGGGCGTTCAAAACGCGCAAGGTTATAAATATAAGTATATGTCTCAACAGACCATCTATGCTAGTTGTTCATTCAACTAGTAATGTCCAAATGATTTGGTTTGATTTATTGTGTTTTGAGAACATGTACGGCCCGTTGTTGACTGTTTGTAATAATAATTCGAAAGTATTATTATTATATGTTTCATTGTATTGTATGCTTATTAAAGTATATGTATACCATGTACGAATAACATTGTATAAAGTTGTGTTGTCGTAAGTGTTCGACACTTAGTGAAAAATATGAGTTTTCAAAATTCTGTGAATTGCGACACAAGGGTTGTGTAGCTATGGGGTGTTGCGACATAGAGTATTGTGTCGCAAGTTAGGACAAATTAGGGTTTTAGCGGCATAAAGGTTTGTGTCGCTATATGCGACATTCGGTTCAGTGCGACATAAGATTTCGCGTTGCAAGTCATGTTAGCGACATAAGTATTTGTGTCGCATAATGCGACATCGGGTTTTGTTTGAGACATAGCTTTGGTGTCGCGGGTTGCGATTTAATTATTTGTTACGACATAGGAGCTTGTGTCGCAATAGTTTTGGGCCAAAAGCGACACCAGAGACTGAGTTGGTCCAAGTATTCGGGTTTGTGGTCAAACGTGCTCGGTTTGACTCGAGACTTTTACACAAGTCTTAGAATAGTTTATAAAGCTTGTAAAAATTATTGGTTCGTGTCAGAGTTAACCCGAAGTGTCGGTTTTTACAAAAGTTCCAAAACAGTCCTTAAATAACATTTTCGGTTTTATCGGTTCATTTCGCCCCTCGTTCTCGACTAGTTCTGGTCCGAATTAATGTCCACAATTTTTACCAACTGGTCATCTATGAATCTAGTGTTTAACATAAATTTTCTAGGATTTATAGTGTCCATTTCGATAGGTAAATAATTCCGTGTAAGAACTGAAATCGTTTTTCGAACAAAATCAGACAGCACTTTAAAGATCAGTTTATAAATAAAAATACGTACGTTTATGAAAAGAGCCAAAGAAGAACTTTTTGTAGAGCTTTTCCATACGAAGATTTTGGTATGTGTTTTATGGTCTAATTCCACCTAGAACTCAAGTAATGGTCGTTTTTGTGGGACTATTTTTTAGAGACAGAAAACAGTTACATGTATATGCTTGTAAAACGTTTTTATGCTTATGATTTATACATTATCTTGTCAAATAAACAACTAAACATGTATATGAATATGTTCCAAGTAAACCTAGAGAGGGAAAGTGGATCCTTACAAAGAAATGAAGTGTTCTAGATATGAAATGAGATGGAGATGATGATGTTGCTTTGATTCTTGCTTCTTCCTTCCAAGTGGTGATGATTCTTGGTGATGTTAGTGATTAAGTGATGTTTAGGATGATGATGATGATGAGAGACGTGAGGTAGAAGAGAGAGGGGAGGGAGAAATGAGTTGTAGAGTGAGAAAGAGAGTTGTGTTGTATAAGGAACAAAAGGAGTGTTTTTAGGATCTTGTTTTATGGCATTTTTCAAGTCAAAAGTACTCCCCTAAAATGGGGAGTGTGTTGGCCGGTTGGGAGGTGACCCACCATGGTGTGGGTTACCCAAAATTTATTCCCCAAATTTGCGCTCCGTGCGGTGTTCGTTTCCCCGGTCGTTTCGACGTATTTTTAAATGTTAAATGTTATACGTACGTGTTTAAAAGTAATGATAAAATTTCGACATTTTAGTTTGAAGTGTTATTCAAAATACTTGAAAACATTTATAAAAATGTTTTGGTAATGTGTCGAGTTCGGTTTACGTGTTCGTTTAACGATTGTTAATTTTACGTGACGTTTTATTCACCCTTTGGTTATCGTAATAACATACGATATTTTTAATGAACATTTCCTACAAAATAATATATTTTCATTTATAAAAATATATTTTGGTTTTCGTTTGATTGTCGGGCGCGTCTCGCGTGTTTTTGTCGTGCATTAGTATTTTATACGATACGATTTACATGTTAAATATTTTCAAAATAATATTTAGAAAATAATGTGATTATTAAATAATTTCATATTACTTATTAATTTGATTCACCAACGTCAGTATAAAATGTACCGGAATCCATCCGATATGAAAATGCACGATTATATTTCATCGCGTACGTGTGTATATATAATAATATACATAATGATACATACAATTAGTCTAACATAGAACTAATTACATGTATTAATAAAAATATTAAGTACTAATTACTAGCCCTAATTTGTCGGGTGTCACAATCACCAAGCTTCCTAAGATAGCAAGCGGCTGTGACACAATTTGGGTAATTGTTGACCGCTTGACAAAGTCTGCCCACTTTCTGCCAATCAAGGAAACTGACAAGATGGAAAGATTGACCACGATCTACTTGAAGGAGGTGGTGTCGAGGCATGGGGTGCCCATCTCGATTATCTCTGATAGAGATAACCGTTTCACCTCTAGATTTTGGCAGTCACTCCAGAAAGCCTTAGGTACACGTTTTGATATGAGTACCGCATATCACCCCTAGACGGATGGTCAGAGTGAAAGGACCATTCAAACACTAGAAGACATGTTACATGCATGCGTTATCGACTTTGAATATGGTTGGGAAAACCATTTGCCATTATGCGAGCTTTCATATAACAATAGCTACCACACTAGCATCAAGGCTGACCCGTTCGAGGCACTTTATGGACGAAAGTGCCGATCGACAATATGTTGGACTGAAGTAGGAGATAGCCAACTTCTTGGTCTGGAAATTATTCATGAAACGACCGAGAAAATCGTTCAAATCCAAAACATGTTGAAAGTTGCGCGTAATCGCCAAAAGAGTTATGCTGACGTAAGACGCAGATCACTGGAGTTCCAAGTTGGAGATAGGGTTATGCTGAAAGTACCGCCTTGGAAAGGCGTGATCCATTGGGAAACAAAGGAAAGTTGAACCCTAGGTATATTGGACCTTTCGAAATATTGGAGAGAATCGGTCCGGTGGCTTACAAGCTCAAGTTGCCACAAGAACTCAGTAGTGCACACGACACATCCCGCATGTCGAACCTGAAAAAGTATTTATCAGACGAAACACTTGTCAATCCACTCGAAGAAGTACAAATCGACAATCCACTACATTTCATCGAGGAACCAGTCAAAATCATGGACCGAGAAACAAAGACCTTGAAGCAGAGTCGCATACCCATCGTAAAGGTCAGATGGAATTCAGAACGAGGTCTGGAATTCACCTGGGAACGCGAGGATCAGATCCGTCGCAAGTATCCTCACTTATTCTCAAATCCCAAGCCACCCGAGAACACGAACTAAATTTCAGGACGAAATTCTTTAAACAGGGGGAGAATGTGAAAACTGACAAATTTCCGATTAGATTCCGTTTAGGTAATAAAACCTTAAACGTAAAACTTACATGATTAGACTATTGTTACGCCCGAAACGGTCGTTCTCGCAACGGGCACAACGGTGGGGGTTTTAAATTTATAGAGCTGTGGAAATCCTAAGCTAATACTACATTCAGCCCTAATTGGGTTACTAGGGTAGTAAGCGGTATGTTGACTCAGGTGTCGTTCTTACACTGCAATAGGCATGGGATCTCAGGAGTTCTAATTATATTTTGTAATTTAGATAGGGTTTAAACTAAAGTTGATTTGGTTTTGGTTTTGTAACTAATCTAGGTAATAAAAATAAATACAGGAAAAGAAAGGGAGTTTTGTACGGAGACTCGAAGAACAGTGGATACGAGAGTGTTTACTATGACGTTGGTATATGCTTTGAGTGAGTAGTTATGGATGTTAAAGCCACTAGTTATGATGACTAATCCATTGAGTGACTGGAAACTTTAATCAATACGAAGTATTATACCTACGGCAGTTCCGTAGCTTTCCCACGTAATTAAACGTTATACGAAGTACTGTGCCATTTTACAGTTTTTCCGTAGCACTGATTTAAGTTACCAAATTACTCTTTGGATATCCTATATTCTTAATGAAGTATAATTACGATCCTATCAAATATCTAACGTAAAGGTCTTCACAATCAGAATAAATAATATGTCACATGGATAGCAATTATATAATATCAAATACACCGGAAGTTCTCCCAAATGTACTGATCAATTCAATTAACAGTTATTCTCTAGTCCTATTCCCCAATCTCTAACAAATGTATGTCGGTATCATGGCATGAATTGTTGAATAAATAATAATGTGAACGGGAGTTACCCTACGGAATAGGTTGGATTAACTTGTCTATCGGTCAATTAAATTGTTCATCATTAATCATATAAATCATCATAACTATTACATACACATTACTTTACTATATAAGTTCAATTTTATATGAAAACCCTAATCATGCAGTTACATATAGTAATCAGGGAGACATTTCTAGCATGCGGCATTCCTAAGGCAACAATCAAACAAGAACATGCAATAGCAAGGCACACAGATAACTACTCCTAATTCATACATTTCACATAACCAGATGATTGGATCATAAATATCCCGAAAGGTCTCTCAAACATATTTAACATATAAGCTTGAATCTAACCTATCTCTAATCCTTTGCTCCGCATCACTTATGATATAGTTTCGATCTAGAGAATACAGCCATGTCGAGTTCAAATGCTTCATCATACATAGAATAGGTAGAGGACGTACTACTAATAACTAGCCAGGTCTTAGCAGGAAGTTTCTAAACACAACATAAGTTGGATAGGTAAACAGTTGAGATTCAGCTCATAAATTCAAATACAGTTTAAATTCATACGGGCAGAGTAACGGCATGTTATAAAATCATAACTACTCAAACGTAACCATTATCATAGCAAACATAGATTTGTCTAACCTAGCATGGTATCTCTAGCAGGCAATACAATGAAAACATAATATAAGCACATCATATTTACGAAATAAAGAAGAGAGATATAATTAAAACCTGAATAAGTATTACAGACAAATCTTCATGACCCAAAGTCTTGGAGTGACTCCGTACAAATGCTACAACTACCGCTACGCTAACCTAGCTCGTCTACTAGCTTAACTCTAGAGAGAGAAAGCTAGAGAGAGACTTTAGAGAGAGAAAATGAAAGAGAAAGAGAGTGTGTGAGAAAATGAGAAGAGAGGAATGGAATGGTGTGTGAAATGATGAAATGAGGCCATCTATTTATAGGGGAGCCAAGGCATCAAGGGTACAAGTCCACAAGCACCACCGTACAAGCAAACGAAGCAAAACGAGAAAACACTAGGGGGGTCATGGCCGTACACAGCCTAAACCAAGCTGTACATGGCCTGTTTAGGGCCGTACATGGCCTCTTGCAAGCCATACACAGCTGCAGGGTGGTCGTGTGGTGTCCCGTGTGCTGTTTTTGACTTTTCGCGTTGCTTCGGAAGGCCGTATCTTCTTCGTTTTGCGTCCATTTGACTTGATTCTTTCCCCTACGGTCTCGTAATTCCGTTACGCTTCTAATGATGCAAATTTGGCAGGAACTGGATGTGTGGAGCCTAGGCGTGTCCAGAATACATCTCGTAGTCTTCGGTTGTGCTGTTTCTTGCATAACTTTCTCAACCTTGATCCATCTTGAGCAATCCTTATATCCACATTCTTGTAATCTCCATAGCTACAAAATAAGATAATTGTGAGGTCTTGGTATGGAGTTTAGGGTAGATTTAAGGTCTGGCTCAATTTGGTGCCCATTTCAACGTATTTTCAGCCCTTTTCGTATAGTTTTGGAAAGTCTATCAAGTTTTCACCTTTATAACAAAATGTGATGAACAATGATGTTTTAAGAATGTTTTTGCTATAAAAGGCCTAAATATGGGGTAAATAATGTAGGAAAAAATGTGACTTTTTGTGCTACATCAAATATCCCACACTTAGAGTTTTGCTTGTCCTTAAGCAATGTCACCTGTCAACTATACCCAAAAACTTTTTATAAAAAGATGGTTAATGGGAATCGCAAATATTAGTAAAAATACGAAGATAATCAAATAATCTCTCCGGTGTAACATAGGAGGAATGCACATGACGTATCCAACTTTTCAGAATGATCATCTTAGGCATGCTTTCAATTCTCGTGATTTGGAATATACATGACTGGGCGATTCCTCACCAGGTGGTCACTCAATTCACACAAGTGTATCGGGTTTCCTATAAATCTAGATCAAATGAAATCGCTCATAATACCAGTCGTGCAGCATTCATCGTCATAGGCTTGATCAAGAATCGAATCTCCACCACTTAGACAGGGATGGCACTAATTATCACCGGACATTTGGTTGGGTTGTATTTTTGGGGGTGAAAAGGGAATATTTTGAAAGGGTAAGGTATGGGTAATTTTGGAAGGACTGATCTTGACTCCGGGAACTCTTAAGGTTGTGAGAAAATTTTATTTGACTGAATCCTATAGAAAGGGGAATCCACAGAGAATTTCTTCTTTTTGGACGATTCTTGAACTTCGTTGGATCTTTTATTCTTTCTTTTTGTTGCTTTCTTGAGGCATCTTTTTTCTATTTTTAATTTCTTTTTCTTCTTTTCTTTCTTTTGTTTTTTTAGATGCCTCATCCTCTTTTTGTTTTTGCAGTTTCTTCAAGATAATTTCAATGGCTCCATGAATAATTCTTTTGGGAGCTTCAGGTGATTTTTGATATTCTTCTTTTGGAATTCGTCACCAGGAATTTATGACTTGAGAGAGCAATTGATCGAGTGGCTAAGGACATCCAAATAGCGGTTTCTCACTTCCCTAGAAATTTCTTTTATTAAGACGTTTTGGGTGAAAAAATGTGGTTTTAGTGTTCGGAAAGAAACGAATAGGCTTAGGCTCAACAGGGTTTTCTAAGGGATCTTCAACATAAAAAGTGTCGGAAAGGGTTGGCTTGAAAAGATATGAGAAAAGGGGTTATTCCTAAAAAAGTCCAGGTCATCTAATTGCACCTATGCCACGTATGGCACCTGTCAATATTGTCTCGAAACGCATGTCAGGAGCAAGCTCTAATTCAAAATGCATGCACCGGTCACACACAACAAACGAAAAAGTGAAGCATTAAAAATGAATGCTATTAGGCTCAAGTTACCTCACCACAAGTTTATAGGGTTGTATGTGCCAGTCATGTGATGCCCCTCTTAGACTTTCATTAAGAAAATGTTGGAATCTGACCTGATTCTACCTCTTTCTGCTAACCTTTGAGTTATTTGAAAAATTTTGTAGCCTTTCATTTATTCTTGACTCAAAAATTGTTTTGAAAGTTTAGGGTAAAGTGACTTATTGGCTTCATGTGAGTGCAAGTTGAAAAATTGAGGACATTTTTGAAAAATTTAAGCCCATTATACGAAGTAAGGTATATTGAACAATTTTTAGTTTCTAAGTATTCTCTAAAAATGGGGTTGCTAATCCCACACTTAGAGTTTGAAATGGGATTCATTGCAAGTATATGAAATGAAAATACTGAAAAGGAACTTCCCTATAAATGATGATTACTGGAGTTGGACCAGGTTCGTGCAGAAGTGGTGCAAATGATTTCAGAAGTTTAAGATCTGCCATTCCATACGAAGCTAGTTCTACAGTAATCATAACCTCATTAGAGTATCACGTCTCAGTAGTCAAAACATAAGTACAGAGTATTAACAAGAAATAATTTAAAGATAAAATAAAGATAAAGTAAACTAATAATCATCATCCAGCAAGTCATCGCTCTCAGGGTCGAACTCATCCTCTGCAGTCCTGTCATAGACTGGTGCAGGAGATGGGCTCGAAACATCAAGCATGGCATAAAGCTGCTCACGAAGAACTGGGTCCATGGATGCAGAGGTCCCAGAGGCAGCAGGCTCAGCAGCAGGAGCAGTAGGGTGTCCAGTAGATGGTCCAGCAGCAGGTCCAAAAAAAAAATCCAGCAGGAGGGAAGAAAGACCATGGTGGTCGAGATGGTCCTGGGTCGGGTCCCAACCTGAAAGGTGTTCCCACAGATCTCGGAAACCCGGCTATCTCACATAAAGCTGAAAGGATCTGTTGATGTGCGGTGAAGGTCTGGAACATAGCCTAAGTAGCAGCGGGATCATACATGGTAATTCCATACTCAAAAGTAGGTGGGCTGTCTGATCGCTGGAGTAGTCTGTGATGGCACAGGCTGGGCTGTAGGTGATGTGTCATCCTCCTCATGCTCTAGCTGAACATCGACAAGTCCCTCCTCAGGGATAGCAGGTAAAGCTCTCATGCGCCTGGGTTGTCTCCTCTATCTAGGTTGCTGATATCGCGTAAAAAGTCACGTTTTTACCACCGATATCCCTCTCATTTAAGACTAATACTTGGCATACAAGCTTAATTATCACTTGAATTAGTGAAATTATGCCAAGAAGGTGAAAACACGGATACACGAGAAAAATCACTAAAAATGGACAGAAAACGAAGATTCCACGCACAGTTGAAGATTCAAGACATCAGAACAAGATTTAGAGACAAATTACCCATCACTGAGATCTCTCTTATCCAAGATGATCGTTTCAAAATACGAATCCAACAGAGGAAGAATCGGCAAAAACGGATGAAGAATGAAGATTCTACGTACGCCGGAAGATTCAAACGATTCGTACGACACATCTAAAGTTCAGAGACATATTTTTGGGATTTCTTTTCATCAAAGTCTTCATTTTTGAAAAATGAATCCAACAAAAAAAAATCGACGCAAACGGACGCATAACGAAGAAAACACGCACGAATCAAGAAACGAAGCAAAAGACGACGAACCGGGGCAGTGGCCTGGCCACCGCCGCCGGCCACCAGCACATAGCCGCCCTGCTGCCCACTATCCCCCGTCCTCTTTTTGGTCCTTGCCCGTACTCGCGTGGTACATGTGCTAGACCTTTACGGAACTTTAGGGTACATGTGCTATACCTTTACGCGCTTTAGGGTACATGTGCTATGACTTTCTCCCCTTTTGCTAGTGTGCACCATGAGTTGCTAACGTGAGCCGAAATTCACCTATAAATAGGAGCCTCATGGATTCATTTCAACACACTCATTTCTCACTCTTAGAAGCATAATTTCCACTTTCTCACTCTAGAAATTCTCTTGTATTTTATAGTCTTTCTCATTCTAGGAATATTGTAATTAATCTACGGATTAATAAAGAAGCTAGGACGAATGCTAGGGAATTGGATATTCATCTTTGTACGTGCGAAAGAGTTGTCAATTATAATAATACGCTGCTACGCATTTATTTCTGGGTGATATCTAAACTCTTATCATACTTGTCTTATTTCGTATTTTGAATATGTATTATTGCCTGGTATGTGATTTGTCTGTTGCCATGAATTGCGAGTAGTTTATTATTGTGAATGTTGATGATGTAAATAATTATAAGTAGGGATGACATTATATAATTAATGTACGACAATCGTAAAGTGATATGACGGTCCCTATTCGACGGTTTATCTGATATAGTACTAGAAACGCTTCAAGCGGAGTACAAATGTATGGAAGTCAATAAACGACCGAAGGTAGTTATATCATTGGAATTAGCTCTGGTTTAATAGTTGGAACTCCGAAAGGATAATACAACTTCACAACTAACTGGTATATCCTACGAGAGTCAATGCACTATAAAATAATGTTCGCAACACACGTTCAGATAAAATAGGAATTAGTAATCTTTGTACCGTTAAGACTTTATGAACTTAAGTTTAATTTATGAAGTACCCTTTCTGGTTATCCACGTGACTGCAACCTAGTAATTAGGACCTCATCAACCTTAATTATCGTAAGTAGTTATCTGTGCCCATGACATGCAATAAGTAAGACACAGTGAACCCACTCGTTGTATATATTAGGTTTACATTTCTGCACTGCTTTACATTTAGTTAGTTTAGAGTGTCACTCTCACTGTCAATTACTCTTGACCGCGTGTTGGATGTAAGAAGCCGTAGAACTACTATGTAAAGTACACTGTCTAATTACTGAAAGGCATGGTCTGCATATGAAACACGTTTTAATAAACTGCGAATAATCCAGGGATGTATAACTGTTTGAAAAGGAGAACTTAAGTCATAAGTTGAAGTAACCAAGCTTTAATACACAAAACAAGGATTAGGAATAAGAGTAGAGTCCCAGTGACCTAGAATCCTTAAAACACTAAGTCTTACATAATCAACGGTCTAAACATACAAAGTTATTAATCTGCATGCTAATAGAATAGTAAACTACCTTAGGGGTTAAGAACGGTCGGACCTATGAGATGATACGAGACTGATTCATGTACCTAGCCATAAAACCAAGATAGGTTGCTTATCTTTCAACTAGATAAGTATTGGAAGTTTGCGTATTGCTCCTATCAGAATCATGATAACCTAGTTCCTAGTGACATGCCAATGGGAGAATTAGTTGGTAGGGTTCCAGAGTTTACACCTAATAGTTTAATTATTATATTAAGTATTGTCCCTGTTTAGTCTATCATCCCGAAACATTAATCATCAAAGTCTCAGCAATCACATATTTATCTTTATCTGCTTTCCTGCATTATAATTTCTGTAATTTACTTTCCTGCACTTTAATTATTTGTCTTTAGTTTAAAAACCCCCAAATCTACCTACTTTGTCCCATCCTAAATACTTTCCTACCGAAAGCACCAGCTTTAATCACCCACACGTTTCGATTCATAGAACGATCTTAGGTCATACTTACCGCTTACTAACCAGAGTAGGTATTACGTATAGTTTAAGCCCCGCTATTTATAAATTTTAAAACCCCTTTGGTGCCCGATTAGTTACCCTCAACGACACCGACGCTTTCGGGTGCCATCAGTTGCCTCTCAGCAACATGATCCTCAGTCTCGATCCGAGCGTCCATCCTGAAATAAACATAAAATAGGTAATGCTGATAGAAAGTGAACAAATGCTAAAAGGACAGATGTCATGTGATCTGAACTTTTGCATTTGTATGAGTAAAACTTATCTCAGATAAAGCTATTTTGATTGTCTGATAAGTCGCAAACCTGCATACATTAGATCAGTGATAACAATACTAGTTTAAAATAAACTAAGAAATAAAAAGTACAGAAAAAGTAAAATAAGGTTGGGGTGCCTCCCAAGAGCGCTTTGTTTAACGAGTCTTTTAGCTCGACTCTTGTACCTTTCTGGCTGACTCATGGTGGTTCGAAGATAAAGACATCCTCACGAATGGGGAAGTCTTCGATGTAATGCTTTAACCGATGACCATTTACCTTAAAATTACCTTCTGGCGATTCGAGTTCGACTGCACCATAAGGAAATACCTTTGAAATCATGAATGGTCTGGTCCACCTGATCTTGAATTTTCCAGAGAACTTTTTGAAGTGCGAATTGAAGAGAAGCACTTTATCTCCTGGTTTGAACCTTGAGAGTTTAAGTTTGGAATCATGAATCCTCTTGGTTCTGTCTTTGTTGTTCAGGGAGCTTTCATATGCTTGATTTCTTAATTCGGCCAATTCATTTAGTTGCATTCTCCGATGGGAACCTGTTACAGAAGTGTCCAGATTGCAATTCTTCACCGCCCAGTATGCTTTGTATTCCAACTCCACTGGTAGGTGACATGCCTTGCCATAAACTAGACGATATGGTGTGGTTCCTAAAGGTATTTTGTAAGCAGTTTTGAATGCCCACAACGCATCGTCTAATTTGTCAGCCCACTTATCCCCATTATTTTCGACTGTTCGCTCCAAGATTCTCTTTAAAGCTCTGTTGTTGATCTCAGCTTGTCCATTTGTTTGTAGATGATAGGCGGTGGACATTTTATGAGTGACACCATTCTGCTGCATAACCTTCATGAATTGAGTGTTGCAGAAGTGAGTGCCACGATCACTTATGATAACTCTTGGAGTTCCGAATTGACAGAATAGTTGTTTGAGAAACTTTCTCACTACTCTGGCATCATTTGTAGGGAAAGCTTGTGCTTCGGCCCACCTGGAGACATAATCGACAGCAACTAGGATGTATTCTTTTCCATTAGATTTAGGGAAGGGTCCCATAAAATCTGTAACAACCCCAAAATTAGGGCCAATTTAAAATTTCCCTAATTACGTGTTTACTACTTGTATTTAATATGAAATAGGATTAAATACGTTACTTACTTATTATATATATGGATGGAATATATATACGCGTATACGAATCGTTCAAATCGTATAAAACTACAATTGTACAAACATACGGACGTTGGTAAAACGATTATTAAATAATGCGAAATTATTTAATTACTTTAATTACCATTTTATATTATGTTTATAATATAACGAAAACATACGTTTTAACTAAAACGTTACTGAACTCTCCGAAAACTCGACCAACCGACAAAACAAAACAAATGTTACATTTTATAACTTCAAAACAAAGTATTTTATTAAAATGCTTCAACTAAATTACCGAATAATATTCGTATTTTAAACGTATATTTAATCGCGTATAAAATGATTTTAAAGTCTAAACGACCCGGGAAACGAACACCGCACGGAGCACAAACACGAGGGAACGAAAAGTTGGTGAGACCACACCATGTGGCCCCACCATGGACCGGCCAAAGACATGGGGCACCACCCCCATGCCTCTTTGATGAAAAACATAACCAAAACACACCCTTACCCAATCTCTCTCAATCTTCTCTCTAAACTCTCATCTCTCTCTCTCAATCGGTTCTCACTCTCTCTCTAGAAAAACACCACAAAAACTCCCTAAAACACCTAGCTCGTTTGGAGGAAAGTGATCACCGCAACGAGGACTACAACTTCATCTTTTCGGTTTCACGATACGACGACTTGTAAGTTTTCCGGCGACCCGAAACTTTTCCGATTACATTTATTTTACTTCCATGTTGTTCCCCTAGCTAAATGATGTCCGAATACGTAATTAAAACTCGTTTTTGAACTCGTTAACGAAAAGGTCGGTTTTGGTCATTTTAAAGAAAGCGACACCACAAACCTTAAAAACGACTACCAATGGTTATTATGGACTTATTATAACATATTAAAACTAGTATAAAAGTTCTAGACCCAACGGAAACCGGAAAATACGTTTTCGGAAACTTAAATTTCGAACAGACCTCTTGTGTCGCATCAGACCAAAATTTCATGCGACACAACACTATGTCGCATGTTATGTCGCACTTTATGTCGCAATGTATGCGACACAACGCTTATGTCGCACTATATGTCGTATCATCTGCGAGACAAAGTTTACCTATCGCTTGATTGCGACACAACGACTATGTCGTATTGTTGTGTCGTACCCTTGTCTGCGACACAACCATTGTGTTGCATAAACACTAAATCAGAAACCAATCCTTACTACACAGACCTTATGTCGCATGTGGTCTGCGACACAAGCCTTGTGTCGCAGATAGCTCAGATCAGAAAACAAAATATTATATAAGTGTTGGAATCACTTTTCAACTATTAAATCAAATACGATGCGACTTATACATGATGTCACACCCCCAATTTCATGCTTTGCGAAAGCGACTGTTTTGGGGCGTGACTAATCAATAATCAAACCCAAAGTACAAGCAAACGACTCTAAATGAGACGTTGTATAAGATGTTACATTAATACATAAGTTTTCAAAAGTTATACATCATTGATGAGTTCGCAACTTGTTTTGTTAGATTTTAAGTACATAATCATTATACAAAAGATAATGCAAGTAAAATCTTCATATGTGTAATTGCATGCGACTCGAGCTACGAAAGCTTATCCTGCTGGGCATCCCTACTTATGATGTGTACCTGAGAAGCATTACTAAAACGGTCAACCAAAAAGGTTGGTGAATCTCACAGGTTTATAGTAAGTAAACAGTTGAACACACAAGTAGTATTTGTAAATCATAGCCAGCCAGTAAGTAACGATCACAGGTTATGCTCATCGTTTACTTAAGTTTTAATAAGTGGGTGGTTGCAGGTTATGCTAACCGTTTGATACAATCGCCATGAGCCACCATAGTTGAAGCTTAACGTACAGTAAATATAGGTACCCCCTCATGAATGTAATCCAAAACATTCATACGGAACGAGTAAGAAACACCCATTTATACATGTATGTTCGGGGTAGTGCGTGCTACCCTGGGTGAGGATTGTCAGTCCTAATGGATCCATTTACTAGTACTCGCGCTTAAGACCATAACTGACGACTATGATTAAAGGGACTTCATTGGATTAAGTAAACCTCATGCAATCGATATACCAGTAAATCAGTTTGTAATCAAGTGTGTAAATACATGTGTTCGAGTAAAAACAAGTAATGCATCTCCCCCAAAGTAAAGCAGTAAAAAGGGGCCATGAGACTCACCTGATGAGCAAGCAATCCTAATGTGCGTGCGTGTTCCAACAGTAATCACCTAATGTCCTAAACACGCAAGATTGTATGTTTGTAAGTGTACGCGTAATAATTCGTTTGTTTAGTTGTTCATATGGTTGGTTACTTCTAACGTATTTGTTACGTATTATATTCGATGTTTTCATAAAATACGCGGCCCTTTGGTGGTGGTTCGGGATTATATTTTGAAATATAAAAATGTTTTTTTTGTATAAACTCCTTTCGTACATTTGTATATCGTGTCGTTTACCATTATTTGAAAACGTATAAAGTTAATTACTTAGTTTGTAAAAATGTACGACCCGTTGTTCGGTTACAATTATATTTCGAAAATATAATTAAGTTTGTTTCGTGTAAAAATGTTTATTTAAACGTATATCGTATCCATATAAATGTTTGTATTCTTTTTATTTAACTTTGAAATTAAATGGCTGGTCTGGGCTAGGTACCCGCCGGGTAGGCGAGGTACCCGCCGGGTATGGTTGGATTTAAAAGGACGCGTCGGGTCCAATAAATATAGTGTAGAACGTGCCGCGTACACTAGTACGCACCGTATGGATCGTGATTCTGGGCAGGAATCCGCCGGATTCCCTTGAATCCGCCGGATTGGGCTATTTTACAGAAGTACCCGCCGGGTACTAGGGGAACCCACCGGGTAACCCTCTGGTTTTCAGGTCTGTTCGTGCAGAAAACTTAACCAAACCAGTTTTAATTCCAAATTCCGCATACTATAACTTAGTACAATGGTATTACATGTTATACTACGTATTGTAAACACTAAATTAAAGTAAAGTTTAAAGTTTTCTTACAAATCAAAATCGAGACCGAGAGTGATGGTGATGAGGATGATCCGATGATGATGATGAACAAGGATGGAGATGATGATGATTATGATTCTGTGATGTTGTTGTTGTTGGTTTGATGATCCACAAAAGAGAGCGAGAGACCGAGAGAGTGAGAGCCGAGAGAGGTAGAGAATGTGTGCGAGTGTGTGTGAATTATTGGGGGTCGGTTGATTTAATCGGCCTCCAATAATTGATGGTTGGTGGTATTTTCGACCCATGTTTGCGTACCCGATAATTAAGTAGTGTAATATTTAAAAATGATAATTTTCTAAATATTATTTCGTATGTGTTAACAATTGAAATATTTTATAAAAATACTTCCAATGAGATATAAAAATATATCTTAGTTTAACTCGAAATACACGGATAGTTTTCTGTATTTAAAATGTATTTAAATAATTTTCGGAGTACGTCGTTATTATTCTCAATAATAATACTTTGTTTGAAAATGTTTTTCACCAAATTTTAATTTGGGTTTCTGCGTTCTACCAGATTTGTGTACGTGTGATTATTAAATAATTGTTTCGGATTATTTAATACTTCATAATTAAAGTTCAAATTAGGACGGTAATTTGGGTCATTTTTGACCGGGTGTCACATTCTCCCCTTGTTAGGAGAATTTCGTCCCGAAATTTGTTCGTAGTATTTATCATTGTGTTCAAGTTGTAGTTCGCGTGTTATCTACAATCTCTAGGAATTTACTTGAACTCGAGCTTGTATTTTGAAACTACTTATGTATCAATGTAATAACTTTTCGATCGTCTCATTTAGAGTCGTTCACTGTATCCTTTGTGCTTGTGATTATTGATTAGTAACACCCAAAACTCGCTTCCGTAAACTGTTAAATTTGGGGGTGTTACACATGAAAATACTATACTTTTGGAAATATACAACAATACTTGAATACGTACAAGACTATACTAAACTGAACGTGAGATTTCACTCACACACGCACACGAGATTACACTCAAAATACTTAGGAGATTACACTCCAACGAACTTACACTTGTACACTACTTACGTGCGGGATTACACGCTAACTAATACGAGGTTTCACTCGTACCCTTTGGGGATTAAGCCCATTGGAACTTACGCAAACACTACACGTTGTAATACAAACAAACAGTTATACGAGTATACATTACAACTGTACAACTACTATGAATACATAATAATAATGGATGGAATTATTATTATACACCGATAACAACTGGCCGTACAACTTTAATACAAACTACGATTTACAAACAACAAATGGACATTTACTAGTTTGGGAACAACTAGCATGGATACCTTACAAGTATTCCATTTACTTACTAAACCTTATGCGTATTAGGACGCTAAGGGTTACTAGTTCGGATACTACTTTGCTTGCTTACTGCTTTGTCTGCTAGACTCAGGTGAGTCTTACAGCCCCTAATTTACTGCTTTATACTCAGGGGTGAGATGCATTACTCGTTTTCATAAAACTAATAAGGGCCGAGTTAACGCATGATTAGCATGACCTGCAATCATGGTGGCTCAGGTCGTCTTCATACTCGTTCAACATAAATGCTTTGAATTATATTCACGGGAGTACTAATAATTACTGTATGTTAAGCTTCTACTCTGGTGTCTCATGACAACGCATGATTAGCATGACCTGCAATCATTACGGAGTGAACGATTAGCATGGCCTGCGATCGTTACTCATTGGCTAGTTAAACAAACGGTTAGCATGACCTGCAACCACTCACGTACAAACGGTTAGCATGACCTGCAACCATCCACTTACAAAGGATTAGCATGACCTGCAATCGATACCTAAGTGAACGATTAGCATGACCTGCGATCGTTACTTACTGGCTGATCAATGATTTACAAATACTACTTGTGTGTTCAAACTATTTACTTACTTACAAACCTGTGAGATTCACCAACCTTTTTGGTTGACCGATTTAGTAATGCTTCTCAGGTACACAGCATCAGTAGGGATGCCCAGCAGGATAAGCTTGCTTAGCTCGAGTCGTATGCATTTACAAGCTTGGAGATTTTATTACATTACTTTTGTACTTACTGTTATGTATTAGAATCTCTAGGAATTTACTCGAAACTCGAGCTTGTATTTTGAATTACTTATGTATTAATGTAATACTTTTCGAACGTCTCATTTAGAGTCGTTCACTGTATCCTTTGTGCTTGTGATTATTGATTAGTAACACCCAAAACATCGCTTCCGCAAACTGTTAAATTTGGGGGTGTTACAGATTGGTAACAGAGCCTAAGGTTATAGTGAACTAGGTTGCATTTAGTGGGCCTAGACTATGACCGTTAGGCAGTATTCCTCATTAGGTATAACTGGTTCAGGAATTACAGCATACAAGTTTAATTTAACATAGCCTGATCAACTATGTACAATTAAATGAAGATGATGTGAGTTCTGAAAGGGGTTATGTTGAACAGGAATGCACTAGCTGACTCTGACCTCGAGAGAACCGGGACTTTTACTTGATTGTGCTAGACACTTACTAGGCGGTTATGTTATATATATATATATATATATATATATATATATATATACATAGGCCTCTTTTCCCGATACGATACTCTCTCTCGACTGCTGCGAAATTAATATTTTTCAACTTACATCAAACAAACAACAACTCGATTCTCGTCATTCTGTCCTTATTCAACTTTTATGAATTCACGAATACCGACATGCTTCCGAAGGCCTCGATTTCACACTACTCTCTAGGCTATTATATACTGAAGGTATAGGAATAGGCCTTGTCCGATGATACTTTGTTTCCACCCACCCCGTTATAACTGACAACCATAGCTACTCCAACATCTTTCGATATGAAGATCGGGACTTTGTTTTCATTCGCTACTCCTACCTAATTCTACGTTTATAACATTCTACAACGTACACCACTGTACCGTTAGGTGTATCCTAGGAAAAACATTTCCTACAAATTTCAACATGCTTTTACCCTGGAACTTTTCATAACTTCTGTTTTTGAACAGTTTTTGTTAAACAAAAATTCCAAAACTTTGTCGCTGACCATAATTTCAACCGAACCATTTTCAACTCAAGTTTTCATCAGACTTCAAATTTTGCAACCGACTTTCATCGTCAAAATTTTATAACAAGCGTATTTCTATCAAACATGTTACAAAAATTTCTTACAAAATGTTTTATAAAATATCCAAAACCGTGTAAACTTATTTATAATACACAACTTTAAACAAATCTCAAAACTTTGGCGTAGTTTCTCTGAACTCACTAAATCATCACCATCATAATTCTTGTTCAAACCCTCACATGTTCTTTATTTGTTGTTTCAAGGAACATGCCTCCTCGACGACAAGTCACGCTTAGTGAAGCCGAACTCGCGGGTCTGATTGCCCGTAGTGTAGCCCAAGCTCTAGCTGTCCGAGCCACCACTCCTGGTAGCGAAGATACGGCTAACAACACACCACCACCCAAAACCTGCACCTACAAGGACATTCAAAACTGCAAACCCTTGAGCTTTGCAAGCACTGAAGGAGCGATCGGTTTAATATGCTGGATTGAGAAAATAGAATCAGTATTCCTTATCTGCAACTGCGTTGAGGACGACAAGGTCAAGTTCGCAGCCATCACATTTTCTGACACTGCCCTTACTTGGTGGAACACTTATGCTCAGACTGTGAGTGTTGCCAATGCCTACAAACTTCCATGGGAAGAGCTAAAGAAGATGCTGAGGGGAGAGTACTGCCCCAGAGATGAATTGAAACAACTGGAGATAGAATTCTGGAATCACAAGATGCAGGGAAATGACATCACCGGTTACACCAACCGCTTTCACCAGCTGGCACTTCTCTGCCCAACTATGGTTGATCCTGAGTACAAGAGAATCGAGAAATACGTCGATGGACTTCCTGAGCGGCTTCAAGATTTAGTGACTTCATCTAAACCGGGAACCATTCAGAGCGCCATTCGCATGGCTCATGAGTTAACGGCAAATTCTGTCCGCCGTGGCTCGACTTCAACTCCACCTACAAATAACAAACGTAAATGGGAAGTAAGTCTCCACTAGTCCAACCCGACTTCTGATAAAAAGCCTACAACTGTCAATGCCAATGACTCAAAGGCTTACAAGGGGAGCAAACCATACTGTTCCAAATGCGGTATACACCATGATGGCTCCTGTCCCTGCGCCAACTGCAAGAAATTCGGGCACCTGGCCCAAGACTGTCGAACCAACCCCACTGGTACTGATACTCCTGCACCCAAAACCTGCTATGAGTGCAACGGTACTGGGCACTTTAGGAAGGATTGCCCAAAACTGAAACTCCGAACCAACCACACGAGGAGTAGAGCTTATGTAATCAACGCTAGGGAGGATGACCCGAACCCGAGACTCTGTGATTTACTCAACCCGGGTACGCACATTTTTGGATTACCCGAACTGTTTCACAACTTATGTATATTGCCTTGTGTTCTATGTACTTTCCTAGATCCTAAGTACCCAATAGGATTAGGAAACAACCGACCATATGGATTTCGACCATATAACTTGTATTACACCTTGCTTCCATAAACAAACTTTCCTCCCAAACACCTCACACTGGTTGAGACCGGGAACTCTAACACTTTCATTTGATTATCAACTGACCATGTCCAGTGGACAAATGGTCGATACTCTTTACCAACTTCCCAAACAATACCGAATACTACTTCGAACAAATTTCGGGACGAAATTCTCCTAACAAGGGGAGAATGTAACAACCCCAAAATTAGGGCCAATTTAAAATTTCCCTAATTACGTGTTTACTACTTGTATTTAATATGAAATAGGATTAAATACGTTACTTACTTATTATATATATGGATGGAATATATATACGCGTATACGATTCGTTCAAATTGTATAAAACTACAATTGTACAAACATACGGACGTTGGAAAAACGATTATTAAATAATGCGAAATTATTTAATTACTTTAATTACCATTTTATATTATGTTTATAATATAACGAAAACATACGTTTTAACTAAAACGTTACCGAACTCTCCGAAAACTCGACCAACCGACAAAACAAAACAAATGTTACATTTTATAACTTCAAAACAAAGTATTTTATTAAAATGCTTCAACTAAATTACCGAATAATATTCGTATTTTAAACGTATATTTAATCGCGTATAAAATGATTTTAAAGTCTAAACGACCCGGGAAACGAACACCGCACGGAGCGCAAACGCGAGGGAACGAAAAGTTGGTGAGACCACACCATGTGGCCCCACCATGGACCGGCCAAAGACATGGGGCACCACCCCCATGCCTCTTTGATGAAAAACATAACCAAAACACACCCTTACCCAATCTCTCTCAATCTTCTCTCTAAACTCTCATCTCTCTCTCTCAATCGGTTCTCACTCTCTCTCTAGAAAAACACCACAAAAACTCCCTAAAACACCTAGCTCGTTTGGAGGAAAGTGATCACCGCAACGAGGACTACAACTTCATCTTTTCGGTTTCACGATACGACGACTTGTAAGTTTTCCGGCGACCCGAAACTTTTCCGATTACATTTATTTTACTTCCATGTTGTTCCCCTAGCTAAATGATGTCCGAATACGTAATTAAAACTCGTTTTTGAACTCGTTAACGAAAAGGTCGGTTTTGGTCATTTTAAAGAAAACGACACCACAAACCTTAAAAACGACTACCAATGGTTATTACGGACTTATTATAACATATTAAAACTAGTATAAAAGTTCTAGACCCAACGGAAACCGGAAAATACGTTTTCGGAAACTTAAATTTCGAACAGACCTCTTGTGTCGCATCAGACCAAAATTTCATGCGACACAACACTATGTCGCATGTTATGTCGCACTTTATGTCGCAATGTATGCGACACAACGCTTATGTCGCACTATATGTCGTATCATCTGCGAGACAAAGTTTACCTATCGCTTGATTGCGACGCAACGACTATGTCGTATTGTTGTGTCGTACCCTTGTCTGCGACACAACCATTGTGTCGCATAAACACTAAATCAGAAACCAATCCTTACGACACAGACCTTATGTCGCATGTGGTCTGCGACACAAGCCTTGTGTCGCAGATAGCTCAGATCAGAAAACAAAATATTATATAAGTGTTGGAATCACTTTTCAACTATTAAATCAAATACGATGCGACTTATACATGAAAATACTATACTTTTGGAAATATACAACAATACTTGAATACGTACAAGACTATACTAAACTGAATGTGAGATTTCACTCACACACGCACACGAGATTACACTCAAAATACTTAGGAGATTACACTCCAACGAACTTACACTTGTACACTACTTACGTGCGGGATTACACGCTAACTAATACGAGGTTTCACTCGTACTCTTTGGGGATTAAGCCCATTGGAACCTACGCAAACACTACACGTTGTAATACAACCAAACAGTTATACGAGTATACATTACAACTGTACAACTACTATGAATACATAATAATAATGGATGGAATTATTATTATACACCGATAACAACTGGCCGTACAACTTTAATACAAACTACGATTTACAAACAACAAATGGACATTTACTAGTTTGGGAACAACTAGCATGGATACCTTACAAGTATTCCATTTACTTACTAAACCTTATGCGTATTAGGACGCTAAGGGTTACTAGTTCGGATACTACTTTGCTTGCTTACTGCTTTGTCTGCTAGACTCAGGTGAGTCTTACAGCCCCTAATTTACTGCTTTATACTCAGGGGTGAGATGCATTACTCGTTTTCATAAAACTAATAAGGGCCGAGTTAACGCATGATTAGCATGACCTGCAATCATGGTGGCTCAGGTCGTCTTCATACTCGTTCAACATAAATGCTTTGAATTATATTCACGGGAGTACTAATAATTACTGTATGTTAAGCTTCTACTCTGGTGTCTCATGACAACGCATGATTAGCATGACCTGCAATCATTACGGAGTGAACGATTAGCATGGCCTGCGATCGTTACTCATTGGCTAGTTAAACAAACGGTTAGCATGACCTGCAACCACTCACGTACAAACGGTTAGCATGACCTGCAACCATCCACTTACAAAGGATTAGCATGACCTGCAATCGATACCTAAGTGAACGATTAGCATGACCTGCGATCGTTACTTACTGGCTGATCAATGATTTACAAATACTACTTGTGTGTTCAAACTATTTACTTACTTACAAACCTGTGAGATTCACCAACCTTTTTGGTTGACCGTTTTAGTAATGCTTCTCAGGTACACAGCATCAGTAGGGATGCCCAGCAGGATAAGCTTGCTTAGCTCGAGTCGCATGCATTTACAAGCTTGGAGATTTTATTACATTACTTTTGTACTTACTGTTATGTATTAGAATCTCTAGGAATTTACTCGAAACTCGAGCTTGTATTTTGAATTACTTATGTATTAATGTAATACTTTTCGAACGTCTCATTTAGAGTCGTTCACTGTATCCTTTGTGCTTGTGATTATTGATTAGTAACACCCAAAACATCGCTTCCGCAAACTGTTAAATTTGGGGGTGTTACAAAATCTAACCCCCGGATATCAAAGATCTCACAAGCCTGGATATTAGTGATTGGCATTTCGTTCCTTGCTGACACATTGCCTTGTCTTTGGCAAATGTCGCAGCGTTTCACTAGGTCATAAGTATCTCCATAGATGGTTAGCCAGTAAAAGCCAGAATCATACACCTTTCGTGCTGTTAAGTTAACTATGTGATGTCCTCCAGTAGGTCCATGGTGGCTTTGTCGAAGGATTTGTTCTGCTTCCTTCCCATCGACACATCTTCTAATGATCTGATCAGGGCAAACTTTAAAAAGGAAAGGATCGTCCCAATAGTAGTTCTTTATATCGTGGAAGAATCTTCGTCTCTGAGATGTAGGCATTCCTTTTGGTATTATTTTTCCCACTAGGTAAATAGCATGATCAGCATACCAAGGATCTTTGGATGGGGATCCTTGATGGTATTTGCCGATGTGCATGAGTTGTTCTTCGAGAAACTGGTCTTGAATATCTTTTCATCAAGCTGCTCTAGTGTAGGATTTTCTAATCGGCTTAGATGATCTGCTGCAACGTTCTCTGCTCCTTTCTTATCTCTGATCTCGATGTCGAATTCTTGTAGGAGTAGAATCCATCTTAGCAGTCTAGGCTTTGCATCTTGCTCTTTGAAAAGATACTTCAAGGCTGAATGATCTGTATAGACAATAGTCTTCGACAACATAAGATAGGAACAAAATTTATCGAAAGCAAATACTACCGCAAGCAGCTCCTTTTCTGTGGTTGTGTAATTTTCTTAAGCATCTGTGAGCGTCTTGCTGGCATAGTATATTGGTTGAAAGTGCTAATCCTTCCTCCGTCCCAGTACAGCTCCAACTGCGAAATCACTAGCGTCACACATGATCTAAAATGGAAGGCTCCAATCTGGGGCAATCATTATTGGTGCATGTACAAGCTGATCTTTCAAATAGTTAAAAGCTTTGAAACATTCATCTGTAAAGGCAAACGGAGTATCTTTTTCGAGAAGGTGAGTCATAGGTCGAGCGATCTTGGAGAAATCATTGATGAAACGACGGTAGAACCCAGCGTGACCTAGAAAACTTCGAATGGCTTTAACAGAAGTCGGTGGAGGAAGTTTTGAAATAGTTTCTACTTTAGCTTTGTAAACTTCAATTCCAGCTTTTGATATGCGGTGCCCTAAAACTATTCCTTCTTTTACCATGAAATAGCATTTCTCCCAATTTAGAGCGAGGTTTGATTCTTCACATCGGGCAAGCATCCTATCCAAGTTGGAAAGACAAGTAGAGAAGGAATCTCCAAAGACTGAAAATTCGTCCATGAATACCTCCATGCATTGTTCAATCATGTCATGGAAAATTGCTACCATGCATCGCTGAAATGTGGCAGGTGCATTACATAAGCCAAACGGCATACGTCGGTAAGCGAAAGTTCCATATGGACATGTGAATGTCGTCTTTTATTAGTCCTTAGGATCGAGAGGAATCTGAAAATAACCGGAGAATCCATCAAGAAAACAGTAGAATTCATTTTTTGATAATCTCTCCAGCATTTGATCAATGAACGGTAGAGGGAAGTGATCTTTTCGAGTGGCTTCATTTAGTTTACGATAATCAATACACACCCTCCAACCGGTGACGGCTCGTGTTGAAATTAATTCATTGTTTTCGTTAGCAATAACCGTCATTCCTCCTTTCTTTGGGACAACTTGAATTGGGATGACCCAAGGAGAATCTGAAATAGGGTAAATCAGGCCAGCATCCAAGAGTTTGATAACCTCCTTCTTGACCACTTCTTGAATCTTCGGGTTGACTCTCCTCTGCCTTTGAACTGATGGTCTGAAGTCATTTTCCATTAAGATTTTGAGTGCAATATTTCGGACTGATCCCTTGAATGTCAGAAATCTTCCAAGCAATTGCTTTCTTAAGTGACTTCAGCACTTGAATAAGTTTTGCTTTCTCTTCCGGCTTCAGGTCTTTTGATATGATAACTCGTAAATGTGAAGATCCTTCGAGAAAAGCGTATTCAAGGCGTGAGGGTAGTTCCTTCAGCTCCAATTCTGGTGGTTCTTCTATGGAAGGTTTGATCCTTGCAATTTCGTCTCTTTTAAGCTCATCGAATTTCGTCTGAAATTCAGCATCTTCTGCAGGGATCTCAGGACTGTCGGCTGATGCTATTTTAACCCATTCTAGTTTATCGGAGAACTAATCTTTTCTTAGCTCGTATTTTTCTTTTGAAGAGTGAGAGATTGCATTTTCTTCTGTGATTATGATATCGTTGTTTTCAGTGAATGCAAATCTCTGAAATTGAGCAGAAGAAGACGTGCTGATAGTGATCTCTGGATTTGATCTTTCAGATTGTGAAGAAGGTGGTTTAAGCATTGACTCCATCTCTTCGAGAGTCTTTAGAATTTGGTCTTTTGAGAGAGATAATTGGGTACTTCAGGAGTAGGGTTTCTTCTTAAGAGAGCGACAGGTGTGCCATATCCAAGCGGAGCAGCTATGATAGAACTGTTTGGCTGATTGCTGGATTTCTTTAAAGTTAATAGCACTTCCTTAGATGTAGTCGGTGGATCCGAGATAACTGAGCACAGTCCTCCATCTTCTTGGCAAAGTCTTCTAGTAGCGATGACCGTGTTTGGAAGAGAGCTGGTGCTGCTTACTACGAGGATCTCTTCCAGGTGTTCTTCAATTATTTCCTGCATAGAATCTACAAGACCAAGGTCTTCTCCCATAGGTTGTTTCATTAGTTTGTCAACATTAAAGGTGACCTCCTCAGTTCCAACTCGAAGTTTTAAAGATTTTTCATTTACGTCAATGACGGCCTTGGTAGTGTTTAGGAAAGGTCTGCCAAGGATGAGTGGAACTTCGGTGTCTTCCTCAATGTCCATGACAACAAAATCCACAGGAAAGACAAATTTATCAACACAGACCATAATATCTTCAGCAATTCCACGAGAGAGTTTAACTGATCTATCGGCTAATTAGATGGTCATACGGGTTGTTAAAAGTTCGCTTAATCCTAATTTCCTATAAAGGGAATACGGCATGAGGTTTACACTAGCTCCTAAATCAGCTAAGGCGTTACTTATTTGAACATCCTGTAGATAACAAGGTATAGTGAAACGGCCAGTATCTCCTAGCTTTGGGGGTAGTCCTTGTTTCATGATCAAAGAGCACTCTGCATCTAAAGGCAAGTTAACTATTTGTCTAAGTTTTTCTTTGTTTGATAAGAGTTCTTTAAAGAATTTGGCACAACTAGGCATCTCAACTAAAGCATCTAAAAGTTTGACATTTAAGTGTAAGCTTTTAAACATCTCAAGATATTTTCCAAACTGAGCTTCTTGTTTCTCTTTCTTAAGCCTACCAGGGAAAGGTATACGTGAAGGAATAGTGACTTCTGGGGCTTTAGAAGGTGCTGGCTCAGGAGAAGTGACAGGGGTCTTAACTGGCATTGAGTCAGTGGGAGAAATAGAAGGTTCGTTTGTCGGAATATATATTGATCTCTCATTTTTAGTTTCTTTTCCTCCTCTAGTGACCACAAGGATATCATCATAATCATAAGATGAATGATAAACAGCTTTGTTAATCGCTTCTTCTCTCTGCTTCTTATCAACTTTTAAAAACAACATTTTTACATTATCCTCCATGTTTTTAACTAAATCGTTTGAAATTTTGAGTAAACTGTCAATTTGGTTTTGAAAATCGACAATTTGTTTATTAATATTATTTTGTTCAACAATGAAGTTTTTGAAAATTTCGGTGTTTAGACAAGAAGTTAAATGAGTCGAAGTAGAGGGTGAAGAAGGAACTAAAGATTGAGAAGAAGGTCGATTGATTGGCCTCTGAATAAAAGATTTTGAATGATGGGCTTGATTAGAGGTTTCACCAGTAGTGGCAAGAATATCTTCCTTGAACCTTTGGCTTGAGAATAGCTTTTGAGGTTTATTCTCGTGTTTGGGTTCAGAAGGTTCTTGCATGTCCTTGGCAAATTTAGTGATTGATTCAATTTGAGTTTTCAAAGTGTTCAAGGCATTAGAAGTACTCCTTTCCTTCGAAGTTGATTCATCTTGCTCCAAGTCATGTTGATGTATTGTCATCGTCTCAATCAACTTCCACGCTTCGTCTGAAGTATGCAGCATGAAATTTCCGGATGAAGAAGCATCGAGGGTTTGTGGGTGATGAGGATTCAAACTATTGTAGAATGTGCAGACCAGATTCGTTTCAGCAAACTGATGATTCGGACATCTTCTGAGCAAATTCTTAAAGCGTTCCCAAGCAGTGCTTAATGATTCATTATCTTGTTGGAGAAAGTTAGTGATATCATTTTTAAGCTTGGTTTGTAGGGATGGAGGGAAATATTTAGCCATGAACTTGGTAGCCATCTCCTCCCATGTATGAATCGAATTGGGTTTGAGTTCATAAAACCATATATGTACTTGAGAGGCTAAAGAATAAAGAAACAGGTGAAGTCGGGTGACTTCCTTACTGGATCCTGTTTGTTCGAAGGTGTCGGAAAGGTTGATGAATTTATTAAGATGAGAGTTTGGATTTTCAACCGCAAGACCATGAAATTGACACTGAGATTTGATCATTTTAATGAAGTGTGGCTTAATTTCAAGGTTTTCGTCAGTAGATGATACGATTGGTCCTCCTCGTTCCTCTAGCAATGGTTTGATTGATGAGGCGTGAGTTCGTCGTAACTTGTTGGTAGAAAGTAGAGTTTTGGAAAGGATGGGTTTAACTATTCTAAGAACGGAAAAGGAAATCTAATCTAAGGACAGGAAAAGGAACTTACAGATGATATTGATCTTCCGAAAGGATCGCTAAATAACTAAGATAACTAAAAACCTAAAATCGGTCGTTGTAGTCGCCGGCAGCGGCGCTAAAAACCTATTACGCCCGAAACGGTCGTTCTCGCAACGGGCACAATGGTAGGTGTTTTAAATTTATAGAGCTGGGGAAATCCTAAGCTAATACTACTTTCAGCCCTAATTGGGTTACTAGGGTAGTAAGCGGTATGTTGACTCAGGTGTCGTTCTTACACTACAACAGGCATGGGATCTCAGGCGTTCTAATTATCTTTTGTAATTTAGCTAGGGTTTAAACTAAAGTTGATTTGGTTTTGGTTTTATAACTAATCTACGTAAATAAAAATAAATGCAGGAAAAGAAAGGGAGTTTTGTACGGAGACTCGAAGAACAGTGGATACGAGAGTGTTTACTATGACGCTGGTATATGCTTTGAGTGAGTAGTTATGGATGTTAAAGCCACTAGTTATGATGACTAATCCATTGAGTGACTGGAAACTTTAATCAATACGAAGTATTATACCTACGGCAGTTCCTTAGCTTTCCCACGTAATTAAACGTTATACGAAGTACTGTGTCGTTTTACGGTTTTTCCGTAGCACTGATTTAAGTTACCAAATTACTCTTTGGATATCCTATATTCTTAATGAAGTATAATTACGATCCTATCAAATATCTAACGTAAAGGTCTTCACAATTAGATAAATACTATGTCACATGGATAGAATTATATAATATCAAATACACCGGAAGTTCTCCCAAATGTACTGATCAATTCAATTAACAATTATTCTCTAGTCCTATTCCCCAATCTCTAACAAATGTATGTTGGTATCATGGCACGAATTGTTGAATAAACAATAATGTGAACAGGAGTTACCCTACGGAATAGGTTGGATTAACTTGTCTATCGGTCAATTAAATTTTTCATCATTAATCATATAAATCATCCTTACTATTACATACACATTACTTTACTGTATAAGTTCAATTTTATCTGAAAACCCTAATCATGCAGTTACATATAGTAATCAGGGAGACAGTTCTAGCATGCAGCATTCCTAAGGCAACAATCAAACAAGAACATGCAATAGCAAGGCACACAGATAACTACTCCTAATTCATACATTTCATATAACCAGATGATTGGATCATAAATATCCCGAAAGGTCTCTCAAAGATATTTAACATATAAGCTTGAATCTAACCTATCTATAATCCTATGCTCCGTATCTCTTATGATATAGTTTCGATCTAGAGAATACAGCCATGTCGAGTTCAAATGCTTCATCATACAAAGAATAGGTAGAGGACGTACTACTAATAACTGGTCAGGTCTTAGCAGGAAGTTTCTAACCACAGCATAAGTTGGATAGGTAAACAGTAGAGATTCAGCTCATAAATACAAATACAGTTTAAATTCATACGGGCAGAGTAACGGCATGTTATAAAATCATAACTACTCAAACATAACCATTATCATAGCAAACATAGATTTGTCTAACCTAGCATGGTATCTCTAGCAGGCAATACAACGCAAACCTAATATAAGCACATCATATTTATGAAATAAAGAAGAGAGATATAATTAAAACCTGAATAAGTATTACAGACAAATCTTCGTGACCCAAAGTCTTGGAGTGACTCCGTACAAATGCTACAACTACTGCTACGCTAACCTAGCTTGTCTACTAGCTTAACTCTAGAGAGAGAAAGCTAGAGAGAGTCTCTAGAGAGAGAAAATGAAAGAGAGAGAGAGTGTGTGTGAGAAAATAAGAAGAGAGGAATGGAATGGTGTGTGAAATGATGAAATGAGGCCATCTATTTATAGGGGAGCCAATGTATCAAGTGTACAAGTCCACAAGCACCACCGTACAAGTAAACGAAGCAAAACGAGAACACACTAGGGGGTCAGGGCCTTACACGCCCTAAACCAAGCCATACACGGCCTGTTTAGGGCCGTACACGGCCTTTTGCAAGCCATACACGTCTGCAGGGTGGCCGTGTGCTGCCCCGTGTGCTGTTTTCGACTTTTCACGTTGCATCGGAATGCCGTATCTTCTTCGTTTTGCGTTTGTTTGACTTGATTCTTTCACCTACGGTCTCGTAATTCTGTTACGCTTTTAATGATGCCAATTTGGTAGTAATTGGATGTGTGGAGCCCAGGCGTGTCCAGAATACATCTCGTAGTCTTCTGTTGTGCTGTTTCTTGCATAACTTTCTCATCCTTGATCCATTTTGAGCAATCCTTATATCCACGTTCTCGTAATCTCCATAGCTACAAAATAAGATATTTGTGAGGTCTTGGTATGGAGTTTAGAGTAGATTTAAGGTATGGCTCAATTTGATGCCCATTTCAATGTATTTTCAGCCCTTTTCGTATAGTTTTAGAAAGTCTATCAAGTTTTCACCTTTATAACAAAATGTGATGAATAATGATGTTTTAAGAATGTTTTTGCTATAAAAGGCCTAAATATGGGGTAAATAATGTAGGAAAAAATGTGACTTTTTGTGCCACATCAACTATCTGTGTGGTTGATATAATGTCTATGCCTAGATGAAGCATTAATTTAGACATGTTATCGTTACGAACCGAAACTATTAAGCAAACATTTATTCGTAGATGAACATGTGTGATTAGTTACTTGCGTTTATGTTCATTAATTCACCTAATGAACACAAGCATATCGATTATATGCATGTTATAATAACTACGAAAAACTAATTGCATAAGCTTGCATGTAATTAGCTACATACCACCTTTGCATGAGAATAATTTAACTACATTATTTAACAAATAAAATAAATACATTTTTGTTATTTTAATTACTAAATTAGTTAGTTAAATTAAATTAATTAATCAATTTAGATAATAACAATATAATTCATAAGTGTATGAATTATTATAAGTATGATACTTATATAATTTTAATCAAATAATTTGGTTTGTGTAAGTTTTATTTATTTAATTTAAGGACTTAGATTAAGCAAATAAAACAACAAGTTTATATATATAAGTGTATATATATAATGGAATGAAAATAAAACAACTTGTCTTTGTCTTCTTACCTTTGTCTTTTCCTTTTGTCTTCTGTCTTTGTCTTCTCCCTTTTGTCATCTTGCCTTTGTCTTACACTATGCCTTGAATTCCATTTCTCACCTATAAATACAAGCCATTAACCTTCTCCATCACATGCAAGACTCATTCACATCACCACTCTTCTCACTTTTTCTCTCTAGCTTCTCTCTAACTCCATTTTCTCTCTAAAATCTGAGATTTTACCACCACAACACCACCACTCGAAAAACCTTTCCATACAATAAAACAAACTAGTTCCATCCTTGATTGTATTGGTGAGATATTACAAGAACTTTCTCCATTTTTTTTTTTTTTACTTTCTTACTTTTCATCACCCATGAAATAATAATATAAGTATATATATATATATATATATATATATATATACATCCTATATCTTGTTCTATACATATGTAAGATCTCTATGTATGGCTATGTGAAATGCCCAGAAATTTTAGAAAGATTTTTTTTTTTATACCAATTATAAAACATACTTTGATTTGGTCCCGTTATCCTTTATCATACATATTACATTTAGTTATAACTATTCTAAACAAGTAGTAAAACACAAACAAAGAATGCTAGACTCTGACAAATACCCGCCGGGTAAACATGAAAAGCAGCCAGGTAACAGAAGATCCAGCCGGGTGAATTACCAAAAGTGGTAACAGAAGAAAACTCATTTTAAACCTTCTATTAGCAGTCGGGTACAACAAGTACCCGCCGGGTACTAATGGTTAGCCGCCGGGTAAGTTACCCAGCAGCCGGGTAGTTCAACTAGAATCCTGGCATGCACTATTAATACCAAAATTCAAACTTTTGATGCGCATAACTTCTAAACCATAAAGACTTAGACCCTGAAATTTTGCAGGCACCTTTATTTCATTAAAATGAATACTTCCCTTTTTTACACTTTGTCAAATTTCATAAAAACGCAAGATTTGGACACATAGCTAGTTTTCGACCATTTTTACATGACATACAAAAAATGCACATTAATCCAAATCTGACCATAACCTTTTGTACACTTATTTAGCATATAAAAACAAACTTAAGGCACTATACCAAAGTGCAATAACACTATCTCATTCAAACACAACATAAAAGCAATCCTTGACCCATATTGACACCTTTTGACCCATTCAACTAAATAACAACAAATTGACCAAGACATCAACCAATACTAATCAGGTTTGACTATTTCAACATAATTGACCATACTTTAACTTCTATTTCACCAATCACACAAGACTTTGACCCTTTGACAAATTCCACATATTCGAACATAACAACACTATTTACATACATATATACTACCAACATATCTTAAAATGCATACATATCCGACTACATATTCAGGTTGACTTTCAAAGTCAACATACCATACAACAAAAGACACTTTTCATGCTTGACTTCCAAAAACCTTGACACGTGGGCGTATGATACAAGTTGAACACAAAATAATAAGTAAGGAGAATACTTGCCACTTGCTACCCGTAGCTATCCATACTAATCCTTCATAATCCCTTTCCCTTCTCTTGACCCGAAGTACCTAAAACATGAAACATTAATAGAATAAGCACAACCGCTTAGTGAGCATATAGGCAACTAATCAATTAATTCACAACACTATGAAACAATCACCACATATCATCTTACTCAATATTCATCGGAACAACATATCAGCACTGAACACTATGCGGATCCACGACCATAAGAAACAAGGCATAAGGTACCAAATCACGTTGAAATGGTTACCAAGTTAAGAAACAAGTCTATGCTAGCAACGCTAGCTAATCTTCCACTTGATTGTATGATCCTCTTGCTCGTAAGCAATCCGGAAACATATACAATCATTCATATATCTCAACATTTACCATTAAGATACATAAATTACAAATAATATCCACATGGTTGTATGATCCTCTTGCTCGGAAGCAATCCGGAAACACATACAACCATTATCAATTAGTCCCTATAATACTCACATTGAGATTTAAAACGACAAATTATAACAATTGATCAACATACAATCTCCACGTCCTTAACCCCTATCAATCATTCATAGAAACAAACAACATACTTTAACACTACTAATCATCATAATTAAACATTTAACAACATCACTCCTCCCCCACTTAGAATCATTCTAGATTCACCTTTTTAAACCACTAACATAATCATTCCACTTATCATGATAATTACTCTTAATACTTAATTACATGAAATTCTTGTTAAAACACCATTACAACTTTCTTTTAACATCACTAATCATATCTCTAACTAAATTTCATCTTTTCATAAATATTTCTATGACACCCGTCAAATTAGGACTAGTTATTAGGTCCTAATCATTTTGTTAATACATGTAATTAGTTATGTGTTAGGCTAATTGTGTGTATCATTACGTATTTAGTTATATATATACGCATTAACATGATTAATGAAATCGTGTCACTTTATATCGGTCAAATTCCGATTCATTTATATGGACGTTGGTGAACATATTTTATTAAATAACATGAAATTATTTAATAACATTATTATTTCCTAAATATTATTTCGATAATATTTTATAAGTATTTCGTATCGTATAAAACACTCATACGTGACCAAAAACGCACGATTTGTGCCCGACAATCAAAACCAACCAAAGTAATATTTTTATAACTTCAAGTAAAGTATTTTGATAAAATACTTCCACTATAAATATTGAAAGTTCTATCGAAAAGCAATACGTTTAGTTTAAACGTCATTTAAATGTCATGGTATTAAATAATCGTCAAAACAATCACACACATCGTCACCGACACTTTGTCCAAAACATTTTATAAATGTTACCAAGTATTATTAAGTAATACTTCAAGTTAAGCCATCGAAAATGTATTTTTATATCAAACACGTACGTATATTATATAACATCTAAATATACGTTTAAACGATCGGGGAAATGAACACGGGTATAATACCAAAGTATGGAGACAAGATTGTAACAACCTTGCCTCCTTTTTGACTTGGAAAAATCAGCCAAACAAGATCCATGAAACATGGATCTTGTTCTTGACCTTAAACCACAAACAACTTCCACAAATTTCTCATTCAATCACACACCTCCATTTCTCTACTTCCTCTCACTAAAACTCTCTCCCTCTTTCTCCTCCCCAACCCCACGGCACCATCATCATCACCATAATCTCTCCTCAAATCACCTTGGATCATCAAGTCGATTGAAGCAATAACGATAACGAGGACGCGAGCTACGTTTCCACCTTCTCGGATTCTTCATACGATCATTGTAAGGACTCCGACACTTTCGTGAAGTACTTGTATTATATTTATATAGATGATATATTGTTCATACTACTTGATGATGTCCAAAAATTATAACGAAAAACGTTTTTCGAACACATAAGTATGAATACAGATTCTGTCCCAGAAAATACGTCACACCAAATCGTTTAAAACTCGAGTTCTAGGAGGAATCAACTCACGAAATCTAAACGAAAAATGATCGTTAAGACGTTGGCTACAACTTTTGTGTTTACCACTTTGACCAGATCCTCACGGATTCAAATGTAGAAGCCGATCTTTGAGCTGTAACTGTTTTGGACCCGATTCGTCTATCTCTTCGTTATAATGTTATTTGACCACCTTAAAGGCCACTATAATTCTTGAGAAAATTTGGTAATAAACTAGACACCTAGAAGAATATGTGTGATTTTTAGTAGAACTTGATTCGGACTAAAATTGAGCCACATCGAGAGCCCAATCGAGTTGCAATCTAGAAACGGATATAACTAGCAGTGGAAACGATATAACTAGGGGTGGAAACTGTCACACCCCGTCTAAAGCGGAAACAACGGGGTATAACGGTGATAGGATCATAACACATCATTATAAAGAATTCTATATGAAATACAATATCCAATGTGTCATGATGCCAATAACATGAATAACGGTTCATGTCGTGCATACATTTCAACAATGAATTCAAAAGCTTACAAACAAACGTTGTACAATGTTAAGGCAAAACGAGCCTTCACAAACAACCTTAATGATGTACCACAAGTCTTGAATAACTCTTAATGCAACCCTAAAGGTCCACTAAGTTCTCTTGTTCACTGCTTTAAGTCCACTAGTATAACCTGAAAAGATATGCTCAAAAACGTCAACACGAATGTTGGTGAGTTTCGTAGGTTTGAAACCAGACACCATAAAAATAAACATTTTGCTGTGATAATGATAAGTTAGGACAATGCAATAGAAATGTACACAAATGTGAAATAATGCAGCCAATATATCTCAATGTACGGCAATTACCTCACAAGGAAGTAAAACACGAATGTAAGCAACAATCCCAATGTACGGCAAATACCCCACAAGGAGGTAAAGCACGAATGTAAACAACAGATCTCAATGTACGGCAAATACTCCACAAGGAAGTACAACACGGATGTAAGCAACAAGTCTCAATGCATATAAGTCACATAGTGTCACACATTTCAAGCATATGTCCAAAAATAGAAATGCATACGTTCACAGCATAAAACAGTTGGTAAAACATGTGAGCATACCTTTCCCCCAATGTAAAAATATGTAAAGAAAATGGGGCCACGAAAACTCACCTTGAATAGCAAAGCAACTATCGTCCCCAAATGAATCCACCAAACTCAAATGTCAATCTACAAACGAATAAGTATGGGTTACAACCTAGACATTACTATGTCCGTCCATTATATCCCAAGTTCTAAGTCTAAATCACCTTTACCTCACTTTCTCTCCACTAGCCACATCTATTTCCACTAAGACAATTATCATTCACATCAAATGATATCAATACCACTCTATCTTTCATTTCAGATTATACCTCCATATTTCACCTTACTTTACGGATTTAAAAACTTGACTTAACAAGTAATTTTGACTCTATAAATTTTATCAATGATACTTTTATGTATTTAGAACATTCAATAAATTTTCCAGATTTTTATAAGGTAGATAACTATTTTTAAAAATTCACCAAAACAAACTGCTCTAATTTCCAACACTTTCTAATATCACAAAAGCTATGATTTGTTTAAAATAATTAAATAGTCATGTTTACTATCAGGTTCCATCCTTCTTCATCGGTCTTCGCCATGAAGCTTCCTTGTGCAGCAGCATCGAGGGTAGTTCGGTGGTTAGGATCTAAACCATTGTAGAAAGTGCACAATTGTGCAGACTTATCGAGTCGGTGATTAGGGCATTTCTTTAAGGCTCCTTTGAATCGTTCCCATGCGGTATATAATGACTCATCGAAAGCTTGTCGAAAGTTCATGATGTCATTTCGGAGTTTGGTTTGTTTAGAGGGCGGAAAGTACTTGGTTAGGAACTTTGTTGCCATCACAGTCCATGAAGGGATAGAGCCGGTCTCTAAACCTTCAAACCATGTTTGCGCATGATGGGTGAGTGAATAAGGGAAATGGTATAAACGGATTGTATCTTGGCCAATTCCGTTTTGCTTGTAGGAATTTGAGAGAGAGATGAACTTGTCGAGGTGAGAGTTTGGGTCATCACTGGGCAATCCGTGGAATTGACAGTGGTTTTGGATTAGTTGGATGATGTGGTGTTTAAGCCCGAAAGATTGACCAGGGGTTTCAGGGTAAAGAATTGGTCCTCCTCTTCCTTCGATAGAGGGTTTACTGTTATCAGCGAGAGTGATGCGTTCAGCCATTGCTTGCTTAAGTGCAGATTGTTTCTTTTCTCGTCGAATAGTGCGTATTATAAGTTCTGGATCGGGAAAGTTAAATAGTGGTGCAGATCTAGGGGAACAGGTCATAAACTAAAAGGAAAGACAATAAAGGAAAATAGACAATAAAAGAAATGTTTTTGTGTTTTTTTTTTAGAAGGTTTTATCCTACGGGTTTACTAGAATTGAAATTGGTTGGGCCTCTGGATCGGACAGTTAGTCTCCCCGGCAGCGGCGCCAAAAACTTGTTGCTATCGAAAACAACGGATGGTTTTAAATTTATAATTGCTGGGGTCTAAGTGTGACTTACTAATACTGAACCAAAAGGTTAGTAGGCGGTAATTTGGACCTAGAGTCGTTCTTAAAGAGAAACTTGAAACTGAGGTGATCCAATCAATCTTTCTTTTCTAGTAAATGTTTTAAAAGAGTGCGTTGGGGGTTTTGGTTCAGTTAACTAGATAAACTAAATAAAGCGGATAAAATGTAATAGGATATCAGATATGCAAAGTAGTATTTGTTGTGAGTTCGTTAGTTAATAATTATGGGATGATGACTCTTACGGGAAAATGATTAACTAAATTGGATTGCTTATGAGATTCATTAATTTATGGTATAACCAATAGATTCCTTATTAGTCGGTTATCAACTAATATGTCACGAGGAACTAAGGTGTCGTGATTCTGACCAGACAGACAATGCTCAACTCTCCACACTCTCCTGTCACGGAGTCAGTGACCCATATTATTGAACGTATTCGCTCATGGGCGAAGGAATAGAGTAGCAAGTCCATAACATGTCTAGCCGTTCTTAATACCACAATGATTATGAATCCATTAAACAACTAACTTAGAATTTGTGTCCGGACTTATTTAATCAATTTCTACCAATGAAACTTAAGCGTGATAAACGAGGGAAAGCATTTAGGTTTCTTGCGTACCATACTTTAGGTTTCATGGTTTTAATAAAAAGTATCGGGTTAAGTTGGATTTTAAACTTGCCTTTCTCAATACAATTAACAAATCCCTAGGTTTTCGTAAATGGACATTTAGCCTTTAGCCTACCTAATCTAATCTAATTTAAACTAAAACAACTAATTAAAATGCTGACGGCTTTTTACAGAAAGTTAAACCCAGACCATGTCGGAAAATACTATGGTAATTCACAACGTATTAAATTGTTTACCAACGTTTCTGTTGTGAGTTCAATTGCTTCGCGATGTTTACATGATAAGTACGATATGATCAGAAGTGTACAATACTCATGGCAAGTCCACGTAATCACATTGCATTTTATAATGCTTGCATGACGTTACAATTAAAAACATAGTTTTTACACAGATAACTATTGACCGAGTATTGAGGTTCGCGACTCCTCTTTACAAGGTTACAATCACGTTTGTTAATCGAAAGGCGAATATAAGTTTTAAGTTTAAAATCACAAGATAATTCCGTCCACAAGGTTTCCAATTTTATAACGTCGATCAATAATACAACTACCTTCGGTCGTTACTGGCTTCCATATATTTGTACTATGCTCAGAAGCATTTCCAATACTATACCGAGTAATCAGTCGAATAGGGGCCGTCATATTATTTCACGACGTATTCAAAGTCATCCCACAATTATATATACTAACTACATCACAACAAATACAATAGTAATTGTGACACCCGACCAATTAGGGCTACTGTTAGTTCCTAATCATTGTGCTAATACATGTAATTAGGGTGAATTATGTGTATCATTATGTGTATTAATATATGTTATTATATTTGCACACATTTGCGATTTGTTTAAATCGTACACTTTATTATCGGATGGAGTCCGACACAGTTTAAATACGACGTTGGTGAAAACATTTCTATAAATAACTTTAATCTATTTTTAGAAGTTGTTTATCATTATCTATTATTTTGCTAAAATAATACTCGAAAAACCTAGACGTTTCGGTTAAAACGTCTCAAACGCAACGATAACGCGCGAATTTATTTCGACAACCAAACGAACGTCAATAATTAAATTGACAACCTAAATTAAGTATTTTAAATAATACTTCAATGGAAATTTATCCAAATTATATCGTTAACCTAAACGACTCAAAATAACGTTACGCGATTAAACCGCCGTAGAACAAACACGCAAATCGAGGCCGACGAATTAACGGGACATTTTTATAAATGTTTTCAAGTATTTCAATAAACGTCTCAATCAAAAATATCGAAATTTATGTCGTCACTTAAAAAACGCGTATAAAACGTTTAACATATAAATAAACGTTTAAACAATCGGGTAAACGAACGTAAAACGCAACGATTTAAGCTTGAAATGTGAAATGACCAAAATACCCCTTGTGGGACCACATGGGGGCCGGCCACCCCATGTGCCACCACCCTTCTTCCTCCTCTCTTATTACATGCAAAGTCATGATGATGTTCATCACCACTTACACACACTTCACTCCCATTTTCATTTCACACTCAACTCCTTTCCCCAAGTTTCTCTCAAAACTCTCTCTCATTTTCTGGAGAAAAACACAGCCCAAACACCTCCATAAACCACCATTGATCACCACCATTAATCAAGAACAAGGAAGAAGAAGAAACAAGAATCAAGCTCCATTTCATCACCACCATTTTTTCTTCATCATTTGCTTGGTATAAATCATCAAACCTTTTACTTATCTTACTTTTAATCTACTGATTATGATGTTATAGTGTTCATCTATCATGATTATGTCCAAACTTGGTGTTGAAAATCGTTTTTATAAAGCAAACAAGAACATGCATGAAATCTGCCTAGAAATCGACAGTTCACAAAAATATTCGTATAAAATCAAATACTGAGAGTTAGAAGATGAATTTTTTTTTAAAATTTGCGTATTGAAAAGATCTACAACTTTCATGTTTTACACTTTTTCCAGAAACGTACTCATTTTTCTCTACGATCCGATTTATAAGACTGACCAGGAAGTTTTTCGATAAAATGTGTTCGGTTGTTACGCGGCTTTATTTAACTATGTTAATGGACTTGTTAGAAGCTGAAAATTTGATATGTTAGTCAAGACACTTAGTAAATCAGTTGGTAAAAATTTGGAAGTTTGATTTGGACTATAGATAGGTGAAATCAGTTGGCGTAATGACCCGACATAAACCGAAAACATTAAATCTTGAAGTTTAAGGTGTAAACTTAAAAACCGACATCTCGAAACGACCCCGACTCGAACCAAAATTTCTGGAGACTCTTTGAACATATCTAAGGCTTCCCTAAAAATTTCGGGTCAAACCGAGCCCGTTTGACCATGTTTACAAAGCAAAAACACAACAGTTTGACTTTGCGAGTTGACTTTGACTTGCGAGTTCAGTTTGACTTGCGAGTTCAGTTGACTTGCGAGTTCAGTTTGACTTGCGAGTTCAGTTGACTTGCGAGTTCAGTTTGACTTGCGAGTTCAGTTTAACTTGCGAGTTCAGTTTGACTTGCGAGTTCAGTTTGACTTTGCGAGTTCAGTTTGACTTGCGAGTTCAGTTTGACTTTGCGAGTTCAGTTTGACTTGCGAGTTCAGTTTGACTTGCGAGTTCAGTTTGACTTGCGAACTGAAGACTTGCGAGTTCAGTTTGACTTGCGAACTGAAGACTTCCGAGTTGACTTTGACTTAGGAGTTGACCTTTTTCAGTTGACTTTTTGACCTTGAGAGTTGACTTTTTAACCCTTAGTTAATTCTCATAAAATCACATTTTGGACTCTAAATCCCGAGCCTTAACACATTCGGACATATATAAAAGCAATAAACACCTACAAAGATCAAACCTTTATGATGTAGATTCATATATGAAACACAGGTGCTTCGAAAAGTATACAACACGATGAACTTAACAATAATAATACTTTGAATTATTATTACAAACTTTCACCAACGGGTCGTACACATTTTTAGTAAACGAACTTGAACAACTTATATGGACATACTAGTTAGATGAACTAGCTCTAGGTGGACATTAACCCTCCACCTACATTGTGAATTAAGTGGACATTAACCATCCACTTACATAGATGATCTTTTAAGACATCTACTCATACAACCTTATACGTTTAGGACGTTAAAAGGCTACACATTGGATCACACTTTGCTTGCTAATTGATATTGCTTGCTTGCTATTTGCTAGAACTCAGGTGAGTTTCATAGCCCCTCTTTTTACAGTTTTATAACTATTTTGGGGGAGAATACATACTACAACTGTTTTATACAATTGCTTTGCAACTGCTTTGTATACATTTGAATTACACAACTGCTTTTATGAACACAAGTACCATAAACAACGCTATACGGATTGCATGAGTTACACACTAATCCACAAAGGCCCTACACATCATAGTTTGTTAGTTTTGCTAAAGCGTGAATATTAGTAAATAGATCTATTTGGGACTGACAATCCCCGTCCGGGTTAGTCGCGCTAACCAGTCAAATGGACGTATTAATATTTGTTCATAACGAGTGTACCGGATTAGACACTTGCATTGGGGCACCCACGATCGTGTACTCGAAAGAGGCACGGCACACATTGTTAAGCTTCGGACTATGAGCTCATGGCAAATGGTATACATATTTTTGCATTCGTGCAACTACATATTTACTTATCGTTTGTTAACGATACATTTACATGACATATTTACCTATCGTTTGTTAACGATACATTTACTCAACACATTTACCTATCGTTTGTTAACGATACATTTACTTATCATTGTTGAATGATACAACGATTAAAATCTTGTGTTTCATAACTCGTGTTTCATACTATTGGGTTTTATACCAACATTTAAACAACTCTATGAACTCACCAACTTTATGTTGACCTTTTAGTATGTATTTCTCAGGTAACCCGCCGCAGTAGGAAGCTATGGATAGCTTAACTCGAGTCGCATATTTTTCAACATCTCAGGATCTAGATTGCATTTTACTATATTTAGTAACTTTGTAATTCAACTTATATTATGCGAACTCCAAATGTTTTGTACAACTATTGTAAACAAATTTGAATTATGGAATGTAATATTTTCAAACGTCTCATATAGAGGTCGTTTGCTTTAATCTTTGTGTAATGATATTTGATTTGGTCGGCGCCCCAATGACACCTCATGTTTCCGCTGCCACGTGTTTTGGGGGTGCGACAGATTGGTATCAGAGCCTAAGGTTATAGCGAACTAGGATTGCATTAGTGACCTAGACTATAACCGTTAGGTTAGTATTCCTCATTTGTTATGACTGGTTCAGCAATTGCATCATTTGAATTTAATTTAACATAGCTTGATCAACTATGTACAATTAAACAAGAATCGATGCAAGACCTGAAATGGTTATGGTGGATGGGAATGCATTAGAAGGCTTTGACCGAGGATAGAACGGGACCAACCTTATACGTGCTTATGTGCTAGGTTATTGTATCTATATAACCTTAACCTTACGTATACTAAAACTCCTTGCCACAGAAAATGGCAACCACTCCCACCGCTACGTCTCCCAACTCTGAGAACGAAGCCCAAACACGACCCGCTACTGAGGAAATCGTTACTATGTCTTCAGCACCAAACTCTCCTGAACGACTTCACTACATCACTGGCGAAGCCCGAGTGTTACGTACTCACCCAAGGGGTACCAGATCATCTCGAGCCAACCCTTACTCAAACTCCATTGCTAATACCACCCGCCGTCCATCATACCCTCGTAGATGGGACTGGCTACACAACCAGATTTCACCAGCTTGCTCTTCTTTGTCCATCTATGGTGGACCCTGAATCCAAACGTGTCGAAAGATACATTTGGGGACTACCTGATTCCATCCAAGGCAATGTCATCTCTTCCAAACCCGGGACCATCCAGAGTGCCGTCCGCATGGCACACGAGCTTATGGCTCAAATTGTCCGCCGTGGGGCACCCACCGTGAAAACCACAGGGGACAACAAAAGAAAATGGTCTGGGAACAACAGCAACCAACAACAAACCAACAAAAAGGCCGAGACTGTAAAGGCCTACACTTCTGGTTCAGGATCTGGGGATAAGAAAGCATACGTAGGAAAGAAACCTTACTGTTCCTCTTGCAATCGACACCATGATGGTCCGTGTGGTAACCAATGCGGTAACTGCAAACGCTACGGACATCTAACCAAAGATTGCCGAACTCAACCCACAAATGCCAACCCAAACAACCAACCCAACGCACCAAAAGCTTGTTTCGAGTGTGGCAGCACTGCCCATTTTAGAAACACCTGCCCAAAACGCAACAACAACGCCAACAGAAACAACAACAATAACAACAACCCCCGCGGTCGCGCTTTCGTCATCAACGCAGGAGAAGCCCGCCAGGATCCCAATGTGGTAACCGGTATGTTTCTCCTCAATGATTTAACCGTTACTGTTTTGTTTGATACCGGAGCTGATAAAAGCTTCATATCTGATTGATTTCATTTCACTTCTCAACATAACACCCATTGCCCTAGATGCTAAGTACACTGTAGAGTTAGCTAACGGCAAACTGATCGAGGCCGATAGTGTGATACCTAATTGCACTTTAAACCTCGCCAATGAATTGTTTCCCATAGACCTTATCCCTGTTGAAATCGGGAGCTTCGATGTCATCGTAGGCATGGACTGGTTGTCCAAGCATCATGCTGAAATTGTCTGTTTTGAAAAGATTGTACGTATACCTCTCGCTACCGGTGGAACCTTGATCATACAGGGGGAGACTGGTAGGCGAAACTTAAACATCATCTCGTGTATGAAAACCCAAAAGTACCTGAGGAAAGGCTACCCAGCAATCCTTGCTCATGTAACCGAAAAGAAGTCGGCTGAAAAGCGACTCGAAGATGTACCCATTGTACGAGACTTTCCTGAAGTCTTTCCCGAAGACTTGCCAGGCCTTCCCCCGCCTAGACAAGTCGAGTTCCAAATCGACCTTGTGCCCGGTGCTGCACCCGTGGCACGAGCCCCATACAGATTAGCCCCATCCGAGTTGCAGGAGTTATCCACCCAATTACAGGAACTCCTGGACAAGGGATTTATTCGACCAAGTTCCTCACCTTGGGGAGCTCCGGTCCTATTCGTTAAAAAGAAGGATGGATCCTTCCGCATGTGTATCGATTACCGTGAACTAAACAAACTCACTATCAAAAACCGATACCCACTTCCTAGAATCGACGACCTGTTTGACCAACTTCAAGGTTCGAGCTTTTACTCAAAGATCGACCTTCGGTCTGGTTATCACCAACTTCGCGTTCGAGACGCCGACATCCCGAAAACCGCTTTCCGAACCCGCTACGGGCATTACGAATTTCAAGTGATGCCTTTTGGTCTAACTAACGCACCGGCTGTATTCATGGATCTTATGAATCGGGTGTGCAAACCATATCTAGATAAGTTTGTCATTGTATTCATTGATGACATCTTGATCTACTCTCGCAACGAAACAGAACATGGCCAACACCTCAAAACTATCTTGGAATTACTCAAACACGAGGAGCTATACGCCAAGTACTCCAAGTGTGAGTTCTGGATGCGAACAGTACAATTCCTAGGGCATGTCGTTGACAGCCAAGGGATACGTGTTGATCCAGCAAAAATCGAGGCCATCAAGTGCTGGAAAGCACCAACCACTCCAACCGAGGTCCGACAATTCTTAGGTCTCGCCGGGTATTATCGGCGATTCATCGAGAATTTTTCCCGAATTGCTCAACCATTAACCTCCTTGACTCAGAAAGACAAGAAATTCGACTGGACCGACAAACAGGAGTCGGCTTTTCAACTCCTTAAACAGAAACTCTGCAGTGCACCAATCCTATCCTTACCCGAAGGCACCGATGATTTCGTAGTTTACTGCGACGCCTCACATCAAGGACTAGGCTGTGTGTTAATGCAACGTGATAAGGTCATCGCTTACGCCTCCCGGCAACTGAAAATCCATGAGAAAAACTATACCACTCACGATCTCGAATTAGGAGCCGTTGTTTTTGCGCTCAAAATTTGGAGACACTACCTATATGGTACCAAGTGCACTATCTTCACTGACCACAAAAGCCTTCAACATATCTTTGATCAGAAGGACCTAAACATGAGACAACGTCGTTGGGTCGAGTTACTTAGTGACTACGACTGTGAAATCCGATACCACCCGGGTAAGGCTAACGTTGTTGCCGATGCCCTAAGCCGTAAAGAACGAGTGAAACCCCTTCGAGTTCGAGCCCTTGGTTTAACTATCCACAACGATCTTATTGCTCAAATTCATTCCACTCAACTCGAAGCACTCAACGAGAAAAATATCAAAAATGAGGCCTTGCGAGGCATGGAAAAACAATTCGAAATCAAATCCGATGGAACCCGATACTTCTCCAACCGAATTTGGTTACCTAACTTTGGGAACCTACGAGAATTGGTCATGGACGAAGCTCACAAATCCCGGTACTCCATACATCCTGGTTCTGACAAGATGTATCATGACGTCAAACAACGGTATTGGTGGCCCAACATGAAAGCTGACATAGCCACGTATGTTAGTAAGTGTCTAACCTGTGCCAAGGTTAAGGCCGAATACCAGAAACCTTCTGGGTTACTCCAACAACCCGAGATACCTCAATGGAAATGGGAAAACATAACCATGGACTTCATCAACAAGCTACCAAAAACACCGAGCGGTTGCGATACCATTTGGGTGATCGTAGATCGTCTCACAAAATCCGCCCATTTCCTAGCCATCAAAGAAAACGACAAGATGGAGCGATTGGCTCGCATCTACATCAAAGAGGTTGTAGCACGACACGGCATACCCATCTCGATCATCTCCGATAGAGATAGCCGCTTCACCTCTCGATTTTGGCAAACACTTCAGAAAGCCCTTGGTACTCGCCTTGATTTGAGTACTGCTTATCATCCGCAAACCGATGGTCAGAGTGAACGGACCATTCAAACTCTTGAAGATATGCTTCGAGCATGTGTAATCGACTTCGGAAACACATGGGAAAACCACCTACCTTTGTGTGAGTTTTCCTACAACAACAGTTACCACACCAGCATTGATGCTGCACCTTTTGAGGCACTTTATGGGAGAAAGTGCCGATCACCCATTTGTTGGACCGAAATCGGCGATAGCCAACTCACTGGTCCTGAAATCATCCATGAAACGACCGAGAAAATCGTGACCATTCAAAACCGGCTGAAAGCCGCCCGTGATCGTCAGAAAAGTTATGCTGACGTGAGACGCAAACCGCTCGAGTTCCAGGTTGGGGACCGAGTACTCTTGAAAGTATCACCTTGGAAAGGTGTCATTCGTTTTGGTAAACGCGGCAAACTAAACCCTAGGTACATCGGACCTTTTGAAATTCTTGAAAGAATTGGTCCGGTGGCATATCGACTGCAGCTACCCCCTCAACTCAGTAGCGTGCACAATACTTTTCACATTTCTAACCTAAAGAAATGTCTGTCTGATGAGACACTTGTTGTTCCTCTCGACGAAATCCATATCGACGATAAACTCCACTTTGTAGAGGAACCGATAGAAATCATGGACCGTGAGGTCAAACGATTGAAACATAGTCGTATTCCCATCGTTAAAGTCCGGTGGAATTCTAGGCGCGGTCCTGAATTCACTTGGGAACGGGAAGACCAAATGCGACTAAAACATCCACATCTATTCTTAGATGCCCCTCAGACCACGGCAACAAGCTAATTTCGGGACGAAATTCTCCTAACAGGGGGAGAATGTGACACCCGACCAATTAGGGCTACTGTTAGTTCCTAATCATTATGCTAATACATGTAATTAGGGTGAATTATGTGTATCATTATGTGTATTAATATATGTTATTATATTTGCACACATTTGCGATTTGTTTAAATCGTACACTTTATTATCGGATGGAGTCCGACACAGTTTAAATACGACGTTGGTGAAAACATTTCTATAAATAACTTTAATCTATTTTTAGAAGTTGTTTATCATTATCTATTATTTTGCTAAAATAATACTCGAAAAACCTAGACGTTTCGGTTAAAACGTCTCAAACGCAACGATAACGCGCGAATTTATTTCGACAACCAAACGAACGTCAATAATTAAATTGACAACCTAAATTAAGTATTTTAAATAATACTTCAATGGAAATTTATCCAAATTATATCGTTAACCTAAACGACTCAAAATAACGTTACGCGATTAAACCGCCGTAGAACAAACACGCAAATCGAGGCCGACGAATTAACGGGACATTTTTATAAATGTTTTCAAGTATTTCAATAAACGTCTCAATCAAAAATATCGAAATTTATGTCGTCACTTAAAAAACGCGTATAAAACGTTTAACATATAAATAAACGTTTAAACAATCGGGTAAACGAACGTAAAACGCAACGATTTAAGCTTGAAATGTGAAATGACCAAAATACCCCTTGTGGGACCACATGGGGGCCGGCCACCCCATGTGCCACCACCCTTCTTCCTCCTCTCTTATTACATGCAAAGTCATGATGATGTTCATCACCACTTACACACACTTCACTCCCATTTTCATTTCACACTCAACTCCTTTCCCCAAGTTTCTCTCAAAACTCTCTCTCATTTTCTGGAGAAAAACACAGCCCAAACACCTCCATAAACCACCATTGATCACCACCATTAATCAAGAACAAGGAAGAAGAAGAAACAAGAATCAAGCTCCATTTCATCACCACCATTTTTTCTTCATCATTTGCTTGGTATAAATCATCAAACCTTTTACTTATCTTACTTTTAATCTACTGATTATGATGTTATAGTGTTCATCTATCATGATTATGTCCAAACTTGGTGTTGAAAATCGTTTTTATAAAGCAAACAAGAACATGCATGAAATCTGCCTAGAAATCGACAGTTCACAAAAATATTCCTATAAAATCAAATACTGAGAGTTAGAAGATGCATTTTTTTTTAAAATTTGCGTATTGAAAAGATCTACAACTTTCATGTTTTACACTTTTTCCAGAAACGTACTCATTTTTCTCTACGATCCGATTTATAAGACTGACCAGGAAGTTTTTCGATAAAATGTGTTCGGTTGTTACGCGGCTTTATTTAACTATGTTAATGGACTTGTTAGAAGCTGAAAATTTGATATGTTAGTCAAGACACTTAGTAAATCAGTTGGTAAAAATTTGGAAGTTTGATTTGGACTATAGATAGGTGAAATCAGTTGGCGTAATGACCCGACATAAACCGAAAACATTAAATCTTGAAGTTTAAGGTGTAAACTTAAAAACCGACATCTCGAAACGACCCCGACTCGAACCAAAATTTCTGGAGACTCTTTGAACATATCTAAGGCTTCCCTAAAAATTTCGGGTCAAACCGAGCCCGTTTGACCATGTTTACAAAGCAAAAACACAACAGTTTGACTTTGCGAGTTGACTTTGACTTGCGAGTTCAGTTTGACTTGCGAGTTCAGTTGACTTGCGAGTTCAGTTTGACTTGCGAGTTCAGTTGACTTGCGAGTTCAGTTTGACTTGCGAGTTCAGTTTAACTTGCGAGTTCAGTTTGACTTGCGAGTTCAGTTTGACTTTGCGAGTTCAGTTTGACTTGCGAGTTCAGTTTGACTTTGCGAGTTCAGTTTGACTTGCGAGTTCAGTTTGACTTGCGAGTTCAGTTTGACTTGCGAACTGAAGACTTGCGAGTTCAGTTTGACTTGCGAACTGAAGACTTCCGAGTTGACTTTGACTTAGGAGTTGACCTTTTTCAGTTGACTTTTTGACCTTGAGAGTTGACTTTTTAACCCTTAGTTAATTCTCATAAAATCACATTTTGGACTCTAAATCCCGAGCCTTAACACATTCGGACATATATAAAAGCAATAAACACCTACAAAGATCAAACCTTTATGATGTAGATTCATATATGAAACACAGGTGCTTCGAAAAGTATACAACACGATGAACTTAACAATAATAATACTTTGAATTATTATTACAAACTTTCACCAACGGGTCGTACACATTTTTAGTAAACGAACTTGAACAACTTATATGGACATACTAGTTAGATGAACTAGCTCTAGGTGGACATTAACCCTCCACCTACATTGTGAATTAAGTGGACATTAACCATCCACTTACATAGATGATCTTTTAAGACATCTACTCATACAACCTTATACGTTTAGGACGTTAAAAGGCTACACATTGGATCACACTTTGCTTGCTAATTGATATTGCTTGCTTGCTATTTGCTAGAACTCAGGTGAGTTTCATAGCCCCTCTTTTTACAGTTTTATAACTATTTTGGGGGAGAATACATACTACAACTGTTTTATACAATTGCTTTGCAACTGCTTTGTATACATTTGAATTACACAACTGCTTTTATGAACACAAGTACCATAAACAACGCTATACGGATTGCATGAGTTACACACTAATCCACAAAGGCCCTACACATCATAGTTTGTTAGTTTTGCTAAAGCGTGAATATTAGTAAATAGATCTATTTGGGACTGACAATCCCCGTCCGGGTTAGTCGCGCTAACCAGTCAAACGGACGTATTAATATTTGTTCATAACGAGTGTACCGGATTAGACACTTGCATTGGGGCACCCACGATCGTGTACTCGAAAGAGGCACGGCACACATTGTTAAGCTTCGGACTATGAGCTCATGGCAAATGGTATACATATTTTTGCATTCGTGCAACTACATATTTACTTATCGTTTGTTAACGATACATTTACATGACATATTTACCTATCGTTTGTTAACGATACATTTACTCAACACATTTACCTATCGTTTGTTAACGATACATTTACTTATCATTGTTGAATGATACAACGATTAAAATCTTGTGTTTCATAACTCGTGTTTCATACTATTGGGTTTTATACCAACATTTAAACAACTCTATGAACTCACCAACTTTATGTTGACCTTTTAGTATGTATTTCTCAGGTAACCCGCCGCAGTAGGAAGCTATGGATAGCTTAACTCGAGTCGCATATTTTTCAACATCTCAGGATCTAGATTGCATTTTACTATATTTAGTAACTTTGTAATTCAACTTATATTATGCGAACTCCAAATGTTTTGTACAACTATTGTAAACAAATTTGAATTATGGAATGTAATATTTTCAAACGTCTCATATAGAGGTCGTTTGCTTTAATCTTTGTGTAATGATATTTGATTTGGTCGGCGCCCCCATGACACCTCATGTTTCCGCTGCCACGTGTTTTGGGGGTGCGACAGTAATCTACTCGCTAATCATGGTAAAAACGATCGCAAACATAATTAAAGCAAACATGTTTAATTAAGATAGATAAGGATAAAGATAACCGAGATTAATATGCGAGAAGGAATAGACTTGAATTAATGATCGTAACTCCAAGCGTACACCAAAGATTACAACACGTTCCTAGCTTTCTTTCTACTCTAAACAAGATGCTAAACTAACCTAATGCTAATTTAAAGAAAGTAGAATGAGAAAGTGAGAAAGTAACTAATGCATAAGTGATATGTGTGAAGGTGTAGGTGTGTTTTTAAAATGAACCAAAAGCCTCCTATTTATAGGTGAGCTTTGGCTCACATTAGCACAAGTTGTCCTTGAGGCTCATGTTAGAAGACTTTCCAAAAGTGGCTTGTACAACGCGAAAAGTAGGCGAACAGGGTACCGTACAACGCGAAAAGTAGGCGAACCGGGTACCAAAAGTTACCAAAAACGGAAACCGGGGCAGGTGAGTGGTGGCCGGCGGCGGTGGGCCACCTGCCGGCAGCGGTGGTGAGGTGGCCGGCGGCGGTTGGCCCCACCCCGCCCCGTTGCGCGGTTTGTTGCTTCGTTTCTCGATTCGTGCGTGTTTCCTTCGTTATACGTCCGTTTGAGTTGATTCTTTTTTTGTTGGATTCGTAATTCAAAAACGAAGATTTTGACATAGGATATGCCTTAAAATGAGGTTCCTAGCTCCAGATATTGCGTATGGATCATTTGGATCTTCCGGCGGGCGCGAAATCTTCATTTTTTACCCGTTTTCAGTTGATTCTTCTTCTGTTGGATCCGAATTTTGAAAACGAACATCTTGGAAATAATGGATGTTGGTGAAGGGCACTTTGGTCTTGAAATCTCGTTTTTATGCCTTGAATCTTCAAACGTGTGTGGAATCTTCGTTTCACATCCGTTTTACTTGATTTTTATCGTGTGACCTCGTTTTGTCCTTCTTGGCATAATGTTACTGATTTGTGTTATATTTGAGTTAATTTGCCAAGAATCGTTCCAGAATGAGAGAGATATCGGTAGTAAAAACGTGACTTTTTACGCGATATCAAGTATCCCACACTTAGAACTTTGCTTGTCCTCAAGCAAACTAACGTTCAACATAGTTAAAGATAAGCAGATAATGAAATTATTTTAAGATGGGAACTTTTTACTAAGGGGTTTTGGAAAAATAAAGATATTTGGTATTTTAGAAAGCAAGGTTGTAATCTTTAGGAGCATGCTTTTGATCATTGATCGTTGATACATGACTAGGCGATCCTCTCAAGGTGGTCACTCCAATCACTCAAAGTGTTTAGGGTTTCCTATTCTATTATATCAATCGCTCAGAACGCCAGTCATGTATTGTTTATCGTCATAGGCTTGATCGAGCATCAAATCGTTACCTTTTTGGTGAGCGCGAAGTCGATCTAGCCACAATCATTCTAAGGGAAGTGATGGAATGTTGGTGGTGTGAGAGGGGTTTTGTTGGGTTTTGTTTTTGGTGAAGCGGAAAGTTGGAAATTTTGAATTTTCGGGAGGATTGACGCCTTCTTTCTATTTTGGTCGGAGTCTTCTTTCTCCATTTGACTTTCTTTTCTTTGAACTTTCTTGGGACTTTTTCTTTCCTTTTGACGTCATATCCTTGATTTTTCTCTTTTTTCATCTTTGGAACTTTGTAGAAAGTTTGAGGGATGTTTTTGAGTAGGTAAAGGGGTAACATATTTATTTTGGGTGTATGGATGGGTTCAAGAATGATGTGATTCGATCTCCTTTTTGACTCACAAGTTTGGATTCGAAATGCATAACAAGAGCAAGTTCTGATTCTAAACGCATACATCGGCACACTCAAGAATCGAAAAAGTGAAGCATTGAAAGTGAATGCTTTTCATATGGCTCAAGATACCTCACGAATCGAAAGTTGGTTTGTTGTGTGCTTAGCCATGCGATGCTCTTTATGGGATTGTCAAACTAGTTTTCGAAAGAACTTATATTTTATTTTTCTTTCTTCCCCAAAGTAAATCATTCTTTTAAAATTTTTCATTTTCTACATATTTTTAACTTAGTTTTGAAAAATTTTGTTTACTTCTATGGAGAAGCAAGGTCTAATAAAGAGCAATGATTCAGAATCAAGCATATACCAATGTCCATTTAACAGTAGTGCAACTACTGCTATCCCACACTTAAAGGAACATCGTCCTCGATGTTATACTAAGCTCTGAATGGGGTAAAATCCCATACTTAGGGTTTTAAACATCTAAGATTTATTCTTTCAGTGTGTGTGCTGGGTTTGAATCCCACACTTAGTGATAAGCATAATGGATATTGTATATTTAAAACGAATGAAAGAAACGGTTTTAGAAATACTCCCCTGTGATTGCAGTATTCTTTTGGTTGCATCTGCCGGTCTTTGTCTTCTTTGGTGCATTCTTGATCAAGTCTTCTTGTGATTGGTCTCGTGAGTGTGAACACGTCGGATATACTATTCTTCGGTTGTTGATGCTTTCTTGCAAGCTGGAGCATTCTTTGTATGATCCGAGTGTGAAAGATAGTCGGAGATGTCATCACTTTTTGGAAAGTATAATAGCGGAAATAAAACACGGGTTGCCTCCCGAGAAGCGCTCTTTTAAAGTCGAGAGCTCGACTTAGTTCTCTTCTTCCTCAGATGATGCTTGATGCATCAGTAGTGGTGGCGTGGTCACTGTGGTTCCTTGGTAGAGAGTATCGTGGAGGATAGTACTGCAGGAATTGCTCTATCATGTTAGCAATGAGAGTTAGTGGGTTGGTGGATAGCATTCTGAAGCTTTTGAAGTGATCGGTGGCGAGTAGGTCGAGAATTGCCATTCCATAGCAGATGTATCGAACTGCCCTTGTAACTGGCCCGTTAGGGTCAATGCGAGTGCAGGTGTAAGTTCGAACGATTTCACGCTGTGGGTGGTTCCTTCCTATCGAGGCGATTAAAGCCATGAATTCGGTTTTCACTTCTTCAAAATCATTAGCCCAAGGGTCTCCTCCGAAGGATCTGGTTGCTTGGCACACTTGTCTGATTAGTTGATGTTGCTCGCGGTTGAAGGGAAAATCCGAGTCGGTGAAGATGTAAATTAACTTGCTGAATATCTCGCGATATCCATTTCGGTAGACGTCGAGTTCTACATCTTCTTCTTGGTACATTTCGCGCAGTCGGGTAGTCACATAAGTGGCTAAATTGATTTGCGACATGTGTGGGATGAATCTCGGTACTTCACGAGTTTCTTCTTCATAGGCTGGCTCGTTTAGCTCATCAATTATTAGTTCAATGTGGTGCCCAATGGTGGATTGAATGACGATCCTGCAGTTCTCTGACGCCGTAAGGTGCTCTCCAGTTTCAATGAGATCTAGAAGGGTTCTTAGATCTCCCACCATTCTGATGTCGGCATAACTTCTTGGGTTCCCTGTGGCTCTTTCCAGATTGGTTCTCATTGATGCAAGAATAGCTTTTTGACTTGATGAGTACGGGAAAGCTGACCCTGCTAAGGCACAATATACTTTTTGGTATATTTGCCTTTGGTTTCCGTAGAATTCGATTTCTCCCATTGGGTAGTTGGGTCTTTCTCGCTGTCGAGCTTCTCTGGTAAGTTGTTATTGAAGCAAGTCAGAGAATGCTCGAATGTTTCTCCGAAGAGTGCTGGGCTCTGGTTCTCCATAATTGGCGAGGTATGAATCATAGTCTCGTATGATTGCCCTTATCATGTGTCTCTGTGCGGTGTTGTAGTCGTTAGTTTTATTCTTTGATGGCTTCTACGATGATTCGGACATCGTCGTATTCTCTCAATCATCTCGATCATGTCTTGATGAGTATCTATAAGAGGGATTTCTAGTCTCTCAGTTGCGACAGCAGGGGAATTAGGGGGAACAAGAGGAGATTGTGGAATAGAGCGTTCATCGAGAGTGATGTTGATGTAGTCATCATCACATTCACTGTTGCAGTCGGAGTCCTTATCGCGTGAATCGGGAAATTGGTGGAGTTCTTCGTCTGGGGGCGCGTTGTTGAAGGGTCGAGAACTATCGATTTCGATGGTTCGGACTTCGGTTGTTATGTCATGAATGTTCTCTTCGGCAAAGCTTCCTGGTTGACGTGCCTTATATGCCGAATTTCTCTGTAGTAGTTTGGCATACTGGTCCGGGTGTGGTGATGATCGGAGTCCTTCTTCAAAGATTTCAATGTCTCGGAGTCGAGTTCTGGTAAAGGGTTTTGATGGATCGAGATAAGAATTCAGGATGTTTCCCATTCTTTTTAGATGAGAGGATCTGAGTTCTTGACGAATGGCTCCGTAATCAACTGATTCCTCTGATGAAGAGCAGTCATCACAGTTTTGTATCCTTTTAACTTCGGCCATTTGTGGCGAATCAGTATGATCTTCATCTTCTTCCATCTCTTCCTCTTCTTCTTCTTCTTCCTCTTCGGGGTCAGATTCAATTTCTTCATCTGCTTCCTCGTATTCTTCCTCTTCTGGGTCGTATTCAGTGTCAGAAGTGAGAACTGATGATCGGGTGAATTGCGGTTCCTCCTCTGGTTCTGATTCATCATCGGAACAGATTTTTCCTGTGGATATAGCACAACATTCTTCCTCTTCTGGGGTGCATTCCGGTTGGTCGATCTTGTAAGTAATGCTTTCACCATGCGATCATAAAACAATCGTGTGGTTATACACATCAATCACTGCTCTAGCTGTGTTCATGAATGGTCTTCCAAGGATGATTGGAATATTTATGTCCTCATGGATGTCCATTACCACGAAATCCGTTGGAAAGAAAAATTTGTCAACTTGAACAAGGACATTTTCAGCTATTCCCTTTGGGTATCTAACAGATTGGTCGGCTAGCTGGACGGTCATCTTGGTGGGTTTCAAGTTTTCAAGTTCTAGCCTCTTAAACAGGGAGTAGGGCATAAGGTTAATGCTAGCTCCTAAGTCGGCTAGAGCGCTCATATTTCCGGAATTGTAGATAGAACAAGGGAGTGTAAATCTACCTGTATCTCCTAATTTTTCGGGAAGGCTATTTTTAAGTAGGGCTGAGGTTTCAGAACTAAGGGGAATGTTGTTCACTTCAGGCAATTTATCTTTGGTGGATAGCAATTTTCTAATATACTTATTATGACCAGGAACTCTAGACATGGTATCAAGGAATTTTCCATCTAACTTAAAGGATGACAGTTTCTTAGGTTGAACTTTAAGTCTAGCGGGGTAAGGGATTCTAACCTCTTTGTTCGTGGTTTGAGTGGTTTCCACAGCTGGTATCTTGACCTTTGGTTCTTCCTTTACTGGAACAGCAGCAGGTGGAGTAGTGGCTGCTTCCTTTGGTGTTGTAAGTTGCTTTGCTTCCTCAATATGCGGATTTTGAACCGTGTTGCTGGGCAAACTTCCTCGGGGTCTATTCTCAATACGTTGTGCCAATTGTCCAATTTGAGCTTCCAAATTCTTTAACACAGCTAATTGATTTCTCATGAAGAGGTCGGCTTGATCTTGTCTAGCGGACGTCTTTTGGTTGAGCAGGTGTTGACCTTGCATGAATTGGGTGAAGGCTTCGTCTGAACTTGAAGCTGGGGCATTCGTCTTGGTGGTTTGTTCAGTGGTTTGGTTTGTGTCAGAAGTGGGTGCAGGGAGTGCAAGGGGTTGATTGTAAGGAAGTTGTGATTGTTGTTGGTAGGGTGGATATCTAGGTGGGTATCGAGGTTGAAAAGGTTGTTGGTTGTTTCTTGGCGGAAAGGGAGGTCCTCTGGGTTGGTTGTTGTTTTGGTTGAAACCGGGAGGTCGAGCTGGAAACTGAGCATAGTAGACAGTGCCATCCGCTTCTTCGTATTCAACTTGGTATTCTCCAGATGGTTGCGGGTTGGTGCAGTGTTGACAGACTTGCACTTGGTGTACTTGGTGCTGTTGTTTCTTAAGTTCTCCAAACTGTTTGACGAGCGAGTCCATTTTCTCTGTTAGTGTCTTAATTGCTTCGACTGGAATCGGGTTTGCAGCAGCGATAGGTTTGGAAGATGTTGAATGATCTCCAGAATTCCAATCGTGGTGGTGCATAGTCATGTTTACTATCAGGTTCCATCCTTCTTCATCGGTCTTCGCCATGAAGCTTCCTTGTGCAGCAGCATCGAGGGTAGTTCGGTGGTTAGGATCTAAACCATTGTAGAAAGTGCACAATTGTGCAGACTTATCGAGTCGGTGATTCGGGCATTTCTTTAAGGCTCCTTTGAATCGTTCCCATGCGGTATATAATGACTCATCGAAAGCTTGTCGAAAGTTCATGATGTCATTTCGGAGTTTGGTTTGTTTAGAGGGCGGAAAGTACTTGGTTAGGAACTTTGTTGCCATCACAGTCCATGAAGGGATAGAGCCGGTCTCTAAACCTTCAAACCATGTTTGCGCATGATGGGTGAGTGAATAAGGGAAAAGGTATAAACGGATTGTATCTTGGCCAATTCCGTTTTGCTTGTAGGAATTTGAGAGAGAGATGAACTTGTCGAGGTGAGAGTTTGGGTCATCACTGGGGAATCCGTGGAATTGACAGTGGTTTTGGATTAGTTGGATGATGTGGTGTTTAAGCTCGAAAGATTGACCAGGGGTTTCAGGGTAAAGAATTGGTCCTCCTCTTCCTTCGATAGAGGGTTTACTGTTATCAGCGAGAGTGATGCGTTCAGCCATTGCTTGCTTAAGTGCAGATTGTTTCTTTTCTCGTCGAATAATGCGTATTATAAGTTCTAGATCGGGAAAGTTAAATAGTGGTGCAGATCTAGGGGAACAGGTCATAAACTAAAAGGAAAGACAATAAAGGAAAATAGACAATAAAAGAAATGTTTTTGTGTTTTTTTTTAGAAGGTTTTATCCTACGGGTTTACTAGAATTGGGATTGGTTGGGCCTCTGGATCGGACAGTTAGTCTCCCCGGCAGCGGCGCCAAAAACTTGTTGCTATCGAAAACAACGGATGGTTTTAAATTTATAATTGCTGGGGTCTAAGTGTGACTTACTAATACTGAACCAAAAGGTTAGTAGGCGGTAAGTTGGACCTAGAGTCGTTCTTAAAGAGAAACTGAATTGAAACTGAGGTGATCCAATCAATCTTTCTTTTCTAGTAAATGTTTTAAAAGAGTGCGTTGGGGGTTTTGGTTCAGTTAACTAGATAAACTAAATAAAGCGGATAAAATGTAATAGGATATCAGATATGCAAAGTAGTATTTGTTGTGAGTTCGTTAGTTAATAATTATGGGATGATGACTCTTACGGGAAAATGATTAACTAAATTGGATTGCTTATGAGATTCATTAATTTATGGTATAACCAATAGATTCCTTATTAGTCGGTTATCAACTAATATGTCACGAGGAACTAAGGTGTCGTGATTCTGACCAGACAGACAATGCTCAACTCTCCACACTCTCCTGTGACGGAGTCAGTGACCCATATTATTGAACGTATTCGCTCATGGGCGAAGGAATAGAGTAGCAAGTCCATAACATGTCTAGCCGTTCTTAATAACACAATGATTATGAATCCATTAAACAACTAACTTAGAATTTGTGTCCGGACTTATTTAATCAATTTCTACCAATGAAACTTAAGCGTGATAAACGAGGGAAAGCATTTAGGTTTCTTGCGTACCATACTTTAGGTTTCATGGTTTTAATAAAAAGTATCGGGTTAAGTTGGATTTTAAACTTGCCTTTCTCAATACAATTAACAAATCCCTAGGTTTTCGTAAATGGACATTTAGCCTTTAGCCTACCTAATCTAATCTAATTTAAACTAAAACAACTAATTAAAATGCTGACGGCTTTTTACAGAAAGTTAAACCCAGACCATGTCGGAAAATACTATGGTAATTCACAACGTATTAAATTGTTTACCAACGTTTCTGTTGTGAGTTCAATTGCTTCGCGATGTTTACATGATAAGTACGATATGATCAGAATTGTACAATACTCATGGCAAGTCCACGTAATCACATTGCATTTTATAATGCTTGCATGACGTTACAATTAAAAACATAGTTTTTACACAGATAACTATTGACCGAGTATTGAGGTTCGTGACTCCTCTTTACAAGGTTACAATCACGTTTGTTAATCGAAAAGCGAATATAAGTTTTAAGTTTAAAATCACAAGATAATTCCGTCCACAAGGTTTCCAATTTTATAACGTCGATCAATAATACAACTACCTTCGGTCGTTACTGGCTTCCATATATTTGTACTATGCTCAGAAGCATTTCCAATACTATACCGAGTAATCAGTAAAATAGGGGCCGTCATATTATTTCACGACGTATTCAAAGTCATCCCACAATTATATATACTAACTACATCACAACAAATACAATAGTAATCTACTCGCTAATCATGGTAAAAACGATCGCAAACATAATTAAAGCAAACATGTTTAATTAAGATAGATAAGGATAGAGATAACCGAGATTAATATGCGAGAAGGAATAGACTTGAATTAATGATCGTAACTCCAAGCGTACACCAAAGATTACAACACGTTCCTAGCTTTCTTTCTACTCTAAACAAGATGCTAAACTAACCTAATGCTAATTTAAAGAAAGTAGAATGAGAAAGTGAGAAAGTAACTAATGCATAAGTGATATGTGTGAAGGTGTAGGTGTGTTTTTAAAATGAACCAAAAGCCTCCTATTTATAGGTGAGCTTTGGCTCACATTAGCACAAGTTGTCCTTGAGGCTCATGTTAGAAGACTTTCCAAAAGTGGCTTGTACAACGCGAAAAGTAGGCGAACCGGGTACCGTACAACGCGAAAAGTAGGCAAACCGGGTACCAAAAGTTACCAAAAATGGAAACCGGGGCAGGTGAGTGGTGGCTGGCGGCGGTGGGCCACCTGCCGGCGGCGGTGGTGAGGTGGCCGGCGGAGGTGGGCCCCACCCCGCCCCGTTGCGCGGTTTGTTGCTCCGTTTCTCGATTCGTGCGTATTTCCTTCGTTATACGTCCGTTTGAGTTGATTCTTTTTTTGTTGGATTCGTAATTCAAAAACGAAGATTTTGACATAGGATATGCCTTAAAATGATGTTCCTAGCTCCAGATATTGCGTATGGATCATTTGGATCTTTCGGCGGGCGCGAAATCTTCATTTTTTACCCGTTTCAGTTGATTCTTCTTCTGTTGGATCCGAATTTTGAAAACGAACATCTTGGAAATAATGGATGTTGGTGAAGGGCACTTTGGTCTTGAAATCTCGTTTTTATGCCTTGAATCTTCAAACGTGTGTGGAATCTTCGTTTCATATCCGTTTTACTTGATTTTTATCGTGCGACCTCGTTTTGACCTTCTTGGCATAATGTTACTGATTTGTGTTATATTTGAGTTAATTTGCCAAGAATCGTTCCAGAATGAGAGAGATATCGGTAGTAAAAATGTGACTTTTTACGCGTTATCAGGCACTTCAGGAATGAGTGTCCAAAACTGAAGAACAAGAACGACAACAACAATGCTAAAGGAAGAGCATTTGTTCTGAACTCAGGAGAAGCCCGTCAGGACCCGAATGTGGTCTCGAGTACGTTCCTTCTCAACAACTTAACTGTTTCTATTCTGCTTGATACTAGTGCTGATAGGAACTTCATATCTGATGAGTTTAGTCCATTGTGTAACATCACTCCTATTGCTTTAGATAATAAGTACATGGCAAAGTTAGCTAATGGTAAACTCATAGAGACCGACAGTATAATACCTACACTTTAAATCTATCCGACGAGCTCTTTTCTATCGACCTTATACCTTTCGAGACCGGAAGTTTCGACATCATTGTTAACATGGACTGGCTGTCCAAGCGCCGCGCTGAAGTAATCTGCTACGATAAAATCGTCAGTATTCCTCTCGTCACCGGTAGTACTTTGGTCATACAAGGGGAGACCGGTGAGACGAGATTGAATATCATATCATGCATGAAAACCCGCAAATATCTGAAAAAGGGGTTATCAGGCGATCCTCGAGCAGATTATGGAGAAAAAGTCGGAAGAGAAGCGACTTGAGGATGTGCCCATTGTTAGAGACTTTCCAGAAGCCTTTTCTGAAGACTTGCCTAGTCTACCACCACCGAGACAAGTTGAGTTCTCAATCGACCGTGTGCCCGGAGCAGCACCTGTGGCACGAGCACCATATCGTTTAGCCCCATCCGAACTTCAGGAGTTATCTACTCAGTTACAAGAACTCCTGGATAAAGAATTCATTAGACCGAGTTCTTCACCTTGGGGAGCCCCGGTCTTGTTTGTAAAAAAAAAAAGAAGGACGGTTCATTCATGACGTGTATCGACTATAGAGAGTTGAACAAATTAGCCGTCAAGAACCGTTACCCACTTCCTCGCATTGATGACCTATTCGACCAACTTCAAGGTTCAAGCTTCTATTCGAAGATAGATCTATGATCAGGTTATCATCAGTTACGAGTTCGTGACATCGACATCCCAAAGACTGCCTTCCGAACTCTCTATGGGCATTACGAGTTCCAAGTGATGCCATTTGGTCTGACAAACGCACCGGCGGTATTCATGGACCTTATGAACCGAGTGTGTAAACCATATCTCGACAAGTTCATCATTGTCTTCATCGATGACATTCTTATTTACTCGCGCAGTGAACAGGAACACGCGCAATATCTCAAAGCCATTCTAGAACTTCTTAGACACGAAGAGTTATATGCTAAGTTCTCCAAGTGTGAGTTCTGGATGCAAACCGTTCAATTCCTTGGTCATGTGATTGATAGTCAAGGAATTCACGTTGATCCATCAAAGATTGAGGCTATCAAGTGCTGGTAAGCACCGACAACGCCGACCGAAGTACGCCAATTCTTAGGACTTGCTGGTTACTATCGACGCTTCATAGAGAATTTCCCGAAAATAGCCCAACCTCTCACGACACTGACTCAGAAGGAAATTAAAGTTCGATTGGACTGATAAGCAAGAGTCAGCATTTCATCCATTGAAACAAAAGCTTTGCAGTGCACCTATCCTATCATTACCCGAAGGCAACGAAGACTTCGTGATATACTGCGATGCCTCACACCAAGGTCTTGGTTGCGTGTTGATGCAACGAGACAAGGTTATTGCCTACGCCTCCCGATAACTCAAGGTTCACGAGAAGAACTACACGACTCATGATCTCGAACTAGGAGCCGTAGTGTTTGCACTCAAAATCTGGAGACACTATCTGTATGACACAAAATGTACCATCTTCACCGATCATAAAAGCCTCCAGCACATATTCGATAAGAAGGATCTCAATATGAGGCAACGTCGCAGGGTCGAGTTGCTCACCGATTACGACTGCGAAATCAAATACCATCCCGGCAAAGCAAATGTTGTTGCCGATGCCCTAAGTCGAAAAGAGCGCACAAAACCACTTCGAGTCTGAGCCCTCAGCATGATCATTCATAATGATCTCATCATTCTAATCCTCACCACTCAACTTGAAGCATTGAAACCTGAAAATCTTAAAAATGAGGCCTTGCGCAATATGGAGAAACAATTCGAAACCAAACCCAATGGGGTTAACTACTTCTCAAACCGGATCTAGTTGCCCTACTTCGGAAACCTTCGAGACTTGGTGATGGATGAAGCTGTAACACCTGGTCAAAAAGTCAATTTCCGCAGCAAATTTAAACTTCAAATAATCGTACTTAGTACGCAATTACAACAAAGTTATATTTTATAACTCGAATAAATTAATTTTATAAAATACCTCGAATAAAAACATACACGATTTCGTATTTGTAAAATTATGATTTTAAAATATTTAAATCATTTCACGATCGAGCAAACAAACGCGGGCATTTTGTACAGTGGTTGGAGACCACAGTCCCTGAAGTGGGGATCTGGAAGTGGATAAAACCACCTCCACCTCCCATTCCTCTTTCATTATATTTCATAAAAATACACACACCACCAAAAACTCTCTCAAACTTTTCTCTCCATCCATACCAACCACCACCACCGGCCACCACCGTCACCATCGTCATCATCATCAGCAGGAACAACATCAACAACTTAGTATCATCATCATTCTCATCTTCATCATCAAGAACACCATCACCAACCAAACCTTTAGATCTTCGAATCGTAAGGATTTCTTCACTTTTCTTTGTTATTTCTTGATAAAAACACTTAATATACCATGTATTAGTGTTATATTAACTTATTATGACCAAAAACGACTCAGAAATGTGTTTTTAAAACCAAATATGGGAACAGCTCGTCGGGCGAGTTGAGATTCCAGATCTCAGTTCGTCGAGCGAGCCGAGTCGAGTAGCGAGCCAAGTCGAGCTACGAACCGGACCGAGTAGCGAGCCGAGTCGAGCTACGAACCAAACCGAGTAGCGAGCCGAGTCGAGATACGAACCGAACCGAGTAGCGAGCCGAGGCGAGCTACGGACAGAACTGAGTAGCGAGCCGAGTCGAGCTACGAGCCGAGTCGAGCTTTGAGCCGAGTCGAGCTTCGAGCCGAGTCGAGCTACCTGAACTGACCTGGTCTGCGAAATGAGTTTTTGCCCAACGATTCGACTTTCGCGTAACAACAACTACACTTTTTACAACGATGACTTACGTACAAAAATTATATTTTTTTAAAATAGACAACGAAACGATTTTAATAATGATTTAATTGAGAATTATCATTATTACAAACTGCCACAAACGGACCGTACACAATTCTAAAACTAAACAACAGAAGTTTACTTTCACGACACGTTTAGTTAAACCGATTAGTATCTTACTCATATAACCTCACGTGTCTAGGGCACTAGGAGGTTTCCATTCGGACAACACACGTATCGTAGGATCGCTGACATCTCACAGGTGAGTTCATAGCCCCACTCTTTCATCTGTTTTACTGTTTTCGGGGTGAGACGCATGTACAACTACTGTTTTGGGATTATAATAATAAACTTTTATAATTCACACTTAACTATATTACTACTACGTAATACAAATGTGTAATACTTAGGAATTACACCCACTATATTGTCGTAGGACTATATCATAGCTTAACCTGGATGGGTTACCACTGTACACTACCTCGTTGTTGAAATACAACTACCCTTACGTAACTGCTTAGGTTATCATTTTACTTTGGCCATATTGTCGCGGGACAATATCAGTAAATACATTAGAACTGGTTAGTTCTACTTACATTGGAAAACAACTAGACTTCGCATATGATTAGTTCTCCTTTATAGGAACTAAGACTGCCTATACACTCCAGGATTTCTCGAATGGACTTGTACCTAACCGAATATTTACCAGAATCCTCAATATACTTACTAGGCTGAGGCAAGGAGTATACGTTAGTAACGTACGTTAGTATAGATTCCTTATACTAATACAAAATAACTAGGTGACGATAAGTCATACCTAGGCTTATGGTGATATACTTAATATCTAAGTATTGTATATACATATTTAGATACGTTAAACTACTTTCATGCACGGCATGATACTCTATTAGATGTGTTTGTTGATTGACATATATATACATACATATACTTGTACACTATCTCGAGCACGTGGTGCTATCTACTACTTACTTATGTATATTGATATACATACACTGATACAAACGGGGTTACTCTAAGTCGGTGTCGTAGTACTGCCGGCTCTCAATTACTAAGTCGGGCATGTCGTAGTACTGCCGACTCTCATTTACTAAGTCGGGCATGTCGTAGTACTGCCGACTCTCATTTACATACGTTGCGTGGGAGCAATGTTGTTCGAGATCACGGTAAAGTGATTCAAAACGAGATCACGGTAGATGATTCAGTGATTCAAAACGATATCGTGGTAAAGCGATACAAAACACGGGATCTGTGAGATTACACTCGAGATTATTGGTGGAGCAACGGATCGACGAGCTTACACTCGAGATCGTTGGCTCGGTATTCGGATAAATACTTATTGCGGGACCACACTTATACGTTGCTGGAGGCAACACACTCGGCCAAGTGGCACGTTAGCACCTCACTATTGAATAAGTAATATTATTACTTGTTATTATATAACGTGGTCATACGCATACTTGATTTGTACTTAGGCATGTAGTGCCTCACGTCTGTAGACTTACTTATATCTGATAGGTATTTAGGCATGGACTGCCGCTTTCTCTATGTACTTAGGTACACACCACGGTTACTTAGGTATTAGATACCTCGTTAGACGTATACACATTGATGTTACAACTTTATAACAATACAAATCAAGATCATAGTTTTTGAACTACTTTTAAACATACAAGGTTTATACTATTGTTTTCAACTAACGTACCTATGAACTCACCAGCTTTATAGCTGACTCGTTTTAGCATGTGTTCTCAGGTGCCCAGCAGGATTAGGATTGCTACAAGATTTTGCTAGCTCGAGTCGCATGTTTTCAAACAATTGGGACACATTTTGCAAACTCGCAAACATTGTAAAACTATTATTTTGGCAATGTAATAACTGTATTTTCAAACGTCTCATTTAGAGTCGTTCATTATTTACCTTTGTGCTTGTGATATTTGATTTGGTAACACCCGACCCGACCGCTTTCGCAACCCGAAATTTGAGGGTGTTACAGATTGGTATCAGAGCCTAAGGTTATAGTGAACTAGGTTGCATTTAGTGGGCCTAGACTATGACCGTTAGGCAGTATTCCTTGTTAGGTATAACTGGTTCAGGGATTACATCATACGAGTTTAATTTAACATAGCGTAGCTAACTATGTACAATTAAATAAAGATGATGTGACATCTGAAAGGGGTTATACTGAATCAGGAATGCACTAGTTGACTCTGATTATTATGTGCTAGACACCCTAAGCTATTATATGTACTGTAGGTATATATGAATAAGCCTTATATGTGTACTACTTCTATGCTATTATATATGTATGTATATATAAGCATCAATCGATAATACACTCACTAATACACGTACCACTGGAAACGCCAAGTATGGCCTTTATAACAATTATCTAATACAACTAATGAGTCTTGTTCTCATCTACTACCACTTACTTGTTTATACACGCGCAATCATTTATCACACATTCCGCTGTACTGTCATATACTCGCGAAAAGGCACATCGCCATCTTTCTCACCATCACGATTCGACACTTTATCCACACGCATGCGTATGAGAACATCATACTATTCGCCGAACCTCTGGAAGGAGGCATAAGCATTACCTATGGGAATAGGGACCCACGTACGCTAATCGTTCATGAAATTAAAACCAACAACGACGTTACTACAAATAATTTATTCAAAAGAGATCTACTTGAAGAATTTAAATTCTGAAAACAAACCAACAAATTTCTCATTTTATGAGGAATCGTTACCATGGCGCATCACATTTATTTCTCTCACATTATCTTCACTCGCCCTCATCGTCAGACAGACGATCACTATATAACTTGGTCAACCGCAACACCCGCATCTTGGGATGTTGTTCCAATAAGTAAAACCTGACTGGCGTGTGACAACTATAGGTAAACGATTTGTCTACAATTACTATTATTACCATAGGGTGATCCACTGGCTTAACACGGTACTATAATTGTACTTACTGATTATATGCACACACTTTTGAGCAAGTAATGCCAAAAACGATTACTACTGCATGTACGCTAGATATAGGTGCATGTACATTTCTATGCATACTTGATGATACTACTGGGCACATTGTGCTACTTTCGGGCTCGATAAGCTACTTCCTGGCACTAGGTGCTACTTTCGAAATACATGTAGACTTCTTAGAGTTACATGTACACTTTATATGTATATACGATTATTCTACTGGGCACGAGGTGCCAGACTCGACTACTTTATACATGTATACTTGTTATTGTTACGTGTACACATCATATACATACTTGAATTCACTACAGGGCACGAAGTGCCACACTCGATTACTTTACGAATGTACACTTGCTGTAGGCACTTGTACACTTGTATGCATACACGACTACTTTACTGGGCACGAGGTGCCACACTTGACTACTACTTGCATGTACGCTATTCTAAAGGTACACGTACACACCCGATTACATTACTATGCTATTAACACTGCGTTACAGTACGTGACTACACACTGATTTATTAGGATTACACCTACAGTACGCTAGTACTGCACTATTGTCTGTTGGACTAGTTATAATAACCTAGTCTTAGTTGACTACACTGAAAACTCGCGTGAACTGTTCACGGCATGACGAACCCAAAAAGTCCGAGGACTTTCGAACACATACTTTAAGGAATTCCCGAAATCCCATCATTGTACATCATTGATGGTCACTTTGCACGATTGTGTGACACTCTCCTATGTATGCCACTGTGATAATCATAATCTTTGAATAAAGATCTCACCCTTTGTTATTTCATCCTTATTTAAGAATCATGCCGCCTAAACAACGAACATACACTCAAGCTGAGCTTGATCAAATTGCTGAACAAAGAGTGGCTGATGCTTTAGCTACTCGAAACCGAGCGCGACCCTGCACCTATAAGGAATTCCTGAACTGTAACCCGCCAAACTTCGTTGGTACTGAAGGGGCTGCGGGATTAATTAGATGGATCGAGAGAATGGAATCTGTGTTCCACATTTGCAACTGGCCCGATGACTACAAAGTTAAGTACTCCACCTACACCCTCTAAGATAATGCCCTTACCTGGTGGAATTTCTACGCCCAAACTGTAGGGATCGACACCGCTTTCAAACTTCCTTGGGAGGAACTGAAACAACTAATGAGGGACGAGTATTGTCCCAGTGAGGAATTACACAAACTCGAGGATGAACTTTGGCACCTCACTGTAAAAGACAACGACATCATGACATACACCAACCATTTTCACCAACTCGCACTTCTTTGCCCAACCCTGGTGAACTCTGAACACCAACGAATCGAAAGGTACATCGGAGGACTTCCGTTACAAATTGAGTGAATGGTCACCGCCTCTAAACCCGCCACTATTCACGATGCTGTTCGCATGGCCCACAAACTAATGGCACAGGTGGTTCAACGCGGAACACCTGCAACTGAAAACCAACAAGGAAAATGGAATGGAGATTCCAACACTAATCATAACCCAACAAATCAACCCGAACCCTTGAGGTCCTACGCCACTGAACTTAAAGAAAAACGAGGCTATGCGGGTAATAAACCATTTTGCCACGGCTGTAAACGTCATCATGATGGTTCATGTGGTTTACCATGTGAAAGATGCCAACGATTCGGACACAAAATCTGGGATTGCAGAGTCCCTGCGAATCCCGACTCACAAAGGGTATGCTTCAAATGTGGTGAACCCGGACATTTCAAGAAGGATTGCCCAAAACGGAAACGCAAAATACACCTGATCGGCTCCGAGTGAACCGGACAAATCTTCGACAATAACGTAGGTACATCCTTTCTCGAAAACATAACCCTTCGATTATAGTTACACTAGATGTGTACTTCTTACCTTCGATATCACCTTTATCGACTTATTGCCGAGTGCATCATAGGGTTATTTGGCCTAGGTCCACGTAAAACTCAGAGTTTGCTTTCAGCAGACTGGACAAACTGAACGTTTACCAATCACTCAGTCCTGACGGGACTACTCTCTAAAAGGTCACTTTGTGACAACTATCTAGTCCTGGATGGACTACCACGTAAATTGTTACCCTGTAACCACGATATAGCTAAAACTGGAACGAATGAAATAGTCAGTGACTGACTACTATGTTAAACCACGACACAGTCATGGATTGACTGCTTTCAAACCCGACCTAGACATTGTACATCTACTATCAATTTAACGAACTCCTTGTACATACACTTCTCCCCAGACCCCACGCGATCACGACTTCATTCGAAATTTCGGGACGAAATTTTCTTAACAGGGGGGAATGTAACACCTGGTCAAAAAGTCAATTTCCGCAGCAAATTTAAACTTCAAATTATCGTACTTAGTACGCAATTACAACAAAGTTATATTTTATAACTCGAATAAATTAATTTTATAAAATACCTCGAATAAAAACATACACGATTTCGTATTTGTAAAATTATGATTTTAAAATATTTAAATCATTTCACGATCGAGCAAACAAACGCGGGCATTTTGTACAGTGGTTGGAGACCACAGTCCCCGAAGTGGGGATCTGGAAGTGGATAAAACCACCTCCACCTCCCATTCCTCTTTCATTATATTTCATAAAAACACACACAACACCAAAAACTCTCTCAAACTTTTCTCTCCATCCATACCAACCACCACCGCCGGCCACCGCCGGCCACCAGCGTCATCATCATCAGCAGGAACAACATCAACAACTTAGTATCATCATCATTCTCATCTTCATCATCAAGAACACCATCACCAACCAAACCTTTAGATCTTCGAATCGTAAGGATTTCTTCACTTTTCTTTGTTATTTCTTGATAAAAACACTTAATATACCATGTATTAGTGTTATATTAACTTATTATGACCAAAAACGACTCAGAAATGTGTTTTTAAAACCAAATATGGGAACAGCTCGTCGGGCGAGTTGAGATTCCAGATCTCAGTTCGTCGAGCGAGCCGAGTCGAGTAGCGAGCCAAGTCGAGCTACGAACCGGACCGAGTAGCGAGCCGAGTCGAGCTACGAACCAAACCGAGTAGCGAGCCGAGTCGAGATACGAACCGAACCGAGTAGCGAGCAGAGGCGAGCTACGAACAGAACTGAGTAGCGAGCCGAGTCGAGCTACGAGCCGAGTCGAGCTTTGAGCCGAGTCGAGCTTCGAGCCGAGTCGAGCTACCTGAACTGACCTGGTCTACGAAATGAGTTTTTGCCCAACGATTCGACTTTCGCGTAACAACAACTACACTTTTTACAACGATGACTTACGTACAAAAATTATATTTTTTTAAAATAGACAACGAAACGATTTTAATAATGATTTAATTGAGAATTATCATTATTACAAACTGCCACAAACGGACCGTACACAATTCTAAAACTAAACAACAGAAGTTTACTTTCACGACACGTTTAGTTAAACCGATTAGTATCTTACTCATATAACCTCACGTGTCTAGGGCACTAGAAGGTTACCATTCGGACAACACACGTATCGTAGGATCGCTGACAACTCACAGGTGAGTTCATAGCCCCACTCTTTCATCTGTTTTACTGTTTTTGGGTGAGACGCATGCACAACTACTGTTTTGGGATTATAATAATAAACTTTTATAATTCACACTTAACTATATTACTACTACGTAATACAAATGTGTAATACTTAGGAATTACACCCACTATATTGTCGTAGGACTATATCATAGCTTAACCTGGATGGGTTACCACTGTACACTACCTCGTTGTTGAAATACAACTACCCTTACGTAACTGCTTAGGTTATCATTTTACTTTGGCCATATTGTCGCGGGACAATATCAGTAAATACATTAGAACTGGTTAGTTATACTTACATTGGAAAACAACTAGACTTCGCGTAGGATTAGTTCTCCTTTATAGGAACTAAGACTGCCTATACACTCCAGGATTTCTCGAATGGACTTGTACCTAACCGAATATTTACCAGAATCCTCAATATACTTACTAGGTTGAGGCTAGGAGTATACGTTAGTAATGTACGTTAGTATAGATTCCTTATACTAATACAAAATAACTAGGTGACGATTAGTCATACCTAGGCTTATTGATGCTGTGTAAACATAGTCAAAGTTTAACTATTTATAAATGGAAATATCTTACTGACTATACACAACTCAGGCAAGAATACCTGTTCATAATATAGTATAGCTTGATAAGTCCGAGTCGAACACGAGGAACGGATGTCAATATTAAATAAATTGGAAATTGATACAAATAATGAAAACTGTAAATATTGGGGGCGTTTTAGTTCCGATCGAACAATTGGCAAACAATTATGAAAAATTATTTATTAAATAAAACTTAAATAGAAAAATAACTAAATGATAAAATAATTAATTAAATAAAATATTTAATTCAAATGATAAAAGAAATGCATTTGCTTAGACTACTTTCCTTAGAATCTGGTTATCACTTTATTGAATTGCTAGAACATGAATTTTATTGCGATATAACTATTAAGACAATCCCCTTTCCGAGGTAGATTAATCTAACACAATTAAGAAAGACACATAGGTTGTTTTCAACACGCTAACAGTTCAATTTAACGTTGCCCACCGAATTATGTTCTAAATTAAACCTACGCCGTTTATGTGATTTACTCTTATGACTTGAATCAACAAAGTCTATAACTAATAGTTATCTTATTCATTAATGATTACTCTTGATTATTAACCCTAACCTGTCAAACTCAATCTATTCAGCAATAATTGCTAACCTCAATCAACAATTATTAATAATCTCTTAACCAAATGGAACTCAATCACAATCAATCAAGAAACCACGCTAGGTAATCAATAATAATCAATCAATAACTAAGGATCATCGAATAAACACATAAACATTCATAAAATCCAATGTAATTCGCAATTTAATAATCAAACCATCATCTAAGTATCATCATCTAAACAAATGCAATAGAAATCTAGCCAATCGTATTCTTACAGAAAATCAGATCCATAAACATAACCGAAATCATAATCAAATGAAAAGGATTAAAGTATTCAAACCGAAAAACCGAAAGAATGATTGAACAATTGAAAGGGCTTCGATTCCTCTTCGTTTCTACCTTCAAAATGCTCCCGAAATGAGGGAAAAACCCCCTCTAATCGTCTCTGGTCGAATGGTTTTGGTTTGTGTGAAGTTCTCAAGTGAAAACCCTAAAATCGGACTAAAATAGCTGAAAAAGTCATCCATACGACGTATGGATTCCATACGGCGTATGGATGTAAAAGCCCATCAGTCTCGGCCCGCGATTTCAAGTTTTGGCCCAGTTTTCAATCCATACGGCGTATGGACATCCATACGCCGTATGGATGCATTTTCAGAAAAAGTACCAAAAACGAAAGTTGTAGCCCTCTGAGTTAGCTAAATTCTCCAAGTTGAATCACCTCAATCGGAGTTCGTATGAAGAAGTTATGGCCAAAATACTAACAGCATGTCCGAAAACTCAGCTTTTACACTTTTCTTCATTTTCAGCTCATCTTTCATTCTCTTTCCGATTCGAGCTTCATTTACACTTATTCCAATCCAATATTGCCTATCTTCACTCTCTTAGCTTCTTTTCTTCGATCCAATCTTCTATTGTCCAATGTTTTATTCTTTTAGCAACTTTTCTTCCAAATAAGCTCGTTTTCCGTTTCTTTTCAATCCAAGCTCCAAATAAACTCCTAAATGCAAATATGAACGAAATAAGTATCTTATTCACACAAAATGCATTAGAAACCTATTAAACGAAGGGGTAATTAGTAGTATAATTTAGTACATTTTGGCGTTTATCAAACATCCCCCACTTGAATCCTACTTGTCCTCAAGTAAACTATCAGTTAAAATCATGAACAGGCAAAATATCAGAACATAGGGACTTACAAACTAGCCAGCATTTCACAACCCAAATTTTACTCTTAAAACTAATTTTTCATTAAATCTAGCAATCAAGAAACTCTATCAGGAAACCAAATTCTTCACTAATTATTATTCGGCATAAAAGATAAATCACACGGATTACCGATATTGTTGTCCACCTAAACAATCTATATTACAGCCATTGAGCTTAACTCTTATTATTCTAGCAGGCTTTACCTTCGAATCCCAATAGCAAGATATCCTCATACAACTAACGCACCACAACTTTCCTCAATAAAGAAAATCTAAATTAAATCAATCATTTTTCTGGCCAAGACATTGGTGACAGGTCTGTACCTTAGTACAACAAAGCGACTTAACTTGGCCTTGGTTTATTCATTTATTCATTTTTTTTTATTTTTTTTATTTTTCAAATAAATATACTGACGGAAACCAGGTCTGTACTTTCGTACAACAGAGGAGACAACACCCAGTATATTCCCAAATGATGACCATTAAGATTTCAGAATTGAGGGCTATAACACGCTACTATATAAGAATTAAGGAAACAGCCATACCTTACTAAAGATCCTCTCAGGCAAACCTACTTACTACATTAATTTATTCAATGGCTCAATAACTTTCATATAGATTGTCTATCGATACATCACATTATGAACTATCTCATATTTGAAATTTAAGATTTATTCATTCATTTGAATTCCCAATTTTGTTACAAAATTAGCTAAACTTAAGAAAAATTAAAATTTTTAAAAGAAAAATTTAGACTGAAAAATGACTAATACATAATGCCCTTGAAAATGATATCTACCATTAAATGCAATTTGATAACTTAGGACAAGTGAACTTCTTTTCCCCATCCCCCACTTTAAAATATGCAATGTCCTCATTGCAAAAAGAAACATAATATTAGGGAATAGAAAAGAAGTGAAACAGAAAAACTTCCCTGATTAAGAAGTAAAATTCATGAATGAACTGGTTCTGAAATAAAATACAACAGCACACTTCCGTAGGCATCACGGTTGCATTTAGCGTATGCAACAAGCCTTTAAACCTCTCAGCATCCTGAGTGGACGAGTTGTAGTCTCGTGAGGGTTTCCAGGGAACACACCCACAAAGTTCAAACCTGCAAGCAAAAACAATAAAACAAAATAACAAAATAACGGGTTGTCTCCCGAAAGCGCTTTTGTTTAACACGTCGGTAAGCTCGACATCTTGCTCCACAACTTAACTCAATTTCATCTCCAAATCACGCTTGGAGTCCCTTGTATCACCATCGTATCTCTTCAAACGACTTCCATTAACCTTGAAAGTTTTTCCAGAATGACCTTGCAGATCAACAACACCAAAAGGATAAACCTTTTCAACTATAAAAGGTCCTGTCCAGCGTGTCTTCAACTTTCCAGGAAATAGATGCAGACGAGAACTGTATAGGAGAACCTTATCACCTTTTTCAAATAAACAATTTGATTTAAAGCGTGAATCATGCCATTTCTTGGTGCGCTCCATATATAGTCGAGCATTAACATAAGCATTCATCCATAACACTTTCTTCAATTGTGCATTCGAAAAATGTGTTTCACTGTCACTGATCAAAACCTTTGACGTTCCAAATCGTGAAAACAATCGCTTACGGAACTTCACCACAACCCATGCATCTTTTATAGGTAGTGCCTTTGCCTTCAGCATCTTTCGTGACGTGTAATTAGGTCTCTTATTCCCTCTAGTAGGACCATTGTGACAATGACTTAGAATTCGCGTCTCCGTTTTGATCGAGATTCCATTTGTCGAGATTGACTCTTTACTCTCATTTAGCTTGACGCCCTCATTCTCCAACTCCTCATCGCAAGTTGTCGCTATTTCCTCGAGCAATTTATCGAATTCTTCGATGTCATGGATTTCCTCGAGGTTTCCCGTCCATCCTTTGAGAATTATTGGGTCTAAATCTACATCATCCTTCAAACTTTGCAAACTCTCGTCATCCTCAGATAATTCTCTCATGCTAGAAAAGTAACATGTCTCATCCACTGATTCTGGATATTGCATAGCTTCATTCACATCGAATACAACCTTCTCATCCCCCAATCTCATGGTTATTTTCCTATCAAAAACATCAATCAACGCTCTGGAAGTGGCTAGGAAGGATCTACCCAGAATAATAGGCACCTTAGGATCCTCTATCATGTCAAGAATCACAAAGTCACAGGGAAACACAAACTTATCAACCTTGACTAAAACATTCTCAACCATCCCTCTGGGGTATTGAACAGAGTGATCAGCCAACTCGATGCACATTTGGATGGATTTAGGTTCTCGTAGCCCAAGTCTAGCGTACATAGTATAAGGCATAATAGATATGCTAGCCCCAAGATCCGCTAGTGCATTCGCAATGTCCAAATTACCAATTCGACAGGGTATAGTGATACTTCCTGGATCCTTCATTTTTGGTGGCAACTTGTTTTGCATCATGGCTGAGCATTGCTCATTCATCATTACTTTGGTTGCTTCTGCCAACTTGCTCTTATTAGTCAAGAGCTCCTTCAAGTATTTCACATACTTAGGCATTTGGGCAATGGCTTCCACAAACGGAATGTTGATGTGAAGCTGCTTCAGATTCGCTAGAAATTGATGATAATGAGCTTTATATTTTCCTCTCCTCATCAAAGCTGCTGGGTAAGGTGGTGGTGGCGCATGATCCTTCGCATATTGCTTATCCCTAGTAAATTGGTCAGCTTTCGTGTCTACCCTAGAATTTTTGGCAACCTCAGCTTCCTTATCCTTTTCAGGCAAAAGCTTCGACACATGATTCTTTTGAAACTTAGGGTTTTCATGAACCTTTCCACTTCTGGTAGTCACAACCTTTGCGTGATCTCGTGGGTTGGTTTCGGTGCATCCTGGTAAAGTTCCCGGGACTCTCTGTTGGAGAACCTTAGCTATGTTGGAAATGGTTCCCTCAATTTGCTTGATCGCCGCTCCTTGATTCCGAACTAATGCTTCAATGGCGTCCATCTGCTGTCCAGACCTAGCAAAAAATTTCTCGTTAGCGATCAAAAACTTCCCCATCATTTCTTCCAAATTGGGTTTTTTGTCAGGGAAGCTTGCCGAGGGTTGTTCCCTAGTGAAAAACTCTGGCTGAGTCTGGCTGAACTGGCGACCTCCTTCCTGGTATGGTCTTAGGAAAAATTCCCCTCTGTCTTGGCAGTAGGTTCCGTGAGTTTCCACACATTTAACTTCCTCTCTCATTCCTACAGAATTCATTTCGGGACAATCCTTGACTAAATGCGTTCCTCCACAGTTGTCACACCCTACTTGGATTGCATGGACAGTCTCGGTCACCTTTTTTATGTCTCTTCCCATGCTGTCCAGCTTGGCAGTTATGACGGCTAGTCCATCGTCATGGCTAATTGACCTCTTTCTCCTAGAGGAACCATCATCCCATAACCGAGAATGCTTTACTTGGTTGCGAATAGCTGCTAAGGCGTCCTTAGGAATCTTCTTCGGGATATGTCCTTGAGCATCTAATTGCTGTCTTGTAGCACGATCCACTCCCCTGTAGAATATCATTATAATTTGCTGGTCGTTTAGGTCGTGCTGTAGACATTTATGCATCAAGTCCTGGTACCTTTCCCACGCTTGGTGCAGTGACTCGTCAAAGTCTTGCTTGAAGTTTCGAATCTCGTTGATCATCTTCGACGTTTTGGATGGCGGGCAGTACATCATTAGAAACTTTATGCGGAGATCTTCCCATGTGGTGATGGATCCAGCTGGTTCATTAGTAATCCATCTTTTCGCGGCTCCCTTGAGTGTTCTTGGGAATATTCGGAGCATGACTTGATCGCATGTAACGTTAGGAATGCTGAACATATCCGCGATCTCCACTATTCTCTCCACGTGCTCGTTAGCATCTTCATTCTCATCTCCTTGAAACGGGTTTTCCCTAAGCTCCTTTAGGAATTGTCCCTTTATCTCGAACTCAACATTTTCTGCAATTGCGGGCCTCAATACTCCTGAGCCAAGGTCGCTACGCCTTCTGCTCGAATATTCCTCGAGAGTCATGTTGGCGATGTCGTCTGCCATTTCTAAATCTAGCTCCGATTGATCGATGGGTGGTTCAAATAGAGATCGTAAATATTCTCTAAAATCGTCCTCCAGATACGAATGGTAGAACAAGACTCTTAAATACAAAACAACTAAACAATTAATCCCTAAACACAAAATAATACAAATAGATAGGTAAACAAAATTAAATTAAAGCTAATAATTTACAGAAAACAAATTCCAATTTATCAAATTGAATCAAACCGCTCCCCGGCAGCGGCGCCATTGAAGTATAGTGGTAAGTATTCCCGCCTGTCACGCGGGTGACCCGGGTTCGTTCCCCGGCAGCGGCGCCAAAAACTTGATGCTGTGTAAACAGAGTCAAAGTTTAACTATTTATAAATGGAAATATTTTACTGACTATACACAACTCAGGCAAGAATACCTGGTCATAATATAGTATAGCTTGATAAGTCCGAGTCGAACACGAGGAACGGATGTCAATATTAAATAAATTGGAAATTGATACAAATAATGAAAACTGTAAATATTGGGGACGTTTTAGTTCCGATCGAACAATTGGCAAACAATTATGAAAAATTATTTATTAAATAAAACTTAAATAGAAAAATAACTAAATGATAAAATAATTAATTAAATAAAATATTTAATTCAAATGATAAAAGAAATGCATTTGCTTAGACTACTTTCCTTAGAATCTGGTTATCACTTTATTGAATTGCTAGAACATGAATTTTATTGCGATATAACTATTAAGACAATCCCCTTTCCGAGGTAGATTAATCTAACACAATTAAGAAAGACACATAGGTTGTTTTCAACACGCTAACAGTTCAATTTAACGTTGCCCACTGAATTATGTTCTAAATTAAACCTACGCCGTTTATGTGATTTACTCTTATGACTTGAATCAACAAAGTCTATAACTAATAGTTATCTTATTCATTAATGATTACTCTTGATTATTAACCCTAACCTGTCAAACTCAATCTATTCAGCAATAATTGCTAACCTCAATCAACAATTATCAATAATCTCTTAACCAAATGGAACGCAATCACAATCAATCAAGAAACCACGCTAGGTAATCAATAATAATCAATCAATAACTAAGGATCATCGAATAAACACATAAACATTCATAAAATCCAATGTAATTCGCAATTCAATAATCAAACCATCATCTAAGTATCATCATCTAAACAAATGCAATAGAAATCTAGCCAATCATATTCTTACAGAAAATCAGATCCATAAACATAACCGAAATCATAATCAAATGAAAAGGATTAAAGTATTCGAACCGAAAAACCGAAAGAATGATTGAACAATTGAAAGGGCTTCGATTCCTCTTCGTTTCTACCTTCAAAATGCTCCCGAAATGAGGGAAAAACCCCCTCTAATCGTCTCTGGTCGAATGGTTTTGGTTTGTGTGAAGTTCTCAAGTGAAAACCCTAAAATCGGACTAAAATAGCTGAAAAAGTCATCCATACGGCGTATGGATTCCATGCGGCGTATAGATGTAAAAGCCCATCAGTCTCGGCCCGCGATTTCAAGTTTTGGCCCAGTTTTCAATCCATACGGCGTATGGACATCCATACGCCGTATGGATGCATTTTCAGAAAAAGTACCAAAAACGAAAGTTGTAGCCCTCTGAGTTAGATAAATTCTCCAAGTTGAATCACCTCAATCGGAGTTCGTATGAAGAAGTTATGGCCAAAATACTAACAGCATGTCCGAAAACTCAGCTTTTACACTTTTCTTCATTTTCAGCTCATCTTTCATTCTCTTTCCGATTCGAGCTTCATTTACACTTATTCCGATCCAATATTGCCTATCTTCACTCTCTTAGCTTCTTTTCTTCGATCCAATCTTCTATTGTCCAATGTTTTATTCTTTTAGCAACTTTTCTTCCAAATAAGCTCGTTTTCCCTTTCTTTTCAATCCAAGCTCCAAATAAACTCCTAAATGCAAATATGAACGAAATAAGTATCTTATTCACACAAAATGCATTAGAAACCTATTAAACGAAGGGGTAATTAGTACAATGATTTAGTACATTTTGGCGTTTATCACTTATGGTGATATACTTAATATCTAAGTATTGTATATAAATATTTAGATACGTTAAACTACTTTCATGCACGGCATGATACTCTATTAGACGTGTTTGTTGATTGACATATATATACATACACATACTTGTACACTATCTCGAGCACGTGGTGCTATCTACTACTTACTTATGTATATTGATATACATACGCTGATACAAACGTGGTTACTCTAAGTCGGGCATGTCGTAGTACTGCCGGCTCTCAATTACTAAGTTGGGCATGTCGTAGTTCTGCCGACTCTCATTTACTAAGTCGGGCATGTCGTAGTACTGCCGACTCTCATTTACATACGTTGCGTGGGAGCAATGTTGTTCGAGATCACGGTAAAGTGATTCAAAACGAGATCACGGTAGATGATTCAGTGATTCAAAACGATATCGTGGTAAAGCGATACAAAACACGGGATCTGCGAGATTACACTCGAGATTATTGGTGGAGCAACGGATCGACGAGCTTACACTCGAGATCGTTGGCTCGGTATTCGGATAAATACTTATTGCGGGACCACACTTATACGTTGCTGGAGGCAACACACTCGGCCAAGTGGCACGTTAGCACCTCACTATTGAATAAGTAATATTATTACTTGTTATTATATAACGTGGTCATACGCATACTTGATTTGTACTTAGGCATGTAGTGCCTCACGTCTGTAGACTTACTTATATCTGATAGGTATTTAGGCATGGACTGCCGCTTTCTCTATGTACTTAGGTACACACCACGGTTACTTAGGTATTAGATACCTCGTTAGACGTATACACATTGATGTTACAACTTTATAACAATACAAATCAAGATCATAGTTTTTGAACTACTTTTAAACATACAAGGTTTATACTATTGTTTTCAACTAACGTACCTATGAACTCACCAGCTTTATAGCTGACTCGTTTTAGCATGTGTTCTCAGGTGCCCAGCAGGATTAGGATTGCTATAAGATTTTGCTAGCTCGAGTCGCATGTTTTCAAACAATTGGGACACATTTTGCAAACTCGCAAACATTGTAAAACTATTATTTTGGCAATGTAATAACTGTATTTTCAAACGTCTCATTTAGAGTCGTTCATTATTTACCTTTGTGCTTGTGATATTTGATTTGGTAACACCCGACCCGACCGTTTCCGCAACCCGAAATTTGAGGGTGTTACAGAAGCTCACAAGTCCAAATACTCTATACATCCGGGATCTGATAAGATGTATCATGGCATCAAGGAGATGTATTGGTGGCCAAACATGAAGGCTGAAATTGCCACGTACGTCAGCAAGTGCCTCACCTCCTCAAAAGTCAAAGCCGAATATCAGAAACTGTAACACCCCCAAATTTAACAGTTTACGGAAGCGATGTTTTGGGTGTTACTAATCAATAATCACAAGCACAAAGGATACAGTGAACGACTCTAAATGAGACGTTCGAAAAGTTATTACATTAATACATAAGTAGTTTCAAAATACAAGCTCGAGTTCAAGTAAAATCCTAGAGATTCTAATACATAACAGTAAGTACAAAAGTAATGTAATAAAATCTCCAAGCTTGTGAATGCATGCGACTCGAGCTAAGAAAGCTTATCCTGCTGGGCATCCCTACTGATGCTGTGTACTTGAGAAGCATTACTAAAACGGTCAACCAAAAGGTTGGTGAATCTCACAGGTTTGTAAGTAAGTAAACAGTTGAACACACAAGTAGTATTTGTAAATCATAGCCAGCCAGTAAGTAACGATCACAGGTTATGCTCATCGTTAACTTAAGTTTTTATAAGTGGGTGGTTGCAGGTTATGCTAACCGTTTGATACAATTGCCATGAGCCACCATAGTTGAAGCTTAACGTATAGTAATTATAGGTACCCCCTCATGAATGTAATCCAAAACATTCATACGGAACGAGTAAGAAACGCCCGTTTCTACAGGAACGGTTCGTGGTAGTGCGTGCTACCCCGGGCGGGGATTGTCAGTCCCATATGGATCCATATACTAAAACTCGCGCTTATCACATAACTAACAACTATGATTCAGGAGGATTTCATTGGATTAGTCGTAAACTCATGCAGTTGGCGTATTCGTAATCTCATACAGTAAGTAAATCATGGCAGCAAGTAAGTTTTGTGTGTTCATGTAAAACAGTAATGCATCTCACCCCTGAGTAAAAACAGTAAAGTAGGGGCTGTAAGACTCACCTGAGTCTGGCAGACAATGCAGTAAGTAAGCAAGTAATATCCCGAACTAGCAACCCTTAGCGTCCTAATACGCATAAGGTTTAGTAAGTAAATGGAATACTTGTAAAGTATCCACGCTAGTTGTTCCCAAACTAGTTAATGTCCATTAGTTTGTTTGTAAGTTTGTAATCGTTTGTAAATCGTAGTTTGTATAAAAGTTGTACGGTCCGTTTGTTATCGTTGTATAATAATAATTCCATCCATTATTATTATGTATTCATAGTAGTTGTACAGTTGTAAAGTATACTCGTATTATCGTTTGTTTGTATTACAACATGTATCATTTGCGTAAGTTCCAATGGCTTAAACCCCAAAGGGTACGAGTGAAACCTCGTAAGTATTCGTGTGTATGATCGTATCAGTTAACGTGTAATCCAGCACGTAACTAGTGAGTGAACTGGTAAGTTCGTATCGGATGCAATCCCGTGTAATGTACAAGTGTAAGTTCGTTGGAGTGTAATCTCCTAAGTATTTCGAGTGTAAACTCGTGTGCGTGTGTGAGTGAAATCTCACGTTAGTTTAGATAGTCTTGTACGTATTCAAGTGTTGTGGTATACTCTCGAAAGTATAGTATTTTCATGTATAAGTAGCATCGTATTTGATTTAGTAGTTGAAAAGTAGTGATTCCAACACTTAGAATATATTTTGTTTTCTGATCTGGGCTATCTGCGACACAAGGCTTGTGTCGCAGACCGTATGCGACATAAGGTCTGTGTCGTAAGGATTGGTTCGGATTTAGTGTTTATGCGACACAATAGTTGTGTCGCATACGAGGGTACGACACAACGATACGACATAGTCGTTGTGTCGCAATCAAGCGATAGGTAAACTTGGTGTCGTAGATGATACGACATATAGTGCGACATAAGCGTTGTGTCGCATACATTGCGACATAACGTGCGACATAGTGTTGTGTCGCATGAAATTTTGGTCCGATGCGACACAAGAGGTCTGTTCGGAATTTAAGTTTCCGAAAACGTATTTTCCGGTTTCCGTTGGGTCTAGAACTTTTATACTAGCTTTAATATGTTATAATGAGTTCATAATAACTATTGGTGGTCGTTTTTAATGTTTGTGGTGTCGTTTTCTTTAAAATGACCAAAACCGACATTTCCGTAAAAGTGTTCAAAAACGAGTTTAAGTTACATATTTTGACATTACTAAGCTAGGGGAACTATAATCTAGCAAAATAAAAGTAATCGGAAAAGTTTCGGGTCGCCGGAAAACTTACAAAGTTGTCGAATCGAGAAACCGAAAAGATAGGATTGTAGAGCTCGTTTTCGCGATCACTTTTCTCCAAACCGAGCCTAGCCTCCAAGGTATTTTAGTGGTAGTTTTTGGGTGTTTTTGGGTGGTGATTTAGAGAGAGATAGAGAGAGAGCCGTGAGTGAGAGAGAGAGGGAAAGAGATTGAGTGAGAGTGGGTGTTTGTGTGTGATGTTGAATGAGAAGGCATGGGGGTGATGCCCCATGTCCTTTGGCCGGTTTTGGTGGGGCCACCGAGGTGTGGTCTCACCAATTTCTGCTTCCTCGTGTTTGCGCTCCGTGCGGTGTTCGTTTCCCCGATCGTTTAAACGTTAAAATAATTTTATACGCGTTAAAGTATACGTTTTAAAATACGAATATTATTCGGTAATTTAGTTGGAGCATTTATCAAAATACTAGCTTTTTAAGTAATAAAACATAACTTTGTTTTGTTTTGTCGGTTGGTCGAGTTTTCGGAGAGTTCGGTAACGTTTTAATTAAAACGTACGTTTTCCGTTATATTATTAACATAATATAAAGTACTAGTCAAAGTAATTAAATAATTTCACATTATTTAATAATTGTTTTACCAATGTCCGCAAGTTTGTACAATTGTTGTTTCATACGATATGTACGAATCGTATACGCATATATATATATATATATATATTCCATCCATATATATATATAATAAGTAAATAACGTATATAATCCTATTTCATATTATATACAAGAAATAAACACGTAATTAGGGAAATTTTAAATTGGCCCTAAATTTGGGGTTGTTACATTCTCCCCTTGTTAATAAAATTTCGTCCCGAAATTTGTTCGAAGTAGTAATCGGTAGTTCGATACTAGTCAGGTAGCTACAATGTGTACTAATAGCCTACAGTAGTAGGGTAGGTCCTACAGTGTTCGTAGTAAGGTAATTGTCTAATAGTAACGTACCCTTAGTTTTGTTGTCTGAAGGTAGTGGACATTGGGCCTTAAGATGGCCAGCACTCCCGCAGTTGAAGCACAGCTTCGTCTTAGGGGAGTTAGTACTCTTAGGGTAGGACCTGCATCGACCGATGGGTATGATACACGGTCCTTCATGATGCCGAGTGCATTGAGAACATAAAGGTTTCTTTCCCAAGTAGTTTCCGGTGAATTTGGAGGGAGTAATCTTCACCCTTTTTGCTGGAGGTGACGTACAGTCAGTGTCGGTATCCTCTTCAGTAGGAGTACCATGTGAAGTTGATTGTGAAGTAGGGTTTTCTAAAGCTATCAAACGTAGCTCGTATTCACGCATACGCAGGTCATTTTGGAAGGCAATTCGTCGTAGGTCATCAATGTCTTTCCGTGCTTCAGTTAGTTGTTTTCGCAGCGATTCAATGGTTTGGTTGAGGTGGCTGACTGATTCAGCAGTCAAGGTTACATCAACTGGTGCTTTTGCAGCAGTTAGAGCAACAGGAGAGGCAGGTGCTGTTGCTGATTCAACAGAAGGTTCGGTATCACACTCGAGTTCGAGGAGGTAAGGAAACATTATTGGTTCCTCACTGAGCAGTTTATCATCCAAGGTAGGGTTGTTGACGGAGTGAGTTGTCATTTCCTACGAAATAATTATTCTATTTAAAAAAAATTTGTCACTAGTAAATGGTGTTATATTGGATGACTTGTTCAAAGTAACGAACCATATACAAGTTCCCGGTCTCAACCAGTGTGAGATATTTGGGAAAAAGTTTGTTATTGGTAATCCAAGTGTAATACAAGTTATAGGTTCGAAATTCGTATAGTCGGTCGTTTCCTACTCCTATTGGGTACTTAGGATCTCAGAAAGCACATAGAACGTAAAGTAACATATAGAATTTGTTAAGCAAGAGATGTATGAGAAAACAGTTTCGGGTAATCAAAGAATGAGCGTACCCGGGTTAAGCAAATCACAAAGTCTCGGATTCGGGTCATCCTCGCTAGCGTTAATAACATAAGCTCTACTCCTCGTATTGTTGGTTCGGAGTTTCAGTTTAGGGCAATCCTTCCTGAAGTGCCCGGTACCATTGCACTCATAGCAGGTTTTGGGTGCAGTAGTATCAGTACCAGTAGGGTTGGTTCGGCAGTCTTGGGCCAGGTGCCCGAATTTCTTGCACTTAGTGCAGGGACAGGAGCCGTGATGATGGCGACTACATTTGGAGCAGTAAGGCTTGCTCCCCTTGTAAGCCTTTGAGTCATTGGCATTGACAATTGAAGGCTTTTTGTCAGGAATCGGGTTGGATGAGTGGGGACTCACTTCCCATTTACGTTTGTTACTCGCAGACGGGGTTGAAGTCGAGCCACGGCGGACAGAATTAGCCGTTAACTCATGAGCCATACGAATGGCGCTCTGAATAGTTCCCGGTTTGGATGAAGTAACTAAATCTTGAAGTCGCTCAGGAAGTCCATCCACGTACTTTTCGATCCTTTTGCACTCGGGATCAACCATGGATGGGCACAGAAGTGCCAGCTGGTGAAATCGGTTGGTGTAACCGGTGATGTCATCACCCTGCATCGTGTGATTCCAGAATTCCATTTCTAGCTGTTTCTGCTCATCTCTTGGGCAGTACTCGCCCCTCAGCATATTCTTCAGTTCATCCCACTGTAGTTTGTAAGCATCGGCAACGCTCACAGTTTGCGCATAAGTGTTCCACCAGGTAAGGGCGGTGTCAGAAAAAGTGCTGGCGGCGAACTTAACTTTATCCTCTTCCTTGCAGTTGCAGATGAGGAACACTGATTCGATTTTCTCAGTCCAACGTATCAAACCGATTGCTCCTTCAGTACCTTGAAAGGTCAAGGGTTTGCAGTTATGGAAATCCTTGTAGGTGCAGGTTTTGGGTTGTGGTCCATTGTTAGCGGTATCTTCGCTACCAGGGGCTGAAGTCCGAGTAGCTAGAGCTTGAGCCACACTACGGGCAATTATACCCGCCATTTCGGCTTCAGTAATAGTGATTTGTCGTCGAGGAGGCATGTTCCTTGAAACAATAATTAAAGAACACGTGAGGGTTTGAATAAGAATTATGATTGTGATGATTTAGTGAGTTTAGGGAAACTACGCCTAAGCTTGAGATTTGTTTGAAGTTGTGTATTATAAATAAGTTTATACGGTTTTGAAATTTTTGATAATTTTATAAAACATTTTGTAAGAAATTTTGTAACATGTTTGATAGAAATACATTTGTTATAAAATTTTGCTAGTAAACGTCGGTTGTATAATTTGAAATCTGACGAAAATTAAGTTGAAAATGGTTTTATTAGGTTACACCTAACGGTACAGTAGTGTACATTGTAGAATGTTATAAACGTAGGATTTAGGTAGGAATAGCAATTGAAAACAAGGTCTCGATCTTCATATCGAAGGATGTTCGAGTAACTATGGTTGTCGGTTATAATGGTGTGGCGATCTTCGGACGTATGTCGGTATTCGTGAATTCAGAAAAGTTAAATAAGGACAGAATGACGAGAATCGAGTTGTCGTTTGCTCGATGAAATTTTAAAGAATATTAATTTCGTAGTAGTCGAGAGAGAGTATCGTATCGGGGAAAGAGGCCTATGTATATATATATATATATATATATATATATATATATATATATATATATAAATCACATAACCGCCTAGTTCGTGTCTAGCACAATCAAGTAAAAGTCCCGGTTCTCTCGAGGTCAGAGTCAGCTAATGCATTCCGGTTCAACATAACCCCTTTCAGAACTCACATCATCTTCATTTAATTGTACATAGTTGATCAGGCTATGTTAAATTAAACTTGTATGCTGTAATTCCTGAACCAGTTATACCTAATGAGGAATACTGCCTAACGGTCATAGTCTAGGCCCACTAAATGCAACCTAGTTCACTATAACCTTAGGCTCTGATACCAATCTGTAACACCCCCAAATTTAACAGTTTACGGAAGCGATGTTTTGGGTGTTACTAATCAATAATCACAAGCACAAAGGATACAGTGAACGACTCTAAATGAGACGTTCGAAAAGTTATTACATTAATACATAAGTAGTTTCAAAATACAAGCTCGAGTTCAAGTAAAATCCTAGAGATTCTAATACATAACAGTAAGTACAAAAGTAATGTAATAAAATCTCCAAGCTTGTGAATACATGCGAATCGAGCTAAGAAAGCTTATCCTGCTGGGCATCCCTACTGATGCTGTGTACCTGAGAAACATTACTAAAACGGTCAACCAAAAGGTTGGTGAATCTCACAGGTTTGTAAGTAAGTAAACAGTTGAACACACAAGTAGTATTTGTAAATCATAGCCAGCCAGTAAGTAACGATCACAGGTTATGCTCATCGTTAACTTAAGTTTTAATAAGTGGGTGGTTGCAGGTTATGCTAACCGTTTGATACAATTGCCATGAGCCACCATAGTTGAAGCTTAACGTACAGTAAATATAGGTACCCCCTCATGAATGTAATCCAAAACATTCATACGGAACGAGTAAGAAACGCCCGTTTCTACAGGAACGGTTCGTGGTAGTGCGTGCTACCCCGGGCGGGGATTGTCAGTCCCATATGGATCCATATACTAAAACTCGCGCTTATCACATAACTAACAACTATGATTCAGGAGGATTTCATTGGATTAGTCGTAAACTCATGCAGTTGGCGTATTCGTAATCTCATACAGTAAGTAAATCATGGCAGCAAGTAAGTTTTGTGTGTTCATGTAAAACAGTAATGCATCTCACCCCTGAGTAAAAACAGTAAAGTAGGGGCTGTAAGACTCACCTGAGTCTGGCAGACAATGCAGTAAGTAAGCAAGTAATATCCCGAACTAGCAACCCTTAGCGTCCTAATACGCATAAGGTTTAGTAAGTAAATGGAATACTTGTAAAGTATCCACGCTAGTTGTTCCCAAACTAGTTAATGTCCATTAGTTTGTTTGTAAGTTTGTAATCGTTTGTAAATCGTAGTTTGTATAAAAGTTGTACGGTCCGTTTGTTATCGTTGTATAATAATAATTCCATCCATTATTATTATGTATTCATAGTAGTTGTACAGTTGTAAAGTATACTCGTATTATCGTTTGTTTGTATTACAACATGTATCATTTGCGTAAGTTCCAATGGCTTAAACCCCAAAGGGTACGAGTGAAACCTCGTAAGTATTCGTGTGTATGATCGTATCAGTTAACGTGTAATCCAGCACGTAACTAGTGAGTGAACTGGTAAGTTCGTATCGGATGCAATCCCGTGTAATGTACAAGTGTAAGTTCGTTGGAGTGTAATCTCCTAAGTATTTCGAGTGTAAACTCGTGTGCGTGTGTGAGTGAAATCTCACGTTAGTTTAGTATAGTCTTGTACGTATTCAAGTGTTGTGGTATACTCTCGAAAGTATAGTATTTTCATGTATAAGTAGCATCGTATTTGATTTAGTAGTTGAAAAGTAGTGATTCCAACACTTAGAATATATTTTGTTTTCTGATCTGGGCTATCTGCGACACAAGGCTTGTGTCGCAGACCGTATGCGACATAAGGTCTGTGTCGTAAGGATTGGTTCGGATTTAGTGTTTATGCGACACAATAGTTGTGTCGCATACGAGGGTACGACACAACGATACGACATAGTCGTTGTGTCGCAATCAAGCGATAGGTAAACTTGGTGTCGTAGATGATACGACATATAGTGCGACATAAGCGTTGTGTCGCATACATTGCGACATAACGTGCGACATAGTGTTGTGTCGCATGAAATTTTGGTCCGATGCGACACAAGAGGTCTGTTCGGAATTTAAGTTTCCGAAAACGTATTTTCCGGTTTCCGTTGGGTCTAGAACTTTTATACTAGCTTTAATATGTTATAATGAGTTCATAATAACTATTGGTGGTCGTTTTTAATGTTTGTGGTGTCGTTTTCTTTAAAATGACCAAAACCGACATTTCCGTAAAAGTGTTCAAAAACGAGTTTAAGTTACATATTTGGACATTACTAAGCTAGGGGAACTATAATCTAGCAAAATAAAAGTAATCGGAAAAGTTTCGGGTCGCCGGAAAACTTACAAAGTTGTCGAATCGAGTGACCGAAAAGATAGGATTGTAGAGCTCGTTTTCGCGATCACTTTTCTCCAAACCGAGCCTAGCCTCCAAGGTATTTTAGTGGTAGTTTTTGGGTGTTTTTGGGTGGTGATTTAGAGAGAGATAGAGAGAGAGCCGTGAGTGAGAGAGAGAGAGGGAAAGAGATTGAGTGAGAGTGGGTGTTTGTGTGTGATGTTGAATGAGAAGGCATGGGGGTGATGCCCCATGTCCTTTGGCCGGTTTTGGTGGGGCCACCGAGGTGTGGTCTCACCAATTTCTGCTTCCTCGTGTTTGCGCTCCGTGCGGTGTTCGTTTCCCCGGTCGTTTAAACGTTAAAATAATTTTATACGCGTTAAAGTATACGTTTTAAAATACGAATATTATTCGGTAATTTAGTTGGAGCATTTATCAAAATACTAGCTTTTTAAGTAATAAAACATAACTTTGTTTTGTTTTGTCGGTTGGTCGAGTTTTCGGAGAGTTCGGTAACGTTTTAATTAAAACGTACGTTTTCCGTTATATTATTAACATAATATAAAGTACTAGTCAAAGTAATTAAATAATTTCACATTATTTAATAATTGTTTTACCAATGTCCGCAAGTTTGTACAATTGTTGTTTCATACGATATGTACGAATCGTATACGCGTATATATATATATATATTCCATCCATATATATATATAATAAGTAAATAACGTATATAATCCTATTTCATATTATATACAAGAAATAAACACGTAATTAGGGAAATTTTAAATTGGCCCTAAATTTGGGGTTGTTACAGAAACCATCCGGTCTACTTCAACAACCGGGCATTCCCCAGTGGAACTGGGAGCAAATTGCTATGGATTTCATCACTAAACTCCCAAGAACATCAAGCGGTTGCGATACCATTTGGGTGATTGTGGACCGGCTCACTAAATCTGCTCATTTCCTTGCCATCAAGGAAACTGATAAAATGGAACGTCTCACACGAATCTATTTGAAGGAGATCGTATCCCGACACGGCGTTCCAATCTCAATTATCTCTGATAGAGACAGCCGTTTTACATCTCACTTTTGGCAATCATTACAAAAATCCTTGGGTACTCGTTTGGATATGAGCACCGCATATCACCCATAAACTGACGGTCAAAGTGAAAGGACAATTCAAACACTGGAAGATATGCTACGCGCCTGCGTGATTGACTTCGGTGAAAATTGAGAACATCACTTGCCATTGTGTGAATTCTCGTACAACAATAGCTACCATACCAGTATTGGAGCTGCTCCATTCGAGGCACTATACGGTCGTAAGTGCCGATCGCCTATCTGTTGGACCGAAGTGGGAGACAGCCAACTCACTGGCCCAGAAATCATTCATGAAACCACCGAGAAGATTGTTGGTATCCAGCAATGGCTGAAAGCCGTACGTGATTGTCAGAAGAGTTATGCTGACGTGAGACGCAAGCATCTCGAGTTCCAGGTTGGGGATCGAGTATTACTCAAAGTATCACCTTGGAAAGGTGTTATCCGATTCGGCAAGCGTGAGAAGTTGAATCCCAGATACGTTGGACCTTTTGAAATCCTTGAAAGGATTGGTCCAGTTGCATATCGGTTGCAGCTACCGCCCGAGCTCAGTAGCGTGCATCCCACATTTCACATTTCTAATCTTAAGAAATGTCTGTCCGATGAGACACTCATTATTCCTCTCGATGAGATTCAAATCGATGACAAATTTCATTTTGTCGAGACACCAGTAGAGATCATGGACCGTGAGGTCAAACAACTTAAGCAAAGTCGTATCCCTATTGTCAAAGTTCGGTGGAATTCGCAACGCGGTCCGGAATTCACTTGGGAACGGGAAGACCAGATGCGACTCAAATATCCACATCTTTTCTCAGACTCCACTCACACGACTCAGAGCTAAATTTCGGGACGAAATTCTCTTAACAAGGGGAGAATGTGACACCCGTCAAATTAGGACTAGTTATTAGGTCTTAATCATTTTGTTAATACATGTAATTAGTTATGTGTTAGGCTAATTGTGTGTATCATTACGTATATAGTTATATATATATACATTAACATGATTAATGAAATCATGTCACTTTATATCGGCCAAATTCCGATTCATTTATATGGACGTTGGTGAACCTATTTTATCAAATAACATGAAATTATTTAATAACATTATTATTTCCTAAATATTATTTCGATAATATTTTATAAGTATTTCGTATCGTATAAAACACTCATACGTGACCAAAAATGCACGATTTGTGCCCGACAATCAAAACCAACCAAAGTTATATTTTTATAACTTCAAGTAAAGTAATTTTGATAAAATACTTCCACTATAAATATTGAAAGTTCTATCGAAAAGCAATACGTTTAGTTTAAACGTCATTTAAATGTCATGATATTAAATAATCGTCAAACAATCACACACATCGTCACCGACACTTTGTCCAAAACATTTTATAAATGTTACCAAGTATTATTAAGTAATACTTCAAGTTAAGCCATCGAAAATGTATTTTTATATCAAACACATACGTATATTATATAACGTCTAAATATACGTTTAAACGATCGGGGAAACGAACACGGATATAATACCAAAGTATGGAGACAAGATTGTAACAACCTTGCCTCCTTTTTGACTTGGAAAAATCAGCCAAACAAGATCAATGAAACATGGATCTTGTTCTTGACCTTAAACCACAAACAACTTCCACAATTTCTCATTCAATCACACACCTCCATCTCTCTACTTCCTCTCACTAAAACTCTCTCCCTCTTTCTCCTCCCCAAACCCACGGCACCATCATCATCACCATAATCTCTCCTCAAATCACCTTGGATCATCAAGTCGATTGAAGCAATAACGATCACGAGGACGCGAGCTACGTTTCCACCTTCTCGATTCTTCATACGATCATTGTAAGGACTCCGAAACTTTCGTGAAGTACTTGTATTATATTTATATAGATGATATATTGTTCATACAACTTGATGATATCCAAAAATTATAACGAAAAACGTTTTTCGAACACATAAGTATGAAGATAGATTCTGTCCCAGAAAATACGTCATACCAAATCGTTTATAACTCGAGTTCTAGGAGGAATAAACTCACGAAATCTAAACGAAAAATGATCATTAAGACGTTGGCTACAACTTTTGTGTTTACCACTTTGACCAGATCCTCACAGATTCAAGTGTAGAAGCCGATCTTTGAGCTGTAACTGTTTTGGACCCGATTCATCTATCTCTTCGTTATAATGTTATTTGACCACCTTAAAGGCCACTATAATTTTTGGGAAAAGTTGGTAATAAACTAGACACCTAGAAGAATATGTGTGATTTTTAGTAGAACTTGATTCGGACTAAAAATGAGTCAAATCGAGAGCCCAATCGAGTTGCAATCTGGAAACGGATATAACTAGCAGTGGAAACGATATAACAAGGGTGGAAACGAATATAACTAGAAGTGGAAACGAATATAACTAGAAGTGGAAACAGATATAACAAGAAGTGGAAAAGGATATAACTAGCAGTGGAAACAATATAACTAGGGGTGGAAACGAATATAACTAGAAGTGGAAACGAATATAACTAGAAGTGGAAACAGATATAACTAGAAGTGAAAACGAATATAACTAGAAGTGGAAACGAATATAACTAGAAGTGGAAACAGATATAACTAGAAGTGGAAATGGATATAACTAGCAGTGGAAACGAATATAACTAGAAGTGGAAACGAATATAACTAGAAGTGGAAACATATATAACTAGAAGTAGAAATGGATATAACTAGCTGTGGAAACGATATAACTAGGGGTGGAAACGCATATAACTAGAAGTGGAAACGAATATAACTAGAAGTGGAAACAGATATAACTACGGGTGGAAACGAATATAACTAGAAGTGAAAAATCTAGAAAACACAAATATTACTAAGTGTCGAACTTAGATAACCACAAATACTTGTACGATATGACTTCTAAACCACTTGGGATATATTTTTTAAGTATAACACTATGATATCATAATAATAATGCTTTGAGATTATTATTACAAACAATCACCAACGGGCCATACACATTTTTGAAACGCAAACTAATCAACCAAATCGTAGTCATTTGGACATTACTAGTTGGATGAACAACTAGCATAGATGGTCTGTTGAGACATCTAAATTATTAAAACTTTGCGCGTTTAGGATGCCCGGCAGGTTTCAGTCGTTGGAAACGACATCATTCCTTGTATACCATCATTGTTGCTTGTTAGCATCTCATCAGACTCAGGTGAGTCTCATAGCCCCTATTTTACTATTTTTACACTAGGGGTGAGAATACATGCCTGTTTTGTTTTACAAGTGAACGCTAGTAACAAACATCGCTATATTCTGCATGAGTTATTCATCTAATCATCATAAGTCCTCAATAGCATAGTTTGGTAATACTTTGTAGCGTGAATGTTAGTGTATGGTACCATATTGGACTGATAATCCCCGTCCGGGTCAGCAAGCACTGACTGGTCAAACGGACGCATTATCATTTGTGAATACGTGTGTTGATTAGGCATACGCATAGAGGCACCCTCGCTCAGGCACTGATTGTGATCCTGACCCCTCAGTTAAGCTCAGACTATGTGCTCATGGCAGTGATACATCATTTATCTAATTAATTGATTGTAAATCATTTCATTAAATCTTGCGGTTCATTCATAATATCTTATCATTAAACCTATGAGCTCACCAGCTTTTAGCTGACCTCTTAGCATGTATTCTCTGGTTCGCAGCAGCAATAGGTTTGCTCACTCAGGATGCCCATTAGCTCAAGTCTCATGCAAACATCAGGAGATTGTCATGCATTACTATTTTTGTAAAATTAGTTATGCCATAGAATCTCTATCATTAATCTCGAGCTTTTGTAAACTATTATAACAGTGTAAGACTTTTATAATATCAATGTATTGTAAACGACGCATATAGAGTCGTTCATTGTACCTTGTGTGCTTGATATTTGATTATTCGCGCCCCAACCCGATTCGCTTCCGCAACCCGAATTTGGGGGTGCGACAATTTCATAGAATCCTCATAATCAATCAAGAACACTAACAATTAATCATCACTTTTAAGTTGTAATATCATTATCTACAAGCTTTATAACACTAATAAACAATAATTCTAACACTTTGAAACCCTAATTTCGTATTAGTTTAACCAATTTTATAAAACCCATTAAACCCCAAGAACTAGGTTAGAAAATGGAAGAATCTTACTTACAACAATTATAAAGATGAAGAAGATGGTGAAAGGAAGTGATTATAGAAGGATCAAAGCTTGAATCAAGGTTTAATTTCGGAGATTTGGTGATGGTTGTGACTCCTGCATTTTCTTCAGCTTAAGGAAAGGATTTTGAGAGTGTTTTAGTACATATGAGACAATTCTCCAGCCTTTCACGTATATACCCTTCTATTTAATGTAAATCCTTTAATTTTACAGTCTGGAACTAATAAACAATTTACGTTTTCTATTATATTGTATTATTTATATTCTAATACTTTAAAATAAAAATATATTCACGAACAAAATTAATTTTCTGAAATTCGGGGTGTTACAACTCTCCCCCACTAAAACTGTTCGTGTCCTCACGAACTTCCTTGATACACTATAATCACTTACTTCTTTCTGCTAACTGCTTTCAGTAATCATATAGTTAAACCATAAAATATTCAAACACATATATATATGTCATGGAAAAGAATACCAGAGATTCAATGGCTTCAGAGTCATTATAATGTGAGCAGGTTTTAAAATGATAAGGTACCTGACGCCACATCGGATGACTCTTTCGCCTCTCCAGCAATTAGTTGAAATGCACGTGGCCTAGACCTTGACTCAGTCGTCGCTGACTTAGCTTCCAATTCTTTTCGTCTAGCTTCCTTTTTGTTAGGACAATCAGCTTGAAGGTGATCATCCTTAAAACAGTGATAACATAAACGATAAGGGCTCGGGCAATTCGGTGCCATATGCCCGGTTCTCCCACACTTAAAACATTTACACTCGCCGGTATGTCTCCTACCACACTTATCACAATTAGGGATTTCTCGAGTTTGGGTTTGAGGACGATACTATTGTAATGGTTGAGGTGATGGATGTTGTTAGGTCTCCTCAATTAGTGTTTTCTTAAAAGATGTAGGTTGCGAAGTCGTGGTATATTCTACCTTTTTCTTACTTGTGGTTTCAACGACTTTAGCCTTCAGATCTTTCTCACGCACTAAAGCTCGGTTCAAAATCTTAGCAACGGTATCATAAATAGTTGGATCAATGGATTCACAAATATCTAAATTTAGATGACGATAGAAATGATCGGTTAACAGTTTTGGATTAGAAGTATACTCAAGACAGAATCTAGCTTTTTCATGAAAGGACTTAGAATACTCTACAACCGACTTACTCCCTTGATCAATCGCTAAAAACTCTCCTTTTAACTTTTCGATTTCTCCAGGTGGTGAAAATTCTTCCTTAAATATCTCCTTAAACTTATCCCAAGAAAATTTTGAAGTTGCCTCGTGACCATATGTTTCAACCTGAGAATTCCACCACTCATGGGCATCTCCCTTTAACTGATGGGCTGCAAACAACACTTTCAATTCACCTGAATGCTTACATAATAAAAAGATCTCCTCTAATTCACTTAACTATCGGGTACTAATAACAGGGTTCAACTCTCCCATAAACTCGGGTGGTTTACAACTTGCAAAATGTTTATACTCAAACTGGTTTTTTTCTTTAATTATCTCACGTTGGGTAGTTGAAGTTCCAGTATTTGGTAGTGGATTGGTTATATTTGGATATTTTTGTATGAACTCGTTTAATCTCACCGTCACTATCTCTTAAACCTTAGAAATCATCGTTGGTGTAAAAGCATCAAGAGCCTTTCCTATTACTCTTTTTAATAACACCTCATCCTCAGGGTGCAAATTCCTGTTATCTACATTCTCCTCTCGCAGGGGAGAACTTCCCTAAGTATTCTCACTACTTGTATTCGTAGGTGCATCCATTTACTATAAACATGTAACAAATTTCATTAGTCCAGTTAATCCTTCACATAATGAAACAGTTGAAAGAAACATCCTACTTAGACCTTCAAAACAATCTTTCACCAAAACTATCTTACATTTAAAAACTATGAATCACCTATGTGTACTAGTGTAATATAACAGCGTTGGCCAGACGTTGTCATGTTAAACTAATCACACACTTCTATTCATTTCTCTTAAACGTAATCAAGCTGAGGCAAAAATTGTTCTTGAAGTCAAACATATAATCATGCAACAAGGAAACCACAAAATACAACTATAAAGCATAATCATGCATTCAGAATAGTTTAAGATTACGTAATCCTAAAGTGGATCACGTAATTCTCTTAAACTATCGCTCTGATACCAACTTGAAACGCCCAAAAATTTTAAAAGAATTTTTTTTATACCAATCATAAAACATACTTTTATTTGGTCCCATTAGCCTTTATCATACATATTACATTTAGTTATAATTATTCTAAACCAATCGTAAAACACAAACAAAGAATGCTGGACTCAGACAAGTACCCGCCGGGTACAAGCATTACCCGCCGGGTAAACATGAAAAGCAGCCGGGTGAATTACCAAAAGTGGTAATAGAAGCAAACTCATTTTTAAACCCTCTATTAGCAGCCGGGTACAACAAGTACCCACCGGGTACTAATGGTTAGCCGCCGGGTAAGTTACCCAGCAGCCGGGTAGTTCAACTTAAATCCTGGCCTGCACTTTTAATACCAAAATTCAAACTTTCGATGCGCATAACTTCTAAACTATAAAGACTTAGACCCTGAAATTTTGCTGGCACCTTTATTTCATTAAAATGAACACTTCCCTTTTTTACACGTTGTCAAATTTCATAAAACGCAAGATTTTGACACATAGCTAGTTTTCGACCATTTTTACATGACATACCAAAAATGCACATTAATCCAAATCTGACCATAACCTTATGTACACTTATTTAGCATATAAAAACAAACTTAAGGCACTATACCAAAGTGCAATAACACTATCTCATTCAGACACAACATAAAAGCAATCCTTGACCCATATTGACACCTTTTGACCCATTTAACTAAATAACAACAAATTGACCAAGACATCAACCAATACTAATCAGGTTTGACTATTTCAACATAATTGACCATACTTTAACTTCTATTTCACCAATCACACAAGACTTTGACCCTTTGACAAATTCCACACATTCGAACATAACAACACTATTTACATACATATATACTTCTAACATATCTTAAAATGCATACATATCCGACTACATATTCAGGTTGACTTTCAAAGTCAACATACCATACAACAAAAGACATTTTCATGTTTGAATTCCAAAAACCTTGACACGTGGGCGTATGATACAAGTTGAACACAAAATGATAAGTAAGGAGAATACTTGCCACTTGCTACCCTTAGCTATCCATACTAATTCTTCATAATCCCTTTCCCTTCTCTTGACCCGAAGTACCTAAAACATGAAACATTAATAGAATAAGCACAACCGCTTAGTGAGCATATAGGCAACTAATTAATTAATTCATAACACTATGAAACAATCACCACATATCGTCTTACTCAATATTCATCGGAGCAAACATATCAACACTGAACACTATGCGGATCCATGGCCATAAGAAACAAAGCATAAGGTACCAAATCATGTTGAAATGGTTACCAAGTTAAGAAACAAGTCTATGCTAGCAATGCTAGCTAATCTTCCACTTGATTGTATGATCCTCTTGCTCGTAAACTATCCGGAAACACATACAATCATTCATATATTTCAACATTTACCATTAAGATACATAAATTAAAAATAATATCCACATGGTTGTATGATCCTCTTGCTCGGAAGCAATCCGGAAACACATACAACCATTATCAATTAGTCCCTATAATACTCACCTTGAGATTTAAAACGATAAATTATAACAATTGATCAACGTACAATCTTTACGTCTTTAACACCTATCAATCATTCATAGAAACAAACAACATACTTTAACACTACTAATCATCATAATTAAACATTTAACAACATCACTCCTCCCCCACTTAGAATCATTCTAGATTCACCTTTTTAAACCACTAACATAATCATTCCACTTATCATGATAATTACTCTTAATACTTAATTACATGAAATTCTTGTTAAAACACCATTACAACTTTCTTTTAACGTCACTAATCATATCTATAACTAAATTTCATCTTTTCATAAGTATTTCATAGAATCCTCATAATCAATCAAGAACACTAACAATTATTCATCACTTTTAAGTTGTAATATCATTATCTACAAGCTTTATAACACTAATAAACAATAATTCTAACACTTTGAAACCCTAGTTTCATATTAGTTTAACCAATTTTATAAAACCATCAAACCCCAAGAACTAGGTTAGAAAATGGAAGAATCTTACTTACAACAATTATAAAGATGAAGAAGATGGTGAAAGGAAGTGATTATAGAAGGATTAAAGCTTAAATCAAGGTTTAATTTCATAGATTTGGTGATGGTTGTGACTCCTGCGTTTTCTTCATCTTAGGGAAAGATTTTGAGAGTGTTTTAGAACATATGAGACAATTCTCTAGCCTTTCATGTATTTACCCATCTATTTAATTTAATTCCTTTAATTTTACAGTCTGGAACTAATAAAACATTTACGTTTACTATTATATTGTATTATTTATATTCTAATACTTTAAAATAAAAATATATTCACGTACGAAATTAATTTCCTAAAATTCGGGGTGTTACACTATGCCTACACTTGCATATGTATACATGCATTTTTCTTTCATTTGTTAAAATGAAAGATCTATAAGTATGGCTATGCCTACACTTACATATATATACATGCATTCTTCTTTCATTTATTTAAAATGAAAGATCTATAAGTATGGCTATGCCTACACATTAATATATGTATACATGCATTCTCTTTGTTTAATTATATGTTCAAAGATGTAAAGTATGTGTAACAACCGGTCAAAAAGTCAATTTTCGCACCAATTTTAAACTTTAAATAATTACATTTTAAAGTTCAAGTGAAATATTTTTATTAAAAATATTTACCAAATAATATAAACAAAATTAAAGATTCGAAATATTAAATTTACATTTTGATCGAGTAAATAAACACGAGTATTTTGCACTGTGGTTGTAGACCACAGTATACGAAGTGAGTATCTGGAAATGGATAAAAACCATCCCCAAACCCCCATTCTTTCATTTCCATTTCATTTTCACACACACTCACCTCTCAAACTCTCTCCATACAAATCTTATCAAATTTTCGGATTTAAAAACCAACCAACAAAAGTTACATTTTCGGAATCACCATCAAGAGAGGAACAAGATTAACAAAGGCACCACCCTCGTTTTCTTCCTCGTTTTGTCTCGATTTGCAATTGTAAGAAATTCTCTAAATATTTAGATCTACTCATTTTGGTGTATTATTTCGGTGTTATAATGTTTACACAACTTAGTATTGTCCAAATGTATGAAGAAAACATGATTTTACGGCCTAAAAATGAGTTAGATTTGGGTTTTGGGTTGAAAAATCGCGACAGCCGCTGGGTTCTGGGTTGGTGTTCATCTATGTGACACAAGGCTTGTGTCGCATGTTATGTCGCATAATCATGTGACATAAGGGTTGTGTCGCATTTAGTGTCGCATTAAGTTGCATATCATGTGACACAAGGGTTGTGTCGCATGTAGTGTTGCATAATCATGTGACACAAGGGTTGTGTCGTATTTAGTGTCGCATTATGTAACACCCTCAAATTTCGGTTTGCGGAAGCGGTCGGGTCGGGTGATACCAAATTAAATATCACAGCATAAGATACATAATGAACGACTCTAAATGAGACGTTTGAAAGTAATTATGCATTTGCCATAATAAAACGTTTACAACGTTGTGAGTTTAATAGAAATTTCAAATACATAATTTAAAAATACAAAAGTAGATGCAGAGCAGTCCCAATTGTTTGAAAATATGCGACTCAAGCTAGCATAGTCTTGTAGCAATCCTAATCCTGCTGGGCACCTGAGAACACATGCTAAAACGAGTCAGCTATAAAGCTGGTGAATTCATAGGATTGTTAGTTGAAAACATAAAGTGTAAAACCTTGTATGTTTAGAAAAATAGTCCCGAATCCACGATTCTGCTTTGTATTAAGTTGAAGTTGTAATCACCAATGTGTATACGCTAGTCGAGGTATCTAATACCTAAGTAATAGTGGTATGTACTCATGTACATATTAATTGAGGCATTCCGAGCCTGGATACCTATCAGGTATTAAGTAAATCTATCGATGTGAGGCAATGCATGCCTAAGTTGAAATCAAGTAGTTGTATGACCACGTCATATACTGTTGTGTAATGACTGGTGTGCCACCTGGCATGTAGTGTTGCCTCCGGCAACGTAAATTGTAGTCCCGCAGAACTACGATAGAATATTTAATCAAATACTGAGCTAACGACCTCGCGTGAAATCTCACCGACCCGTTAACTGTTGTGGATCACGAGCATAAGCCCGCCAATCCGTGAGTGTATCGCTTTACCGCGAATACGTCCTTGTGCCCACTGCAATACCGTGGCATCGTTGTGTGTTCCTTCTGGAACATCGTCCGCATTACCCGCAAGCAAAGTATGTAATTGAGTCGGCTGTACAACGACAAGCCCGACTGGTGAAATGTAGAGCCAGCTGTACTACAACAGACCTAGCTAAGTAAATGAGAGCCAGCCGTACTACGACGCGCCTGACTTGAGTAGTTGTGTTTGCATGTATGTATGCCAATATGCATATGTAAATCGTAAGAAGCACCAAGTACTTGATATCGTGTATGAGTATATATATATATACATATATTAGTCAAATCTACAAACACAAGTAACAGTGTATCATGCCACGCATGAAGTAATATATTGTATCTAAATATGTATGTACAATACTTAGATATTAATTGTATCACATTGGGCCTAGGTGTGAACAGTCATCACATAGTTGGTTTGTATTAGTATAAAGATCCTATACTAACATTTGTCACTAATGTATACTCCTAGCCTCAGCCTAGCAAGTATATCTGAAGTCCTTGGTTATTGTTTACCTGGGTACTATTCCAGTTAGAAGTCCTGGACTGTATGAGCAGTCGTAGTCCCGAAAGGGAAACTAATCCTGTAAAAGTCTAGTCGTTGTCCAGTGTAGGTAGAACTAACCAGTTCTAGTATAGTGATAGTATTGTCCCGTGACAATATGGTCATTGGATAGTGATAACTTAGTCAAGTTATGTATTGGTAATTTTTTTCCAACAATCTAACTGTGTACGGTTGTAACCTATCTAGGTTAAGTATTGATACTATCTCAAACAGTATGGTGGGTGTAATTCCTAAGTATTACACATTCGTATTACATACAGTAATATAAATAATTGTGAATTATAAAAGTTAATTTATATAATTCGAAAACAGTTATTGAACATGTGTTTCACCCCGAAAACAGTAAAACAGTTAAAATAGTGGGGCTATGAAACTCACCTGTGAGTTGGCGATCCTACGATACGCGCGTCGTCCGATAAGTAACCTCCTAGTTTCCTAAATACGTGAGGTCGTATAAGTATGAGACAAATCAGTTTGTCTAACCAAGTTATGTAATTATGTATTTGTCGTTCAGGTTTTGAAACCCGGGTGCGGGGGTCCGGTGACAGATTTATAATAATAACCTTAACCATTATTATTATACTTTGATTTATCCATTTTGCGTACTAATCGTATCGTATTTGGTTTGGTTACTGAAAAGTGATTTTTAAACACTTAGAATGTTTTTGGCTTCTGTTTTTGGGTTTTTGCGACACTAATTGCGACATAAAAATTCGTCATGCGACACAAGGGTTGTGTCGTATAGAAATGCGACACAAGAGCTTAGCGACACAAGGGTTGTGTCGCATAAGCTTTTCGGTGCTAAATCAATAGCGACATAAGGGTTGTGTCGTATTTGGTTTACGACACGAGATACGACACAAAATACGACATAGCCTACGACACAACACGGTTTATGCGACATAACATGCGACATAGGCGTTGTGTCGCAAAGATGAACACCAGCCCAGAAAGTTGCGACTGTCGCGATTTTCCGATCCAAAACCCAAACCAAACGCATTTTTAAGCCGTAAAATCATGTTCTCTTCATTGTTTAAGTTATAAATAAGTTGTGTACACAATATTACATCAAAACATTACACCAAAATGAATAAATCTAAAGATTTAGATATTTTCTTACAAATGCAAATCGAAGCCAAACGGGGAAGAAAACGAGTATTGTGCCTTTGTTAATCTTGTTCCTCTCGTGATGGTGATTCCGAAAATGCAACTTTTGTGGTCGGATTTGTAGTTCCGAAATTTGATGATGATTTTGGTTGGAGAGAGTTTTAGAGGTGAGTGTGTGTGAAAATGAAATGGAAATGAAAGAATGGGGGTTTGGGGATGGTTTTTATCCATTTCCAGATACTCACTTCGTATACTGTGGTCTACAACCACAATGCAAAATACCCGTGTTTATTTACTCGATCAAAATGTAAATTTAATATTTCAAATCTTTAATTTTGTTTATGTTATTTGGTAAATATTTTTAATAAAAATATTTCACTTGAACTTTAAAATGTAATTATTTAAAGTTTAAAATTGGTGCGAAAATTGACTTTTTGACCGGTTGTTACATTCTACCCCTGTTAAGAAAATTTCGTCCCGAAATTTCGCGTGAGGTTGTGATCACGTGGGGTTCGGGGAGACATGTATGTACGAAAAGTTTGTCGATTATACTGTAGACATATAATGTCTATGACGGAGTTGAAGAGCAGTCAATCCATGACTGTGTCGCGGTTTGCTATTGTAGTCACATTCTAACTATGTTGTTCGTTTCAAGGTATAATTAAGTCATGGTCATCAGGTAACCGTTTACATTGTAGTCTATCCGGGACTAGGCAGTGGTCACAAAGTGGCCGTTTAGAAAGTAGCCCTATCAGGGCTAAGTGATTGATGAATGTTCAGTTGGTCCAGTCTGCTGAAAGCAAACCTTGAATTTTATGTTGTCCTTGGCTAACTAGCCCTATGATGTACTCGGCATTTAGTTGATAAAAGAAATATCGAGGAGCAAAAGTACACGCCTGGTGTAAATCAGAACTTGAAGGATCATGTTTTTGAGGAAAGACGTACCTACATTATTATCGAAGTTTATTCGGTTCATTCGGAGCCGATCAGATGAATTTTGCGTTTCCTTGGGCAATCCTTCTTGTAGTGACCGGGTTCCTTACATTCGAAGCATATCCTTTGAGAGTCGGGATTGGCGGGAATCCTGCAATCCCAGATTTTGTGTCCAATTCGTTGGCATCTTTCACAGGGTAAACCACATGAGCCATCATGATGACGCTTACAGCCGTGACAAAATGGTTTATTCCCCGCATAGCCTCGCTTTCCTTAGGTTCGGTGGCATAGGACCTCAAGGGTTCGGGTTGGTTTGTTGGGTCATGACTAGTGCTGGAATCTCCATTCCATCTCCCTTGATTGTTTTCAGTTGCAGGTGTTCCACGTCGAACCACCTGTGCCATGAGTCTGTGGGCCATGCGAATAGCCTCTTCAATAGTAGCGGGTTTGGAGGCGGTGACCATTCCCTCAATTTGCATCGGAAGTCCACCGATGTACCTTTCGATTCGTTGGCTCTCAGGGTTCACTATGGTTGGGCAAAGGTGAGCTAGTTGCTGAAAACGGTTGGTGTATGTCTCGATGTCGTTGTCTTTTATGGTGAGGTGCCAAAGTTCATCCTCAAGTTTGTGGAGTACCTCGCTGGGGCAGTACTTGTCCCTCATGATTCGTTTCAGCTCCTCCCACGGGAGTTCGTGTGCGGTGTCGATCCCTACAGTTCAGGCGTGGAAATTCCACCAGGTAGAGGCATTATCCTGGAGAGTGTATGTGGCATACATGACTTTGCAGTCGTCGGGGCAGTTGCAAATAAAGAATATAGATTCCATCTTCTCGAACCATCGGATTAATCCGACAGCCCCTTCAGTTCCGACGAAGTTTGGTGGTTCGCACCTCAGGAAGTCCCTAAAGGTGCAGGGCTTTGCTTGATTCCGAGTAGCTAGAGCCTCAGCTACCCTTTGATCCGCGAACTGATCACGTTCAGCTTGGGTGAAGGTTTGTCGTTAAGGCGGCATGATTCTTAAATAAGAGTGAAATGACAAAGTGTGAGATCTTTATTCAAAGATTTTGATTTCTATAGTTGTCTACGCAAGCAAGTATTTCACAGACGTCCAACTGTGGAAGTCATCGTATGTTTGAAAGTCCTTGGACTTTTGGGTCTTAACCGGGTAGTCATACTATGACATTGTTGTATTTTATATGTAGTCCACCAGACTATGTTATTGTGAGTAGCCCTACGGACAATAGTGTAGTGCTAGAATACCATATGGCCATTCATGCCGGTGAATGGGACACCTACTGTGCCCTAGGTGGTGTTGAAGCAGGGTCCACCAACACATCCCATGTGTGTGGTTACATCATTTTGTATTTATCGATTGAGGCATTGTATGCCTAATTGGTCGTATATACATTTATGGTGCACCCGTAACTATACAAGTGTACGCGTGAAGTAAGAGTCAGTCGTAGCACCTCGTGCCCAATTAATTAAGTGTATATGTATAAATATAAGTCGTACATGTAACTACAACAAGTCTACATGCATATTGAGAGTAGCTCATCGAGCTTGATTGTAGCACAGCGTGCTGATGTGTAGTGCCCGAAGCATCGTAATGTATGTGTAATGTATTATAATTGTAGTACAAAAGTACCATGAAACGTAGCACCACGTGCCGTAATGTAATGCCCGTGGCACCGTAATTGCAGTACCCATGTACCGTGAGTGTGGCATCAACATGCCATGATTTGTAGTATCGACGTACTAGGAGGATTGCACTAACGTGCCCAAATTGCGGTATCAACATACCGTGTGATTGCAGCACCACGTGCCGTGTGTTGTTTGATTGTAGCTCCAAGGTTAAAATGTATTGAAGTTCGAATTTCCCAATTGTAGCACAAAGGCTAAAATGTAGGTGCTAGGGCACCACAGTAATGAATTGATTAATCTAAATGATCAAGTTGTGATTGAGATAATTAATTTGTTGTGGACTTAGTCAACACTAATCCAATTGTGACCAGCACGGTCAAAGGTGAAAGATTCGTTTGTTTGTCTTAAATTTCATGAATGTTTAGCATGTGCGGGTTTCCATTCCCATTGATAACGTTTGTACCTCCTTCCCGAAGTTTAGTGATATAGGTGATATTCTCCTACGCGTACATATGGAGATAAGTGTCGAGTCGTGATAGCTAAGAAGACGGTGATGTGCCTCTTCGTGAGTAAATGATGGTACAGCGGAAGTGAGTTGTATATACCCAGTATATATTTGATACGTAGAAGTAGTATACATGTAAGGCCTATTAATATATACCTACAGTACATATAATAGCCTAGGACGTCTAGCACAAAACAATCAGAGTCAACTAGTGTATTCCTAACTCAGTATAACCCCTTTCAGATCTTACATCATCTTTATTTAATTGTATATAGTTAGCTACGCTATGTTAAATTAAACTCGTATGATGTAATTCCTGAACCAGTCATACCTAATGAGGAATACCGCCTAACGGTCATAGTCTAGACCCACTAAATGCAACCTAGTTCACTATAACCATAGGCTCTGATACCAATCTGTAACACCCTCAAATTTCGGTTTGATGAAGCGGTCGGGTCGGGTGTTACCAAATTAAATATCACAGCATAAGATACATAATGAACGACTCTAAATGAGACGTTTGAAAGTAATTATACATTTGCCAAAATAAAACGTTTACAACGTTGCGAGTTTAATAGAAATTTCAAATACATAATTTGAAAATACAAAAGTAAATGCAGAGTAGTCCCAATTGTTTGAAAATATGCGACTCGAGCTAGCATAGTCTTGTAGCAATCCTAATCCTGCTAGGCACCTGAAAACACATGCTAAAACGAGTCAGCTATAAAGTTGGTGAGTTCATAGGATTGTTAGTTGAAAACATAAAGTGTAAAACCTTGTATGTTTAGAAAAATAGTCCAGAATCTATGATTCTGCTTTGTATTAAGTTGAAGTTGTAATCACCAATGTGTATACGCTAGTCGAGGTATCTAATACCTAAGTAATAGTGGTATGTACTCATGTACATATTAATTGAGGCATTCCGAGCCTGGATACCTATCAGGTATTAAGTAAATCTATCGATGTGAGGCAATGCATGCCTAAGTTGAAATCAAGTAGTTGTATGACCACGTCATATACTATTGTGTAATGATTGGTGTGCCACCTGGCATGTAGTGTTGCCTCCGGCAACGTAAATTGTAGTCCCGCAGAACTACGATAGAGTATTTAATCAAATACTGAGCTAACGACCTCGCGTAAAATCTCACCGACCCGTTAACTGTTGTGGATCACGAGCATAAGCCCGCCAATCCGTGAGTGTATCGCTTTACCGCGAATACGTCCTTGTACCCACTGCAATACCGTGGCATCGTTTTGTGCCCACTTTACCGTGGCATCGTTCTGTGTCCTATCTGGAACATCGTCCGCATTGCCCGCAAGCAAAGTATGTAATTGAGCCGGCTATACAACGACAAGCCCGACTGGTGAAATGTAGAGCCAGTTGTACTACGACAGACCTAGCTAAGTAAATGAGAGCCAGCCGTACTACGACGCGCCTGACTTGAGTAGTTGTGTTTGCATGTATGTATGCCAATATGCATATGTAAATCGTAAGAAGCACCAAGTGCTTGATATCGTGTATGAGTATATATATATATACATATATTAGTCAAATCTACAAACACAAGTAACAGTGTATCATGCCACGCATGAAGTAATATATTGTATCTAAATATGTATGTACAATACTTAGATATTAATTGTATCACATTGGGCCTAGGTGTGAACAGTCATCACTTAGTTGGTTTGTATTAGTATAAAGATCCTATACTAACGTTTGTCACTAATGTATACTCCTAGCCTCAGCCTAGCAAGTATATCTGAAGTCCTTGGTTGTTGTTTACCTGGGTACTATTCCAGTTAGAAGTCATGGACTGTATGAGCAGTCGTAGTCCCGAAAGGGAAACTAATCCTGTAAAAGTCTAGTCGTTGTCCAGTGTAGGTAGAACTAACCAGTTCTAGTATAGTGATAGTATTGTCCCGTGACAATATGGTCATTGGATAGTGATAACTTAGTCAAGTTATGTATTGGTAATTGTTTTCCAACAATCTAACTGTGTACGGTTGTAACCTATCTAGGTTAAGTATTGATACTATCTCAAACAGTATGGTGGGTGTAATTCCTAAGTATTACACATTTGTATTACATACAGTAATATAAATAATTGTGAATTATAAAAGTTAATTTATATAATTCGAAAACGGTTATTGAGCATGTGTTTCACCCCGAAAACAGTAAAACAGTTAAAATAGTGGGGCTATGAAACTCACCTGTGAGTTAGCGATCCTATGATACGCGCGTCGTCCGATAAGTAACCTCCTAGTTTCCTAAATACGTGAGGTCATATAAGTATGAGACAAATCAGTTTGTCTAACCGAGTTGTGTAATTACGTATTTGTCGTTCAGGTTTTGTAACCCGGGTGCGGGGGTCCGGTGACAGATTTATAATAAAAACCTTAACCATTATTATTATACTTTGATTTATCCATTTTGCGTACTAATCGTATCGTATTTGGTTTGGTTACTGAAAAGTGATTTTTAAACACTTAGAATGTTTTTGAATTCTGTTTTTGGGTTTTTGCGACACTAATTGCGACATAAAAATTCGTCATGCGACACAAGGGTTGTGTCGTATAGAAATGCGACACAAGAGCTTAGCGACACAAGGGTAGTGTCGCATAAGCTTTTCGGTGCTAAATCAATAGCGACATAAGGGTTGTGTCGTATTTGGTTTATGACACAAGGGTACGACACGAGATACGACATAGCCTACGACACAACACGGTTTATGCGACATAACATGCGACATAGGCGTTGTGTCGCAAAGATGAACACCAGCCCATAAAGTTGCGACTGTCGCGATTTTCCGATCCAAAACCCAAACCAAACGCATTTTTAAGCCGTAAAATCATGTTCTCTTCATTGTTTAGGTTATAACTAAGTTGTGTACACAATATTACATCAAAACATTACACCAAAATGAATAAATCTAAAGATTTAGATATTTTCTTACAAATGCAAATCGAAGCCAAACGGGGAAGAAAACGAGTATGGTGCCTTTGTTAATCTTGTTCCTCTCGTGATGGTGATTCCGAAAATACAACTTTTGTGGTCGGATTTGTAGTTCCGAAATTTGATGATGATTTTGGTTGGAGAGAGTTTTAGAGGTGAGTGTGTGTGAAAATGAAATGGAAATGAAAGAATGGGGGTTTGGGGATGGTTTTTATCCATTTCCAGATACTCACTTCATATACCGTGGTCTACAACCACAGTGCAAAATACCCGTGTTTATTTACTCGATCAAAATGTAAATTTAATATTTCAAATCTTTAATTTTGTTTATGTTACTTGGTAAATATTTTTAATAAAAATATTTCACTTGAACTTTAAAATGTAATTATTTAAAGTTTAAAATTGGTGCGAAAATTGACTTTTTGACCGGTTGTTACACATTAAGTTGCATATCATGTGACACAAGGGTTGTGTCGCATGTTGTGTCGCATAATCATGTGACACAAGGGTTGTGTCGCAATTAGTGTCGCATAATCATGTGACACAAGGGTTATGTCGCATTTAGTGTCGCAAAAACCCAAAAACAGAAGCAAAAAACATTCTAAGTGTTTAAAAATCATTTTTCAATAACCAAACCAAATACGATACGATTAATACGCAAAAATGGATAAATCAAAGTATAATAATAATGGTTAAGGTTATTATTATAAATCTGTCACCGAACACCGTACCCAGTTTCCAAACATGAACAACAAATAAATATTTACACAACTCACTTAGACAAACAAATTTGTATCTTACTCATAGAACCTCACGTGTTTAGGACACTAGGAGGTTACCCATCAGACTACGCGCGTATCGTAGGATCGCTGACAACTCACAGGTGAGTTTCATAGCCCCACTCTTTCAACTGTTTTACTGTTTTCGGGGTGAAACACATGCTCAATAACTGTTTTCGGATATTAATGATAATCTTTTATATCTCACACTTGTTTATATTGCGGTATGTAATACGAAATGTGTAATGCTTAGGATTACACCCACCATGTGACTTTAGAACAATACCAATACTTAACCTAGGTAGGTTACAATTATGATTTGCTATGTCATGAGCAAGGACCATCACTTTATAACCTAATTTGGGTTATCAATTTAGTTGACTATATTGTCGTGGGACAATCTTATCAAATACATTAGAACTGGTTAGTTCTACCCACACTGGACAACACTTAAACAATCACAGGATTAGTTTCCCCTTTTAGGAGCTGATACTACCTATACGAATCAGGAATCTCAACATACTTGCTAGACTGAGGCTAAGGGTATACAATAGTAACATACGAAACAACTAGGTGATGATTAGTCATACCTAGGCTTATAGCGATACATCAAAGAGTTAAGTACTGTATATACATACTTAGCTACAACTAATCAATATCATGTGCTACATGATACATTACCTTACTGTGATTGCTGATTCAATTATTATATATATATAAGTGTAGATTTATATATACACACATACTTTTACTCTACCTCGAATACTTGGTGCCAACTATAAATTAACCATGTATATGGATATACATACGCGTGTACAATACTATCTACTCAGTCAGGCATGTTGTCGTACTGCTGGCTCTTATCAACTCAGTCGGGCATGTCGTTGTGCTGTCGGCTCAATTATCTCAAGTCGGGCATGTCGTAGTACTGCCGGATCAATTACACATACGTTGCTTGTGAGCAATGCGGACGGCTGCCAGTTAGGCACCAAAACAATGTCACGGTATTGCAGTGGCACAAAACGATGCCACGGTAAAGTGGGCACAAGTACGATATCGCGGTGAAGCGATACAAATCGATGGATGGGCGGGCTTATGCTCGTGATCCAAACACATTAGTTAACGGGTCGGTGAGTTTTCACGCGAGGTCGTTAACTCAGTACTTGACTAAGTACTCGATTATAGTTCTGCGGGACTACACATTTATGATACTGGATATTATACGTTGTGCCAGTTAGGCATACCAGTACATTATTTGATATCATATGACGCGGTCATACAATTACTCGGAATATACTCAGGAAAGTTTCGCCTCACAATTAACTGATTTACTCATACCTGATAGGTATCAAGGCATGGATTGCCACACCCATGATATGACATAGTCACACGCTCACTCGATAGTACTTAGGCACGTAGTGCCTCGTGTTTACAGACTTACTTATACCAGATAGGTATCTAGGCATAGAATGCCCGTTTCTTCATGTACTTAGGTACTGCACACTAACAATTAGGTATGGATTACCCCGTTAGATGAATACACATTGGTGTTACAACTCCAACTCAATACAGATCAGAATCGTGGATTCTGAACCACTTTTCAAAACATACAAGGTTTTATACTTCATGTTTCAATTAACAAACCCTATGAACTCACCAGCTTTATAGCTGACCTGTTTTAGCATGTGTTCTCAGGTGCCCAGCAGGATTAGGATTGCTACAAGATACTAGCTCGAGTCGCATATTTTCAGCCAATGGAAACCACTCTGCATTTACTTATATATATATATTTTCAAACTATGTATTTGGAATTTACTACGATCTCTCAACCATGTAAACTTTTATTTTGGGAAATGTAATAACTATTTTCAAACGTCTCATTTAGAGTCGTTCATTATATATCTTATGCTGTGATATTTGATTTGGTAACACCCGACCCGACCGCTTCCGCAACCCGAAATTTGGGGGTGTTACAGATTGGTATCAGAGCCTAAGGTTATAGTGAACTAGGTTGCATTTAGTGGGCCTAGACTATGACCGTTAGGCAGTATTCCTCATTAGGTATAACTGGTTCAGGGAGCACGTCATACGAGTTTAATTTAACATAGCGTAGCTAACTATGTACAATTAAACAAAGATGATGTGATATCTGAAAGGGGTTATACTTAATCAGGAATACACTAGTTGACTCTGATTGTTATGTGCTAGACACCCTAGGCTATTATATGTATTGTAGGTATATATGAATAGGCCTTACATGTGTACTACTTCTACGTATCTATATATATGTTGAATATATATATATAACACAATTCCGTTGTACAATCATATACTCGCGAAGAGGCACATCGCCGTCTTCCTCAATATCACGACTCAACACTCTCTCCATATGTACGCATAGGAGAATACCACACTTATCGTTGAACCTCGGGAAGGTGGTATAAACAGTACCAATGGGGATGGAAACCCACACATGCTAAACACCCACAAAATTTAAGACAAACCAACGAATCTTTCGCCTCTAACTATCTAGGTTACAACTGGATTAGTGTTGACTAAGTATATATTAAATTATTTATCTCAATCACAACTTGATCATTTAGATCAATCAATTCAATACCGTGGTGCCTTAGCACCTACATTTTAGCCTTTGTTCTACAACTGGGAAATTCGAATTTCAACACATTTTGGCCTTGGGGCTACAATCAGACAACACACGGCACGTGGTGCTGCAATTACACGGTATGTTGATACCGCAATTTAGGCACATTAGTGCAACCCTCATAGTACGTCGATACTACAAAACATGGCATGGTGATGCCACACTCATAGTACATGGGTACTGCAATTACGGTGCCGCGAGCACTACATTACAGCACGTGGTGCTGCGCTCCATGGTACTTTTGTACTACAATTTTAATACAATACTGTGCTTCGGGCACTACATTTTGGCACGCTGTGCTACACCCAGGCTCGATGAGCTACTTTCAATATACATGTGGACTTGTTATAGTTACATGTACGATATATATATATACATATACACTTAATTAATTGGGCACGAGGTGCCACGGCTGACTCTTACTTCACGTATACACTTGTATAGTTACGTGTGCACCACATATACGTATACGACCAATTAGACATATAATGCCTCAATCGATAAATACACAATGATGTCACCACACACATGGGTTGTGTTGGTGGACCCTGCTTCAACACCACCTAGGGTACTGTAGGTGTCGCATTCACCGGCATGAATGGACGTATAGTATTCTAGTACTACACTATTGTCCGTAGGACTACTCACAACAATATAGTCTGGTTGACTACATTAAAACGCAATTTAGTCATTATTACGAATACTCATTTAAAACTACAACCAAATTGGTCACAACACTCTCGAAAAACATGGAAACAGGACAATTTAACCAAGGTTAACTCGACAACAGATACTTAAACTGTTGTGACAACACCACAAAAAGGGCAGAAATAGGACTGCCACACGCGATATCAAAACTTCAACATCAAGGATCATAGGATCCCATATCACTCTTTTAAGAACTCAAGTGAACTATTCATGTCACTGTAATAATCATCATCTTTGAATAAAGATCTCACATCTTGTCGTTTCATTCTTGTTCAAGAATCATGCCTCCTAAACGACAAACTTTCACTCAAGCTGAACGTGACCAATTCGTTGATCAAAGAGTGGCTGAGGCCCTAGCTGCTCGGAACCAAGCAAAACCTTGTACCTTTAAGGACTTCCTGAGGTGCGAACCACCAAACTTCGTCGGAACTGAAGGGGCTGTCGGATTAATCCGATGGTTCGAGAAGATGGAATCTATATTCTACATTTGCAACTGCCCCGATGACTGCAAAGTCATGTACGCCACATACACTCTCCAGGATAATGCCTCTACCTGGTGGAATTTCCATGCCCGAACTATAGGGACCGACACCACACACGAACTCCCGTGGGAGGAGCTGAAACGAATCTTGAGGACGAACTTTGGCATCTCACCATAAAACACAACGACATCGAGACATACACCAATCGTTTCCAACAACTAGCACACCTTTGCCCAACTATCGTAAACCCTGAGAGCCAACGAATCGGGAGGTACATCGGTGGACTCCCGTTGCTAATCGAGGGAATGGTCACTGCCTCTAAAGCCACTACTATTGAAGAGGCTATTTGTATGGCCCACAGACTCATGGCACAAGTGGAACGATGCAAAACACCTGCAACTAAAAACAGCCAAGGAACATGGAATGGAGATTCCAGCACCAGTCGTAACCCAACAAATCAACCTGAACCTTTGAGGTCCTACACCACGGAACCTAAGGAAAAACGAGGCTATGCGGGGAATAAACCATTTTGTCACGGTTGTAAGCGTCATCATGATGGCTCATGTGGTTTACCCTGCGAAAGATGCCAACGATTTGGACACAAAATCTGGGATTGCAGGGTTCCCGTCAATCCCGACTCTCAAAGGATATGCTTCGAATGTAAGGAACCCGGTCACTACAAGAAGGATTGCCCAAGGAAACGCAAAATTCACCTGATCGGCTCCGAATGAACCGAATAAACTTCGACAATAATGTAGGTACGTCCTTCCTCAAAAACATGATCCTTCAAGTTCTGATTTACACCAGGCGTGTACTTTTGCTCCTCGATATTTCTTTTATCAACTAAATGCCGAATACATCATAGGGCTAGTTAGCCTAGGACAACGTAAAACTCAAGGTTTGCTTTCAGCAGACTGGACCAACTGATCATTCATCGATCATTTAGCCCTGATAGGACTACTTTCTAAACGGCCACTTTGTGACTACTGACTAGTCCCGGATAGACTGCAATGTAAAAGGTTACCTGATAACCATGACTTTATCATACCTTGAACAAATAACATAGTCAGAATGTGACTACAATAGCAAACCGCGACACAGTCATGGATTGACTGATCTTCAACTCCGTCATAGACATTTTATGTCTACAATATAATCGACAAACTTTTCGTACATACATGTCTCCCCGAACCCCACGCGATCACAACCTCACGCGAAATTTCGGGACGAAATTTTCTTAACAGGGGGAGAATGTAACAACCGGTCAAAAAGTCAATTTTCGCACCAATTTTAAACTTTAAATAATTACATTTTAAAGTTCAAGTGAAATATTTTTAATAAAAATATTTACCAAATAATATAAACAAAATTAAAGATTTGAAATATTAAATTTACATTTTGATCGAGTAAATAAACACGGGTATTTTGCACTGTGGTTGTAGACCACAGTATACGAAGTGAGTATCTGGAAATGGATAAAAACCATCCCCAAACCCCCATTCTTTCATTTCCATTTCATTTTCACACACACTCACCTCTCAAACTCTCTCCATACAAATCTTATCAAATTTTCGGATTTAGAAACCAACCAACAAAAGTTACATTTTCAGAATCACCATCAAGAGAGGAACAAGATTAACAAAGGCACCACCCTCATTTTCTTCATCGTTTTGTCTCGATTTGCAATTGTAAGAAATTCTCTAAATATTTAGATCTACTCATTTTGGTGTATTATTTCGGTGTTATAATGTTTACACAACTTAGTATTGTCCAAATGTATGAAGAAAACATGATTTTACGGCCTAAAAATGAGTTAGATTTGGGTTTTGGGTTGAAAAATCGTGACAGCCGCTGGGTTCTGGGTTGGTGTTCATCTATGTGACACAAGGCTAGTGTCGCATGTTGTGTCGCATAATCATGTGACACAAGGGTTGTGTCGCATTTAGTGTCGCATTAAGTTGCATATCATGTGACACAAGGGTTGTGTCGCATGTAGTGTCGCATAATCATGTGACACAAGGGTTGTGTCGTATTTAGTGTCGCATTAAGTTGCATATCATGTGACACAAGGGTTGTGTCACATGTTGTGTCGCATAATCATGTGACACAAGGGTTGTGTAGCATTTAGTGTCGCATAATCATGTGACACAAGGGTTATGTCGCATTTAGTGTCGCAAAAACCCAAAAACAGAAGCAAAAAACATTCTAAGTGTTTAAAAATCACTTTTCAATAACCAAACCAAATACGATACGATTAATACGCAAAAATGGATAAATCAAAGTATAATAATAATGGTTAAGGTTATTATTATAAATCTGTCACCGAACCCCCGTACCCAGTTTCCAAACATGAACAACAAATAAATATTTACACAACTCACTTAGACAAACAAATTTGTATCTTACTCATAGAACCTCACGTGTTTAGGACACTAGGAGGTTACCCATCAGACTACGCGCATATCGTAGGATCGCTGACAACTCACAGGTGAGTTTCATAGCCCCACTCTTTCAACTGTTTTACTGTTTTCGGGGTGAAACACATGCTCAATAACTGTTTTCGGATATTAATGATAATCTTTTATATCTCACAGTTGTTTATATTGAGGTATGTAATACGAAATGTGTAATGCTTAGGATTACACCCACCATGTGACTTTAGAACAATACCAATACTTAACCTAGGTAGGTTACATTTATGATTTGCTATGTCATGAGCAAGGACCATCACTTTATAACCTAATTTGGGTTATCAATTTAGTTGACTATATTGTCGTGGGACAATCTTATCAAATACATTAGAACTGGTTAGTTCTACCCACACTGGACAACACTTAAACAATCATAGGATTAGTTTCCCCTTTTAGGAGCTGATACTACCTATACGAATCAGGAATCTCAACATACTTGCTAGACTGAGGCTAAGGGTATACAATAGTAACATACGAAACAACTAGGTGATGATTAGTCATACCTAGGCTTATAGCGATACAGCAAAGAGTTAAGTACTGTATATACATACTTAGCTACAACTAATCAATATCATGTGCTACATGATACATTACCTTACTGTGATTGCTGATTCAATTATTATATATATATAAGTGTAGATTTATATATACACACATACTTTTACTCTACCTCGAATACTTGGTGCCAACTATAAATTAACCATGTATATGGATATACATACGCGTGTACAATACTATCTACTCAGTCAGGCATGTCGTCGTACTGCTGGCTCTTATCAACTCAGTCGGGCATGTCGTTGTGCTGTCGGCTCAATTATCTCAAGTCGGGCATGTCGTAGTACTGCCGGCTCAATTACACATACGTTGCTTGTGAGCAATGCGGACGGCTGCCAGTTAGGCACCAAAACAATGTCACGGTATTGCAGTGGCACAAAACGATGCCACGGTAAAGTGGGCACAAGTACGATATCGCGGTGAAGCGATACAAATCGATGGATGGGCGGGCTTATGCTCGTGATCCAAACACATTAGTTAACGGGTCGGTGAGTTTTCACGCGAGGTCGTTAACTCAGTACTTGACTAAGTACTCGATTATAGTTCTGCGGGACTACACATTTATGATACTGGATATTATACGTTGTGCCAGTTAGGCATACCAGTACATTACTTGATATCATATGACGCGGTCATACAATTACTCGGAATATACTCAAACAAGTTTCGCCTCACAATTAACTGATTTACTCATACCTGATAGGTATCAAGGCATGGATTGCCACACCCATGATATAACATAGTCACACGCTCACTCGATAGTACTTAGGCACGTAGTGCCTCGTGTTTACAGACTTACTTATACCAGATAGGTATCTAGGCATAGAATGCCCGTTTCTTCATGTACTTAGGTATCGAACACTATCAATTAGGTATGGATTACCCCGTTAGATGTATACACATTGGTGTTACAACTCCAACTCAATACAGATCAGAATCGTGGATTCTGAACCACTTTTCAAAACATACAAGGTTTTATACTTCATGTTTCAATTAACAAACCCTATGAACTCACCAGCTTTATAGCTGACTCGTTTTAGCATGTGTTCTCAGGTGCCCAGCAGGATTAGGATTGCTACAAGATACTAGCTCGAGTCGCATATTTTCAGCCAATGGAAACCACTCTGCATTTACTTATATATATATATATATATATATATATATATATATATATATATATTTTCAAACTATGTATTTGGAATTTACTACGATCTCTCAACCATGTAAACTTTTATTTTGGGAAATGTAATAACTATTTTCAAACGTCTCATTTAGAGTCGTTCATTATGTATCTTATGCTGTGATATTTTATTTAGTAACACCCGACCCGACCGTTTTCGCAACCCGAAATTTAGGGGTGTTACAGATTGGTAACGAACTTTTCCTTTTTTGTCGAGTTAGGGTATGAACCCAATTTATTATACAGGTCGGTAACGAACTTTCAAATTATGTTTCGAGTTAGGTAACGAACTTTTCGAGTTACCTAACTCGAACATAATTTGAAAGTTCGGTACCTAACTCGAAACATAATTTGAAATTTTGTTACCTAACTCGAAACATAATTCGAAAGTTCGTGTCCAATATATGTTTCGAGTTAGGTAACAAACTTTCGAATTATGTTTCGAGTTAGGTAACGAACTTTCAAATTATGTTCGAGTTAGGTAACTCGAAAAGTTCGTTACCTAACTCGAAACATAATTTGAAAGTTCGTTACCGACCTGTATAATAAATTGGGTTCATACCCTAACTCGACAAAAAAGGAAAAGTTCGTTGCCGATCTGCGACATTAACCCTAATATAATTCATAAGTGTATGAATTATTATAAGTATAATACTTATATAATTCTAATCAAACAATATGGTTCGTGTAAGTTTTATTTATTTAATTTAAGGACTTAGATTAAGCAAATAAAACAACAAGTTAATATATATAAGTGTATATATATAATGGATGGAAAATAAAACAACTTGTCTTTGTCTTTGTCGTCACCCCTATTGGTCGGACGGATTTGATTCCGGTCGTTGATCCAACAGCAATAGAAGCGGCGAACAGTGAGTTTTAAATTTGTAGAGCAGGGGAATCCTAAGCTGTATACTACTGACAGTCCTAAAAGGGCAGCAAGTGGTATGTATGACTCAGGTGTCGTTCTTCAAACTACAACGGGCATGGGAGTCTAGGAAGTTTTATTATCTTTGGAGATTCAGCTTGGGTTTTTAAAAAGCTTTTGGATAGGTTTGGTTTTTATAACTAAATACTAATTAAATAAAGAAAGCAGAAATAAAGAGGTTTGTACGGAGACTCGGTCAACAGAGGATAAGCGAGTGTTTACTATGATTTCGTTAAATGTTATTTGATGAATAGTCAAGGGTAAGGCTACTAGATGTGATGACTAATCCGGAGAGGATAGAAACATAATTAATGCAAAGTATTGTACCTACGACCGTTCCGCGGCTTCCATACGTTTGTACTCCACCAATGGGTGTTTCCAGCACTATACCGAGTAATAGGGCGTTTTACGGTTTTTCCGTTACATTAATTAGGGTTCCACATTACTCCCGCAGATTTCCTATATCCTAATGAGCTACAACTATGATCCTATTAAATATCTAACGTAGAGTTGTCCGCAATCAGATAAGTAACATGTCACGTGGATAGCAGTTATAGAAGTCAGATACACTGGAAGTTCTCCCAAATGTACAGACCAATTCAACCGACGACTATCCTCGAATCCTGGTCCCCAGTCACAGTCATCAGAGACGTCTGTATCGTAGCGTGAATTGTTGATTGAACAAGAACACGAACGGGGATAATCCCGCGGACCAAGTTGGGATAATCGGGCTAACGATCAGTTAAATTGTTCAGCATTACATATATAAACCATCACAACTATTCCATGCATGTTAATCTACTGTGTAAACCAATATTCTGTGTTTGAAAACCTAATTATACAGTTACTGATATGAACCAAGGAGATAACTCTAGTATGCATTAATCCTAAGGCAACAATCAAACAAGAACATGCGATAGGGTAGCACATAACAGAACACCGTAATCCTAGCATAGCAGATAACCAATAATTAAATCATAAATATCCCGAAAGTTCTCTCAAAGATATATAACAAATAAACATGAATCTAAACTATCTCTAATCCTATGCTCCGTGTCTCTTATGATTTGTTTCAACCTAGAGAACACAGCCATACCAAGTTCATTGATCATCAAGTATAGAGTAGGTAGAGAACGTACCACTAGTAATTGGCCAAGTTCTAGCAGGAAGCTTCTAACCACAGCATAGGTTGGATAGATAAACATTCGAGATTCAGTTTACGAGTTCATACACAGTTTAAAGTAACACGGGCAGAGTAACAGCATGGCATAAACATTTTGACTATTCTAACATAACTACATCATAGTAAACACAAAGAAATGTCTAGCCTAACATTATATATCTAGCATACAATCCTAAACAAGCATAAACAAAGCAACACATATTTAAAACTGGAAAGTAAGAGATATATAAATAGAACCTGATACGAATTTATTACAGACAGATCTTCGCAAATACAATGTCTTGGAGTGCCTCCGTACAAAAGCTAAAAGCTACCTCTACCTAACTATCTCTCTAACTAGCTCAATTCTAGAGAGAGAAAATCCCTTAGAGAGAGAAACTAGAGAGAGAGTGATGTGTGTGAGAGAGAAAGTGTAAGGAAGAAATGAAATGAGAAAGTTGGTATGAATGAGGTGTTGGGGATATGTACCACCAAATCGCACGTACAACTCACGAAGCAGCACGTACAAGCAAACGGAGCACGATATGGGGTAGGGGGCCGTATACGGCCTTGCAGGGGCCGTATACGGTGTAGTATAGGCCGTATACGGTCTTATATGGGCCGTATACGGTGCCTGAGGCCGTATACGGTCTCCGTCTGATTTCTTTCGTTGCTTAAAACGTCCGTATCTCCTTCGTTATGCGTCCGTTTGACTTGATTCTTTCGCCTATGGTTTCGTAATTCCGTTACGCTTCTAATGATGCCAATATCATAGAAATTGGATGTGTAGAGCTTAGGCGTAGCCGAAATGAATTTTATTGGCTCTGAAAGCGTAGTGGTTTCTCCGTCCTTTGGCCGTTTCACTTGATTCCAGATTTTTCCGTCTCGATTTTACCTGTACAACAGATGGTAGAAGTTAGGAAGTGTGTCTTGACAGGAAAATGAGATCGGAGGAATCGGCCTGTATTAAAATGCTGTGTTTTGTGCATTTTTAGAGTGTTTTCAGTGATTTTTATCACAACGTCTACTTTTGAACCACTTTAGTGTATTTTAGTAAATAATCAATGTTTTGGAATGTTTTTACTAAAGAAAGGTTCAAAATGTGAGGAATAAAGCTTCTAAAAACATGACTTTTTACGTCACATCAAGTTATCCCACACTTAGACGTTGCTTGTCCTCAAGCAACAACTCTCTGAAAAATATTTTTAGGTCATGTTTTTAGGTGCGAGTCAGAGAATATGTTCCGAGATTAGCATTTCCTCATATAAGTCAGTTACTTCTAAAAGTGTGGAGGAGGATAAGATGATCCTTCCATAAACAAGAAGAGATTCTCTTAGGCGTACATCCAAATTTCATGATCTTGGGGTACACATGACTAGGCGATCTCACTATAGGTGGTAACTCAATTCACTCAAAGTGTACCGGGTTTCCTATTAATCTAGCTCAAACGAAATCGCTCAAAGTAGCCAGTCATGCTGCACTCATTGTTATAGGCTTGATCGAGAATCGGATCTCCACCACTTAGGTGAGGATGGTGCTAATTATCTCAAGACATTCAGAGGGTTGTAATGTTTGGTGAGGGTGAAGGGTATGGATAGTGGTTTGTGAGGGTGTTTAGCTTATCCTAAAATCACTGAGATTATGAACAACTTTATTTAGAACGGAGGGGAGCGGAGAGTTGGTAGCTGTTTCAGCTTTTGCCGGATTTTTCATGAAGAGCAATGCTTTGAAACTTTCAGCTTTATTTGCGGAGTTATTTTCTTTTCTTTTCTTATCTTTTTCTTCTTTTCCTTTTTTCTTTTCTTTTCTTCAGAATTTCTTTTAGAGAATTTCCAAGGAATTTATATTTTGAATCCTTTAGAAATCTTTTTCTCTATCTTGATCATTTTGATTCTTATCCAGGTGCTAATTTTTCCCGCACCGTCGTCCTTCCAGTTCTCTTGTGTGCTAATTTTCCCGCACCATTTGTTGAGAAGCTTGATTTTGGAGAATGCGAATGAGTAGGATATTTGATACAGATATTCTAAAAGGTTGTTCTTCATAACCTCAGAAATTCCAAGATAAGTTTGGAGGTAATTTTTTGGGAAGTGGGTGAAAATTAGGGTTTTGAAAAAACGAAGGGTTTAGGCTCAACAGGGTATACTAGGTGGATCTTCGATACTAAAAATGAGCATCGGAAAGGGTTTTGGGCTTGAAAAGATATGTAAGAAATGGGTTAAGTCCTAAGGAATGTCAAGGTCATCTAATTGCACCTATACCGCGTACGGTACACACCAATATGGTCTCGAAGCGTATGTCAAGAGCAAGTTCTAATTCAGAGATACAGACATCGGCATACACACAAGAATTGAAAGTGAAGCATTAAAGATGAATGCTTTTGGGCTCAAGATACCTCACTGCAAAGGGTTGTATGTGTCTAGTCATGTTCCTTCAATTATTACTTCTTGTTTAAGCAATTTCTACCTTATTTCCTTTAGGCTTTTAGAAATATCATACTTATATTTTGAAAATGGTTTTTCTCAGTAGTATTTGAGACTCAAAAACTGAGTTAGACTCATTAATTTTGAAAAAATTTGACCTTATTTTTGAAAAATTTTGAGAGAAAGATTACTATTGTACTATTGGACATAAAAATCACCTATTAAGGTATTCTATACCTACCATCCCACACTTAGAGGAACATTGTCCCTAATGTTCTCTTGAGTAGAGATTTTACTTATTAAAATCCCACACTTAGAGTTTGAACATGTAAGTAGATGTTTCTCAAGTGTTTAATTTGGGCTGGAATCCCACACTTAGTGATAAGTTTAGGATGAGGTACAAAAATTAAATGTACTAACATAGGCATAATAAACATTATTGAAACGGGGAGAAAGGAACAGAGAGACTCCCCATTTGTGTTTACTGGAATAGACCAGGTTTGTGCAGGAGTGGTGCTAGTGAATTGCTGGATTTTTAAGGACCAGGCTCGTTTAAGATCATCCATTCCACACAAAGCTGAATTCTGCAATAAACCACGACACACATATCATAGTATCTCATCTAGGTAACAAGTCTAAAGCGTAAGTACAGAGTCATAATACAGGAAGTAAATAATAAAGATAAAATCTAGTAATTATCAAGTAGGTCATCAGTGTCAGGATCAAACTCTGCCTCAACATCCCTGTCGAAAACAGAAGTCGGGGATGGAATGGAGAAATCCATAGCAGCCATAGCCTGACTCACGATCTCGTCAGAGGAAGTGACAGAAGTATGAGCATCAAAGCTAGCCAGAAGCTGCTCTGTGAGGCCGTGATCTGGTGATGCAAATCCTGTGGGTAATGCTGGATCAAGATCAGCAGCTGCAGTAGTGGGGCCAGTGGAAGGTCCAGCAGTAGAGAGAACAGGTGGATCAGCAGGAGGACAGAAGAACCATGGAAGTCGAGATGGTCCTGGATCTGGGCCAAGCCTGAAGGGAATGGCATCAGGTCTCGGAATCTCGAGCCGCTCACAGATAGAGGACATGATGTCATGCTGGATGGAGAGTGTCCGAAAGAGGGCCCACAAAGCAGCTGGGTCAGCCGTAGTGATACCGTACTCGAAAGTGGGTACGGGGGCTGGCAAAGGTGATGAGGGCCCCTCATCGGGCAACTCCTCGTGAGTGATCGGGACATCAGTCAGGTCCTCCTCAGTGATGGTCAGCATAGCCGCTCTCTGTACTCTGCGTCTACGGGGTCTGTGTCGTCTGCGTCGTCTCGCAGCTACATGATCAGCGTCAACAGCGTCCATCCTGAAACAAGATAAAATAAACAGGTAATGCTAATAGTGATAGTCAATACTTATCTCAGATTTTGCAATTCGAAGTCAGATAAGTGGCAAGCCTGCATTTTATTAGTTCAGAGATAACCATACTTAATAAAAATAAACTAAGAAATAAAATGACAAAAATAAAGATAGGCTTGGGGTGCCTCCCAAGAGCGCTTGTTTTACGAGTCTCTAGCTTGACTCTTTGTACCTTTCTGTCGACTCACGGTGGTTCAAAGATAAAGACATCTTCCCTGATGGGAAAGTCTTCGAAGTAATGCTTTAAGCGATGACCATTAACCTTAAAATTACCTTCTGGTGCCTCAAGTTCGACTGCACCGTAAGGAAATACCTTTGATACTGTGAATGGTCCGCTCCACCTGATTTTGAACTTGCCAGAGAATTTCTTGAATCGCGAATTGAAAAGCAGCACTTTATCTCCTGTTTTGAATCGTGAGGGCCTCAGCTTAGCATCGTGAATTTTCTTAGTTCATTCTTTGAAGTTTAACGAACTGTCATATGCCTGATCCCTTAGTTCGGCTAACTAATTCAACTGCATTCGTCTATTTGCTCCAGCTGTAGAAATATCTAAGTTGCAGTTCTTCAAAGCCCAGTATGCTTTATATTCTAGCTCAATTGGTAAGTGACATGCCTTGCCATAAACTAGACGATATGGTGTGGTTTCTAATGGTGTTTTATAGGCGGTTCTGAATGCCCACAATGCATCATCTAATTTTTCAGCCCATTTATACCCATGATTACCAACGGTTCTTTCCAAGATTCTCTTCAAAGCTCGATTTGTTGCCTCAGCTTGCCCATTTGTCTGGGGGTGATAAGCTGTTGATGTTTTGTGAGTGACACCATACTGTTGCAGAACTTTCATGAATTGAACGTTGCAAAAGTGTGTACCACGATCACTAATTATTGCTTTTGGAGTTCCAAATCGACTAAATAGCTTTTTGAGAAATTTGGTTACTACTTTGGCGTCATTTGTTGGGAGAGCTTGGGCTTCGGCCCACCTGGAGACGTAGTCGACTGCAACCAAGATGTATTCTTTACCGTTAGATTTAGGGAATGGTCCCATGAAATCTAATCCCCAGATATCGAAGATTTCCACGGCCTGGATGTTTGTGAGTGGCATTTCATTCCGAGCTGTTATATTGCCTTGTCTTTGGCAGATATCGCAGCGTCTCACCAGATCGTATGCATCTCGAAATATGGTTGGCCAGAAAAAGCCGGCATCGTACACTTTTCTTGCGGTCATGTTGGTACCGTGATGTCCTCCAGTAGGTCCATGGTGGCTTTGGTGTAAGATGTGTTCTGCCTCTTTCCCATCAACGCATCTTCTAATGATCTGATCAGGGCAAACCTTAAAGAGGAAAGGGTTGTCCCAATAGTAATACTTTATATCACGGAAGAATTTTTGTCTTCGAGAGGTTGGCATCCCTTTAGGTACAATTTTTCCCACCAAATAATTGGCATAGTCAGCATACCAGGGATCATTGGTGGATCGTGACCCTTGATGGTACCTACCAATATGCATGAGTTGTTCTTCTGGAAACTGGTCTTGAATGTCTTTTTCGTGCAACTTATCCATTGAAGGATTTTTTAATCGGCTGAGATGGTCCGCCGCGACGTTTTCTGCTCCTTTTTTGTCTTTGATCTCGATGTCGAATTCTTGAAGGAGTAAAATCCATCGTAGAAGGCGAGGTTTAGCATCTTGCTTCTTAAAAAGATATTTCAGAGCTGAGTGATCTGTATAGACAATAGTTTTGGACAAGATTAGATAAGAACGAAATTTATCAAAAGCAAATACTACCGCTAGCAGCTCTTTTTCTGTAGTTGTATAATTTTCTTGGGCGTCAGTGAGCGTTTTGCTGGCGTAGTATATTGGTTGAAACTGTTTCTCCTTCCGCTGTCCCAGAACTGCTCCGACTGCGAAATCACTGGCGTCGCACATGATTTCAAATGGGAGACTCCAGTCTGGAGCAACCATGATCGGTGCATGAACAAGCAGATCTTTCAGATGATCGAAGGCCTTGAGACATTCGTCTGTAAAGACAAACGGAGTATCTTTTTCGAGGAGATGAGTCATAGGTCGGGATATCTTAGAGAAATCTTTGATAAAGCGACGGTAGAACCCGGCGTGTCCTAGAAAACTGCGGATGGCTTTAACAGAGGTGGGTGGTGGAAGTTTTGAGATGGTCTCGACTTTTGATTTGTCAACTTCAATTCCAGCTTTGGATATACGGTGTCCTAAAACTATGCCTTCTTTTACCATGAAATGGCATTTTTCCCAATTCAGAACTAGGTTCGATTCTTCACCCACATCGGGTGAGCATCTTGTTCAAGTTAGAAAGACAAGTGGTGAATGAATCTCCGAAAACCGAAAAATCATCCATGAACACTTCCATGCATTGTTCAATCATGTCATGGAAGATTGCTACCATGCATCTTTGAAATGTCGCTGGTGCATTACATAAGCCAAATGGCATACGTCGGTAGGCAAAGGTTCCGTATGGACAAGTGAACGTTGTCTTTTCTTGATCCTTTGGATCGAGAGGTATCTGAAAATAGCCAGAGAACCCGTCGAGGAAGCAATAGAATTCGTTTCCTGACAATCTTTCAAGCATCTGATCAATGAACGGTAGAGGGAAGTGATCTTTGCGTGTAGCTTCATTTAGTTTCCGATAGTCGATACATACCCTCCAACCGGTGACGGTTCGTGTTGGAATCAACTCGTTGTCTTCGTTAGCGATGACCGTCATGCCTCCTTTCTTTGGGACGACGTGAACTGGACTGACCCATGGGGAATCCGAAATAGGGTAAATTAGACCAGCATCCAAGAGTTTGATAACCTCCTTTTTCACCACGTCTTGAATCTTTGGGTTGACTCTCCTCTGCCTCTGAATTGATGGTCTGAAGTCGTTTTCCATTAAGATCTTGTGAGTGCAATAGTTCGGACTGATCCCTTGTATGTCAGAAATCTTCCAAGCAATCGCTTTCTTATGTGACTTCAAAACTTCAATGAGTTTTGCTTTCTCTTCTGGCTTCAGATCTTTGGATATGATAACTGGTAAGTGCGAAGTTCCTTCGAGAAAAGCATATTCAAGGTGTGAGGGTAGTTCCTTCAGCTCCAATTCTGGTGGTTCTTCTATGGAAGGTTTCATCCTTGCAATTTCGTCTCTTTTAAGCTCGTCGTATGTTGTCTGATAATTTGACTCAACTGCAGGTGCCTCTGGAATGTCGGCTGATGCTATTTCAACCCATTCTGCATTGTTGTAAAGCTCATCTTTTCTCAACTCATATTTTACTTGGGAAGATTGAGAGATTGCATTATCTTCAGTGATTATTTCTTTGTTGCCCTTTGTGAGTGCAAATCTCTGAAACTGAGCTGAAGAAGATGTGGTAAAAGTAATCTCTGGTTTCAAGTTTTCACAACTTTTAGAAAGTTGTTGATCGGGTGGTTTAAGCATTGACTCCATTTCCTTGAGAGTCTTCAGAATTTCTTCTTTTGAGAGAGACGAATCAGGGACTTCAGAAGTAGGGCTTCTTCTCAAGAGAGTGACCGGAGTGCCTTGCCCAAGTGGTACAGCAGTGAAAAATCTGTTGGGCTGTAAGTTGGAATTCTTTAAAGGTAATAGTACTTCCTTTGATGCGATGGATGGATCCGAGATAGCTGAGCATAGACCCGCACCTTCTTCACAGATTTTCCTTGTTGTGATGACAGTGTTTGGAAGGGGATCAATGCTGCTTACTGCGAGGATTTCTTCCAAGTGTTCTTCAATTATTTCCTGCATAGAATCTACAAGACCAAGGTCTTCTCCCATAGGAAGTTTCATTAGCTTATCGACATTGAAGGTGACTTCCTCAGTTCCCACTCTAAGTTTTAAAGATTTTTCATTCACGTCAATGACGGCCTTGGCAGTATTTAGGAAAGGTCTACCAAGGATGAGTGGTACCTGAGTGTCTTCCTCAATATCCATAACAACAAAATCAACAGGAAAGACGAATTTATCAACACGTACCATAATATCTTCAGCAATTCCTCGAGGGAGTTTAACTGATCTATCAGCTAATTGGATGGTCATACGGGTTGGTAAAAGTTCGCTTAATCCTAGTTTCCTATAAAGCGAGTATGGCATAAGGTTTACACTAGCTCCTAAGTCAGCTAAGGCGTTACTTATTTGAACATCCTGAAGGTAACAAGGAATAGTGAAACGGCCAGTGTCTCCTAGCTTTGGGGGCAGTCCTTGTTGCATAATTAAAGAGCATTCTGCGTCTAAGGGCAAGTTAACTATTTGTCTGAGTTTTTCTTTGTTGGATATAAGTTCTTTAAAGAATTTAGCACAACTAGGCATTTCAACTAAAGCATCTAATAATCGAACGTTTAAGTGTAAGCTTTTGAACATCTCTAGATATTTTCCAAACTGGGCTTCTTGTTTTTCTTTCTTAAGCCTACCAGGGAAAGGTATACGTGTTGGTTTAACTACTTCTGGGGCTTTGGAAGATTCTGGTTCAGGAGAGGTGACAGGAGTGTCAACAGGTACTGAATTAGAAGAACTAGAAGGCTCGTCTGGAGGAATATCTTTTGATTTCTCATTCTTAGTCTCTTTTCCGCCTCTAGTGATAACAAGGATATCATCATAATCATAAGATGAATGATGAATAGCTTTGCTAATCGCTTCTTCTCTTTGCTTCTCCTCAACTTTTAAAAACAATCTTTTAACATTATCCTCCATGTTTTTAATTAAATCGTTTGAAATTCTGAGCAAATAATCAATTTGGTTTTGAAAATCAACAATTTGTTTGTTTTTATTTTTTTGCTCAACCATGAAGTTATTGAAAATCGTATTGTTTAGACGAGAAGACAATTGAGAGGAAGTAGAGGGTGTAGAGGGAACTAACAAATGAGAGATAGGTTGTTTGGATAACCGCTGAGTGAAAGATTTTGAATGAATGATCTGATCAGTGGCTTCAGATGTGGCAAGAACATCTTCCTTGGGCTTCGAGTGTGAGAAGAGCCGTTGAGGTTGCTTCCTAGATTTGGAAGAGTCTTGCGTATCCTTAACAACTTTAGAGATGGATTCGAGTTGAGCTTTTAAAGTGTCGAACGCTTGAGTAGAAGTGTCTTTGTCTTCCGAGGTTGATTCATCAAACTCTAAGTCATGTTGGTGCATCGTTATCGTCTCAATCAACTTCCAGGCTTCTTCTGAAGTATGTAGCATGAAATTTCCGGATGAAGCAGCATCGAGGGTTTGTTGGTGATGAGGATTCAGACTGTTGTAGAATGTGCAGACCAGATTCGTTTCAGCCAACTGATGATTCGGACATCTTCCAAGCAGATTCTTAAAGCGTTCCCAAGCTGAGCTTAATGATTCAGTAGTTCCTTGACGAAAGTTAATGATTTCATTTTTTAGCTTGGTTTGTAGGGACGGAGGGAAAAACTTGGCCAAGAACTTAGTAGCCATCTCCTCCCATGTATGAATCGAATTGGGTTCGAGTTCATAAAACCATGTCTGAGCTCGGAAAGCTAAAGAATAAGGAAACAGGTGAAGTCGGGTGACTTTGACACTGGATCTGGTTTGTTCGAAAGAGTCGGAAAGGTTGATGAATTTGTTAAGATGGGCGTTTGGATTTTCAACCGAAAGACCATGAAACTGACACTGAGATTTAAGTAATTTAATGAAGTGTGGTTTGATTTCAATGGTTTCGTCGGTTGGTGATACGATCGGTCCTCCTTGTCCCTCTAGCAGTGGTTGGGTTGATGAGGAGAGTGATACGATTCGCCATAACTTGTTTTAAGAAGAAAATAGGGTTTTGGAAAGGATAGGTTTAACTAATGACGGGAAATTAAAAATTTACTAACCTAGGGATAAAAACTGTAACTTCCGGATGATTTTGATCTTCCGTAAGGATCGCTAAATAACTAAGATAACAAAATTCCTAAAATCGGTCGTTGTAGTCCCCGGCAGCGGCGCCAAAAACTTGTCGTCACCCCTATTGGTCGGACGGATTTGATTCCGGTCGTTGATCCAACAGCAATAGAAGCGGCGAACAGTGAGTTTTAAATTTGTAGAGCAGGGGAATCCTAAGTTGTATACTACTGACAGTCCTAAAAGTGCAGCAAGTGGTATGTATGACTCAGGTGTCGTTCTTCAAACTACAACGGGCATGGGAGTCTAGGAAGTTTTATTATCTTTGGAGATTCAGCTTGGGTTTTTAAAAAGCTTTTGGATAGGTTTGGTTTTTATAACTAAATACTAATTAAATAAAGAAAGCAGAAATAAAGAGGTTTGTACGGAGACTCGGTCAACAGAGGATAAGCGAGTGTTTACTATGATTTCGTTAAATGTTATTTGATGAATAGTCAAGGGTAAGGCTACTAGATGTGATGACTAATCCGGAGATGATAGAAACATAATTAATGCAAAGTATTGTACCTACGACCGTTCCGCGGCTTCCATACGTTTGTACTCCACCAATGGGTGTTTCCAGCACTATACCGAGTAATAGGATGTTTTACGGTTTTTCCGTTACATTAATTAGGGTTCCACATTACTCCCGCAGATTTCCTATATCCTAATGAGCTACAACTATGATCCTATTAAATATCTAACGTAGAGTTGTCCGCAATCAGATAAGTAACATGTCACGTGGATAGCAGTTATAGAAGTCAGATACACTGGAAGTTCTCCCAAATGTACAGACCAATTCAACCGACGACTATTTTCGAATCCTGGTCCCCAGTCACAGTCATCAGAGACGTCTGTATCGTAGCGTGAATTGTTGATTGAACAAGAACACGAACGGGGATAATCCCACGGACCAAGTTGGGATAATCGGGCTAACGATCAGTTAAATTGTTCAGCATTACAGATATAAACCATCACAACTATTCCATGCATGTTAATCTACTGTGTAAACCAATATTCTGTGTTTGAAAACCTAATTATACAGTTACTGATATGAACCAAAGAGATAACTCTAGTATGCATTAATCCTAAGGCAACAATCAAACAAGAACATGCGATAGGGTAACACATAACAGAACACCGTAATCCTAGCATAGCAGATAACCAATAATTAAATCATAAATATCCCGAAAGTTCTCTCAAAGATATATAACAAATAAACATGAATCTAACCTATCTCTAATCCTATGCTCCGTGTCTCTTATGATTTGTTTCAACCTAGAGAACACAGCCATACCAAGTTCATTGATCATCAAGTATAGAGTAGGTAGAGAACGTACCACTAGTAATTGGCCAAGTTCTAGCAGGAAGCTTCTAACCACAGCATAGATTGGATAGATAAACATTCGAGATTCAGTTTACGAGTTCATACACAGTTTAAAGTAACACGGGCAGAGTAACAGCATGGCATAAACATTTTGACTATTCTAACATAACTACATCATAGTAAACACAAAGAAATGTCTAGCCTAACATTATATATCTAGCATACAATCCTAAACAAGCATAAACAAAGCAACACATATTAAAACTGGAAAGTAAGAGATATATAAATAGAACCTGATACGAATTTATTACAGACAGATCTTCGCAAATACAATGTCTTGGAGTGCCTCCGTACAAAAGCTAAAAGCTACCTCTACCTAACTATCTCTCTAACTAGCTCAATTCTAGAGAGAGAGAAAATCCCTTAGAGAGAGAAACTAGAGAGAGAGTGATGTGTGTGAGAGAGAAAGTGTAAGGAAGAAATGAAATGAGAAAGTTGGTATGAATGAGGTGTTGGGGATGTCCACTATTTATAGGCAAACCACCAAATCGCACGTACAACTCACGAATCAGCACGTACAAGCAAACGGAGCACGATATGGGGTAGGGGGCCATATACGGCCTTGCAGGGGCCGTATACGGTGTAGTATAGGCCGTATACGGTCTTATATGGGCCGTATACGGTGCCTGAGGCCGTATACGGTCTCCGTCTAATTTCTTTCGTTGCTTAAAACGTCCGTATCTCCTTCGTTATGCGTCCGTTTGACTTGATTCTTTCGCCTGTGGTTTCGTAATCCCGTTACGCTTCTAATGATGCCAATCTCATAGAAATTGGATGTGTAGAGCTTAGGCGTAGCCGAAATGAATTTTATTGGCTCTGAAAGCGTAGTGGTTTCTCCGTCCTTTGGCCGTTTCACTTGATTCCAGATTTTTCCGTCTCGATTTTACCTGTACAACAGATGGTAGAAGTTAGGAAGTGTGTCTTGACAGGAAAATGAGATCGGAGGAATCGGCCTGTATTAAAATGCTGTGTTTTGTGCATTTTTAGAGTGTTTTCAGTGATTTTTATCACAACGTCTACTTTTGAACCACTTTAGTGTATTTTAGTAAATAATCAATGTTTTGGAATGTTTTTACTAAAGAAAGGTTCAAAATGTGAGGAATAAAGCTTCTAAAAACATGACTTTTTACGTCACATCAGTCTTCTTACCTTTGACTTTTTCTTTTGTCTTCTTGTCTTTGTCTTCTTCCTTTCGTCATCTTACCTTTGTCTTCCACCATGCCTTGGATTACATTTCTCACCTATAAATACAAGCCATTAGTCTTCTCTATCACATGCAAGACTCATTCATATCACCACTCTTCTCACTTTTTCTCTCTAGCTTATCTCTAACTCCATTCTCTCTCTAAAATCTGAGATTTCACCACCACAACACCACCACAAACCAACACTCCAAAAACCTTTCCAGACACTAAAACAAACTAGTTCCATCATTGATTGTATTGGTGAGATATTACAAGAACTTTCTCCATTTTTTTTTTTACTTTCTTACTTTTCATCACCCATGAACCACAAGTATATATATATATATATATATATATATATATATATATATATATATATATATATCTACATCTTATATCTTGTTCTATACATATGTAAGATCTCTATGTATGGCTATGCCTACACTTGCATATGTATACATGCATTTTTCTTTCATTTTGTTAAAATGAAAGATCTATAAGTATGGCTATGCCTACAGTTACATATTTATACATGCATTCTTCTTTCATTTTGTTAAAATGAAAGATCTATAAGTACGGCTATGCCTACACATTAATATATGTATACATGCATTCTCTTTGTTTAATTATATGTTCAAAGATGTAAAGTATGGCTATGCCTACATACATCTCTTTTATTTCCTTTTCATTTAAAATGTTCAGAAGTATGGCTATGCCTACACATTAACTTGATGTTTGTAGATTATCACTTGCACATGTTCATGTGTCAAAAAGAAGTGATAATCCATGATCAAACCTATGTCAAATCTTGAAAGATGTAATTTTACATATACATATCTATATAATCTTTCAAATATTACATGCATGTAAAACACTTATTAACCTATGGAAAAGTGATGGTAAATGCATGTGGATAAAGGTCTAAATCAATTATTTAGTACCTATAAATTAGGATAGTAGTCTATGACTCGAAATCCTAATCCACACACACTACATGCAAATCTGCCAGATTTCCATGTCTCACTTTGCAAGGTCATAACTCCGTGAATACATAACCAAAAACTACTATTTTGCTACTGAAATTTACCTTTATATGTTAGCTTTCAAGCCCAAGTGGTTTCACTCAAAAACATGGAGTATTCAACCTCCAAATAGTCCCTACGAAACTGTTGCGCCTGCTGTTAACAGATTCGTACACTCTACTTTGCAAGGTCATAAATCCGTGAATACTTAACCAAAAATTACCATTTTGCTACTGAAATTTACCTTTATATGTTAGATTTCAAACCCAAGTGGTTTCACTTAAAAACATGGGGTATTTGACCTCCAAATAGTCCATACAAAACTGTTGCGCCGATAACGTATTTTCCGTAATCAATAAGCTTGTGATGAATGTTCGAAATACATATCATGGACTCATATTCTTATTAGATAATTGCATACATGTAACACCCCCGAAATTCACTGTTTTGCGGAAGCATAATTTGGGGTGTTACTAATCAAATATCACAGCACAAAGATAAAGTAAACGACATCTATATGCAACGTTTGTAAATTAGTTACATTCCATAGATATATTGTTTAAAAACTTAGTGTTTTCGTATACAACAATGTAGTTTCCCTAGAGTCCGCGCGTGTAGCGGGAGATTCTATTACATAATCAAAATATACAAAAGATAATGCTAAGAATCTCCGTTAATGCAGTTGTGTTGAAATCATGCGACTCTAGCTAAAAATCCTGGAGTAATCCTACTCCATCCGAGTACCTGAGAAAACATGCTAAAAAGTGTCAACCAAAAGGTTGGTGAATCTCACAGGTTTGTAAGTAATATCAGCTTTGAACACGAGATTTCATCAGTAATGCCCGCAGGCGTAAAATCAGCAATTTCAATCTAGAAATCGTAAACCAGTATTTGCAATCCCGCAAATGTAAGTAAGTAAGTTTATACCGTTTCCATGAGGCTCATAATCGAAGCTTAACCCGTAAGTAATAAGTTTGCTCCCGTGACATGCTCGTAAATGAGCAAGCATCAGTAACGAATAATTAGTCACCCGTTTCTACGTGTAAATCAGTACGTTGGCAGCGCTACTGCCCCGGGTGGGGAGGGTCATTTCCCTAATGGATCCATTAACTAGTGTTCGCGCTTAAGTCCATAACTAACGATATATGATGGAGAGACTTCTGTTTGTAAGTAAACTCATGCAATTCCGTTTGGTATAGTAAACAGTTTAGTACTTGTGTTCAAGGAAAATAGTAGTAGCATGTATCTCCCCCAATAAGATAAAACAGTAAAAGTGGGGCCGTAAGACTCACCTGAGTCTTGTAGTAATCAGTTGCAATTAGCAAGTAGTAAGTAAAGCAAGTAGGTTCTCTGAACCCGTAACCTTCAAATGCCTATTCATATGAAGTTATGTAAGTATGCGTCTCACGAGACGTTTCGTTTAGTTGTACACAACTAGTATAGCCAATGTTTGTCCGTATGTTTGTAATTGTTCGTTTGTTGAAAAACATGTTTGGGCCCGTTGGTGACGGTTTGTAGCAAAATTTCTAAAATGTTGACTTTGCTACAGTAAATGTGCTACAGTGAATTGCTACAGTAAAATTTGACTTTTTGCTACAGTAACTTTGACTTTTCTATAGTGAAAATCCTTTAAAATTTCCAAGTTTTCTGTTTTCTGCGACATAAGCTGCGACACAAGGATTTGTATGCGACACAAGGGTTGTGTCGCATGAAGGATGCGACACAAGAGCTCTGCGACACAGTGGTTGTGTCGCAAAAAGCTTGCGATGCTAATTCAATAGCGACAGAACGGTTGTGTCGTATTAAATACGACATAGTATGCGACATAGAGTGCGACACAATATTGTGTCGCAAAGGTTACGACACTAAAGGATTGGTACGACACAAGGTGCGACACTAATGGGTTTATGCGACACAATGTGCGACACAAGGCTTGTGTCGCACGTATGAACACCAGCCCAGAAACTTTCGGGTTTCAAGAATTTCCGACCAAAAACGCAAATCTAACCCATTTTTGAGCTATAAAATCGTGTATTCTTCATGTATTAGGTTATAACTATGTTGTGTCCACATCAAAACATCAAAACATTACACCAAATTGAATAGATCTAAGATTTTTGAAATTTCTTACTTTTGCAAATCGAGCTAAATGGAGGATGAGATGATGAAAACGATCTTGATATTCTTGTTCCACTCGTGATGGTGATTCCGAATATGTAATTTTCGTGGGTCGGTTTGTATTCCGAAAATTTGGTGTGGATTTGGTTGAGAGTGTTTGTGGTTTGTGTGTATTTAGTTAGAATGAAAATGGAAAGGGAAATTGGGGTGGGGGTTTGGGTTGGTGGCTGATCCAAAAGGAAGGAGGGGGAAAATACTCCCCAAAACACAGTGTTGACTCCGTGTCCTAATCGTTTATTCACTAGTTTTTCAGATTTAAGCAAACGTTTATATTTTTAAAACGTAACTGGAGTATTTAAGTAAAAATACTTTGAAATTAATAGTAAAAAAAAAAAAAAAAACATTTGTCGCAATATTTAAATTATTAAGTCGCGTTTATTACGTTTTGTTGCGTTAGTTAAAATGTCGTCGCGATAATATATAAATAATGCTCGTTCGGTTGTGTATTTTATATAACAAAATACGTTCTCATTATTTAAGTAAATATCTGTCACCAACGTCCAAATAAACTGTGTCGGACTCCGTCCTGTTAATTCGTACGATTCATCCAAATCGCGTAAGTACACACATATATATATAAATCACCTTATATATATATATACAAATAGAATCTGTAATTAGTCCTATTACATACTAATTACCACTAGTTACAAACAATTAGGCATAATTAATTATCCTAATTATGCAGGTGTTACATTCTCCCCTTGTTAAAGAAATTTCGTCCCGAAATTAGCTTGAGTGCACGGACGGTGCGTTATCTGGGAAAAGATGTGGGTATTTCTGTCGTATTTGGTCTTCCCGTTCCCAGGTGAACTCAGGGCCGCGCCTAGAATTCCACCTGACCTTTACGATGGGAATACGACTCTGTTTCAATCGTTTGACCTCACGGTACATGATTTCCATAGGTTCATCGACAAAATGAAGTTTATCATCGATTTGAATTTCGTCGAGCGGTATAATCAGTGTCTCGTCAGACAGACATTTCTTCAAGTTAGAAATGTGGAATGTGTTGTGTACGCTGCTAAGTTCAGCAGGAAGTTGCAGGCGGTATGCCACTGGACCAATCCTTTCCAGGATTTCGAATGGTCCGATGTATCTAGGATTTATTTTGCCTCGCTTTCCGAATCGAATGACACCCTTCCACGGTGCCACTTTGAGAAGTACATTGTCCCCTACCTGGAACTCAAGGTGTCTGCGTCTCACGTCAGCATAGCTTTTCTGACGATCACGTGCGGCTTTCAACCGGTTTTGAATACCAACGATTTTCTCAGTAGTTTCTTGAATGATATCTGGACCCGTGAGTTGGGAATCTCCTAACTCAGTCCAACAGATAGGTGATCGGCATTTACGCCCGTAAAGTGCCTCGAAGGGTGCAGCCTTTATGCTGGTATGGTAACTGTTGTTGTACGAAAACTCGCACAACGGTAAGTGATTTTCCCAAGAAGTACCGAAGTCAACTACGCAGGCTCGTAGCATATCCTCCAGTGTTTGAATAGTTCGCTCGCTTTGGCCATCGGTTTGCGGGTGATAAGCAGTACTCATATCCAGACGAGTACCAAGAGATTTTTGTAGCGATTGCCAAAAGTTAGAAGTAAAACGGCTGTCCCTATCCGAGATGATCGAGATAGGTACACCGTGTCGCGAGATGATTTCTTTGACATAGATGCGAGTCAGACGCTCCATCTTGTCGGTTTCCTTGATGGCCAGAAAATGAGCAGATTTCGTGAGACGGTCCACGATCACCCAAATGGTATCGCAACCACTCGAAGTTTTCGGTAGTTTGGTGATGAAGTCCATGGAAATCTGTTCCCATTTCCATTGAGGAATTTCAGGTTGTTGGAGCAACCCCGAGGGTCTTTGGTGTTCGGCCTTGACTTTGGAACAGGTTAGGCATTTACTGACGTACAAGGCAATGTCAGCTTTCATGTTAGGCCACCAATACAACCCTTTGACGTCATGATACATCTTATCAGAACCAGGATGTATAGAGTATCGAGATTTGTGAGCTTCAGCCATCACCAAATCTCGCAAGTTTCCGAATTTGGGTAACCACACCCGGTTAGAGAAGTATCGAGTTCCATCGGGTTTGATTTCGAATTGTTTATCCAAGCCTCGCAAGGCTTCATTTTTCAAGTTTTCATCGTTGAGTGCTTCAAGTTGAGCGGTAAGGATTTGAGCAGGAAGCTCGTTATGAATTGTCATAGAAAGTGCTCGGACTCGAAGGGGTTTCACTCGTTCTTTTCGGCTTAAGGCATCGGCAACTACGTTAGCCTTGCCCGGATGGTATTTGATCTCGCAGTCGTAGTCACTAAGTAACTCAACCCAGCAACGTTGCCTCATGTTTAGATCCTTCTGATCGAATATGTGTTGGAGACTTTTGTGATCAGTGAAGATAGTGCTTTTCGTACCGTAGAGATAATGTCTCCAGATTTTCAATGCGAAGACCACAGCACCTAACTCGAGGTCGTGGGTCGTATAGTTTTTCTCGTGGATTTTTAGTTGTCATGAGGCATAGGCAATGACTTTTTCCCGTTGCATCAACACACAACCAAGTCCTTGGTGTGAGGCGTCGCAGTAAACTACGAAATCGTCGGTGCCCTCGGGTAAGGACAAGATCGGTGCACTGCAAAGTTTGTTTTTCAATAGTTGGAAAGCTGACTCTTGTTTATCAGTCCAATCGAACTTCTTATCTTTCTGAGTCAGTGTGGTTAGGGGAACAGCTATTCTTGAAAAGTTTTCGATGAATCGGCGGTAATAACCAGCAAGACCTAAGAATTGTCTCACTTCGGTTGGAGTGGTCGGTGACTCCCAGCCCTTGATTGCTTCAATCTTGGCGGGATCAACATGAATTCCTTGGCTGTCAATCACGTGCCCGAGGAATTGAACGGTTCGAATCCAGAACTCACACTTAGAGAATTTGGCATATAACTCTTCGTGTTTAAGAAGTCCTAGAATGGTTTTCAGATGTTGAGCATGTTCCTGCTCGTTGCGAGAGTAAATCAGGATATCATCGATGAACACAATGACGAATTTGTCAAGATATGGTTTGCACACCCGATTCATAAGGTCCATGAATACGGCCGGTGCGTTGGTCAACCCGAATGGCATCACTTGGAATTCGTAATGCCCATAACCAGTTCTGAAAGCTGTCTTTGGGATATCATTGTCACGGACTCGGAGTTGATGATAACCCGACCGTAGATCAATCTTTGAGTAAACACTCGATCCCTGGAGTTGGTCAAACAGGTCATCGATTCTAGGAAGTGGGTACCGATTCTTTATGGTTAGCTTATTCAGCTCTCGGTAGTCGATACACATGCGGAAAGATCCATCTTTCTTTTTCACGAATAAGACCGGAGCTCCCCAAGGCGAGGAACTTGGTCGAATGAATCCTCTGTCCAGGAGTTCCTGTAGTTGGTTAGACAACTCCTGCATTTCGGATGGTGCTAAACGGTAAGGGGCTCGTGCCACGGGTGCAGCTCCGGGCACAAGTTCGATTTGAAATTCAACTTGTCTAGGTGGCGGAAGTCCGGGCAAGTCTTCAGGAAAGACTTCCGGGAAATCCCGCACGATCGGAACATCCTCAAGTCGCTTCTCCTCCGACTTCTTCTCCGTTACATGTGCAAGGATGGCTTGATACCCTTTTCGTAGGTATTTTCTAGTTTTCAGACAGGAGACAATATTCAGATTTCGTCTGCTGGTCTCCCCTTGTAGGACTAAGGTTCCACCGGAGACAAGAGGTATGCGAACGAGTTTGTCATGACAGATGATTTCAGCTCGGTGCTTGGATAACCAATCCATACCGACAATAATATCGAAGCTGCCGATCTCGACAGGGATTAAATCAATGGAAAACGTTTCGTTCGTGAGGTTAAGTGTACAGTTGTGTATGATGCTATCGGTCTCAATCAGTTTGCCGTTAGCTAATTGTACAATGTATTTAGCATCTAAGGCAGTGGGAGTTATATCAAGTAAAGGGCTAAATTTCTCAGAAATGAAGCTTCTATCGGCACCGGTATCAAATAATACAGAAGCAGTAAGGTCGTTGAGAAGGAACGTACCCGTCACGACATTCGGGTCTTGTCTGGCTTCCCCAGCCTTGATAACGAATGCTCTACCACGAGCAGGGTTGTTGTTGTTTTTCAGCTTTGGGCAATCTTTCTTGAAGTACCCTGAATTTCCGCACCCAAAGCAGGCCTTTGGTGCATTGGTGTTGGGGGTAGAAATGTTGGTTCGGCAATCCTTGGCTAGATGCCCGAACCGTTTGCAGTTGGAGCAAGGGCAAGAACATTCATGATGGCGGCTGCATTTGGAACAGTAAGGCTTGTTCCCACTGTACCCTTTCTTTTCCGAAGTCCCCGATGAATAAGCCTTAATGTACTCAGGCTTTTTGTTGGAGGTTTGGTTGGATGAGTTGGGGTTACCTTCCCACTTGCGTTTGTTGTTTGCAGATGGGGTTGAAGTTGTGCCACGGCGGACAGAATTTTCCGTTAGTTCATGGGCCATACGGATGGCGCTCTGAATAGTACCCGGTTTGGATGAAGTCACCAGGTCCTGTAGTCTCTCGGGAAGTCCATCAACGAATTTCTCGATCCTCTTGTACTCACGATCGACCATGGTTGGGCACAGAAGTGCCAGTTGGTGGAAACGGTTGGTATAACCGGTGATGTCATCACCCTGCATCTTGTGGTTCCAGAATTCCATTTCCAGCTGTTTCAATTCATCCCTGGGGCAGTACTCGCCCCTCAACATCTCCTTCAACTCCTCCCACGGGAGTTTGTAAGCATTAGCAACACCCACAGTCTGGGCATAGGTGTTCCACCAGGTGAGTGCGGTGTCAGTAAAAGTACTAACGGAGAACTTAACTTTGTCTCCTTCCGCACAGTTGCAGATCAGAAATACGGATTCGACTTTCTCGATCCAGCGTACTAGACCGATAGCTCCCTCAGTACCTGCAAAGTTTAGAGGTTTGCAGTTCTGAAAGTCTTTGTATGAACAGGGTTTAGCAGTAGGGGTTTCAGCGGCATCGCTGTTCCTCGTGGAATTTGGTGGAGTATTCCGAGCCAAGGCTTCAGTAACAGCCTGGGTTATAAGGGAGGTAATCTGGGCATCGGTGTATGGTCTTGTCTTTGGCGGCATGATTCTTCAATAAAAGAAATGAAGATACATGAGATTTTGTAGGAACTTGTAATTGTCACAGATGTACATGTATAAAAGCAGTAATACATAACATCAACATGGAAAAATGACAATTATTATGAGTTGAAATATCAAGGAATATTTGATGGATAATGCGAGTTCAAAGGTTACATCCTACAGAGATATTACAAAAGGTGTCGGGAATTGTTACATCCGACTAGTTTATAGAATAGCACTAGATAGTCATTAGATTACGAGACAAAGACTACACTAGTCTTAATGTAGATTACTCTGTTCCATCAGCGCGACAAGGCGGTCCACGGTTTCTGCCAGCCTGTTGGTTTGCCTGGCATTGTCTTCAACTAAGGCCAGTCGTTGTGCTAGTACACGAGAGTGATCCTCAGTCTCCTGTGAACGTTGTTCACATTCCTCTAGTCGGTTTCTTACAAGTTCATCCGCACCTAATTCGGCGGTCATTGAGTCCTGAATTATGCTTACAGAGAGGTTGGTATCCTCTTGTTCTCGCTGGAGTTGGGATATGTGATCAAGTGCTTGGCGAAGCAGGTAGGTCATTCGGTGTTGTTCCCGTTCAATACTTTCGAGTCTTTGCTCCTGACGGCGGAATTGGGTAGCCAATACTGGCAACGTGAGATGTGCCGAGTTCTGAGAGTTATGTACAGGATAAGGGCTGTTTCGAGGCGACCTTGTGTTCCTCCTGGCTACTCGTGGGTTCCGTGACCCATGTGAGTGAGAGTGTGACGGATTAGGTGGTGTGTTTGCCATTCCTGTGGCAGAATGTAAGTAAGACGAGGCTAATATATATACATATATCATATCCAGCCTATTGTCTAGCACGTATCAAGTAATGGTCCGGTTCTCTCGTGGTCAGAGTCAACTAACGTATCCCCGTTCAACATAATCATTTCAGACCTTACATCATCTTCCCTTAATTGTACATAGTTGATCAGGCTATGTTAAATTAAAGTCGTATGCTGTAATTTCTGAACCGGTCATGTCTAATAAGAGAATACTGCCTAACGGTCATAGTCTAGGCCCACTAAATGCAACCTAGTTCACTATAACCTTAGGCTCTGATACCAATCTGTAACACCCCCGAAATTCACTGTTTTGCGGAAGCATAATTTGGGGTGTTACTAATCAAATATCACAGCACAAAGATAAAGTAAACGACATCTATATGCAACGTTTGTAAATTAGTTACATTCCATAGATATATTGTTTGAAAACTTAGTGTTTTCGTATACAACAATGTAGTTTCCCTAGAGTCCGCGCGTGTAGCGGGAGATTCTATTACATAATCAAAATATACAAAAGATAATGCTAAGAATCTCCGTTAATGCAGTTGTGTTGAAATCATGCGACTCTAGCTAAAAATCCTGGAGTAATCCTACTCCATCCGAGTACCTGAGAAAACATGCTAAAAAGTGTCAACCAAAAGGTTGGTGAATCTCACAGGTTTGTAAGTAATATCAGCTTTGAACACGAGATTTCATCAGTAATGCCCGCAGGCGTAAAATCAGCAATTTCAATCTAGAAATCGTAAACCAGTATTTGCAATCCCGCAAATGTAAGTAAGTAAGTTTATACCGTTGCCATGAGGCTCATAATCGAAGCTTAACCCGTAAGTAATAAGTTTGCTCCCGTGACATGCTCGTAAATGAGCAAGCATCAGTAACGAATAATTAGTCACCCGTTTCTACGTGTAAATCAGTACGTGGCAGCGCTACTGCCCCGGGTGGGGAGGGTCATTTCCCTAATGGATCCATTAACTAGTGTTCGCGCTTAAGTCCATAACTAACGATATATGATGGAGAGACTTCTGTTTGTAAGTAAACTCATGCAATTCCGTTTGGTATAGTAAACAGTTTAGTACTTGTGTTCAAGGAAAATAGTAGTAGCATGTATCTCCCCCAATAAGATAAAACAGTAAAAGTGGGGCCGTAAGACTCACCTGAGTCTTGTAGTAATCAGTTGTAATTAGCAAGTAGTAAGTAAAGCAAATAGGTTCTCTGAACCCGTAACCTTCAAATGCCTATTCATATGAAGTTATGTAAGTATGCGTCTCACGAGACGTTTCGTTTAGTTGTACACAACTAGTATAGCCAATGTTTGTCCGTATGTTTGTAATTGTTCGTTTGTTGAAAAACATGTTTGGGCCCGTTGGTGACGGTTTGTAGCAAAATTTCTAAAATGTTGACTTTGCTACAGTAAATGTGCTACAGTGAATTGCTACAGTAAAATTTGACTTTTTGCTACAGTAACTTTGACTTTTCTATAGTGAAAATCCTTTAAAATTTCCAAGTTTTCTGTTTTCTACGACATAAGCTGCGACACAAGGATTTGTATGCGACACAAGGGTTGTGTCGCATGAAGGATGCGACACAAGAGCTCTGCGACACAGTGGTTGTGTCGCAAAAAGCTTGCGATGCTAATTCAATAGCGACAGAACGGTTGTGTCGTATTAAATACGACATAGTATGCGACATAGAGTGCGACACAATATTGTGTCGCAAAGGTTACGACACTAAAGGATTGGTACGACACAAGGTGCGACACTAATGGGTTTATGCGACACAGTGTGCGACACAAGGCTTGTGTCGCACGTATGAACACCAGCCCAGAAACTTTCGGGTTTCAAGAATTTCCGACCAAAAACGCAAATCTAACCCATTTTTGAGCTATAAAATCGTGTATTCTTCATGTATTAGGTTATAACTATGTTGTGTACACATCAAAACATCAAAACATTACACCAAATTGAATAGATCTAAGATTTTTGAAATTTCTTACTTTTGCAAATCGAGCTAAATGGAGGATGAGATGATGAAAACGATCTTGATATTCTTGTTCCACTCGTGATGGTGATTCCGAATATGTAATTTTCGTGGGTCGGTTTGTATTCCGAAAATTTGGTGTGGATTTGGTTGAGAGTGTTTGTGGTTTGTGTGTGTTTAGTTAGAATGAAAATGGAAAGGGAAATTGGGGTGGGGGTTTGGGTTGGTGGCTGATCCAAAAGGAAGGAGGGGGAAAATACTCCCCAAAACACAGTGTTGACTCCGTGTCCTAATCGTTTATTCACTAGTTTTTCAGATTTAAGCAAACGTTTATATTTTTAAAACGTAACTGGAGTATTTAAGTAAAAATACTTTGAAATTAATAGTAAAAAAAAAAAAAAAAACATTTGTCGCAATATTTAAATTATTAAGTCGCGTTTATTACGTTTTGTTGCGTTAGTTAAAATGTCGTCGCGATAATATATAAATAATGCTCATTCGGTTGTGTATTTTATATAACAAAATACGTTCTCATTATTTAAGTAAATATCTGTCACCAACGTCCAAATAAACTGTGTCGGACTCCGTCCTGTTAATTCGTACGATTCATCCAAATCGCGTAAGTACACATATATATATATATATATCACCTTATATATATATATATATACAAATAGAATCTGTAATTAGTCCTATTACATACTAATTACCACTAGTTACAAACAATTAGGCATAATTAATTATCCTAATTATGCAGGTGTTACAATACATGAGTATATGAAAACATTATTATGTAAACATAACCAACTATGGTTAACTAAAACGAGACACTTGAACTAAGTTATGGGTGATGAAACTTTACAAAAGTTAGAACTAATACGTATATACTATATAACTAAACATGAGCGTTTCACGTGATTTAGGACGCGATAAGCACACCGAGACTTAAACCAATACTTGCTAATTTCCGCTCTACTGTTAAGGTGAGTCTCATGGCCCCTACTTTTACGCGTTTTGATATGTTATGGGGTGAGAATACATGTTCTTTACTTTTTGTGGACACAAGTACGTATAAACTGTTACGTATTGCATAAGTTAACACTATCCTCTTCTTGGGCCTCTATCATGAATTGTTAATTATGGACTTAAACGTGAATGTTGTGAATAGATCTATTGGGTTGACACCCCTGTCCGGGTTGGTAGCGCCAACATGACTATAAGTCAAACGGATGCATTGTCATTTGAGAACTATAAGTGTTTGGATAGGACACTTGCGAGGCAACTATTTGTTAAGGTTTCGATTCATGAGCTTATGGTAATAGTAATACATTTTCTATATTGTAGTATGACAATATAACTTGAAATCTCGTGATCCATGGTAATATTTTGTAACTACTAAAACCTATGAGCTCACCAACTTTATGTTGACCCGTTTTAACATGTTATTCTCATGTAATTAAGATGCTTGATAGTCGTGAAGATGACATATCCCTTTTGAAGTTAGGAGTTGCATTTGCATGGAAGAAACGTTGCTTTAATCTTATTTTCTCGAACCCTAACTATTTTGTAACTTTTGGGAAATGCATTGTTAAACCTTTAAAAACAATTGTTTTAAGTCTTTGAGATAATTTAAATTTTTATCAAGTATGTTAAAACGACTCATATAGTGGTCTTTCATTGTAATTCTTGTGTTGTGATTTCATGAGAGTCGCACCTCACAACCTTCCGCCGAGGTGGGGCTGTGACAGGATCAAATGATCCTTGCCTTATATTTATCTTATTGAATCAAAAGCAATTACAAACTAAAAGCACAAGTGTGATCGAACTAAGTGATGATGATGAACTATGTGTGTGTTTGATTGTGAAGAACGTATTGCTGAAGTGTTAGAGTGTGTTTTAATGTGAGTAGTAAGCAACAATTAACCTAATCGATCACCCTTGCCTCATTTATATACTAAGAGTACATAACAAACAATTCTGAAATATTCGGGATACTTCCGAGATATACTGGAGCGTCTCCAACGTTCTTATGACCAAGTAATTCCCATGTGTTGACTTCCTTTCCTCGTAATTCAAATATTAGTTGATCCAAATAAATCGGAGCCACCATTCCGCGTTCCCATAAGACCTGGTCAAAGAGGAAAAACACATATAGGTTAGCAACAAGTGATCCCGAGATATTAGATATCCGGGATCCTCAATACCCTTAGATACTCAAGCATGCCAATCACATATCTAAGTTATCTCATGATCTCAGAATTAAATCAACCAAGATCATAATACATCCATGATCCCGCAAACCTGTTAAACATAAGAATATCTCAATCGGGATCCTGCAATATAACCGTTAGATTCTTTATATAATCAGGATCCATATATCCTCCTAATTATAAAGATAATTCATGCATACCTGGATATTCTGCGTAACTTGACAGTATAAACATTAGGATCCTATACAATTATTATACGTTACCTCATTATATCTCCAATATCAGTATCCCGCGTATTACTTAACCATACGCTGTCTAGGATCTCCGTTACTTAAAAAATATATATGCTGCTTCGGGATCCTGCAAGGTTAATCAAAAATCTACCCACAACAGGTAGGATGTGATTTCAATGTCTATTAATTTTGGATGTCATATGATATTAATAAAATAATATTAAAATTACTGTGGGTTTTGAATCACGGTTATAAAAGGAGATTTTGATTCAACTTTTTACTAGGGTTGTGGGTATCATTTGGATTGGGGGCCACATTCATATTGAGTTGGAGGCATGCCTCAAATATTAGATAAAAGTCCATTAGAACTCACTAACAATTGTTGTTCATTAGGGGCCATTGACCCCTCTACTCTGTTAATAGATCCACATTTTAATTAGGTCCATAAACGAACCGAACAAATACGAACGGAGTATGTTAGTGTTCGTTCATTAAGGTTATATCGAACAGACGAACGAACACGAACGGATAAGCGAACAGATTTTGTCGTTCATGGAACGTTCAATAAGAAAATTTGTTTGTTCACGAACATAAATGAACGTTCACGAACGAATATATAATTTAATACATTTGTTCGTTAATACCTAATTGAACACAAACAAACACAAACGAAGACATATATATATATATATATATAGATACACACACACATCTAAATGGAGGTGTGTGGGAGTGGAGGGAAAATGTGGAAGGGAAATGTAAAAGGTAAAAATATTTAAATGTTTAATACTATTACATTTAGAATTTAGATGAGATTAGAATAAGATATACAAATATGTATTTATTTAAATTAAACTATTAGTTAACAAACGAACTTGTTATCGAACGTTCACGAACGTTAATAAACGAACGAGACATATGTTCATGTTCGTTCATATTGTTAGCCGAACGTAAAATTTTGTTCATACTCGTTTCATAATGAAACGAACGAACATAAACGAACTTCCCGCCGAACGATTCGTGAATTGTTCGCTGAATGTTCGATTCACTTACAGGCCTAGTCCGAATGATCTAAAATGCACCTTAATGCATATATTTTATGGGGATATCATTTTTAATGTTGACATTACAATTGAATTGTAATGTTAACGAATCACAAAACCAATATTTTCCTTTTGTGATCATTCAACTTTTTTATAATTACATAAATGATCCCTACATTAACACTAACATTACCTTTCAAACCGTGCACTTCAACATTACGGATTATTTCCCCATATTTTGTTCAATAACTATTAATTAATTAAAAATACTCGATCATTCCTATTACGACAAAAGCTAATGATCCTTCGTTAATGAAACAAGTGAGAGCAACATACGGTTATGTATTCTTGCAGGCCGTCTTCGAAGGTGAACGAGGTGATCGACCGTTCAAAGCCTCCGAATTAGAGACGCCTCAAAATGTGTGTGTTTTTGTGTATATATACATACATTAATTTGATTGTTTGTTGCAAGAAAAAAAATACTCCCTCCGTCCCGATTTAATAGTCCACTATTCCATTTTGGGTTGTCCCAAATTGATTGTCCACTACCAAATATGGAAAGAAAATATGATTTCATTTACTATATTGTCCCTACTTCAAAAATTAAATTACAAAAGTGAAATGAAGTTTAAATTAATTGGTTAGGGGTAAGAATGTCATTTTGCAAAAAGTAAGTAGTAATTATTGTGTTTATCTTAAACTGCGTGTTTTCTGTCTAGGGACAATTAAATTGGGACGGAGGGAGTAATATTTTAGTTGTTTCAAAGTTGATTGAGCTGCAATAAAAAGGATATGAAAAACATATTATATCTCGATATAGGGCCTTATTTCGATATTTATTTATGTTTTTGCCCAGGATCTCCGAAAACTTAGAGACGACCCTGTATTCTTATGGTTTTCACAAATTCTAATTTTGCCAGGTGGTTCTCATTTGAAATTTTCAAGTAATAAAATGTAGCATAGTTTTCTAGATTGTGACATTTATTACACAATTTATCATCCAGGTTTATTTTACGTCTATTCAAGATTTTAATTATAAAGATTGGATATTATTTCTTAACAAAGAAGAAAATTAGTCGACTTATTTGGCTATAGCATCACACATGACGTAGTCAAATGTAGCTTTCATACATTGCAAAGAAGGAAAGTAAAATCTGTTTATCTTCTTATTAAATAATTGAGCACCTCTTTGACAATTAATATTAATATTTGTTTAAATTATAATAATAAAATAATAGTAAATGATAATAATAAAATAATATAATATTATTTATTACTTGGGGTTGTCTTTATAGGTCGATATAGTTTTTGCGGACAACTGTCATTTCGGTTTCAGTTGAACAACCTAGTCTTTTGTCCAGTATGACAAAGCTAAGAAAAAACTACCAGGTGCCCTCTTTTAATTATTCCCATTTATTTAACTAATACTACGTTATACGGAGTAACAGGTACTAATAATTATTTAATGTAAATTATTAGTTAGATAAAGAGATGGGCATCAGATATTAAACATCCCTACGTTAATTAAAACTATTGAAAGTACAGATTACTCCTTTAACTCGACCATATGTTTCTCATCTTACTTTTGGTGTGTTTATTATTTTATGGGTGATGATTTCTACACCACCAAAAATTAGCTATACACCACTAAAGCTGTTTTACAGTGTTGTACAGTGCAACACGATGATGCATAAAAATGGTGTATGACTAATATTTAGTGGTAATCACCACCCTTATTTTACGGGCCAAATAAATCACATAGGCGTGGCAATTTGAGTTGGGGCATGTTGACGGCTCGAATTATCTAGTTAGTGAGTCAGATGTAGTCAACATGTTTTCGAGTCATTTTTAGTTAACGGGTCAATTTCGAATCAAATAGGTTACATAGGTCAATCTCTAAAATTATAATTTGTCATGAATAAACATAAAAGTGTTTATAAAATTCCAAAAATCAAACATGTTCATGAAAATCTAATACTAAAACATTATTAAACACTTTGATTTATTAAATTAAAATAAAACTTATAAATTTTTAACGACATTTATAATTCATTCGGATTGTCGGATCAGTCCAAAAACTCGTTGGGTGACTATAACCCAGGCCAAAAAAATAGTAGGTTGACGGGTTTCAGGTTGACGGATGCGGCGGTTAAAAAACCTCGACCCAGCCTGCTTATTTTCGAGTCGGTTTCGTGTCGGGTTTCAGATCGTGTCGGAAATTGCCAGCTCCGACATACAACCGATGATACGATTAAAAGCTAAAATCTTTACCAAACACTCGTTAAAATTACAAAATCCGTACCTCATCAATATCTCTACCGTTTCTTCCTACCAAACATTCCCTTAATTATCAAATCCGTGAAGAACACGACCAACGAATTAGGTCATTGATGAATAACCGATTCTAGGGGTGGCATAAAACAAACCGCACATCAAGCTTGTCGAGAAATGGCTCGACACATCAAGAACTAAAACAATTTTTAGAGACCAAAACAATAAGTACCAAAAACAATAATTTCCCTTTTTAATGAAACCAAAATGACAACCATTGAACCAAACTTACCATGGGAGTTTTAGAAAGTGACATGTATCAACACTAAACAACAAACCTTTCATTTTCTAATCTATTCATTCCCTTTATATTATTTGCCACAAAGTACTTCAGATCCTTCACGCCTCTTCTTCATCATCCACTTTATAAATTGACCACTCTTGTACATCATGCTTCAACCACTTGTACTTTCACCAATTACTTACACATACATATACTTTCACACACAGTTCCCATGAGTTTCGGCAACAATAACCATCAATCACAAGATTGGTTTACTATTAAACTTTGGCTTCATAAAACTAACTACTGTACTTGTTATGGCACATAAAAACACTTTAACAATATTGTACATATATGTTTCAAGTATCTACTTTCATGTACATTTCATATACAATCTAACTTTCATCTTTTTCCTTTTCCTAACAAAATAAAATAAAAATAAAAAACATATAATGTACAAAAAAGTAACACAAAATCTTATACTAACTAGTAAAATCCAGTATATATCATCTTTTTCACAACTATACTATATGTCCTTATCTATATTCACCTTTCTGTAGAGCAGGATCAGAACCCATATTCATGACCTCCAGGCATTATATGGATACAATATGAAGGTTAAATTACCATATTACCCTTGCTTTCCCTTTCCTCTTAAAATGGTGCCCGACGAGGAATGCCCTTTCTCCTGCTGGAATTCCGGTGATTGAATATCGGTGGAGTCCCCGGAGACATGTTTGTGGTCTCGTCAGACGAACATGACATGTCGGAGTTACCATTGCGTCCATAAAGATTGTAATTAAACACTGATGTGTCGATAAGTTGATTGAACAAATTTGACCTTCGCACCTTCTTGGGTGTCACAGGCTCGTCTAGTTCATAAGCATCACGTCCTTGTTTCATCCTTTGTGTAAAGCTCAACTCCCGATCACCGCGTTTCATACCACCAAGCTTAACAATAACATAACCATCAGTTACTCATTTGTAACACCTAGACTAACCAAATGCCGTAGTGGATGTAAACAAATTGCAGATTTGATGGACCGAACATTACGCAGTAATTAGCTACACGGTGTTTAGTATAAGAAACAGCCACAGTTAGATAACAAACTGCAACTAAACATTTTGCAAATAAGAATGCTGGAATGGATTTATAGTGGTGGAAGATGTGATAACAAAATAACCGGCTATTCAAGTATCCCGAAATTTTTGATTATCTAGGAATCTACATGTGAAATGACCATTATTCAAATTCATTTTTGTTGCAACTACTCCTACACCAATCAACTACGGACCCTCTTAAAATGCAATGAACAGATAATAATAATAATATAACAACAATGATAGACATTATCATGAAACACGAAAATGTATAAACAGGGAAATGGTTCAATACCTTACAACCAAGTGAACAAAAGCGAAAAGCATCAACAAGGCTCCGGCCACAAATCTCACAATGGTTGGTAACTCCTTTACCAGGCCTAGGCTGTGGTCTTTCATTCAAAAACACAATTTTTGCACTATTGATAATGTAGGTTTGCACACATGAAATGTCCAAAAACCTTTGAATTTCATTCACCCTAACCACGTTATGGTACGAAGATCGCCTTATCTGATGAAACACAACAAACAATCAAAACCATAACACATTACACATTCACATTGAGTCATTGGCATACTTATTTTATTCTGTCAAGCATTTCATCAAATACTTAATGGGCATCAAGTAAATTTACCTGAACAACACGATGATCTTTGTGATGGGTCAAGCAGTAAGAGCATAAAGAGTTGCCACAACAATCCAAGCAGTACAAATTGCATTCACTTTTATTAGCATCTCCATGGAATCGACAAGTAATGAAGTAGTCAGCTTTTAGCATTGGTATCAACCATGGCGGACCAAATTCTTGATGCTCCATTTTACCAATTGGACTCACCTAATCACAAACCAAGATAAAATGGGAAAATGATAAATAACCAATTAAACAATAAAGATACATAAAAAGCTTCAACCTTTTATCACTTGAAAACAGAAAACCTATGTATTTAGTTTTTCAATAACTTACCATATTTTTTTTGAAATTAAACTTGCAAGCTTCAATCTTTAACCTGTTGTACAGAAACCCAAATCAGTAAAACGGGATTAGAGCAACCCCTTTGAAGGAATAAACATAAATTAAAAGAAAAACCTACATTAAACTATGAGCAAAGAAAAAACAGAGTGAGTTAAAAAAACAGGGATATAAAATAAAATAAAATAAAAATAAAAAGTACCTTGGAGAAGAGGGTTCTGGAGTGTGTGTGTGGAAGTGTGTGAAAGGTATACGAATGAATGAATGAGAGGCAGACGGTGAAGGAAGAGAGAAGGAGGAAAGACTGGGGAAGCTCGAAAAGGATTGAAAGGAATTTGTAAGGCGGTCATCTATGACTATTTATATATTTTCTTCTTTTTTATTTATTTTCATTTTTATTTCATATAAATATATTAATTAATTAATTATTATTTAATTGAATGGAGATTTACTTGACAAGTATAGCTTTTGGGTTAGGTTCATTTTGCACCCCTCCACTATTTGAGCAAAAAGCATACTCGTGGATTTGGTTATCTAGACTCCTCCCAACACTGACTAATTACTTACGCGTCAGTTTGTGGCACGTCTGCGTCACATCATCTTTTTCCACAACTGACACAAACTGACATTTACTGACATTTCACACCCTACAGTAACATCACTTCTCTTATTTTCAGGGCCCAACACACTATTTCCTTTATTTATTTAATACACAAACTTAAATAAAACTTTTTCAATATAAAATAAAACATTACATTAAATAAAATAAAACATTACATTAATAAAATAAAAACATTACATTAAATAAAATAAAACATTACATTAATAAAATAAACATTACATTAAATAAAATAAAACATTACATTAATAAAATAAAATATTTATTAAAAAAGAAAATATAACTAGCTAACGCGCTCGGAAATTTGGTGGGAGGCTCGCAATGTGTGCGATGAGGCTCGCAATCCGAAAGCGACGCCGAAAATAATCAAGTGGGAATGTCGCATTCTCGGCAAAATAGTCTTGATATAAACGTTGTCCGGTACTATAACGATCTCTAGGTAAATATCGTCTCGCTCGTGGAATACGAAATGTAAATTCGGTCGCCTCGTCCGAATCGGTTGACGAATCTTCTTGGTCGAGACGGTTTATCCTAGCGATCGGATCGTATATTGCAATGACGGCACTAATATCATATTTATCGGAATCGGATGACGACATTTTGAATGAGAATTGATTGTGTATATTTTGATGGTTTGGAATAAGTATTTTGTTGAAGAATATATATATATATATATATATATATATATATATAGGGAAGATCAATAGGGAAGTAAAAAAATGGGGGAAGGAGGGAAGCAATTTCTAGCCACACATTCTGGTCAACGTAAAAGTCAACGCGGTGGCAAACTTGTAAATAACTTGAAATCACCTCCCAGATCGTTAACATGCATTTCAAAAGCATGTTAATCAAAATCATATTTTCAGTACGTTAACATTCATTTACGATGAATGTTAACGCATATACATTATTATACACCGATGAATGTTATGTTATCACATTCAATAGTGTATAATAACATATATAAATTAATATTCATCATAAATGAATGTTTAAGAGTATTAAGTTGTAATTTGATTAACATGCTTTCCAGATGAATGTTAACGGTCTGGAATTTTTTCAATCTGAAAATTCAATTGGAATGACAATCATAATTTGATTAATTACTTGTTTATAAGTTTTGTACGATCAAATTCCTTTAATTTTATTGTTTTCATTGTCAAATCAAAATTTACTCAAAAACCCAAAAGTTACTATAATATTCATAATTTTTGATGAATTAGAATTATGACGAATTGAAGATATCTATGATTGCGATTGATGAATTCGAAGATTTATAATGTTTTTGATTGTTAAATCTTTGAATTTCATGCTTTAATTTGGAATTTTAGATTTAAATTGATTAAATGGGTATTGTGGATGAATATAGAAGAGGAGAAAAATGAGTGGTTGAGGTTTGCTTCCCTCCTTCCCCCAATCTTGAAACTTCCCTCTTGATCCTTCCCCTATATATATATATATATATATGTATTTTGAGGGTGTAAATGATATTTGATTGTGTGTGAAAAATGAATTTGAAATAGGAATATATATAGTGTATGGGAAAAATGGAAAAAGTGGAAAAAATTATTTTTTTTTTTTGGCCGTTGTGAATCAAACGGTTATACTGTTTTTTAATATTATTTTTTTTATTTCGTTGGACACAAAAAAAAGGGGAAAAACATACCGACGTGGGCCCCCTCTTTTCTCTCCTTCCGTCGCGAAACCGACGCCGGCAACCGACGCCGGCCAACCGACGGGCCGTGCCTATGGCGTCGGTTCCGTCGGTTGGTACCGACGCTCCGTTGGGAGAGGTCGTAACTTTAGATAATACGTAGTAATTTTGAAAAAAAAAAAAGAATTTTGAAAGGTATCTCTTATGCCCATATCAATATCATAATTTAATGGTATGTGTCCCCTTCACCTTCAACGAGCATCAACGTTAGAAAATTACATGTCCACATATCACCTACATGTGCTGAAGTACAAATTTGAATATCTGACATGTCAGTCACACATGTGAGATCTGGAGATTTGCGATGGCGGTACCACTTGAGCTATTACAATTGATAGTTAATAAGAATAATATAATAATAAAATGATAGCTTTTGAATTAATGTCTTATTAATTAAGTAAAAGATTTGTGAGTTCAATTTTATTAAACATCAAATGAAATCTGACATATAACAAATGATTTATGAATAAAAGTATAATATAATGTACATTATAAAATCTTATTTTGATGGAACCATAAGAAATGACCAAATGTGTATGAAGGCATTACATTTCTTAGATAGTTAACTTTATACATTTTTTTATTATATTCGTGACCAAATTAGCAAAACCATTTTAATTTGGCAATATTCTTTCTATGGAATCAATATAGTAAACTACTTACTCCATGGAAGAAAAAGAAAAAAAAAGGACAACTTTTAAGGACCTTCTTATGTATGATTACTTGTTATATGAAAAGGTTATATAGTTTTATATTATATTATTAACTAGCCTCTATACCCGTGTATTACACGGGATTGAGCGAAAACAAATAGATTTTAAAAGTTGTTGACATGAATGATTAAATCTCATCAACGCATCATCAAATTGTGATATGATAATAGTCCTAATGTATTACGAATACCTATTTGGATAAATATCATAATTAATTTTCTTTATATAATAAATAATTAATGATTTTTGATGTTACTAAATCCTATAATTTAGCTAATTGGACGAAATTGAGTAATTTTATTGGTTGATTAGATTTTTGATGACATCATCATGTGATTCTTATATATAATTTATTTAAGATTATTAATTGATTATTATTCTTTGAAAGAGATCACAAGTGTTATATTCGTCTCATGTAATTGATGTAAAGGTCGGAACCTGACTAGACTTCAAACAAAAAACATGGAACGCATATTTACTATTATTTTCAAACAAAAAACATGGAACGTATATTTACAATACTAATTGAGGTTTGTAAGCGTATGACAAATTGGCGTAAAGGTTCTCGATGAGTATACTAGGTTATCACAAATAACCGTATGACAAATTTGATGTTTTTCTATCATCTTCAACTTCAGCCATAAAAATCAACTATATGATTATCGTCAAACATAATCCTAATACAAGGGTAAAAGACTAAACGCGCTAAATTAAATTTTGAAAATGCTAAACATAGCCCTAAGAGTTATGGTTAAACTTTCTAAATTTACATTACTTCTAATATTAAAACTCATAGTTTTCATGAATAAATATTTTTACTATATTTATAAAAGGAAAATAAGTATAAAAAAAAAAAGAATATCCACACTTTATAATTAATTCGTTTTAGTTTGTAAATCTAAATATAGATAGCTTAACCATCGCCCTAAGGGCTATGATAGTATGATTAGCATTGTACAATTTATATAATCAATACAACGTAAGGGTAAATATCGAATTAACTAGATAGTATAAGAACCGGAATGAAAAATTGGGGGACAAATACGAAAACATGACGAAGGGGATGATCAACGGATGAGAACAGTGAAAGAAGATTCGATAATAAATGACAGCCATTGGATCGTAAATGCTTTTATGGGTAACCTAATTTTAGATGATGACTCGGTCAAGTGGGGCCCATTAAATGTGAACCGTCCGATCAGAATCGCATTCCGCCGTCCGCATCCAGTCACTAGTCATTCCAGTCCCCTGTAATGCTCCCTCATCGCCAAAAACCCATTTATCTTTGTATTATTATTTATTTATTTATTTATTATTTTTAAGAATATTCAAATAAACAAATTTATATTTTATAGAAAATATAATACATTCTTGTTATACGTGTTTAATTTTGTTCAAGGTTTATTGTTTCGTAATGTTTCAAACTTTATACTTTTTATCATTTTATGTAACATACTTTTATTTGTTTTATTTATTATATGTAAATTTACTTTTGGGTTAAGGTTAAAAAAGGAAACTGTCATATTTTGTTCTTACCAAAAAAGGAAAATTTATATACAATGAGGCCGTTTCTGAAACAAAAACCTGATTAGTTTTGAAAAAAGAGGCCCTATATTGAGTCATGAGTTGTTTTTCTTCTTATTTTTGTTGCCGCTCAATCAACTTTCAAACAACTATATCATATTTTTCTTCTCGCAATTAACAATCAAATTAATATTTATATATATATATATATATATGCACACATAAATATATCCACATACATACATTTTGAGACCCCAGAAGGTCGACCACTTCGCTCACCTTCGAATACGGCTCTGCATACAATATATGATATTTACAGGTTCACTGCATACAATAGAAACAATAAACTCTCGTTGATTTGATAACCTTTTATTAACGAAATTTAATTCCCGTGATGGTGGTTTGTTGCTAGGGGACATGCCTAAATGCAGAGAATATGAACTCAATTTACATCGTTATGTTCTTTTAATTATGGGTTATACGATTTAAATTCTCCGACCGTGAAATCAGTCGATAAAAGGAAGTTAGATGGCTGATTTTAGCTTCTTCTTTTTTTTTTTTTTTTAATGAATCATGATACAAAAGAAAAATGGCACGTATGGAATGATACAAAAGTAAAATGGCACGTATGGACCGATACAAAAGAGATTAATCAATGACATTAATCCTACCAGTTTAAACAAATACTAGATTATAACCCGTAAAATTTGCGGGCTTATATTATACTTTACTTTTAGTGTGCACGGTTTTGACCTTGTTTTGGAGTTTCGTATTGCATAATCATTATGGAACCAGATGATATATTTACACGTATAGATAATCTTATAGACTACTTCATGATTTTAAGAGAAATGGTTATATTATACTTTTATTTTAGAGGATTACCTTTGATTCGATATATTTTTGCGGATAACATTGCATAAAGGTTTTGAATTGAAGGACATATTTTTTAAGCATGTTTTAATCAAGATGATGCAATATGAAGAAATCATAGGAATCGGAAGACTTTGGTTATGTATAACTAATAAATAGGTATTATTTGCTATTGATTAGTATGTGGAAAACACATGCCCATTACAATGAAGAAAATAATTTGTACGTTTAAGTACATAATTGATTATAAAGATTAATTATACTATACGTCTTCAATGAGATAAATGTAGCTTGTAATATATGTTTTGAGATCCTTCTATGATCATCACATCGTGTAAGCAACTTTATTATTGTTAATACGTATGTGGTTTATATAGACACCATATTTAGTGTTGTATTAATTGGAAAAAATTATTAAGGTAACATGTGTAAATAAAGTAATTAAAGGTGTAATATTATTAACCAAAATAATCCATAAGTGTATGCAATCAGAGAAAGTATCATGTATTTCTGTGTTAAACTCATACTCAGTATTATTATATCAAATAATAAGTCAAGAACTGACCTTGATATAATTAGTTTCAAAATTTGCCCAGAAAATTAAAAGATACTTACATACATGGTCCATCCCACATCCTATATAAATTTCCAGAACACTTTGATTCTAGGGTAATCTTTTAAGTGTTGGGAAATGACCATGTCAAATAAGCGCATGTCCGGAAACGTTTAAGCCTACGGGGTCACACGCGTTAACACGTAGATACCGCTTATTTAACCAAGTTAAGTTAACAGTAATAACTAGTTGAGTTATTAGTTAATTTGAGATCATTTAATAAATGTTATTAAGTGATAAAGTTTAAGATGAAAGTTATTAGGACTAAACTGTTACTTCTAATTACTTAAAGGGTTTATAATAATTAATAATAAAAGGTTATTATTATTATTAAATTATAAAAGGATTATTTATATTATATATATATATATATATATATATATATATATATATATATATATATATATATATATATATATATATGACCCTTGGTCATTAAAAATTAAAAGATCTCTTTTGTGTGTGAGATACGGACGAAAAATAAAACCCCAAGTTTGGCTTGTTTGTTTTCTACGTACGAAGGAAAAAACCCCAAGGGTTGTTTGTTGTTTTTTCCGTAAAACACAAAATCAAGGGTTAATTAATTGGTTAATTGAACTAGCATTCGGGTGGTTATCAATGACGTGTTGTGTGTGCGATCGTAGAGGGTTTTACCATTAGTGAAACTGTAACAACCGGCAAATTAGGACTAGAATTAGTGCCTAATTCTTTGTAAATACATGTAATTAGTTCTGTGTTAGACTAATTTATGTATCGGATTATATATTGGTGAATATATACAACTTTGCGATTTGGCTTAAATCGTACGCAACTTAAATAGAATGAAATTCTATTCGGTTAACACGGACGTTGGTGAACAAAGGTTTATAAACTAAAATAACGCAACTATGACCGAAATGCTATTTTATAACAATTAGTAACTGCCTCGTATTACACGATTAAAACTTACACGATTTAATAACAAAAGTAATTAAATTTAATTTAAACTATCAAAGATTTAAGGAAACAATTTAAATAAATTATTTAAACAAGATTCGTGACTTTATAAATATAATTAAACGCGTGAAGTAATTATTTAACGTTAAACGACGGAGCAAACGAACACCGCACGGGGAGCGGGGACTGAAAAGTGGGGGTAAAACCCCACCTCCCTTTCTTTTCTTCCCATATTCTTCCACTCACTCTCTCTCTCCTTTCTCTCTCTTTTCTTTTCTCTAAACACCACCATCTCCAATTATCCACAAAAATCGACAAATAAACATACTAAACGCACCCGGATTTCGTGACTACTTTGGAAGAAAACGTTCACCTTCTCACGATCTACATTCCTATCTTTTCGGATTTTCAATCCGACGCCGCGTAAGTTTCCGACAAATCCCGACATCTCTCGTTTTTGATCATTTTTACTAGTTTATGGTTTAAATAGGCTTAATATGTTCATATGAGGGTTGGGTAAAAGAATCGGACCAAACGGAAACCCGAAAACATGTTTTTGGCTCGAAATCCGTCGATCAGCCGATAGTGTCGCATAGACGAACCCAGATATGCGACACTTCGTGCGACACTTGCTGAGTGCCGCATAAAACTAATACCGACACTTCATTAGTGACGCAGAACCTTTACCGACACTCCAATTACGACACTTCAGTAGTGACGCCTATAATCGAACTGACACTTATACCGACACTAGCTTAGTGACGCCCTCAGCCTAATACCGACACTTCTTATACGACACTAGTTTAGTGACGCATCTATCCTAATACCGACACTTCCATAGTGCCGCCATCACGGTTACTCGACACTACCTAACGACACTTACTTAGTGCCGCCTTAGTAATTTACCCGACACTTCTTTAGTGTCGCTATGCTACACGTCACTCCCTAAGTGACGCCCAAAACCTGGAAATATCTATTTTTACGACACTACTTGAGTGCCGCTATTGTTACGGAACCCGTCACTTCTTAAGTGACGCATACTATGATTCACGACACTTCGTTAGTGACGCATGATCTGGCTACCCGACACTTAACCCGACACTGTCTCAGTGCCGTATGACCAACCTAAGTGACGCATATAAGTGTCGCATAAAACAGCAGCTTTTCAACTCTTTTTACACTAAGTGTCGAACTTATACAACTTCCAATACTTATACCATACGACTTAACAAACATCATAGAACATACTTTCTATTACAATTGTACTAAATTGCGTTATAAATGATAAACTGTAATTATAACAAATCACCAACGGGCCGTAAATCTTTTGATACAAACGCGAACGAACCAACATTAAACACAACGGGTTGTATGAACAACTAGCCTAGATGGTCTTGCGAGACATCTACTTACTTAACCTTACGTGTTTAGGCACTAGAAGGTTACGGGTTCGGAGAACCTACTTGCTTTACTACTACTTGCTATTTACCACTGCTCGACTCAGGTGAGTCTTACAGCCCCACTTTTACTGTTTTATACTTTGGGGTGAGATACTTAGCAACTGTTTTACGTATGAACACAATGTACTGAACTGAAAACATTACTGATTACAAACAAACGCATGAGTTACTTTTATCCACTGAAAGCCTCCTAATCGTAAGTTGTTAGTTATGGACTTAAGCGCGATTACTAATAGATGGATCCATTTGGGACTGACAATCCCTGTCTGGGGTGGTAGCGCCACCACGTACTGATTTACACGTAGAAACAGACATATTAGTATTTGTTACATATGAGTGTGCGGATAGCACTCACGGGGGTACGTGATATATTCACACTACACGGTTAAGCTTCAACTTATGAGCTCATGGCACTGTACTGATTTACTGATTTACTTACTTTGCTTGATAGCAATACGGGTACATACTTGTGGTTCATAACACTTACTTATTACTAAACCTGTGAGATTCACCAACCTTTTTGGTTGACACTTTCTAGCTTTGTATCTCAGGTACACTTACGGAGTAGGATTACTCCAGGATTACTAGCTAGAGTCGCATGATTTACAAACTGCATTTAACGGAGATTCTTTGGCATTATCTTTTGTAACTATGGTTATGTAATAGAATCTCCCGCTATACGCGTGGACTCTAGGGAATTACATTTTGTATACGAAAACCTACGGTTTTCAAACGATTATTATTTATGAAACCTTTTCGAAACGTCTCATTTAGAGGTCGTTTACTATTAATCTTGTGCTTTGTATATTGATTAGTAACACCCAATGTATGCTTCCGCAAATCGTTAAATTTGGGGGTGTTACAGATTGGTATCAGAGCCTAAGGTTGTAGTGAACTAGGTTGCATTTAGGGAGCCTAGACTATGACCATTAGGCAGTATCCCTTATTAGGTATAACCGGTTTAGTGATTACATCATACGAGTTTAATTTAACATAGCCTGATCAACTATGTACAATTAAGCAAAGACGATGTAAGATCTGAAAGGGGTTATGACTGAACAGGGTACAATAGAAGACTCTGACTTCGAGAGAACCGAGACTTAAACATGTTTATGCTAGACACTCAATAGGCTATATTATATAGGGACTATATGAATATAGGCCTCAATCTTACTAATGCTTTGTCTCAGAAATGGCAAACATCCCATCCGATTCATCTCGTTCTCAATCTGGGTCGCAGAACCCAAGGGTAGCAAGGAGGAACAACCGGTTGCCTCGAGCTGGCCCGTACTCCACTCACTTCACCTTGCCGGCCTTAGCTGCTAGGGTGAACCGACACGAGCAACGACTTCGCACCATGGATGTCGTGTTGCAGGAAACAAACGAAAACTGGAGACTTACATCACTTGAACGCATCAAACAAGTCTCTGAGGATCACGAAACCACCGTTAATAATGTGGACGTTCTTTTCAACAAAGTGGTGGAGATAAGCGTGGAAACCGCTCTTTTGAAACACAGACTTGATGAGTGTGAACAACGCTCACGGGAAACGGAAGAATATACCCGTGGACTGGTACAGCGACTAGCATTAGCTGAAGACAATGCTCGACAAGCCAGCAGACTTGCAAATACTGTGGATCGTCTCATCGAAATGATGGAGCAGATTAACCTACGTTAAGACTAGCTTAGTCTTTGTTTTGTAAACTATCCTGTAATCTAGTAACTATCTAAGCACTACTCTATGTTCCAGTCGGATGTAACAATTCCCGATGTCTTTTGTAATACATCCGTAGGATGTAACCTTTGAACTCGCATCATCTATCAAATATTACTTGCTGCTTCGACTCATATTATTTGCCATAATTCTTTTCATAATGATGTTATGTATTACCACCTTTATACATGTACATCTGAAATAAATACAACTTTCGTACAAAATCTCATGTATCTTCATTTCTTTTATTGAAGAGTCATGCCGCCAAAGTCAAGACCTTATACTGATGCTCAGATCACGTCACTCATAACCCAGGCTGTTACTGAAGCCTTGGCTCGAAATACTCCACCAGGTTCCACAAGAAACAGCGATGCCGCTGAAACCTCTGCTGCTAAACCTTGTTCATACAAGGATTTTCAAAACTGCAAACCCTTGAGCTTCAAGGGAACCGAAGGAGCCATCGGACTTATCAGATGGTTCGAAAAGATGGAATCCGTTTTCCGCATCAGCAAATGTGCGGAGGACGACAAGGTCAAATTCTCCACCTGCACCCTCGAAGATGGTGCCCTCTCGTGGTGGAATTCCTATACCCAGTCCGTGGGGATTGACACCGCTTATCTACTCCCTTGGGAGGACCTGAAGAAAATGCTCACTGATGAGTATTGCCCGTCCGAACAACTCCACAAGTTGGACGAAGAGTTCTGGAATTTAAAAGTGCAAGGAACTGATATCGTTGGATACACCACCAGATTCCTACAACTCACCGTCCTTCGCCCAGCTATGGCAGGTACTGGGCCCGACAAGATTAAGAAATACATCCGCGGCCTCCCGGAACCCGTCCGGGGAAACGTCGCCTCATCAAACCAAACCACTCTTCACGGCGCCATTCGGTTGGCCCATGAACTTTTAGCCATGAACGAGGACCCAGAACCACCCACTCCATCCTCCAACAACAATAAAAGAAAATGGTCCGACAACCACAACAACCACCAAACCAAGAAACCTGACACCATTAAAGCCTACACCTCCGGTTCTGATGACAAGGGAGCGTACAAGGGAACCAAGCCCTATTGCTCAAAGTGCCAACGACACCACTTTGGTTCGTGTCCCTGTAGCAAGTGTAAGAGATTCGGACACTTGGCTAAGGACTGTAGATCCAACACCACTGACACCAACTCCTCTGCACCAAAGACTTGTTATGGGTGCAACGGTACGGGGCATTTCAAGAAAGACTGCCCGAAGCTGAACAACAACAACAACAAGAACAACAACAATGCTCGAGGAAGAGCTTTTGTGCTGAAATCTGGAGAAGCCCGTCAAGACCCGAATGTGGTCACGGGTACGTTTCTTCTCAACAACTTGACTGCATCTGTATTATTTGATACTGGTGCTGATAAGAGCTTTATTTCTGATGAGTTTTATCCACTACTTGACACCACACCTATCGCCTTAGATTCTAAGTACACTGTAGAATTGGCAAACGGAAAACTTATTGAGGCCGACAGTGTGATACCTGATTGTACTTTGAACCTAGCTAACGAGCTCTTTTCAATTGACTTGATACCTGTCGAAATCGGCAGCTTTGACATCATCGTCGGTATGGATTGGTTGTCCAAGCACCGAGCCGAAATCGTTTGTTTTGAGAAAATTGTACGCATTCCTCTCGTCACCGGTGGAACTTTGAGCATACAAGGGGAGACCGGTGGGACGAGAATAAATATCATTTCTTGCATGAAAACCCGAAAATACTTGAGAAAAGGGTACCAGGCAATCCTCGCACACGTTATGGAGAAAAAGTCGGTGGAGAAGCGACTTGAGGATGTGCCTATTGTTCGAGACTTTCCAGAAGTCTTTCCTGAAGACTTGCCTGGCCTACCGCCAACTAGACAAGTCGAATTCTCTGTTGATCTTGTGCCCGGCGCAGCACACGTGGCACGAGCCCCTTACCGACTAGCCCCATCCGAACTTCAGGAGTTGTCTACTCAGTTACAGGAACTCCTGGACAAGGGATTTATTCGACCAAGTTCCTCACCTTGGGGAGCTCCGGTCCTGTTTGTGAAAAAGAAAGACGGTTCTTTCCGTATGTGCATCGACTACCGTGAACTCAACAAATTAACTGTCAAGAACCGTTACCCACTTCCTCGCATCGATGACCTGTTCGACCAACTTCAGGGGTCGAGTTTCTACTCAAAGATCGATCTACTGTCAGGTTATCACCAACTCCGAGTTCGTGACGATGACATCCCAAAAACTGCTTTCCGAACTCGCTACGGGCATTATGAATTTCAAGTGATGCCATTCGGCTTAACCAACGCACCGGCTGTATTCATGGACCTTATGAATCGGGTGTGCAAACCTTACCTTGACAAGTTTGTTATCGTCTTTATCGATGACATCTTGATTTACTCGCGCACTGAACAAGAACACGCGCAACACCTGAAAACTATCCTAGAGCTGCTCAAACACGAAGAGTTATACGCTAAATTCTCTAAGTGTGAGTTCTGGATGCAAACCGTTCAATTCCTTGGACACGTCATTGACAATCAAGGGATTCATGTCGATCCTTCAAAAATCGAGGCTATCAAGTGTTGGCAAGCCCCTACGACACCAACCGAGGTACGTCAATTCTTAGGACTTGCCGGATACTACAGGCGGTTCATTGAGAATTTTTCGAAAATAGCCCTACCTCTCACTGCACTGACTCAAAAAGAAAAGAAGTTCGATTGGACTGACAAACAGGAGTCAGCTTTCCAGCTACTAAAACAGAAACTCTGCAGTGCACCTATCTTATCTTTACCCGAAGGCAACGATGACTTCGTGGTATACTGTGATGCTTCACACCAAGGTCTTGGTTGTGTACTGATGCAACGAGACAAAGTCATCGCTTACGCCTCTCGACAACTCAAGGTCCACGAAAAGAATTACACAACTCATGACCTAGAGTTGGGGGCTGTCGTATTCGCTCTAAAAATCTGGAGACACTACTTATACGGTACCAAGTGTACAATCTTTACTGACCATAAAAGTCTCCAACATATCTTCGATCAAAAGGATCTCAACATGAGGCAACGTCGATGGGTCGAGTTGCTTACTGATTACGATTGCGAAATTCGCTATCATCCAGGCAAGGCGAATGTTGTCGCCGATGCTTTAAGTCGAAAGGAACGAGTGAAACCACTTCGAGTTCGAGCTCTCGGTATGATCATTCACAACGACCTCATCAATCAAACTCTCGCCGCTCAACTCGAAGCACTCAAACCAGAAAACTTGATAAACGAGGCCTTGCGGGGCATGGACAAACAATTTGAAACCAAACCTAACGGGGCCAAATACTTCTTGAATCGAATCTGGTTGCCAAGTTTTGGGAACCTGCGAGACTTGGTGATGGATGAAGCTCACAAGTCTAAATACTCTATACACCCCGGGTGCCGACAAAATGTATCACGGCATCAAGGAAATGTATTGGTGGCCCAACATGAAATCTGACATTGCAACCTATGTTGGCAAGTGTCTTACTTGTTCCAAAGTTAAAGCTGAACATCAGAAACCTTCCGGTTTGCTACAACAACCCGAAATACCTCAATGGAAATGGGAACAGATCACCATGGACTTCATTACCAAACTCCCAAAAACTTCTAGCGGTTGCGATACCATTTGGGTGATCGTTGACCGACTCACTAAATCTGCTCATTTTCTAGCCATCAAAGAAACTGATAAGATGGAACGTTTGACACGGATCTACCTGAAAGAAATCGTGTCAAGACACGGAGTACCCATCTCAATCATCTCCGGCCGAGATGCTCGATTTACTTCTCGCTTCTGGCAATCACTGCAAAAATCTCTTGGTACTCGTTTGGATATGAGTACTGCTTACCATCCTCAAACCGACGGCCAGAGCGAACGAACCATACAAACACTGGAAGACATGCTACGAGCCTGCGTAGTTGACTTCGGTAAAAACTGGGAAAATCACTTACCGTTGTGCGAGTTCTCGTACAACAACAGTTATCACACCAGCATAAAGGCTGCACCCTTCGAGGCACTGTACGGTAGTAAGTGCCGGTCACCTATCTGTTGGACTGAGGTGGGGGATACACAACTCACCGGTCCAGAAATCATACATGAAACAACTGAAAAGATCGTCGGCATACAAAACCGACTAAAAGCCGCGCGTGATCGTCAGAAAAGCTATGCTGACGTGAGGCGCAAACACCTTGAGTTCCAAGTAGGGGACAAGGTACTTCTCAAAGTGGCACCGTGGAAAGGTGTCATTCGATTCGGAAAACGAGGCAAACTAAACCCTAGATACATCGGACCATTCGAAATCCTTGAAAAGATTGGTCCAGTGGCATACCGCCTACAACTTCCTGCTGAGCTTAGCAGCGTTCACAACACATTCCACATTTCTAATCTAAAGAAATGTCTGTCTGACGAGACACTGATTATACCGCTCGACGAAATTCAGATCGATGATAAACTTCATTTTGTCGAGGAACCTATGGAAATAATGGACCGTGAGGTCAAACAACTAAAACAGAGTCGTATTCCCATCGTAAAAGTCAGGTGGAATTCCAGACGTGGTCCGGAATTCACCTGGGAACGGGAAGACCAAATGCGACAGAAATACCCGCATCTCTTCCCAGACAACGCACCGACCGTGCAATCGAGCTAATTTCGGGACGAAATTCTTTTAACAAGGGGAGAATGTAACAACCGGCAAATTAGGACTAGAATTAGTGCCTAATTCTTTGTAAATACATGTAATTAGTTCTGTGTTAGGCTAATTTATGTATCGGATTATATATTGGTGAATATATACAACTTTGCGATTTGGCTTAAATCGTACGCAACTTAAATAGAATGAAATTCTATTCGGTTAACACGGACGTTGGTGAACAAAGGTTTATAAACTAAAATAACGCAACTATGACCGAAATGCTATTTTATAACAATTAGTAACTGCCTCGTATTACACGATTAAAACTTACACGATTTAATAACAAAAGTAATTAAATTTAATTTAAACTATCAAAGATTTAAGGAAACAATTTAAATAAATTATTTAAACAAGATTCGTGACTTTATAAATATAATTAAACGCGTGAAGTAATTATTTAACGTTAAACGACGGAGCAAACGAACACCGCACGGGGAGCGGGGACTGAAAAGTGGGGGTAAAACCCCACCTCCCTTTCTTTTCTTCCCATATTCTTCCACTCACTCTCTCTCTCCTTTCTCTCTCTTTTCTTTTCTCTAAACACCACCATCTCCAATTATCCACAAAAATCGACAAATAAACATACTAAACGCACCCGGATTTCGTGACTACTTTGGAAGAAAACGTTCACCTTCTCACGATCTACATTCCTATCTTTTCGGATTTTCAATCCGACGCCGCGTAAGTTTCCGACAAATTCCGACATCTCTCGTTTTTGATCATTTTTACTAGTTTATGGTTTAAATAGGCTTAATATGTTCATATGAGGGTTGGGTAAAAGAATCGGACCAAACGGAAACCCGAAAACATGTTTTTGGCTCGAAATCCGTCGATCAGCCGATAGTGTCGCATAGACGAACCCAGATATGCGACACTTCGTGCGACACTTGCTGAGTGCCGCATAAAACTAATACCGACACTTCATTAGTGATGCAGAACCTTTACCGACACTCCAATTACGACACTTCAGTAGTGACGCCTATAATCGAACTGACACTTATACCGACACTAGCTTAGTGACGCCCTCAGCCTAATACCGACACTTCTTATACGACACTAGTTTAGTGACGCATCTATCCTAATACCGACACTTCCATAGTGCCGCCATCACGGTTACTCGACACTACCTAACGACACTTACTTAGTGCCGCCTTAGTAATTTACCCGACACTTCTTTAGTGTCGCTATGCTACACGTCACTCCCTAAGTGACGCCCAAAACCTGGAAATATCTATTTTTACGACACTACTTGAGTGCCGCTATTGTTACGGAACCCGTCACTTCTTAAGTGACGCATACTATGATTCACGACACTTCGTTAGTGACGCATGATCTGGCTACCCGACACTTAACCCGACACTGTCTCAGTGCCGCATGACCAACCTAAGTGACGCATATAAGTGTCGCATAAAACAGCAGCTTTTCAACTCTTTTTACACTAAGTGTCGAACTTATACAACTTCCAATACTTATACCATACGACTTAACAAACATCATAGAACATACTTTCTATTACAATTGTACTAAATTGCGTTATAAATGATAAACTGTAATTATAACAAATCACCAACGGGCCGTAAATCTTTTGATACAAACGCGAACGAACCAACATTAAACACAACGGGTTGTATGAACAACTAGCCTAGATGGTCTTGCGAGACATCTACTTACTTAACCTTACGTGTTTAGGCACTAGAAGGTTACGGGTTCGGAGAACCTACTTGCTTTACTACTACTTGCTATTTACCACTGCTCGACTCAGGTGAGTCTTACAGCCCCACTTTTACTGTTTTATACTTTGGGGTGAGATACTTAGCAACTGTTTTACGTATGAACACAATGTACTGAACTGAAAACATTACTGATTACAAACAAACGCATGAGTTACTTTTATCCACTGAAAGCCTCCTAATCGTAAGTTGTTAGTTATGGACTTAAGCGCGATTACTAATAGATGGATCCATTTGGGACTGACAATCCATGTCTGGGGTGGTAGCGCCACCACGTACTGATTTACACGTAGAAACAGACATATTAGTATTTGTTACATATGAGTGTGCGGATAGCGCTCACGGGGGTACGTGATATATTCACACTACACGCTTAAGCTTCAACTTATGAGCTCATGGCACTGTACTGATTTACTGATTTACTTACTTTGCTTGATAGCAATACGGGTACATACTTGTGGTTCATAACACTTACTTATTACTAAACCTGTGAGATTCACCAACCTTTTTGGTTGACACTTTCTAGCTTTGTATCTCAGGTACACTTACGGAGTAGGATTACTCCAGGATTACTAGCTAGAGTCGCATGATTTACAAACTGCATTTAACGGAGATTCTTTGGCATTATCTTTTTTAACTATGGTTATGTAATAGAATCTCCCGCTATACGCGTGGACTCTAGGGAATTACATTTTGTATACGAAAACCTACGGTTTTCAAACGATTATTATTTATGAAACCTTTTCGAAACATCTCATTTAGAGGTCGTTTACTATTAATCTTGTGCTTTGTATATTGATTAGTAACACCCAATGTATGCTTCCGCAAATCGTTAAATTTGGGGGTGTTACAGAAACCTATTCGTTTATTAAACGATTAATTGGAGCTAGCTAAAAGGTACACGTTTTCTATCTTAACTAATTATAAATACGTGTTTATTCGCTTCCGCAATTGTGTGACAATTTGTTTATATCTTTATGCGATATTCTAACAGTGGTATTGATGACACGCAAAAAGTCATGTTTTTGTGTGCCATTATCTCACCATTTTAGCCCAATTATTAATGAAAACACTTAAATATGAACTTAAACATCACATTTCATCATAAGGGCTAAAATATAGACGATGTTTCAAGAAGCAATCAAAAAGACCTAAAAACGAGTAAAATAGAGCACAAACGATCATTGAATCCTCCGTTCACGCATTTAAGCACAATTTGATCTATACTTGGAATTTTGACCTCTAACTTATGTCATTTTCTTCGTTAGGAAATTACGAAACCGTGAGCGCGAGAATCACTCAAAACGGATAAACGACGAAGAAGTTACGCCCGAACGAAGAAACGAAGAACCGAAGAATCAGGATACGGGAGAGCTAGACCGTATACGGCCAAACTAGACCGTATACGGCCTAGCACAGACCGTATACGGCCTAGCTAGACCGTATACGGCCTAGCACAGCCGTATACGGCTTGTGTTCTCCCGTATTCACCCTACGTTCTCCCGTATACGCTCCAGTTCTCCCGTATTTGCCCTAGCTCAACCGTATCGTGCGTTTAGGCGATTAAAATCTGATTTTTATTCGGGTTTGCGATACGGTTGTGCGTTTGAAGTTTTGGATACGGTCTACGGATACGGTTGTGCGAGTTCTATATATAGAGGCTTCATTTCTTCATTTTACACATCCAAAAAAAACACACTATCCACACATTCAAGAATCACTCCAACAAATACTCTTTTACGTCTTTAATTTCTTAGTTTAGTTAGTAGATTTCTCTCTCTAGCACTACTCTTAGGAGTTAGAGGAGAAATATTAGGATATAATTAGTTGTAGATTAGCGGCTAGTTAGAAGGGGCAATATTGTAATATCGCTTGGCGCGTACTAGAAGTTCTGCTCGTGTAACGTTCAAGTTGTATTCAGCTACGCTCTTATTACGGTTATATCTATCCTTTATCTATTTCATTATGATGATTGTTATTACTTTTGTCATGCTAGATTTAGGATTGGTTGCCATGATTAGCGAGTAGTGATATTGCGTGTTTGCTATGATGTAGTTAGTCGTAAATTGGTTGGAATGATGCTATGAAAATTAGTGCTTTGATTCACTTTCTATTTATGATTTTAAACCTATCAAACTAATCGCCTTTCAACCAGTAAACGTGATTACGGCCTTAATGATGGGACGTCGCGAACCCCATCAAAGGTACTTAGTTATCTGTGTCAAACATGAACATGGTCTGATTTGTTAATCGTGTAAATATCGCTTTCTAAGTGAACGCTAAGTACATCGTCATCGTGGAAATACTGCTTTCTAATCTGAACGCAAAGTACACTGTGATTATGGTAATATCGTTTTCTAACTGAACACCAAGTACACTGGAGCCGTGGAAATAATGCTTTCTATTCTGAACGCAAAGTACACTGTACCCGTGGAAATATGGTTTTCTAACTGAACGTGAATATTACACTGTTGACAAGTCAGGGATTTATTGGGACTTAAAAGTAAGGGCTGGTTTATATCATAGATGGATAATATTATGCTTAAATACAAACTTAGTTAAGTAGTCTGGGTTAGCCTTTGTGAAGCAATGTAAGGTACCGTAAGTCGGTTGATTACTCTGTATAGCGTCGACAACACCTCCGGTGTAGTTAATACGTGGAAGCCGAGGAAAAACCGCAGTTACTAAGCCTTGTAGAATAACGGCAAATCTGTGATTAGCAGAGCTGGTACCGACTAGGTCCTTGGTTCATCAATGGAAACACTTTCAGTGGAGTACAGTGTGGTAATCACGGAAAGAGTCGTTGCTATCAGTCTATGTGAATCACCGAATCATGACCCAACACCCAGACTCACTAAACCATCGATAGAAAGTAATCAAGCACACTCTATAAACTTGGTCTTAAATGTTTTATTTAAATTAGATATTATTGTGGGGTTAAGAAAGGTCGGACATCGAGTTGGTTTGTTGCCTTATTCATGCACCCAGGGTTTCATCCCAGATAAGGGTCACTATACCTTCACCGGTTAGTGTTGTGGGCTGGATAAACTACTCCGATCAGAATCAGGATAGCCTAGTCGCTCAGTGACATACTGATCGAGAACTCTATCAGTAGGGGGCTAGTGCTTACTCCACAGATACCTGAAATAAATAAAATACAAACCTTTAGAACACGTTTTCATACATCATACATCATTCCAATCAATAAGGCTACCGAAATCATAGCAAACACCCTCTCTAGATTATCTGCTATCTACATTTACTTTATCTGCTTTAATTTACATTTCCTGCCTAAGTATAAAAAAAAAAAAAAACCAAAAACAAAACCACCAATCAAAAATCTTTTAAAAAAAAACCCGCTAGATTGATAAGTACGCCTGTTTCGTCCACGATCCACAATACACTGACTCAGAGAACGACCCTAGGTCATCCTTGCTGCTATACACCAATAGTAACTAGGTATACTTAGGCCCCGCAAATATAAATTTTAAAACCCTCTGATCGCCGCTCTAAACGAGAGGTCCGCAACGACGCGAGTAAAATCGCGACCGACCGTTCGGGCGGCATCAAGCTTTTGGCGCCGCTGCCGGGGAGTCAGCCGTAAGATCTGAAGACGTCCCAGACGAATTTTTCTTTCTAGTACCCCGTAGTTTAAATTAGATTTTTCCTTTTTCCTTGTTCCATTCGAAAATTCCTTCCCACAGCACACAACGATATTTGACCCGATCATCCGGATTCGAATCTCTCACTTTCGTACCCGATCCTGAGACGATCATCCGAACGATCCGCAAGGAGAAACGCTTCCGCAACCGACAACCGATGGCTGCACGTGTCACGCTTGCCGATAGCACCAAACCATCAATTGAAGGTCGAGGTGGACCCATCAGCTATCCGGTCATCGACGGCGCGTCCTTCGAGCTTAAACATCATATCGTTCAGCTTATCAAGGAATTCTGCCAATTCCATGGTTTACCCCATGACGATCCTAACGCCCACATCAACCGATTCATTCAGACTACCAACTCGTACAAGCAGAACGGGGTTGATCAGGATATAGTCCGTCTATACCTATTCCCCTATTCGCTTACTCACCATGCTTTGACTTGGTTTGAGGGATTAGAGACCGGCTCTATCACCTCCTGGACGGATATGGCTACAAAATTCCTTACTAAATACTTTCCTCCGGCTAAGCAAACCAAGTACAAGAATGACATTATGAACTTCCACCAAGCTCATGATGAGTCTATCTACACAGCATGGGAGAGATACAAGAGTCTGTTAAACAAATGCCCTAACCACCTTATAGAGAAAACCAGCCAGCTGTGCACGTTTTACAACGGTCTCGCTCCAAACCATCGCACTACCCTTGACGCCGCTGCTCAGGGCAACTTCATGCAACTCACCGATGAGGAAGCTTGGAACTTGATCGAAAATATGACGATGCACCATCACGACTGGAACTCTGGTGAGCATTCCTCATCATCAGCACCGATTGCTGCACCCAATCCATTCCAAACCGAAGCTATCAAGTCTCTGACAGAGAAGATCGAGCATCTGACGAAGCAGATCGGCGAAATGAAGAAACCATCCCAGCACGCCCATCAAGTTAATGCATGCCAGAACTGTGCCAACCTCCCAACAGAAAGTTATAGGGTTGAGTACGAGGATCCTGCTGACGGAACGGTTTACTACGCTCAATTTCCAGCTCGCCAACAAAATCCACCTGGCTTCGCTCGAACCTCTCCGCCTAGGACTAGAGACACCCAATACCCACCTAGAAACCAACCACCCTTTCAGCCCAACTACCAACCTAGGTACCCTTCTTACCAACAACAACCCCAACTTACCTATAACCAACCACTGTCATTGACTGCACCCGACGCAGCTCAATCAACCGAACCCTCTAAAACTATAGCACCCATTACTAGTACGGATGATACCCTCACTAAGTTCATCCAAGGCCAGCACCAAATTAACCAAAAGACTAGCGCTAGGCAGGACCAAACCGACCTATTCATTAGGAACCAACTGGCCGTTCTCAAAAATCTTGAGACCCAGAGAGGACAGCTAGCCCAACGTCTTGACTCTAGGCCCCAGGGTAATCTCCCTAGTAACACGGTACAGAACCCACACGTAGAAGAGGCCAAACAGATGAGTACTACAGACAAAAAAGTGTCACCGAGCCAACCTCCCACTCCTTATCCGGTGAAGGAAGATACTCCTGTCCCGACGACAGTTGAGTCCCCGTCTGTCCCTACACCACAAAGGGAAGTACGCATTCCGTTTCCCGGCCGTCTTAAGAAAGCCTATAAGGCTAACGACTTCCGTCTCGATGGAAAGTTCGTGGATACCGTGTCCCGAACCCCTTCCAGTTCAAAATATATCCTAAAACTCTTGTCAACCAAGGATAAGGTACCCGAAGTACCCAATGTCCCACTGAACGCGGAATGTTCAGCTCTTATAAAGAACTCTATCCCTGAGAAATTAGGAGATACTGGACGCTTCACCCTTCCCTGTTCGATCTATCACTCGGGCATGATACACTCTCTAGCCGACCTAGGAGCCAGTATCAACCTGATGCCCTATTCGCTTTACACTAGATTGGAATTAGGACCCCTTAAACCGACCAACATGAGTGTCCAGCTAGCTGACCAATCCATTAGACACCCTAAGGGAATAGCTGAGAACATCATGGTTCAAGTTGATAAATTCCTATTTCCCACAGACTTTGTAGTGATGGACATTCAGGAGGATGTCCATATCCCTATCATCTTAGGTAGACCATTCTTGAACACCGCACGAACTATCATAGATGTTTATTCTCAGACTATCAGTCTTAGATCTCATGGAGAGACTATCACCTTCAAGATCGATCAAGCTGATCAGTCTATCATAGAGCATGCGGAGATATGTGCGATTTCGACAGGAAGAGTTACCACGGATGATGATTCTGAACCAGACACCCCTATGTCTGACGAGCCCATCACGATTACTTCCGACACTGAGGAAGAAGAGATAGAAGAGGAGACTGAGGAAGAAGAAGAGGAGATAGAAGAAGAAGAAGAGGAAGAGCCAGAGGAAGCTACGCCGCCACACATTCCTGAGAAACACCCTCCGACCGCAGAGATCATGCAAATAGACTATGCTTTGAACTTCATCCCTCTGCCGGAGAGAGACCCAAAGGAACCTTCGATTGACCACTCCTTGGATGATGATTCTCTACTTAAGCCACATATACCTCCTCGAGGGATTCCACCCCTTGACTCATCCGAGCCTCGATCACATTTCGAGCTTGGAGGTACATTTGGATCAGGTGATGATTCTGATTCCCAAGACGAGAGGGATATCGAGATGGACTCTTCCCAGCCAGTATCACAGATCACCGACGAGTCTCAGCCACTCACCGACGCTGTTGAGTTTCCAGACACTTCAGCAACCGAGAGTGACGAGGACGATATCGTTCTCATGGATGTTCCGATCGATACCCGCTCCATTCGCCTTCACCACACTCAAATCATTCTCCCTCCAGTCATTATCCCTCCTCCTACTACAGGAAATACCGAAATCCCAGTCGTGTCTGAACCAGAAGAAATGCTTAGTGCTATTGAAGAACACGAGGAGGATTTCCAAACTCTGATTGCGATTATACGAGATTCTACTATTGAATACACGCAACGTCAGAGGGATATTATTGAGGACATTGAGACTGAATATGAGGTTTATCGAGCCAACTCTTACCTGAGTCCGCAACATCTAGTTAGTCGCATCAATACCTTCGCCAACGACCTCGCAGGAGAATCATCAGACAATGATGAGCCTTTCCCCGATGAAGAGGAATTCTATGAAACACAGAAGACCACGTATGGCCGGGTGTATCAAGCATTTATCAGGTCCGCATTTCCATATTCACACCAACAGATGGAGTTTCTCCAAAATTTCAGACACAAAATGGATTATGCTACTGGGAATCCTGAAAACGAAATAGATGTTCAGCTAATGGCGGATCTCAAGGGACTTCTAGATTCTATGGCCGATAATAATCACATTGACGAGTCCTCACCACACAGGTTTTTCATCAGCTGCACTATCGAGCATCATGCCCAGATAATTGTCGAAAAGTTAGAACACGTCAGTTCAGACGAGAGAGCACGTGCCATCCCTTCTTCTGTTCCAGAAGGTTTGACGGTTAACGTTGCATATTTCGTCTCTGAACGACTTAAAGACATTTTCGGTTCTATCCTATGGGAGCAGCCCAGACAGCTATTCCACAATGGGCTACGAGAGATTTACAACAGGATGATTAACATCTTCCTGAAACCAGAGCTCACGTATACCGACCATCAGAAACAGCTGATCCAAGGCATATTCAGATCCATTGAAAAACTAGGGCAAGACATCAGCAATGCCACTCATGAGGACATCCACCTACGCTTCTTCGGATTTATGGACACCCTACGGACAGATCGACCGGTGCGTGAGACGCTTGAGCACGATGGAGCCACCCTTGTGGACACTAATGGACCAATCTCCAAGGCAGTCCAAGATGCTATAATGGATCTTTTATACTTGCAAAGAACTGCTGAGGAGCATTTCCATACCTATCCTCTTCATGTGGAAAGAATCCCGAACATCACAGAAGTCGTCACACGACATTTTATGAGATTCTACCCACCAAACCCCAGGACACTTCCATTCCGCATCCCAAGTCCTGGGAGATCCTCTTCTGGCTGATCCAAGAGGAAAAGTCGAGCCCTCGACTTTAAATAGAAGCGCTTCTCGGGAGGCAACCCGTGCAATAAGTATCCTTAGTATTAGTATTAATAATATTAGTTTTTAAATTCCAAGAAGTGATATATCTCTGACTATCTTTCACACTTGGGTATACCAAATGCTTTCAAAACACCACTTCAGCTTTTACCACCTAATCCAGGAAAATAGGAATTAAATTTTAAACAAGACATGTGTTTCGAGCATTTGAGGTACTTGCGTGCTACTTTCACGCATTATGCTCGAACTCGTTTAAAAGCACATGACTTAAAACTCATTTTGAATTAGAAAACATCTTTTCATCCTGGATTTAGGCACTTTCAGTAAAAAGCTATAACAAGAAGTCGGTAAAAATATACCCAACGTGTTCACACCTACGAGATATCTTCACAAGAGAGTGAAAGAAGTGTAAAGATGGAGGACAAAGCTGCTAATTGTAAACTGCGCACGCCAAAGCCGAAAGATCTACATGGAGCCGCCGCTAAAGAAGAATTCCTGTCAGGATCTCCTCTTCAGCGCATCTTCCAGAATTCCATCCTTCTACATTCGCTTCAATAGGGGAGTTCTCTCGTTCTCACTCTCGTTTTTGATATGATTGTTAGCTTTAAATTCTCATTAAAGTAGTCTATGCCATATCCCCAGCTTATCACTAAGTGTGGGATTCCAGCCCAAAACAAACACTTGAGTAACATTTTCTGATATGTTCAAACTCTAAGTGTGGGATTTTTCTCAAATCCCAACTCAAGAGAACATTAGGGACAATGTTCCTCTAAGTGTGGGATAGCGGTATAGAATACCTTAGGTTTGCTTGTTTGATTCTTATTTCCAAAAGCAAACTCGGAAAATGTTCCTCAATTTGTTTAAAAAACTCACTTTTGCTAAAATTTTCAAAATTTTTGAGTTAAAATGTCTTAAGAAGGAGCATTTTCATATATGAGTAGGGTATTTTGGAAATTAAGAGTAAATAAGATAGGAATTTCTTAGGTCTAAAATGATAATCTAAAAGGGGCATCGCATGGCTAGGCACAAACAAACCCAAAAACTTGCAGTGAGGTATCTTGAGCCAATATAAGCATTCATCTTTAATGCTTCACTATTCGTTTGTTTGAGTGTGCCGATGCATGCATCCGGAATTAGAACTTGCTCCTGGTATGCACTTCGAGACCACATTGGTAGAGTACCGTACGCGGTATAGGTGCAGTTAGATGACCTTGACATTCCTTAGGATTTAACCCATTTTTATCATATCTCTTCAAGCCCAAAACCCTTCCAACACTCATCTTTAGTGTTGATGATCCACTTAGATAACCCTGTTGAGCCTTAACCTGTTCGTTTCTTTCAAAACCCTTTAAATCTTAACCCACTTATTCCACACCCACCAAAAATCTTATCTTAGAAATTTTAAACTTGTGGAAAATGTCATTTAAATGTCCTTTTTGCTTTCACTCCAAATCACAAATACTAGTGTTTACTCAAATTCTCTCGCGTGCGTTCCCTTGATAAATCAAAAGTTGAGAGATTATGGTGTGAAAAATTGACACCAAGTAAATGCAAAGTCATCAAAAGGATGAAAAAGATGAAAGAAAGAAAAGGATTTCAAAAGGGCAAAAGAAAGAAACAAAATAAAATCCCTAGAAAAGCCCAAAAAAAAAAAAAAAAAAAAAAAAAAAAAAAAAAGCTAAGTGCTTCAAATCTCTCGAAAATTCCCGCTCTTATAAAAGTCATAAATTCCTTCGTGTATTTTCAAAAGATAGAAGTCAAAATAGCTATCTTCCCGTACTGTTATCCGTTTCCGTTTTCATTAAAAAGGTTGTTTAAATAATGTTTTTCAAAAGTTTAGAAGTCCTAAGATAAGCAGAACCCTTTATAACAATTAAAAATTTCCACTTATCCATACCCCGTAACCCTCACCTGCCATTACAACCCACTTTGAATGTCCTGGGATAGCTAGCACCGTCCTCACCTAAGTGGTGGAGATATGATTCTCGAGCAAGCCTATGACGATGGATGTTGCATGACTGGCTTATGAGCGATTTCGTTTGATTAGATTGATAGGTAACCCGAAACACTTCTTGAGTGAATTGAGTGACCACCTTGTGAGATCGCCTAGTCATGTATATTCCAAGATCGCGAGAATTGAAAGCATGCCTAAGAGAATCATTTCATGCCTCTGAAAGGAATACCTTACTTTCTCTTATTTCCAGGATATGTTACTTGTATATGAAGATGGTTGTTTTTGATATGTTTTGACTCACCCCAAAAATAAACTCGTTTTTTCAAAATGTTTTTCCTAAAAGCAGGTGAGAATTTTGAGTTTTGCTTGAGGACAAGCAAAGTCTAAGTGTGGGATATTTGATGACACGCAAAAAGTCATGTTTTTGTGTGCCATTATCTCACCATTTTAGCCCAATTATTAATGAAAACACTTAAATATGAACTTAAACATCACATTTCATCATAAGGGCTAAAATATAGACGATGTTTCAAGAATCAATCAAAAAGACCTAAAAACGAGTAAAATAGAGCACAAACGATCATTGAATCCTCCGTTCACGCATTTAAGCACAATTTGATCTATACTTGGAATTTTGACCTCTAACTTATGTCATTTTCTTCGTTAGGAAATTACGAAACCGTGAGCGCGAGAATCACTCAAAACGGATAAACGACGAAGAAGTTACGCCCGAACGAAGAAACAAAGAACCGAAGAATCAGGATACGGGAGAGCTAGACCGTATACGGCCAAACTAGACCGTATACGGCCTAGCACAGACCGTATACGGCCTAGCTAGACCGTATACGGCCTAGCACAGCCGTATACGGCTTGTGTTCTCCCGTATTCACCCTACGTTCTCCCGTACACGCTCCAGTTCTCCCGTATTTGCCCTAGCTCAACCGTATCGTGCGTTCAGGCGATTAAAATTTGATTTTTATTCGGGTTTGCGATACGGTTGTGCGTTTGAAGTTTTGGATACGGTCTACGGATACGGTTGTGCGAGTTCTATATATAGAGGCTTCATTTCTTCATTTTACACATCCAAAAAAAACACACTATCCACACATTCAAGAATCACTCCAACAATCACTCTTTTACGTCTTTAATTTCTTAGTTTAGTTAGTAGATTTCTCTCTCTAGCACTACTCTTAGGAGTTAGAGGAGAAATATTAGGATATAATTAGTCGTAGATTAGCGGCTAGTTAGAAGGGGCAATATTGTAATATCGCTTGGCGCGTACTAGAAGTTCTGCTCGTGTAACGTTCAAGTTGTATTCAGCTACGCTCTTATTACGGTTATATCTATCCTTTATCTATTTCATTATGATGATTGTTATTACTTTTGTCATGCTAGATTTAGGATTGGTTGCCATGATTAGCGAGTAGTGATATTGCGTGTTTGCTATGATGTAGTTAGTCGTAAATTGGTTGGAATGATGCTATGAAAATTAGTGCTTTGATTCACTTTCTATTTATGATTTTAAACCTATCAAACTAATCGCCTTTCAACCAGTAAACGTGATTACGGCCTTAATGATGGGACGTCGCGAACCCCATCAAAGGTGTAACACCCGCCAAATTAGGACTAGTAATTAGTGCCTAATCATATGTTAATACATGTAATTAGTTCCTGGTTAGGCTAATTAATGTATCGAATTATATATATATTGTTGAATATATACGAAAATGCGATTTGATTAAATCGTACGCAGTTTAAATCGAATGTATTTCGATTCAATTTAATACGGACGTTGGTGACTCATTTTATTAAATAACACTTTTATGTCAAAAATATTATTATGATAATATTTCGTATTCATTCGTATCGTACAACCCAAAACTTACATAATGTAAAATATTTAAAACGCGCAAACTAAATAAACTAATTTACGTTTTATAACACAAATATAAATATTTTGTAAAATATTCAAACAATATATCGCGTAATAAATCGTATTTTAAAACTCATAATTAAAATGTAAATAATCGTTTAACGTTAAACGACGGAGCAAACGAACACCACACGGAACGCGGGGCGAAAACTGGAAAAGTGGGGATAAACCCCACCTCCCATCTTTCTTTCTTCATTTTATCACTTTTCTTATCTCTCTCTCTCCTATTTTCTCTCTACTAATCAAAATCACCACCATCCACCTAAATCGCACAATACTACTACCAAACGCAACCGGATCACCAATATTTTTAGAGATTCACCACCACCTCGCGACGATCTACAACGCTACCTTTCCGGATTTTCATTTCGGCAAATTGTAAGTTTCTGACAAAATCCCGAAATCACTCGATTCTTTGTATTTTTCATTTGTGGTTGTTATTATAACTAGTATATGTCCATTACAATGTATAGAACACGAAATTATAGCTTGAAAACGGGTTAAAAACGGATTTTTGGCCGGAAAATGTTGAACAGCCGGACTTTCTGGGCTGGTGTTCATCCATGCGACACAAGCATTGTGTCGCATGTTGTGTCGTATTTTACCCTTAGTGTCGCACGTTATGTCGTATTTCCCATGTTATGTCGTACCTTATGTCGTACCAAATAATTAGTGTCGCAAGTCCTGCGACACAACCACTATGTCGCATACCCCATACGACACAATCACTATGTCGCTGTTGAATCAGCATTTCGCATTCATGCGACACAACCCTTGTGTCGTATAGACATTGTGTCGCATTCTTATGCGACACAACCCTTGTGTCGCATAATCACTTTTGTGTCGCATATTGTGTCGCAAAACACAGAAAACTCAGATTTTTACTAAGTGTCGAGACTCGAAATTTATCACTCGATTTTACCCGAATTCAGATTCCAGATGCGTTTTTCGTCAAAGCAATATAGTAGAAATAAAAATTTTCCAAGCTGACCTGGCAGCTCGACCCCAGCCAGGGGCTCTGCCCCTTGGACCCCGCCAGGGGCTGCCGCCCCTTGGACCCCGCTACCAGGGGCGCTGCCCCCGGACCCCCATACTTAGATTCCGTAACGGTTTCTAAAATACAATCAAAACACATTTTCAAGTAAAACGCCACGAAATCAAAATAATAATAGTTGAGATTATTATTACAAATCTGTCACCAACGGGCCGTACATGTTTTCAAACACTTAACAAATCAACCAAATCGTAGTAATTTGGACATATATATAGTTGTGTAACAACTACAAGGGTGATCTTTTGAGATACCCAATCATGATTATAACCATCGCGTGTCGTGGACACCCTCAGGTTACAAGTCTTTGGACTTCATATTCGGCTAATCAACTTACGTTTGTGTAAACGCATTCAGACTCAGGTGAGTCTCATAGCCCCTCTTTTTACTGTTTTACTCAGGGGTGTGATATACTGCTCAAACTTTTAACATGTGAACGCAAGTACCAACTTTTCATATACTACATGAGTTTTTCGAAACTAATCATTTAAAGTCCTCCGTCAGCATAGTTGTTAATACGTTGTAGCGTGAATATTAGTATATGGTACCATATAGGATTGACCCTCCTCGTTCGGGTTAGCAAGCACTAACCGGGTAAACGGACGTACTAATATTTGGGAAGACGAATGTTGATTAGGCATTCGTGGAGGCACCTCGCCCGGAATTCTCTATAGGGGACCCGGCCCTCGAGTTAAGCTCAACTATGTGCTCATGGCTGTATACACGATGATTTTCATTTAATTGCTGGATGCAATTCATTATTTAATTGCTGGATGCAATTCATTATTTAATTGCTGGATGCAATTCATTATTTAAATCTTGCGGTTCATACGATATTACTTGATTTCAAACCTGTGAGCTCACCAGCTTTATAGCTGACCTTTTAGCATATATCGCAGGTACCCAGCAGTAGGATGTTTCTGCTTCAGGAGTTAGCTCGAGTCAGCATACAGACGATTGAGATTTTCTTGCATTAGTATATTTTTGTACAAGTACTTATGTACTGAAATCTCATTTTAATTAAACTCGAGCTATGTAAAGCTTTAAATGTTGTAAACATTTCTATTATCAATATATTTTGTTAAAACGACGCATATAGAGTCGTTCACTATATATCTTTGTGCTTTGTTATTGATTAGTAACACCCAAATCAAGCTTCCGCAAATCATCAAATTTGGGGGTGTTACAAAAGGTACTTAGTTATCTGTGTCAAACATGAACATGGTCTGATTTGTTAATCGTGTAAATATCGCTTTCTAAGTGAACGCTAAGTACATCGTCATCGTGGAAATACTGCTTTCTAATCTGAACGCAAAGTACACTGTGATTATGGAAATATGGTTTTCTAACTGAACACCAAGTACACTGGAGCCGTGGAAATAATGCTTTCTATTCTGAACGCAAAGTACACTGTACCCGTGGAAATATGGTTTTCTAACTGAACGTGAATATTACACTGTTGACAAGTCAGGGATTTATTGGGACTTAAAAGTAAGGGCTGGTTTATATCATAGATGGATAATATTATGCTTAAATACAAACTTAGTTAAGTAGTCTGGGTTAGCCTTTGTGAAGCAATGTAAGGTACCGTAAGTCGGTTGATTACTCTGTATAGCGTCGACAACACCTCCGGTGTAGTTAATACGTGGAAGCCGAGGAAAAACCGCAGTTACTAAGCCTTGTAGAATAACGGCAAATCTGTGATTAGCAGAGCTGGTACCGACTAGGTCCTTGGTTCATCAATGGAAACACTTTCAGTGGAGTACAGTGTGGTAATCACGGAAAGAGTCGTTGCTATCAGTCTATGTGAATCACCGAATCATGACCCAACACCCAGACTCACTAAACCATCGATAGAAAGTAATCAAGCACACTCTATAAACTTGGTCTTAAATATTTTATTTAAATTAGATATTATTGTGGGGTTAAGAAAGGTCGGACATCGAGTTGGTTTGTTGCCTTATTCATGCACCCAGGGTTTCATCCCAGATAAGGGTCACTATACCTTCACCGGTTAGTGTTGTGGGCTGGATAAACTACTCCGATCAGAATCAGGATAGCCTAGTCGCTCAGTGACATACTGATCGAGAACTCTATCAGTAGGGGGCTAGTGCTTACTCCACAGATACCTGAAATAAATAAAATACAAACCTTTAGAACACGTTTTCATACATCATACATCATTCCAATCAATAAGGCTACCGAAATCATAGCAAACACCCTCTCTAGATTATCTGCTATCTACATTTACTTTATCTGCTTTAATTTACATTTCCTGCCTAAGTATAAAAAAAAAAAAAAACCAAAAACAAAACCACCAATCAAAAATCTTTAAAAAAAAAACCCGCTAGATTGATAAGTACGCCTGTTTCGTCCACGATCCACAATACACTGACTCAGAGAACGACCCTAGGTCATCCTTGCTGCTATACACCAATAGTAACTAGGTATACTTAGGCCCCGCAAATATAAATTTTAAAACCCTCTGATCGCCGCTCTAAACGAGAGGTCCGCAACGACGCGAGTAAAATCGCGACCGACCGTTCGGGCGGCATCAGGTATCAGAGCCACACGTATTGTTGTAATTAGTTAGATATGTTAAACATAAAATTTTTGGGGGATATGTTTGTTTTGTTTTGGTTCTACTAAATACAAAGAAAAATTTGGTTTTGGTTGCATGAGATCTAGTCGACCAACAGTTAAAGAAAAAATAATATTTTGTATGTTGGTTGCGTAGGACGAACAGAGAGAAAAATATATTTTTTTTGTATGGGCACATGTCACGTACTGACGTACAGGGACAACACCAAAGTTTTTTTTTCCCTTTAAGTTGTATGGGATTGGGATCCATTTCACATTCACAAAAGAAGTTTTTTTTTAAATAATTTTTGTATATTAAATTGCTAAACTTTTAATCCCATTGAAAATTTGATGTTTAACTACAATAATAACATATTTAATGTAAATTGCTTTGTTATTATTTGTGTACTTTTTATTAACTAGATAAAAGTGTATCCATGAAATTCATGCATAATTTGTCATGGATATCACTTTGATATATTGATATGCTAATTAGAATTAATTGTTAATTGAGATGGCATGCTTAAAAATTGATTAGTGTAATTATATGTTACTTGTTTAAATTGTTTAATTGACAAGGAACACATGTCCCTAGTTTGTCATGCTTTAGGGTTCCACCCACCAAAAGTTGCATGAAAATTAATTGTTAATTGTTTAATAGTTTTAGTAGTTTGAATGACACATACTAAAACATAGTGGCCATATGATCAATGCCCCTTAAGCTAGTCGATTAGTTTAGTTTAATTGTTTGTCAATTGTTGACTTGTGACGCAAAATTGTTTTTAGAAAATAAATTTAAACTTGACTAATAACTATGAAATAAGATTTATTATTTTCTTGCAAATCTTATTGTCAACTCGGGTTGGGCTCACATACCGTAATTTTCTCCCACGACGAGATTTGCAAGTTAATAATTTGTTTTAAACCACAACTAGGAGCTTGTATAGGAGAGGTATTTTCTGCTTGGTGCCTAGATGACGGGTTGGATAAAACGATGAAAAGATCTTAGCCCCTCCTCTGGCCTCTTCATGGCCTCTCTTGTACATGGCCAAAAAGGCTTAAAACATGTTGAATCGTCAATTTTAATAAAAGTGCAATCTCTAATTTAATATTAATATTAAATTAGACATCTTGACGCACATAACTTAATTGAAGAATGTTTTTATTAAAACCTATGATACGAAGATGTGTGCATGCTTCTTCGTACATATTTGATACATATTATCAAATAAATTACCCATTTAAACTTAAGTCATTGCCATCCAATCGTAAGAACACTTGCAGTTGCTTTTTACTCTGCGTGAGACGTAGGTAAATTGCAATCCCAAGGTAAATCACCACTCATCGTGAGACGGTGGTGGACTATTTACAGTTCTTAATTGGACGACTTAAAACGAGTTAAGCGGTGAGATCCTTAAGCCCGTGGCAAAAGATGGGATGAAACATGTTTACAAATTCACTTATGCTTGCTTCATAAATATTATTTGTAAGTCCCATAATTCTAGGAATTGCACTTGTAATGCAATTATTGATCGTCACTTACCTTTTTGAATACACCATTGCTAGCAGATCAACTGATGTGATGGTGGTATGTCAAATAGGATCCTAGCCTTAAGAAAATTAATTGTTTATATATATATATAAACATTTGGGTATTTAATTTTCTTTTAAGGATGTATTATCGAAAATACTAAATTCGAACTTTTATCTATTGTAGATGGCAAATCCTGCACTGAACTCGAATTATTCGGCTTTCAGGCAAATGCTAGAAAAGAAAAACTTTCTGGAATTAATTTCAATGATTGGTTTTGTCAACTAAGGATTGTCCTTCGTGTTGAAAGGAAAACAGAAGTCATTGAACAGTCGATGGGACTTGTTCCTGATGCTACTACTGGTCCTGTTAAGGAATTAGCAGCATCGTATGCTCTTTATGATCGTCATAATGAAGTTGCTTGTTTGATGCTCGGCAGCATGACTCCCGAACTTCAAAACCAATATGAAAATCATATTCCACTTAATATGATTACAGAGCTGAAATCGGCTACTCCACAAATCCTTGTGATTAGAAGTAGAAAGATCCAGAAAGATAAGAAACCGCAAATTAGGGGAAAGGCTAAGGGAAAGCAAAGTGCTTATGTCCCTAAACCTAAGAAAACCCCTTCAGCAAAGAAAGAGCATCCGACTAATGATGAGGCGTGTTACCACTGTGGGACACTGGAAAAGGAACTTTCCTGCCTATCTTGCTGAGTTGATGAATAAGAAGAAGAAGCTAGCCAGCTCGACTGGACCTTCAAGTATCTTCACGATAGAATTATATTCTTTCTCTAAATCAAATTCCGAGGTATATGACACTTGGTGTGGTACTCACATTTGTAATACCCTATAATGAATTAGAGGAAAGAAGAAACTGAAACATGGGGCACTCTACTTGTACAATGGTGTACGTGAAGCAGTAATGTCATTGGAAGTTTTGACTTAATTTTGCCTTCGGGCTTAGTTATTGTATTAGACAATTGTCATTATGCACCTGCTATTACTAGAGGTGTTGTTTCAGTTTCACTTTTGAAAGATAACGGATTTATCAATGTTTTCAATGATTATGGTATTTCAGTTTCTTAAAATGATGTTCATTATTTTAATGCTATTCCTTGTGATGGTATTTTTTGAAATTGAGATGCATGATCATGTTTCAAAAGTTAATTCTATGTATTCTGTTAGCAATAAAAGAGCCAAATATAATTTGGAGTCTACCTATCTTTGGCACTATCGTCTTGCAAACATTGGCAAGAAACGCATTGAAAGGCTTCAACGTGAAGGGCTTTTAAAATCAAATGATGATGGATCATTTGATAAATGTGTATCTTGTATTTCTGGCAAGATGACAAGAAAACCCTTTCCGCATCAAAAGCAAAGGGATGAAGATTTACTTGGAATTATACATACGGATGTTTGTGGTCCATTTAGACATGTGTCAAGACAGGGTGCTAGCTACTTCATCACTTTTACTGATGATTTCAGTCATTATAGTTATGTTTACTTGCTTAAACATAAACATTAAGACTTTGAAACATTTAAAGTGTTTGAGAGTGAAGTAGAAAATCAACTCGGTAAGACCATCAAGATCCTTCATTCGGATCGAGGTGGTAAATACTTAAGCCAGGAGTTTAAGGATTATCTGAAAGCGTGTGGATTGTCCAACAGCTTACTCTTCCATACACGGAGTGTCGGAGAGGAGGCATCGAACCTTGCTAGACATGGTAAGATCCATGATGAACCTTACAACTCTGCCATTATCATTTTGGGATTATGCTCTTAAATCTGCTGTACGTATTTTGAATATGGTTCCAACCAAGAAGGTGGATAAGACACCACATGAATTGTGGCATGGGAAAGTCCCTAATTTATCTTATTTAAAGGTCTGGGGATGTGAGGCGCTTGTGAAGCGGGATATGCCTGACAAACTCGAGCAAAGATCTATTAAGTGCATCTTTGTAGGATACCCAAAGGAAACAATGGGTTACTACTTCTACAATCCTTTTGAAAATACTGTTAAAGCTGCTAGATATGCCGAGTTCTTTGAAAAGAATCTCATAGCTCAAGAAAACAGTGGGAGGGTCGTAGAACTTGATGAGAATCAAGAGGAAGATGCATCACCTTCTATAAACACTAGCGAACATCAACTTGGGGGGGGGGGGGGAAGTATTCAAAGTGTTGAACCTCAAGTCGATGTTGTTCCAATTCGTAGGTCCGCAAGGACAATATGTGCTTCCGAAAAGTTGTGTCTAAATGTAGAAACTGAGGAACACATGTTAGAGGATCTTAATGAACCTCCTAAATTTCAAAGCTGCATTATCAGATTAAAATCTGAAAAATGGCTTGAAGCTACGAATGTGGATGGGAATGTACACACTTATAGCTCGTCTTGTAGCGAAGGGTTATACTCAAATCTACGGAGTTGACTATGATGAAACCTTCTCTCATGTAGTAGACATTAGGGCTATTATGATTCTTTTAGCCATAGCAGCGTACTATGACTATGAGATTTGGCAAATGGATGTCAAGACTGCCTTCTTAAATGGTTATCTAGACGAAGAGGTCTATATGGATCAACCTGAAGGTTTTATTGATCCAAAACATATCAGCAAAGTATGCAAGCTTCAAAGGTCCATTTATGGACTTAAGCAAGCATCAAGGAGCTGGAATAAGAGGTTCGATGAGGAAATCAAAAAGTTTGAATTTACTCAAAACCCTGATAAGCCATGTGTATATCAAAAAGCTAGTGGGAGTAATGTTAATTCCTTGTCTTATATGTTGTGGACATATTGATCATAAGAAAATCACATTTCAAAGTTACAAGATGTAAAATCCTACCTTGGAAAGTGTTTCGCTATGAAAGACTTGGAGAATCAACATTCATACTTGGAATCAAGATCTATAGAGATAGAACTAAGCAGTTAATTAAACTAAGTCAAAGTGCTTATATTGATAAGATCTTAAAGAGATTTAAGATGAAGAATTCTAAATGTGGAAATGTACCAATGTTAGAAAGATTTGACTTAAATAGCAAACAGTGTGCTTCTACACCTGTTGAGGTGGGGCGTATGCAAAGGATTCCTTATGCTTCTGCTGTTGGATCTATTATGTATGCGGTTAGATGCACTAGACCTGATGTGGCATTCGCGCTAAATATAGCCAGCTATTTTCAACAGAATCCAGGTGAAAGTCACTGGACTGCTATGAAAAATATTCTCAAGTACCTGAGAGGCTGAGAGCTACTAAGAGATATGTTCCTTTTTTATGGTGGAAATCCTGAAGCTGAGCTCAAAGTGACTGGTCACAGTAATGCTGGATTTCAAACCAATAGAGATGATATGAAATCTCAGACAGGATACGTCTTCATCTTGGATGGAGAATCAATAGAAAGGGTTCGTTATGAAGCAATCAAAACCTGCCATGTCTACAACTGAATCAGAGTACATAGCATCTTTGGAAGCTGAGATGGAAGCCCTCTGGATTAAAATATTTATTTCTGGGCTTGACGTGGTACCCACAAATAAACACCCCATAGAGTTATACTGCAATAACTCAGGAGCAATTTTAATTGCTGATGAACCTGGAGTTCAGAATGGGGCCAGACATTATCCTAAAAGATATCACTATATTCGAGAGTAGATCGAATTAGGTGATATCAATCTACTCAAAGTTCACACAGATGATAATCTAGCTGATCCATTTACGAAGGCTTTACCTAAAGGAAAGCTTAATCAACATGCCGAGGGCATTGGACTTCGTTTTGCTAGATATTTCATGTAACTCTGTGTTTCGTATTTGGATAAAGGATGTTAAACAATTATTATCTAATAAATGAATTAAAGTACCTGGTATGTTTGTTTTCATTTGATAATTAATTGTATCCTATTTTTGCATGTTTAAATCCTTGAATAATTCTTAAATTATTCTAAAATGTCCATTATCGATTAGCTATATGGGAATATAGTTAAACTAAGATAAATCTGAGTGATTGGTTTGGATGGTCCCACCAAACTCACATGGTATTCATAAGATGCATATCGGACTACCCCAACTAACAAGTTATCACTTTATGGATCGACGTCATCAAGTAAAACTTGTAAATGGTTGCTTTACTTATCCTTAGACTTGAGATGCAAGTAGGTCTTGCATGTATGGATTGCATCTTCTTGATATAGTTCTAGCTATCCTGAATAAGGTAGTAATAAAGGGCTATTTTCATAAGTGTAGTGAATTACATGACTGACACGTGTAGTCAAGATAGGATTTGTTCCTTCAATTAGCTATTGAAGAATGATACCACTGGGCCCCTCATTAGAGTTAATTAAGATGTGTGTATGGCCATACCCAAATGAAATCCAGATGTGTCTCGATTGATTTGGTAATCTTAATTGATTAAAGGAATGAGAAACGGAATCGTTAAATTATGGAATGACTTTGATCCATATCCATATATAACAAAGGTATCTGAAACAAAGGGATAGTAAACACAGAAATCATTTTAATATACTTCAAGAAACTATACTTAAATATTTCTGGGAGCATTGGCGTGTTGCTAGACGCTTACCAATGTTATTGCATTTATTATGACATGCTCAAGTGGGAGCTGTTGGGAAATGACCATGTCAAATAAGCGCATGTCCGGAAACGTTTAAGCCTACGGGGTCACACGCGTTAACACGTAGATACCACTTATTTAACCAAGTTAAGTTAACAGTAATAACTAGTTGAGTTATTAGTTAATTTGAGATCATTTAATAAATGTTATTAAGTGATAAAGTTTAAGATGAAAGTTATTAGGACTAAACTGTTACTTCTAATTACTTAAAGGGTTTATAATAATTAATAATAAAAGGTTATTATTATTATTAAATTATAAAAGGATTATTTATATTATTAATATATATATATATATATATATATATATATATATATATATATATATATATATATATATATATATATATATATATATATATATGACCCTTTGTCATTAAAAATTAAAAGATCTCTTTTGTGTGTGAGATACGGACGAAAAATAAAACCCCAAGTTTGGCTTGTTTGTTTTCTACGTACGAAGGAAAAAACCCCAAGGGTTGTTTGTTGTTTTTTCCGTAAAACACAAAATCAAGGGTTAATTAATTGGTTAATTGAACTAGCATTCGGGTGGTTATCAATGACGTGTTGTGTGTGCGATCGTAGAGGGTTTTACCATTAGTGAAACCTATTCGTTTATTAAACGATTAATTGGAGCTAGCTAAAAGGTACACGTTTTCTATCTTAATTAATTATAAATACATGTTTATTCGCTTCCGCAATTGTGTGACAATTTGTTTATATCTTTATGCGATATTCTAACATTAAGTCCATAGCAAGAGAACATTTACTTTCAATAAAGAATTGTCTGCAGTTATTCGAGTTCCTGGGAGTATACCACACTCAGAATGTTCAGGTCATCAAGATTCAAAGCATGTAAACGTACACTTTAAAGCTGCACAAGAAAGCAATTCAAATTCTCTTTTCTTTCACAATGGCACAATCGCATAGGAGTAACACTTGGAATACAAGCAGCTTTAAACTTTTTACTACTCGAGTCCATGCTCTTTTGTTTCAAAAAACAAGAGGTAATATTAAAACAACCCATTATGACCCATTGCAAAAACTGCTCTATTCAAAAGAAAAAGAAAGGGTTGATACAATTCTTTTACCAAATTAAGTTCAAGAATGTTGATCTCATCGCTGAAGGAACACAACCCCATTTCTCTATACCAGATTTAATTTCTAATTCCTTGTACTCAAAGTCGATTTCCTTCAATGTTTCAATATATTCGCTAACAAAACTGAAAAAAAATAATAAGCAAACATCAAAAGAAACAGGCTTCCACCCATGTCTACATTGGTATGAAGTTCAACTACCTGATGGGTACAGCTAGAAGACTTTTGACACCTTTCTTCCCAAATTCAATGATTGTCTAGAGTTTCAACCATTCTGCAGGGCCAACTCTACTTCAATAAAAATAATCAACACAACCAAGTAAACATGATAATTCGTTTTGAGTAGAGATGACATTTTAAGCCAATTTACTAATGAATCGATCAATCAGTGTTATATTATATCTTAAACTGATCAAATTCCTAAATTTTATAATAGCGGGAGAGGAAACGGGTCAATTGGGTATAACAGATCACAAGTCGCCAAAAGGTACTTTTAATGAATAATACTTCCACTGTAAACTCTTCATACCTCAACTGTAGCACCTTTTCTTGTAGGGATGCAGAAGAGTTGCAGTGTTTCCTATACCACTAAACTTATAAGAAACGTGAGCATTAGGTGCAGCAGGTATCAAAATAGTATGACCAGGCAGTTGTTTTAGCGTCCAAACATTATTCAATTTCCATTGCTACCATTCACAAAAACATACCTTTTAGAACTTTTCCTCAAACCTAAATTAGAAAGAGCTAGAGATATGAAATTTGAGGCAAAAAGAAGAAAAAGAAGTATTCTCCTTTCTTCGAGTTCTGGAAAACTGCACTTGCCTTGATTCTAAAATAATTTTTGGATAAAAAGAGCGTTTAAATATAAGATATCATCTAATACCATTATGTGAGCAATCTCCATAAACATATTTATCGCCAACTAATCCACAATGATAACCCGGATAAAACTATGTCTGATAGGCGATGTTGAAAATTAGATATACCAGTAAACTAACTCTGGCCCAACCCATACAACTGCAAATTAGATATACTCTTAAACTAACATCAACCAAGCATAAATTTTTGTAAGAAAAACTCAATATCAAAATATATGCTAAATGCCTAAAAGCATATCTAGCTATAATAGAGTGATTGTCTAAATCAATGTTCACTCCCAAAACGCACGTCCAAACACCCCGTAAAGGATGGTAGCAGGAAGTCCCTTTGGACAGACACTATATTGCACACCCGTATAGGAATATAAAGAAAAATAAACGCTAGAATAAAAGAATTTATTGTTCAAGTTCTTCGGAAGCAATCAAGAGAACACACTACTTCATTTTGAGGTAGCAAAAATGTAAAACCATAATCGAAATAAGAACCATTACCAGGTTCCTTTCTTTCTGATCAATCTGCTACAAATTGTCATCAGAAATTTCAAGGTCCAATTTATCACGCTCATTTTCTTTTTCTTTCCTTGGTGTTATTATGCCACACTGCATGAAGTTACAACTTAGTGCAGTCCCATATTAGTGAAAGTAAGTAATTAACAATACTTGAAAAAATCATCTACAGACTCAAACCTTTATTTCTGACTTAGCACTTGAAAAAAGAATAGATTTAGGAGGTTGTATACATCATAAAGGATATGGAATTACACATCACCAAATCCATTATTAGATTGGATTGATGGCTTCAATCCATAAAATCAAAATATTTCATAAAGGTTCAAGGAATAATTGGTCAGGCTATACCCAGTTGAATTAAAAGATACGGTCATACTTCATGAATTTAATCTTCATGTCTAGCAACACTGTAACCATCAAGATGCACAATGAACTACCACAAGGACGCACAATGAACTACCACCAGGTTACTTTCATAAATAGACTTCATTTTTTTCTAATTCATCTAAAACAGATTAAGAAAGAAAGATACCCAATAAAAATTAAAAGAATTGGACATTAAACGTATCAAAGACCAGCCTCAAAACAATCCGTTTCAAACATTGAAACATGATGAGAAAAAAAAAATCTTACATTCTGATTTTGAATTGCACCTTTTTCACCACCATAATAAGCTACAAAAAAAAACCCCAAATAAACAAAAAATTAAGAATGTATAAACAATTTTTCTCAAAATAAGTGGAAATCACCAAATACATTAGAGGTGTAATTAATCGTCGCTTAAAATTTAAGCAATCTAGTTTGTTACCCGATTCATATTAAAGACCATGATAAGTCATCTCGTTTCTCTGATTTCATTATCCAAGTTTTGTCAGCTCATGGAAATCAAATTCATCTCCATCATTTCATCATACAGCCGGTGTGTATCCAAGAAGATGCATATCTTCTGCGTTAGTTGGCAATATTATGACGTTTTTAATACAAAGGAGAACTGAAGTACCCTCTAGAAGCATACCTAACATGATAAAAACCTTGATAGCCAAAAGTAAAACCTATATACATCTCAAATATACTTATCATAATCATAAGTATATAAGATGTATAACCAGAAAATTTTGACCTATATATCAATAGAATGGGTTACCACCATTTCTTCCTTGAAAAGTCGACCACATCATCATTACCTATATATAAGTAGCAGGTTTCGTAGCTGTTGCATACGTTTCTCGTACATCTGATATGCTTATTTAGTCAATCGAGATTAATAGCATTAATATCTTGCATGTTACAGAAAAGCATACTTTAGGAACCAATACGTTTATAAATGTTAATCTTAAAGTACACACACGTGTGACGAAACTGATTACAACTGCCTCAACATGTTGAGTCATTGATTGTGTATTCATTATGATAGTTAGCTTAATCAAAATAGAAGAAGCAATTCAATCATATGCAGAATAACAATTATTTGCACAATTGATTCTATAAACCCTAATTTTAGTTCAAATCAAAAAACCAAAATCACAATACCTTGTGGTGATGATGAAACAAAGTAAATCGCTGTGACACCCGTCAAATTAGGACTAGTAATTAGTGCCTAATCAATTATAATATATGTAATTAGTTCTGTGTTAGGCTAATTAATGTATCAAAATATATATTGTTGAATATATACAATTATGCGATTTGATTAAATCGTACAAGTTTCAAATCGAATGTAATTCGACTCAATTAATACGGACGTTGGTGAACAATTTTATTGAATAATATAATATTATTTAATAACACTATTATATTTAAAATATTATTTTGATAATATTTCATACTTACATCGTATCGTACAAATAACGTCTACGCGATTAAAAGTATTAAAAGCACAAACAAAACGTAACAAATTAGGTTATATTATATAACTCAATTATTAAGTATTTGACTAAATACTTCAACGAAAAATATTGAGTAATTATTCGCATTTTAAAATGTATATTCAAACGTATAAAATAATCATTTAACGTTTAAACGATCGGAAAACGAACACCGCACGGAGCGCGAATGCACGGGGTTAAAAATTGGAGACCCACACTCTGGTGGGCCCCCACCGAAATCAGCCAAGGGTGAGGTCATCACCTCCCCACCCTCACTCTCTTCCTCATTCAACACCCACTCTTTCTCTCTCTTTCTCTCATTTTCTCTCTAAACTAAACTACACCACCACCATCTAAATGCAACAAAAACTAACATCAAACACCATCAATCCATCAAGCTCGTTTGGAATAAAAGAACCACCTCGACACGATCTACATTCCTATCTTCTTGGATTTTCACGGCGTTGATTTGTAAGTTTTCCGACAAAAGTCGAAACCCCTCGATTTTACTTACTTTTACTTGATTATGGGTTATTTAAGCTTAAAATGTCCAAAGAAGGGTTGGGTAAAACATTTGGGCCGAACGGTGATCAGAAAACTCGTTTTCGACTCAAAAATCCGTCATCAGACGTAAGTGTCGCACAAACCCGTGCAGCGTAGCATCACTTAATGCGTCATTTAAGTGACGCACTGAGTGTCGCTAAAAGCCCTAACTTAGCGTCACTTGCTTAAGTGCCGCATAAAACCCTTTTTCCCGACACTTGCCTAAGTGTCGCAAATTCAATACCCGACACTCTTAACCGACACTTCGAGCGACACTTGCCTAAGTGTCGCCTATAATCAGACTCTGACATCAAACCGTCACTTGCTTAGTGACGCCCAGAACCCTTATCCGGCACTTATATCCGTCACTTACCTTAGTGACGCCATGTCATGCGTCACTCCTTCAAGTGACGCTAAAAGCTCAGAATTTACCATTTTATGCGACACTTCCTGAGTGTCGCCTAAAACCCTTAAGTGACGCTATAAGTGTCGCATGAAACAGAACCAAGAAAAACACAGATTTTACTAAGTGTCAAAACCTGAAATTTTATCACTCGATTATACACAAATTCGAATTTTAAATGCGTTTTTCACCAAAGCAATATAGTGGAAATAAAAAATTTTCGAGTTGACTTGGCATCTCGACCCCAACCAAGGGCCAGCCCCTTGGACCCCGCCAGGGGTTGCCACCCCTAGAACCCCGCTTACCAGGGGCGCTGCTCCCGGACCCCCGTCACTTAGGGTTTGTAAATACAATTCACCAAGTGTCAAACTTGTATAACACATCGAAATCAAAATAATAATATCAAGATTTTATTACAAGCAGTCACCGACGGGCCGTACACGTTTTCAAATACACAAGTCAATCAACCAAATCATAGTAATTTGGACAAGTCAATCAACCAAATCATGGTAATTTGGACATTATAGTTGAACGAACAACTACAAAGGTAGTCTTTTAAGATACCTATTCAATAAATAACCATCGCGCGTATTGGACGCCCTCGGGTTACAAGTCTTCGGACATCAATTCACAGCTAATCAATTCAGGTTATTTCGATAAACACTCAAGGCTCAGGTGAGTCTTATGGCCCCTATTTCACTGCTTTTCAATCAGGGGTGTGATTACATTGCTTGTTTTATTTACATGTTGAACGCAAGTACAAATCAATCAAATACTACATGAGTTGTTTTCAACTAATCACTAAAGCCCTCCATAGCATAGTCTGGTAATACATCTGTAGCGTGAATGTTAGTATATGATATCATGTAGGATTGACAATCCTTGTCCGGGTTAGCACTAACTGATCAAACGGACATATTAGCATTTGGGAAGACGAGTGTAGATTAGGCACTCGTAGGAGGCACCTCAGTTGGGTTTCCTTAATTGGACCTGACACTCAAGTTAAGCTCAAACTATGTGCTCATGGCTGTATAACTTTTATTTTGCTTAATTGCATTTTGAATACAATTAAATCTTGCGGTTCATACAAATATGTGTTGACATACTAACCTGTGAGCTCACCAGCGTTTCGCTGACCCATTTTAGCATGTATCACAGGTAACCAACAGTAGGTTGGACTGCTCAATCAAGATCAATTAGCTCGAGTCAGCATGCAAACAATCAGAGATTTAGCTGCATTATTACATTTTGCATAGATTAATTATGTATTTAAATCTCTAAATTTCAAACCGAGCAAATGTAACTATATTTTTGATGTAAACTTTGGTTTTATCAATACTAATTGTAAAACGACGCATATAGTGGTCGTTCATTATATCTTGTGTGCTTTGATATTTTATTAGTCGCGCCCCGACCCGATTCGCTTCCGCAACCCGAATTTGGCGGTGCGACAGATTGGTATCAGAGCCTAAGGTTATAGTGAACTAGGTTGCATTTAGTGGGCCTAGACTATGACAGTTAGGCAGTATTCCCTTATTAGGCACGACTAGTTCAGGAATTACAGCATACGACTTTAATTTAACATAGTCTAATCAACTATGTACAATTAAGGAAAGATGATGTAAGGTCTGAAACAATTATGTTGAACAGGAATACACTAGTTGACTCTAACCTCGAGAGAACTGGGACCCAAACATGTATGTGCTAGACACTTTAGGCTATTATATGATATAGGTATATACATGTATATGATAGGCCTCGCTACAGTCTTAGGCTATATTGTATAAGTATTATATAAATATAGGCCTCACACTCTCTCTAACGCTTTGTCTCAGCAATGGCAAACACACCACCCAATTCGTCACGCTCTCGATCTGGGTCATGAAACTCAAGGGTAGCCAGGAGGGACACGGGGTCGCCTTGAGCTAGCCCATACTCTATTCAAAACCAACTCAATAACCAGTCCCAGAGACAAGCAACAACTAGCCAATGGCGATGGTTATCAAATCAACTCCATATTTGGAGGAACGAGGAAGGAATCCAACTCCTCGCCTCAGACGAAGGATGTTCACCTATGGACATCTCTCCGTACACTCAAGAACCGACACACCACACGGTACCAGTGTTAACTGCCGCGTACACCGTCATGAACGTCGGCTGCACGACATGGAAATCGAACTTCAAGAAACCCGAGAAAACTGGATGATAACGGCTCAGGGCCGCATCGCACAAATCTACCTGGATCAGGAAGATCTATCTGAAACCCTTAACCGTACTCACAATCAGGTAGAAGATACCACCCAAACCATGGGAATCGTTCACAAACAAGTTATTGGTAACCGAAACGAGATCTCCGTGTTACAATCAAGGCTACAAGAGTGTGAGACACGTCTAAGGGAAACCGAGGACGCCCTCCGAGTGGTTAACAGACTTGCTGAATCTGTGAACCATCTCACCACACTACTACCACAACTCAATTTATGTCAGAATTAGCTTAGGTTGAATCTGTACTCAATTATGCTTTTGTAGGATCCATGTAATTCGACCGGATGTAACAATTCCCGGTACTTTTGTAAAAACATCTAAGGTTGTAACTTTTGGAACTCGTAACTCGAAATTGTCTATCATCTTTTGGGTTCGTAATATCAATTGACAATTTCCCTCGATTATTCTACATTATTGATTTGTACATGTGATGTTATATATTACCTCTTTTATATATGCACATCGGTTATGATTGTCGTTCCGGTACAATTTCTCATGTACTCTTTGTTTCTTTCTTGAAGAATCATGCCGCCCAAGAAAAAAGTTACAGCGACGCCGAAATCAATGCTATTGTTTCCCGAGCAGTGGCTGAAGCTTTGGCTGCTCGGAACTCACCTCAAAACTCTAGGAGGAGTAATGATACTGCTAAAACTACTCCTGTCATCAAGCCTTGTTCTTACAATGACTTTCTCAGCTGCAAACCGTTATACTTCAAAGGCACGGAAGGTGCTATTGGTCTGATCCGATGGATGGAACGTATGGAATCTGTCTTCAACCTCTGCAACTGTGCTGAGGATAACAAAGTTAAGTTCGCTGCTTACACCTTCCAGGAGGGTGCACTTACGTGGTGGAATACCCACGCCAACTCTGTGGGCATCGAAATAGCAAACCAACTTCCTTGGGCTGAGTTGAAGAAAAAGCTACAGGAGAAATACTGTCCAGAAGAAGAACTGCATCGGTTAGAGGAAGAATTCTGGCACCTGACTGTGCAGGGTACTGATATTGCTGGGTACACTACCAAATTCCAACAATTTGCCTTGTTATGCCCGGGTTTGGTCGATCCGGAAGAGAAATGCATCAAGAGATACATCCGCGGCCTCCCAGAGAGTATTCAGGGGAACGTCGCCTCATCAAAACCAACCACTACTAAGAGTGCAATCCGGCTTGCACACGAGCTCAAGACGCTGATTGTCAGCCGTGAGACACCCAATACCTCCTCCAACAATAAGCGAAAATTCTCTGAACACCAAAACCAACCAAACAAGAAAACCAACACCATCCAAGTTTACAACACCAATTCCGAACCCAAACGTAGCTACACTGGGGACAGACCATACTGTTCCAAGTGTAACTACCACCATGACGGTCCATGCAGTGCTCCCTGCAACAACTGCAAGAGGTACGGGCATTTGACCCGAGATTTCTGAGCCCCTAAACCCAACAACAATACCCAACAACCTAAATCCTGTTATGGATGTGGAGAGGCGGGACATTTCAGGAATGAATGTCCTAAATGAAAGAACAAGGGCAACAACAACAACAATGCAAGGGGAAGAGCATTCGTACTCAACTCTGGGGATGCCCATCAAGACCAGAATGTGGTCACGGGTATGTTCCTCCTCAATAACTTAACTGCTTCTGTTCTATTTGATACTGGTGCCGATAGGAGCTTTATTTCTGATGAGTTTTATCCACTACTTGACATCACCCCCGTGGCCTTAGATGTTAAGTACACCATAGAGCTAGCAAATTGCAAACTCATAGAAACCGATAGTGTGATACCTAATTGCACTTTAAACCTAGCCGATGAAATCTTCTCAATCGATCTTATGCCTGTCGAAATCGGAAGTTTTGACGTCATTGTGGGTATGAATTGGTTGTCCAAGCATCGAGCCGAAATCATTTGTTACCATAAAACCGTTTGTATTCCTCTTCCGTCGGTAGAACCTTGGTCATACAGGGGGAGACCGGTGGGACGAGACTCAACATCATCTCCTGCTTGAAAACCCAGAAATTTCTGAGGAAGGGTTATCCTGCAATCCTCGCGCACATCATGGAGAAAAAGTCAGAGGAGAAGCGACTTGAGGATGTGCCAATCGTTCGAGACTTTCCAGAAGTGTAACACCTGCATAATTAGGATAATTAATTATGCCTAATTGTTTGTAACTAGTTGTAATTAGTATGTAATAGGACTAATTACAGGCTCTATTTGTATATATATATAAGGTGATTATATATATATGTGTGTACTTACGCGATTTGGATAAATCGTACGAATTAACCGGACAGAGTCCGACACAGTTTATTTGGACGTTGGTGACAGAAATTTAGTTAAATAATGAGAACGTATTTTGTTATATTAAATACGCAATTGAACGAACACTATTTATATATTATCGCGACGACATTTTAAATAATGCAACAAAACGTATTAAACGCGAATTAATAATTTAAATACTTCGACAAATGTTTTATTATTAATTTCAAAGTATTTTTATTTAAATATTCCAGTTACATTTTAAAATATAACGGTTTGGTTAAAATACTAAAAACAAAGGATTAAACGATTAGGACACGGTGTAAACACTGAGTTTTAGGGAGCGTTTTCCCCTCCCTCCCCCTTTGGATCAGCCAACCCCAACCAACCCCTCCTCCCATTCTTTCATTTTCACCATTTCAAACACACACACATCTTCCAAACACTCTCAACCAAATCCACACCAAATTTTCGGAATACAAACCGACCCACGAAAATTACATATTCGGAATCACCATCACGAGTGGAACAAGAATATCAAGATCGTTTTCATCATCTCATCCTCCATTTAGCTCGATTTGCAAAAGTAAGAAATTTCAAAAATCTTAGATCTATTCAATTTGGTGTAATGTTTTGATGTTTTGATGTGTACACAACATAGTTATAACCTAATACATGAAGAATACACGATTTTATAGCTCAAAAATGGGTTAGATTTGCGTTTTTGGTAGGAAATTCTTGAAACCCGAAAGTTTCTGGGCTGGTGTTCATACGTGCGACACAAGCCTTGTGTCGCACACTGTGTCGCATAAACCCATTAGTGTCGCACCTTGTGTCGTATCAACCCTTAGTGTCGTAACCTTTGCGACACAATATTGTGTCGCACTCTATGTCGCAATACTATGTCGTATTTTATACGACACAACCGTTCTGTCGCTATTGAATTAGCATCGCAAGCTTTTTGCGACACAACCACTGTGTCGCAGAGCTCTTGTGTCGCATCCTTCATGCGACACAACCCTTGTGTCGCATACAAATCCTTGTGTCGCAGCTTATGTCGCAGAAAACAGAAAACTTGGAAATTTTAAAGGATTTTCACTATAGAAAAGTCAAAGTTACTGTAGCAAAAAGTCAAATTTTACTGTAGCAATTTACTGTAGCACATTTACTGTAGCAAAGTCAACATTTTAGAAATTTTGCTACAAACCGTCACCAACGGGCCCAAACATGTTTTTCAACAAACGAACAATTACAAACATACGGACAAACATTGGCTATACTAGTTGTGTACAACTAAACGAAACGTCTCGTGAGACGCATACTTACATAACTTCATATGATTAGGCATTTGAAGGTTACGGGTTCAGAGAACCTACTTGCTTTACTTACTACTTGCTAATTGCAACTGATTACTACAAGACTCAGGTGAGTCTTACGGCCCCACTTTTACTGTTTTATCTTATTGGGGGAGAAACATGCAACTGCTTTTCTTTGAACACAAGTACTAGAACTGTTTACTATACCAAACGAAATTGCATGAGTTTACTTACAAACAGAAGTCTCTCCATCATATATCGTTAGTTATGGACTTAAGCGCGAACACTAGTTAATGGATCCATTAGGGAAATGACCCTCCCCACCCGGGGCAGTAGCGCTGCCACGTACTGATTTACACGTAGAAACGGGTGACTACTTATTCGTTACTGATGCTTGCTCAATTACGAGCATGTCACGGGAGCAAACTTATTACTTACGGGTTAAGCTTCGATTATGAGCCTCATGGCAACGGTATAAACTTACTTACTTACATTTGCGGGATTGCAAATACTGGTTTACGATTTCTAGATTGAAATTGTTGATTTTACGCCTGCGGGCATTACTGATGAAATCTCGTGTTCAAAGCTGATATTACTTACAAACCTGTGAGATTCACCAACCTTTTGGTTGACACTTTTTAGCATGTTTTCTCAGGTACACGGATGGAGTAGGATTACTCCAGGATTTTAGCTAGAGTCGCATGATTTCAACACAACTGCATTAACGGAGATTCTTAGCATTATCTTTTGTATATTATGATTATGTAATAGAATCTCCCACTACACGCGCGGACTCTAGGGAAACTACATTTTTGTATACGAAAACACTAAGTTTTCAAACAATATATCTATGGAATGTAACTAATTTACAAACGTTGCATATAGATGTCGTTTACTTTATCTTTGTGCTGTGATATTTGATTAGTAACACCCCAAACTATGCTTCTGCAAAACAGTGAATTTCGGGGGTGTTACAGATTGGTATCAGAGCCTAAGGTTATAGTGAACTAGGTTGCATTTAGTGGGCCTAGACTATGACCGTTAGGCAGTATTCTCTTATTAGACATGACTGGTTCAGGAATTACAGCATACGACTTTAATTTAACATAGCCTGATCAACTATGTACAATTAAGGAAAGATGATGTAAGGTCTGAAATGAATATGTTGAACGGGGATACGTTAGTTGACTCTGACCACGAGAGAACCGGACCATTACTTGATACGTGCTAGACACTAGGCTGGATATGATATATGTATATATATATTAGCCTCGTCTTACTTACACTCTGCCACAGGAATGGCAAACATACCACCTAATCCGTCACACTCTCACTCACATGGGTCACGGAACCCACGAGTAGCCAGGAGGAACACAAGGTCGCCTCGAAACAGCCCTTATCTTGTACATAACTCTCAGAACTCGGCACATCTCACGTTGCCAGTATTGGCTACCCAATTCCGCCGTCAGGAGCAAAGACTCGAAAGTCTTGAACGGGAACAACACCGAATGACCTACCTGCTTCGCCAAGCACTTGATCACATATCCCAACTCCAGCGAGAACAAGAGGATACCAACCTCTCTGTAAGCATAATTCAGGATTCAATGACCGCCGAATTAGGTGCGGATGAACTTGTAAGAAATCGACTAGAGGAATGTGAACAACGTTCACAGGAGGCTGAAGATCACTCTCGAGCACTAGCACAACGACTGGCTTTGGTTGAAGACAATGCCAGGCAGACCAACCGACTAGCAGAAACCGTGGACCGCCTTGTCGCGCTGAGGGAACAAATTAATCTACATTAAGACTAATGTAGTCTTTGTCTTGTAATCTATCTCGTAATCTAATGACTATCTAGCGCTACTCTATAAACTAGTCGGATGTAACAATTCCCGACACCTTTTGTAATATCTCTGTAGGATGTAACCTTTGAACTCGCATTATCCATCAAATATTCCTTCATATTTCAACTCATAATAATTGTCATTTTTCCATGTTGATGTTATGTATTACTGCTTTTATACATGTACATCTGTGACAATTACAAGTTCCTACAAAATCTCATGTATCTTCATTTCTTTTATTGAAGAATCATGCCGCCAAAGACAAGACCATACACCGATGCCCAGATTACCTCCCTTATAACCCAGGCTGTTACTGAAGCCTTGGCTCGGAATACTCCACCAAATTCCACGAGGAACAGCGATGCCGCTGAAACCCCTACTGCTAAACCCTGTTCATACAAAGACTTTCAGAACTGCAAACCTCTAAACTTTGTAGGTACTGAGGGAGCTATCGGTCTAGTACGCTGGATCGAGAAAGTCGAATCCGTGTTTCTGATCTGCAACTGTGCGGAAGGAGACAAAGTTAAGTTCTCCGTTAGTACTTTTACTGACACCGCACTCACCTGGTGGAACACCTATGCCCAGACTGTGGGTGTTGCTAATGCTTACAAACTCCCGTGGGAGGAGTTGAAGGAGATGTTGAGGGGCGAGTACTGCCCCAGGGATGAATTGAAACAGCTGGAAATGGAATTCTGTAACCACAAGATGCAGGGTGATGACATCACCGGTTATACCAACCGTTTCCACCAACAGGCACTTCTGTGCCCAACCATGGTCGATCCTGAGTACAAGAGGATCGAGAAATTCGTTGATGGACTTCCTGAGAGACTACAGGACCTGGTGACTTCATCCAAACCGGGTACTATTCAGAGCGCCATCCGTATGGCCCATGAACTAACGGCAAATTCTGTCCGCCGTGGCACAACTTCAACCCCATCTGCAAACAACAAACGCAAGTGGGAAGGTAACCCCAACTCATCCAACCAAACCTCCAACAAAAAGCCTGAGTACATTAAGGCTTATTCATCGGGGACTTCGGAAAAGAAAGGGTACAGCGGGAACAAGCCTTACTGTTCCAAATGCAGCCGCCATCATGACGGTTCTTGCCCTTGCTCCAACTGCAAACGGTTCGGGCATCTAGCCAAGGATTGCCGAACCAACATTTCTACCCCCAACACCAATGCACCAAAGGCCTGCTTTGGGTGCGGAAATTCAGGGCACTTCAAGAAAGATTGCCCAAAGCTGAAAAACAACAACAACCCTGCTCGTGGTAGAGCATTCGTTATCAAGGCTGGGGAAGCCAGACAAGACCCGAATGTCGTGACGGGTACGTTCCTTCTCAACGACCTTACTGCTTCTGTATTATTTGATATCGGTGCCGATAGAAGCTTCATTTCTGAGAAATTTAGCCCTTTACTTGATATAACTCCCACTGCCTTAGATGCTAAATACATTGTAGAATTAGCTAACGGCAAACTGATTGAGACTGATAACATCATACACAACTGTACACTTAACCTCACGAACGAAACGTTTTCCATTGATTTAATCCCTGTCGAGATCGGCAGCTTCGATATTATTGTCGGTATGGATTGGTTATCCAAGCACCGAGCTGAAATCATCTGTCATGACAAACTCGTTCGCATACCTCTTGTCTCCGGTGGAACCTTAGTCCTACAAGGGGAGACCGGCAGACGAAATCTGAATATTGTCTCCTATATGAAAACTAGAAAATACCTACGAAAAGGGTATCAAGCCATCCTTGCACATGTAACGGAGAAGAAGTCGGAGGAGAAGCGACTTGAGGATGTTCCGATCGTGCGGGATTTCCCGGAAGTCTTTCCTGAAGACTTGCCCGGACTTCCGCCACCTAGACAAGTTGAATTTCAAATCGAACTTGTGCCCGGAGCTGCACCCGTGGCACGAGCCCCTTACCGTTTAGCACCATCCGAAATGCAGGAGTTGTCTAACTAACTACAGGAACTCCTGGACAGAGGATTCATTCGACCAAGTTCCTCGCCTTGGGGAGCTCCGGTCTTATTCGTGAAAAAGAAAAATGGATCTTTCCGCATGTGTATCGACTACCGAGAGCTGAATAAGCTAACCATAAAGAATCGGTACCCGCTTCCTAGAATCGATGACCTATTTGACCAGCTCCAGGGATCGAGTGTTTACTCAAAGATTGATCTACAGTCAGGTTATCATCAACTCCGAGTCCGTGACAATGATATCCCAAAGACAGCTTTCCGAACTCGTTATGGGCATTACGAATTCCAAGTGATGCCATTCGGGTTGACCAACGCACCGGCCGTATTCATGGACCTTATGAATCGGGTGTGCAAACCATATCTTGACAAATTCGTCATTGTGTTCATCGATGATATCCTGATTTACTCTCGCAACGAGCAGGAACATGCTCAACATCTGAAAACCATTCTAGGACTTCTTAAACACGAAGAGTTATATGCCAAATTCTCTAAGTGTGAGTTCTGGATTCGAACCGTTCAATTCCTCGGGCACGTGATTGACAGCCAAGGAATTCATGTTGATCCCGCCAAGATTGAAGCAATCAAGGGCTGGGAGTCACCGACCACTCCAACCGAAGTGAGACAATTCTTAGGTCTTGCTGGTTATTACCGCCGATTCATCGAAAACTTTTCAAGAATAGCTGTTCCCCTAACCACACTGACTCAGAAAGATAAAAAGTTCGATTGGACTGATAAACAAGAGTCAGCTTTCCAGCTATTGAAAAACAAACTTTGCAGTGCACCAATCTTGTCCTTACCCGAGGGCACCGACGATTTCGTAGTTTACTGCGACGCCTCACACCAAGGACTTGGTTGTGTGTTGATGCAACGGGAAAAAGTCATTGCCTATGCCTCACGACAACTAAAAATCCACGAGAAAAACTATACGACCCATGACCTCGAGTTAGGTGCTGTGGTCTTCGCATTGAAAATCTGGAGACATTATCTCTACGGTACGAAAAGCACTATCTTCACTGATCACAAAAGTCTCCAACACATATTCGATCAGAAGGATCTAAACATGAGGCAACGTCGCTGGGTTGAGTTACTTAGTGACTATGACTGCGAGATCAAATACCATCCGGGCAAGGCTAACGTAGTTGCCGATGCCTTAAGCCGAAAAGAACGAGTGAAACCCCTTCGAGTCCGAGCACTTTCTATGACAATTCATAACGAGCTTCCTGCTCAAATCCTTACCGCTCAACTTGAAGCACTCAACGATGAAAACTTGAAAAAATGAAGCCTTGCGAGGCTTGGATAAACAATTCGAAATCAAACCCGATGGAACTCGATACTTCTCTAACCGGGTGTGGTTACCCAAATTCGGAAACTTGCGAGATTTGGTGATGGCTGAAGCTCACAAATCTCGATACTCTATACATCCTGGTGCTGATAAGATGTATCATGACGTCAAAGGGTTGTATTGGTGGCCTAACATGAAAGCTGACATTGCCTTGTACGTCAGTAAATGCCTAACCTGTTCCAAAGTCAAGGCCGAACACCAAAGACCCTCGGGGTTGCTCCAACAACCTGAAATTCCTCAATGGAAATGGGAACAGATTTCCATGGACTTTATCACCAAACTACCGAAAACTTCGAGTGGTTGCGATACCATTTGGGTGATCGTGGACCGTCTCACGAAATCTGCTCATTTTCTGGCCATCAAGGAAACCGACAAGATGGAGCGTCTGACTCGCATCTATGTCAAAGAAATCATCTCGCGACACGGTGTACCTATCTCGATCATCTCGGATAGGGACAGCCGTTTTACTTCTAACTTTTGGCAATCGCTACAAAAATCTCTTGGTACTCGTCTGGATATGAGTACTGCTTATCACCCGCAAACCGATGGCCAAAGCGAGCGAACTATTCAAACACTGGAGGATATGCTACGAGCCTGCGTAGTTGACTTCGGTACTTCTTGGGAAAATCACTTACCGTTGTGCGAGTTCTCGTACAACAACAGTTACCATACCAGCATAAAGGCTGCACCCTTCGAGGCACTTTACGGGCGTAAGTGCCGATCACCTATCTGTTGGACTGAGTTAGGAGATTCCCAACTCACGGGTCTAGATATCATTCAAGAAACTACTGAGAAAATCATCGGTATTCAAAACCGGCTGAAAGCCACACGTGATCGTCAGAAAAGCAATGCTGACGTGAGACGCAAACACCTTGAGTTCCAGGTAGGGGACAAGGTACTTCTCAAAGTGGCACCGTGGAAAGGTGTTATTCGATTCGGAAAACGAGGCAAACTAAATCCTAGATACATCGGACCATTCGAAATCCTTGAAAGGATTGGTCCAGTGGCATACCGCCTGCAACTTCCTGCTGCACTTAGCAGCGTACACAACACATTCCACATTTCTAACTTGAAGAAATGTCTGTCTGATGAGACACTGATTATACCACTCGACGAGATTCAAATCGATGAAAAACTTCATTTTGTCGAGGAACCTATGGAAATCATGGACCGTGAGGTCAAACGATTGAAACAGAGTCGTATTCCCATCGTAAAGGTCAGGTGGAATTCTAGGCGCGGCCCTGAGTTCACCTGGGAACGGGAAGACCAAATACGACAGAAATACCCACATCTCTTCCCAGATAACGCACCGTCCGTGCACCCAAGCTAATTTCGGGACGAAATTTCTTTAACAAGGGGAGAATGTAACACCTGCATAATTAGGATAATTAATTATGCCTAATTGTTTGTAACTAGTTGTAATTAGTATGTAATAGGACTAATTACAGGCTCTATTTGTATATATATATATAAGGTGATTATATATATATGTGTGTACTTACGCGATTTGGATAAATCGTACGAATTAACCGGACAGAGTCCGACACAGTTTATTTGGACGTTGGTGACAGAAATTTAGTTAAATAATGAGAACGTATTTTGTTATATTAAATACGCAATTGAACGAACACTATTTATATATTATCGCGACGACATTTTAAATAATGCAACAAAACGTATTAAACGCGAATTAATAATTTAAATACTTCGACAAATGTTTTATTATTAATTTCAAAGTATTTTTATTTAAATATTCCAGTTACATTTTAAAATATAACGGTTTGGTTAAAATACTAAAAACAAAGGATTAAACGATTAGGACACGGTGTAAACACTGAGTTTTAGGGAGCGTTTTCCCCTCCCTCCCCCTTTGGATCAGCCAACCCCAACCAACCCCTCATCCCATTCTTTCATTTTCACCATTTCAAACACACACACATCTTCCAAACACTCTCAACCAAATCCACACCAAATTTTCGGAATACAAACCGACCCACGAAAATTACATATTCGGAATCACCATCACGAGTGGAACAAGAATATCAAGATCGTTTTCATCATCTCATCCTCCATTTAGCTCGATTTGCAAAAGTAAGAAATTTCAAAAATCTTAGATCTATTCAATTTGGTGTAATGTTTTGATGTTTTGATGTGTACACAACATAGTTATAACCTAATACATGAAGAATACACGATTTTATAGCTCAAAAATGGGTTAGATTTGCGTTTTTGGTAGGAAATTCTTGAAACCCGAAAGTTTCTGGGCTGGTGTTCATACGTGCGACACAAGCCTTGTGTCGCATAAACCCATTAGTGTCGCACCTTGTGTCGTATCAACCCTTAGTGTCGTAACCTTTGCGACACAATATTGTGTCGCACTCTATGTCGCAATACTATGTCGTATTTTATACGACACAACCGTTCTGTCGCTATTGAATTAGCATCGCAAGCTTTTTGCGACACAACCACTGTGTCGCAGAGCTCTTGTGTCGCATCCTTCATGCGACACAACCCTTGTGTCGCATACAAATCCTTGTGTCGCAGCTTATGTCGCAGAAAACAGAAAACTTGGAAATTTTAAAGGATTTTCACTATAGAAAAGTCAAAGTTACTGTAGCAAAAAGTCAAATTTTACTGTAGCAATTCACTGTAGCACATTTACTGTAGCAAAGTCAACATTTTAGAAATTTTGCTACAAACCGTCACCAACGGGCCCAAACATGTTTTTCAACAAACGAACAATTACAAACATACGGACAAACATTGGCTATACTAGTTGTGTACAACTAAACGAAACGTCTCGTGAGACGCATACTTACATAACTTCATATGATTAGGCATTTGAAGGTTACGGGTTCAGAGAACCTACTTGCTTTACTTACTACTTGCTAATTGCAACTAATTACTACAAGACTCAGGTGAGTCTTACGGCCCCACTTTTACTGTTTTATCTTATTGGGGGAGAAACATGCAACTGCTTTTCTTTGAACACAAGTACTAGAACTGTTTACTATACCAAACGAAATTGCATGAGTTTACTTACAAACAGAAGTCTCTCCATCATATATCGTTAGTTATGGACTTAAGCGCGAACACTAGTTAATGGATCCATTAGGGAAATGACCCTCCCCAACCGGGGCAGTAGCGCTGCCACGTACTGATTTACACGTAGAAATGGGTGACTACTTATTCGTTACTGATGCTTGCTCAATTACGAGCATGTCACGGGAGCAAACTTATTACTTACGGGTTAAGCTTCGATTATGAGCCTCATGGCAACGGTATAAACTTACTTACTTACATTTGCGGGATTGCAAATACTGGTTTACGATTTCTAGATTGAAATTGCTGATTTTACGCCTGCGGGCATTACTGATGAAATCTCGTGTTCAAAGCTGATATTACTTACAAACCTGTGAGATTCACCAACCTTTTGGTTGACACTTTTTAGCATGTTTTCTCAGGTACACGGATGGAGTAGGATTACTCCAGGATTTTAGCTAGAGTCGCATGATTTCAACACAACTGCATTAACGGAGATTCTTAGCATTATCTTTTGTATATTACGATTATGTAATAGAATCTCCCGCTACACGCGCGGACTCTAGGGAAACTACATTTTTGTATACGAAAACACTAAGTTTTCAAACAATATATCTATGGAATGTAACTAATTTACAAACGTTGCATATAGATGTCGTTTACTTTATCTTTGTGCTGTGATATTTGATTAGTAACACCCCAAACTATGCTTCCGCAAAACAGTGAATTTCGGGGGTGTTACAAGAAGTCTTTCCCGAAGAACTGCCTGGTCTACCACCACCAAGACAGGTTGAGTTCTCAATCGACCTCGTGCCAGGTGCCGCACCTGTAGCACGAGCCCCATACCGATTAGCCCCATCTGAACTTCAGGAGCTGTCCGCCCAATTGTAGGAACTCCTGAAGAGAGGATTCATTAGACGAAGTTCTTCACCTTGGGGAGCTCCGGTCTTATTTGTGAAAAAGAAAGACGGTTCATTCAGAATGTGTATCAACTACCGAGAGTTGAACAAGTTGACCGTCAAGAACCGATATCCACTTCCACGCATTGATGACCTATTTGACCAACTACAAGGGTCGAGTTTTTATTCAAAGATCGACCTTCGATCAGGTTATCACCAATTACGTGTTCGCGACACCGATATCCCAAAAACTGCTTTCAGAACCCGTTATGGGCATTACGAATTCCAGGTGATGCCATTCGGTATAACCAACGCACCGGCGGTGTTCATGGACCTTATGAATCGGGTGTGCAAACCTTACCTCGATAAGTTTGTCATTGTCTTTATCGATGACATCCTCATATACTTGCGAAATGAAGAAGATCATGCGCAACACCTTAAAACCATCCTAGAACTGCTTAGACACGAGGAGCTTTATGCTAAATTCTCTAAGTGTGAGTTCTGGATGCAAACCGTTCAATTCCTTGGACATGTTATCGATAGTCAAGGAATCCATGTCGACCCATCAAAAATCGAAGCTATCAAAGACTGGCAATCGCTAACCACTCCAACCGAGGTACGCCAATTCTTGGGATTGGCGGGGTATTATCGTCGGTTCATCAAAAACTTCTCCAAAATAGCCCAACCACTCACGACACTGACTCAGAAGGACAAAAAGTTCGATTGGACTGATAAACAAGAGTCAGCATTCCAACTACTAAAACAAAAGCTTTGCAGTGCTCCGATATTATCATTACCCGAAGGCACTGATGACTTCGTGGTATACTGCGATGCTTCTCATCAAGGTCTCGGTTGTGTGTTGATGCAACGAGACAAGGTCATTGCTTACGCCTCACGACAACTCAAAATCCACGAAAAGAACTACACCACTCATGATCTCGAACTTGGAGCAGTCCTTTTTGCTCTCAAAATCTGGAGACACTATCTCTATGGCACTAAGTGCACAATTTTTACCGACCATAAAAGTCTCCAACACATATTCGATCAGAAGGATCTCAACATGAGGCAACGTCGATGGGTCGAGTTGCTTACCGATTACGACTGCGAAATCAAATACCATTCATGAAAGGCAAATGTTGTTGCCGATGCCCTCAGTCGAAAAGATTGATCAAAACCACTTCGAGTCCGAGCCCTCGGTATGACTATTCATAATGATCTAAACATTCAAATCCTCGCTGCTTAACTCGAAGCCCTGAAAACCGATAACATAAAAAATGAAGCCTTGTGAGACATGGATAAACAATTTGAAATCAAACCTAACGAAGTTAGGTGTTTCTCAAACCGAATCTGGTTGCCTAGTTTTGGGAACCTGCGAGACTTGGTGATGGATGAAGCTCACAAGTCCAAATATTCTATTCATCCGGGGTCCGATAAGATGTACCACGGCATCAAGGAATTCTATTGGTGGCCGAACATGAAAGCTGAAATCGCCACCTACGTCAGCAAGTGTCTTACTTGCTCAAAAGTCAAAGCTGAGTACCAAAAACCTTCTGGTTTACTTCAACAACCCATCATTCCTGAATGGAAATGGGAACAAATCGCCATGGATTTCATAACCAAACTACCCAACTCATCGAGCGGTTGCGATACCATTTGGGTGATCGTCGATCGTCTCACGAAATCTACTAACTTCCTGGCGATCAAGGAAACCGATAAAATGGAACGTCTCACACGAATCTACATCAAGGAAGTCATTTCTCGACACGGTGGCACAATATCATTGGTTTCCTCATTCTCACACAAATTCATATTCTCATTTGAACCCACCTTACACATAAAACATAAAAGTGAGTCAAAAGGCTTAAAGTGGGTAAAATCGTTTTGGCACGTAGGTTGATATTTTACTTCAAATGCATATTTACACATCAATTGTTTCAGATATTCCAATTTCCAAATCATATTGTTCAAAAGTCATTAATAATTTATTTATTTGTTTATTATATTATGATGATAGTAGACAAATTATTTGATTTTGACATGGCTCACTTTAATCTTACCTTTTAAACTTGTGATTTAGAGCATATCCAGTGAGAGAAGATCGAAAGTTTTTTATAACAAGAATATGTGTGAATCTAAACCTGTTAGAGAAGTTGCGAAGTCACACTCTAACAGTTTTAATCAACACTTATATAACAAACAGTAAATAACAAACAGAATTATCAACAAAAGCTCCAATATTATTAAGGGTGTATTTGGCACGCGAGCTTCTTGGAGCTTATTGGAGCTTAAGCTAATTTATTCTATAAGCTCAAGCTAAGCATCGTTTGGTTGACAAAATTTAAGTAGCTTATTGAAAAAATAAGCTCTGAAAAAAAGCTAGTTGGAGTAGCTTATAAAAAATGGCTACAAGCTTATGAAACGGTAAATTACATAAATACCCCTTATATAATTATTTATTATATATTTTTTATCCTTTTATGTCAATTCACATTAATAAGCTCCAGCTAGTTTTACCAAAAACGTGTAAACACATAAGCTCCAGCTTTTAGCTTATAATATAAGCTTCAGCTACCAGCTCCAGCTATAGGGTGTGTTTGGGTGACTAGCTTATAAGAGCTTATAGTAGCTTAAGCTTATTTTTTTCACAAGCTTAAGCTACAAGCTTTGTTTGGAATACAAAAATGAAGGAGCTTATTGGGAGCTTATTGAAAAAATAAGCTCTAGAATAATAAGCTATTTGAAGTAACTTATTGAAAATTCTAGAGCTTATGAGTATTGAATTTACATAAATACCCTTTATTTAAATGTTGGATTTATCTTTTTGTGTTTTTTAATGTCATTTTACATCTATAAGCTCCAGCTCCAGCTACTTCACCAAACACTTACAAAAATAATTATAAGATCCAGCTTCCAGCTCTTTATATAAGCCACCAGCTACCAGCTCCAGCTACAAGCTTCCAGCTCCAGCTACTTTTACCAAACACACCCATAAGCTTCCAGCTCCAGCTACAAGCTAGTTTGCCAAACACACCCTAAGATTAATAATACGAATACACTTGATGTATTAGGGTTTACACCTTGTAAACTAACGTTAAATCTAAAACTTTATATCAAGGATCTCTATTTATATGTACAGAGTCCTGAACAACTTTTGCTATAATTAAGGAATCATAATATATTCCTTTTACAACTCAATAATTTAGCCGACCTATCTATTTTACACTAGCAGTATTAAAATTGATAAAACAATTAACAGCACTAACTATTACATAAGCAGCATTAATATTTATTCTCCATTAACAGCACTAACTTCAAACTTGTAACATCCCGAATTTCAGGATTTTAATTTCGTACGTGGATATAACTTTATTATGAGGTATATTTATTTAAAGAATAAGATATAGTAGAAAAAGTAAATGATTTATCAGTTCCAGACTGTATGAATTAAAGGGATTAAAATTAAACTATATGTATGTACGTGGACTGCCTGGAGAGTTCTTCATTTGTTCTAAAAAGTTCCATTTCCTTTCCTGAGATTGAAAAAAACGCAGGGGCAAAACATCATCCTCAAAACTCAATTAAAATTCTTAAATCCAAGCTCAAACCTTTGAATTATCACTTCCTTTCATCATCTTCATCATTCCTTTAATCTATAGTTAATTATTTTCCCCGTTTTTCTAACCTAGTTTTTGGGGTTTCATGGGGGTTTTATGGGTTTCATGAAATTGGTAAAATTGAATACGAAATTAGGGTTTAAAATTGATATAATTGTTGTTTACTAGTGTTATGAAGTTTATATGTAGTTATAGAACAACTTAAAAGTGATAAATTCATTGTTAGAGTTCTTGAACAATTATGAGGGTTTTGGCTAAAGTTATATAAAATGATTCTAATGAGTTAGTGATGTTAATTATAGTGTTAGTATAGTATTAATATGATGTTTTAACAAGAAGTTAAATGATTATGATTATGATTATGATGATAGAGCAAATGATTATGTTACTGGTTTTAAAAAAATGTGAATCTAGAATGATTCTAAGTGGGGGAGGAGTGATGTTGTTTAGTATTTAATTATGATGATTAGTAGTGTTAAAGTATGTTGTTCGTTTCTATGAATGATTGATAGGTGTTAAGGACGTGGAGATTGTACGTTGATCAATTGTTATAATTCATCGTTTTAAATCTCAAGGTAAGTATTATAGGTAATGGTTGTATGTGTTTCCGGATTGCTTCCGAGCAATAGGATCATACAACCATGTGGATGTTATTTGTAAATTATGTATATTATTAGTAAATGTTGAAATATATGAATGATTGTATGTGTTTCCGAATTGCTTACAAGCAAGAGGATCATACAATCAAGTGGAAGATTAGCTAGCGTTGCTAGCATAGAGTTGTTTCTTAACTTGGTAACCATTTCGACGTGATTTGGTACCTTATGCCTTGTTTCTTATGGCCGCAGATTGATAGCATCAAATAAGTCTATATTTATATAACAAATTCCCTTAATATTTATACATTTTGATTACATTTTTATCATTATAGATACTGATTTGATTAATATTTGCAGAATAGAGTTTCTGATTAAAGATTGAAGAAAAGAGAAGAAAATGAAGAAAATAAAAAAAGAAATAAAAAGAGATGAAGAATCGGGCCTAAAATGAAGATTAAGTTCGTATTTATATGAATTTGGGCCAAGAAAGAAGAATTGATCCAAATTAAATAAGTTTAAAAGCCCATAATATTGAAGAAGCCCGGATTGAGAATGTTCTGGAATTTCGATTTAGCCGGCGGCTAAACCATTTAGCCGACCAATGGGGCTTTGCCTCAGTGGTACCGCCGCCGCAAATCCCCACGCCCCACCCGGGTTCAAGCCTCTGGGAGTACAAAAAATCCTATGCTCCGTGTGTGGGGTCACTGGGGCCAGGTGTTTAGCGTGACGGGTTGCCTCTTGCGGGTGGGGCTCCGTGGATCTACGGATCCGGGGTTAAAGGTTCCCTCCAATAACTTTAAACCATTTAGCCGGTGATCAAAAGCTAAATATGAAAGGCGGTGAAAGACGCGGTTTACAACCGGGTATCGTGGGCAAAAAGTTAACCCGACCGGCAGCTAAAGCATTTAGCCGGCGGTTAAAAGCTTGATTTTTCAAGTATAAATAGAGGCCAAAGTCAAACGATTTGAGGGACGAAATACGAAAATTAAAGTCGGTTTCTAGGGTTTTAGGTCGTTTTAAGGTCGATTTGAAGGGCAAAGAAGCTAGGGTTTCAAGGTTGAAGACTCGTTCGGTTTATTGGTTTGATTCTTATCTTTTCTATTTTCTATGTGTAATAACATGTTTCTAGATTTGATTTACATTAAACATGAGCTAGTATTCTAATTGTATTTACTTAGATGAATGATTATTGAATGAAGGTTTAAAAGATATGTTTATGTTGATTTTTGATTATGAATGATTATTAAGTTTATTCAAAGATCCATATTATTTATATATGTGTTTGATTGTTACTTAACGTGGTTGATTATCTTTACTAGGCCTGGTTTAGGTTAATCAATTATTTGCAATTAAGTAATTTATTAATTGATTGTGGCAAGACTTTGTAATAATACATGGTTAAGATAATAGCAATTGATAACTAATAAGTGATATGAATTATTAATATGTAATTTAACAGCAACAGGTAATTCGAAGTTGTTAGAATAAATCTTAATAGTTTGTGAAAGTATTAATTGAATAAGTTTTATGTTAATAATGCACGCAAGAGTAATTTCTGGTGTTATTCAGGAGAATCTAGTATTAAGGTAAAACTTATTATGATTAGTAACCTTAACAGGAGCTAGTTATATTTGTTTAATTCTCATAAGCAAGGATTAACAGTTTAATAAACATATCTGGAAAAATTGAATTCAATAATAACTATTCTAAGTAAATACATGTTTCTTTATTCCTGATAATTATCTAAAATTCCTTTTATCATTTTAATTACTTATTTTCTATTCGTATCAATTAAATTATTCGCACGGAACTAAAACACCACCCTTTTATCTGTAATTTAATTGTTTATAATTTAAAGATTAACTATTTTTTATTACGTTTTCCCTGTGTTCGACTCGGACTTACTTTAGAAAGCTATATTATATGATCAGGTTATTCTTGCCTGTACTGTGTTATAGTTAATTCTAGTATTTCCTTATTTTTAAAACTTGTTATTATTTATATTGCAACATAACACACGTCAAGTTTTTGGCGTTGTTGCTGGGGAAAAGCGGTAATTAAAAGAGTTTTAATCTTGTAAATTTTTGTACATTGTTAATCAATCGAAAAATCGGCTCACCCATTGTAAATACAAACCAACAGAGGTATAAGGAGGGTCGCTCTGCTTCCCGAAAGAGGTAGGTTTTAATAAGCTTCGCGCTGACCTGCTTCTCCGCTTACTGTGTATGAGCAATGGAGCTACCGAGGACTTTTGATTAACATTGTAAATCAAAATGGTTAAAATATTTAATTGTATCATATTATCTGATTAATTGCATTTAATTGTTATATATTTACATATATTTATATTTATATTTAGGGTTTGGCTAACTTGTGCCCTAAGGGTTATTAAGTTAATTTTTGTGTTCAGAAGTATTTAACTATTAGCGAATGGAGAATGTGAAATTGGATACCAAGGAAATTGTTAAGGAAATCATCAAGGAGCTTGAGGAATCTGCTGATTTAAAGACTCTGTCGAATGCTGAAATGGAAGAGGAGGCTGCTGAATTTGAAACTTCATTAGGACTACTCACGGTGCAAGTTCTATCCAAACCGGATGATATGATTGATTGCTTGGAGTATCATCAAGGAGACATTCATTTTCTGATAGCAACTATAAGAGCATCAGCTATTGAGTACACATCATATTAGAAGGAACTGATTGAGCTATTGGAGGAAGAATATGGAAAGTTTGTTAATCCAGATATTGATTTTACTTTGGAAAATTTTGAGGACATTGTGATTGAGCTGAAAGAAGATTTAATCCCCAAGGAGATTCTGGATCCTGAGTACTATGCAGTAGGAACTTCTATAACTATGTTTATCATGCTTTAACAAATTCTTCGTTTCCTTATTCTGAAAAGGAAATGAAACTGCTTAAGGAATTTAAGGAAAATCTGAAGTGGGCTACTGGAAATTTGAGTGCTATGCAGGACATTGGAATGATAATGGAGCTGCAGAAATTCTTGGAGTTGATGAAGAAGCACGATCATAAGAATAATGGGAAGTTTTATGTGAATTGCACGGTGGACTATTATGTTCAAGAAATCATTGATGAACTATATAGTCCAGCTTTAAATGAATTATGTCTGATAATGCCTGAAGATTTTATGGATGAACCAGAAGCACATTTGGCGAACTATGTTACTGAACAGTTGAAGACAGCTTACCATGGAGTTCACTATACCACGCATGCAAACTTGTTTTATAACACCCCTCATTTACTAAACCATTATAATAATGATTTTAACTCGGAAGCATATATTTAAAACATATATCATATAAAATGTACATAAATTTGTTTTCAAAACTTGATACCCAACATTACAACAACTATTACAACAATAATAATACCACAACGAGGTGTTATATAATTTTATCATTTTCTTATCAAAATATATCAGAGTTGACGCCTGATTGTCAAACATTCCATCCAGTCCAACTTCTTGCCCACCCAATAAGAAATCTTTAACCTGCAAGAAGTATTAATGTGGGGGATTAGCTCAAAGCTAAGTGAGTGAATAAATAATCAATAGCCCAACTTAGCATAACAACTCTGTTTACAGCTAATCATCATAAACAAATAACATCATGATAAATTGATGGTTCTTGGAGAAACCTTCAGCCAAGAATACCAACATTAAACACATAACGTCAAAGAGGACCTGTGGTTCTTGAGGGAAACCTTCTCAAAGAACACTTGAAAACCAACTGCAGGCCCATACAGAGGTTTAACCGACTACTTGGTGCTATAACCCAAACAACACAGGCTACGACAATAATACTTGTACTAAGACCCTATGTTATCCAAACAATAGCAAACCCAAGCCCAGCCCAATGTTGGCCTCTGAATCAACAATGCCCAAAGGCAATACATCAAGTGATCACATAGCCACATACTCATCATGTATCATATCAGACTAACAGTCTATCAATAGTATTATTATTAAACCAAAATAACCATGGCAACTTAATCAATAATAATACGTTTACCCGTTGTAACCAAACTTGTTACAACTAAATTACACTGAGGTTTATAGATCCACTCACCGAATACCTCAGTCGTCCACTCAGTAGTCTACTATCACTGAGTCTTCTCCACATCTGAGAATACAATAGAACAACACAAGTTAGTCACTTGTCTCAAAATCTATATAACGTCACTCCATTAGATTTACACCAACAATTCCAAATTACTCAATTCATATGAATTAACACAATCATCACAATTACCAATATTCAATCCATACTTATATGGATTCATATCAAATATCTCAACACTTGTTTAGTAATTATGAAATCATACTTAACTAATCCAAATCATCAATCTATCATTCACATGGAATTGATTATACTTGATTTACTAATTCACTTTTCACTAGTAACACTATAACAACATATCTTGTTACCAATTAAGGTGAATTAACACTTAATCATCACACTTTTCACAAAACCTACTTGGATTACAATTCATATAACTTGATTAATCCACTTTTAGGTTAGATTAAGGTTACTAACCATCTTATTAACACTTATTAACACTATCTTAACTAATATCAAGCTTTAATTTCGGATTATAATCAATAACCTATATAAGAATTCATTTCTAGGTCAAACAGAGGAAGAACACAAGATCATACCTTGATTATAATGATTATAGAAGCTTGAATTTGAGTTTAGAAGCTTCAATTTGATGTTTCTTCATGTTTTTGATAATTGATTTAGGGTTCTAGTATGTATGATACGTACCGTATGTATGTATGTAGATATACACTGGAAATAAAAGACCGACTCAACATATGAATATATTACACAATTTGTTAAATTTCATTCCCCGTATTTATCATCGCCTGGAACTTAAAAGCCATTCACGGGGAAAACTATTTTATTTTACCGTCAACTATATTAACTTAAAACAAGTAATAATTTACTAGTCACAATAAATTATTCATCTCTTTTCCTCATTTATTTTCAAATGACACAACGAACCTATTTTCTGATACATTAAATAATAATTCAAAGTCAGAAAATATTAAAATATTACTAGACCCGATAATTGGGTGTTACAAATCTCTCCCCCTTAAAGAGATTTCATCCTCGAAATCTGATCACACTTAATTAATCTGGGGAACTTAATTATATACTATTTCCCATCCCTCATGTGAGATTCAACTCACATTATCTTTATTATACTTCTCATACAATTCTAATTACCTGATTACTCATTACTATATGCAAACAAGAGGTGTGTACAATTTAAAATAACTTATGCATATAACCATCATGCATATCCTTAGTCACACAAACACAGAAGGTGTATACTTTATATTCTATTTATATAAGTAAATTGTACTTTATCAACTTACACACCACCAGTGTGTATTTCAACTAAATTCACATAAACACAAAAGTTGTGCTTTATACTCTATTTAATTTACTTACACAAAGCACATTATCCGACAACAAGTGTAATATCATTAGTTACATAATCACAATAATAATTACACATATCCTACGTCACTCCCTTGAGCAACTCATAAATACATATACATATATTCAATTCTTTCCACATGCACATAACCGAATGTGCATGTTTCTATCTTTTCCCTGCACAGGTATTGTGCATATATCCTGTCTCTAATAAATTTAATGACCACTTACATGACCATTCATAACTAGTCATGTCTACAATTTAAAACACATAATCACTTGACATAAGTGAAACACATAGTCACATGAACATTCTATTGTTACAGCAATAACACTAGTGGTAATGAATACCACAATATACATATTAACAACAAAAGTTTATTTTAATTCATAACTAGCAATTTAGCTAATAATCATGTATTTCTTTAGCTAACACATTGCTAGAAATCTCTACTTTTGCAACTAATTAATTACTAATTTACAATTTGTAATTATAATCACAACCGGATTATATGAAACCCTTTACTCGAAAGGAATCCCAAATCATATAATCCTAAACACATAAGAGTAAGCAATATGTAGAGGTCAAATCTTATAAGTAAAACCGTTATCACATAATCAATTAGCATCAAGTTGGATGCTAAATCAACACCAGTTGATCCTATGCGTCATCAGCATAATTCTTTCAACATTTCAACATAAGGTGTTGTCATTAATCACATATTCAACGATATCAACGCAATGTTATCCTTAGTCAACTGACCTCTACTTTACTTGACTCATCTTTTAGTTGCTAGTTGCAATAGATCACACATACCTTTTCTTTACAATAAGTACCACATTAAAACAACAGTTTAATGGTTTACTACTCTTTCATTTTAGTCAATCTTTGACTATTTATCAACTACAGGTCAACATCTTTTACCTGTTATTTTAAATCACATTATTTTCTATGGTACTTGGTAGCCTCAACAATTCCATGTGAAATGGCATAATATAAATACGTTGGCCAGACGTCGTTATATTATGTCAGGTACACTTCATTTTCAGGTTACTTCATACCATCAATCTCCAAAGTGTTTAATCTATACTCTCCCATGGATCACAAAAGTGATATCCACAAGTTACACACATATATAAGACTTTGCAACAGGTATATCACTATTTTGGTCAAAAAAATTACCCTAAGTAATTAAGTGATCAAATCAGTAAAGTGAGGTAGTGTGCTTGTTATGATTTTCGAGATAATTGACTTTAAACGTAAGTATACGGTGAAACGATATGAATTTCACTAAGCTAATATGATATAAACAGAAGACTTGCCTAAAATATGACTAAGAGTTTAAAGAACACTGATTCTTATAAAATAAACGTTTATCATCGAGATAAATACAAGAGTTTTGAGTAAAATGCAAAGTAATTTCGAGATAATGCAAGTATTATGATAAAAAGTTGATGTAATGCAGATTTTGTGGTAAAATCAGAATTGCAAACAAGATGAATGCATATATTGATGATAAATATAAGATAAAATCGAGATAATGCGGAATATATGATCAAAAGATCAATGTAATGCACATTAAACAATAAAAACGTAAAGTAAATGCAATCGACACAAGGATGTACGAGGAAAGCCCTTGATCTTTGTTAGATCGCCGGCATAAAACCTCGGGAAGGAACAATCGTTCCTTGCCTTTGTTGATTTTATTGCTGAAATTCGAGATAATACAATGAAAGAGCACAATATGATCGATCTAAAGGGTGTTTGGTGATGAAAGTGATGAATCGATGAAGAAGATGAAGTAAAAGTGTGTTTTGATCATGAAATGATGAAGTTGCAGAGTGTTGGAGGTGTTCAAGTTTGTTCCTAATGATCACATTTCTTCATTTATATAGTAAATACAAGATAACTAACTTTCCTAAAAATCAGGGATATCCCGAGATTTTCGGGATCCTCCAGTCTTCCACCTTGACTCATTATCCCACGTTTTCCTTGACTCCTCCACAACTTGACTAAGCCTTGAACCGAAATTAGTGGCATGATTGACCCACGTTTTAACTCTGCAAGACTTGGTCAAGATACACAACGGTCAAATAAAGATTAGTGGCGTTTTACCCGGGATACCGAATATATCCTGGATCCTGATCACCCGGGATCCTGAATCATCCAAGGTCCTGAACATAAGCAGACAAATAATGATTAGTAACATTTAATTCCAGGATATCTAACATATCCGGGATCCTGACCGTCTGGGATCCTATTCATCCAGGATCCTGAACATATAACTGATAAACAAAGATTAATAACATCTGATCCCGGGATACTTAACATATCCGGGATCCTGAGCATTCAAGATACTAAACATATGTGAGATCCTGAGTATATCCAAGATCTTGATAACCTGCATCATATAAATACACAATCTCGGGATCCCTAGTCTTAACTGGATCCTAAATATATCCGTGATCCTGGATATACTTTTCAACAGTAACAAAAGACTTCAGGATCCTGTATCCTGACTGTAAAATTTAGCCCCAAACAATTGCCCCCAAGTTGTGTTATATTCAGGTACCTGATGGTGACACAACTTCTTAAAATAAGCATTAAATAAGTTAGGCAAGATATTACCGTGCATCCGTAACAATGCCCATGTTGATTGGATTTTTGATAAGTATAAATCCTTTCATGCCTCATTTGCATGACTTCGAGCTTTATAATGGCTTCGGTTACCTGTTCTTCATCGAGTTTCAATGAAAAATAGCACAACGATTTCAAAGAGTGATAAACATACCTGAATCCTATGTTTAATCCGTGACCAAGCTATGTTATTCGCAAACTGTACTCATGGCTTGCCGTAGCTTTTTCGTTTATCCAAAGCACCATGGACTTTCACGACCTTGATCATAGTGTTTCTTTGAAAATCTTCACAAATCAACTATCTTCAAGATCCAGGAGGGATGCATGCCCCCATTCCTGTCAATGTTATACGTAAGTGGGCTTTGCCAATAATTCAGGGTGAGATCAACCTGATACGGTTGGACATGACGATGTTCAAGTGGTTTATGTTGGCCACTTGTTGAACTTTTATTCAAGGTAAGCTAATCCCGAGTGTGGGTTGTCTTGGTTCGATTCGTTACTCTCCGTGACTTACGTGGATAACCCGTTGGAATGTATTGAACGAGACTAAGGGTGGTGTGAATCGAATGAATGCCATCTAACGAGATGGGCTTCAGTGATGAGCAAGGCTCAAACTCAGAAGATGAACGTGGAGAGAGAGAGAGAAAGCATATGGAGGCTCCTCTTGATTCTCGTTGAACAATCTGAAAAGATAAGATCTTGGTAGTGAGTAAAACTCATCGCGGATGAAGACGATGGAGAGAAAGGGAGCAGGTAGGCTGCCTTTTCATTTGATGTGTGTTATCAGCTTCTATATTTCTTCTTTCTTCAGGATACTGGAGAGATTCCCCCAATATAAGTTTATTTCACGCATACACTCAGAATCCTGAGGAGATTCCCTCAAGATATATTCGAAATAATCATGTTCTCAGAATTCTAATATTCTAGAATGCTGGAACAGACTTTCAACCAGAATCTTGAAAGGCTATTCAAGAAACTCGTAGAAGAATAAAGCCAAGGAAACCAAGGCTACCAATACGATTAGGATTTATATATCCTCTGTCTTCAAGGTATTGAGGAGATTCCCTCAATATATATTTATTTTATACTAATGACCAGGATCCTGAGGAGATTACCTCAGAATATGTCATATATAAAACATATCGCAGGACAATGGAAAGATTCTTCCATTATAAAACTCGGATTCCTAGGATCCTGAGGAGATTCCCTCAGGATACACTTGGGATAATGTAGATCTCAGAATAATGGGAAGATTCTCCCATTATAGGATCTTAACTTCAGGATTCTGAGGAGATTTCCTCAGAATATCTTGAGATGACACCTAAGTGATCTTGAAATCAGGATTCCAATATCTTAGGATCCCGTAACATAAATTGGCTTGAGAAGCATATTAAAAACCATAAATGATTACGATTATATCCTGTAATGTAACAACATTAAAAGTCGCCAAAGTAACGTGAAAACATTACTAAGACTTTATGATGACACAATAGTGTCAAAGTCTTCCGAATAACCTGTAAACATCAAGATTATTTTAATGATCTTTGGCTTAGGATTCCTGAAACAAATCTCTCTTGGGATAATCCAGTGATCCTGAAATATAACATTGTTATATGATTTCGATAACATGAAAATATTCGTGTTATAGTATCAAATTATTATGATTTTTATTTATCTTTGAAATCGACATAGACGTTTTCAAGATTTTTAGGCAATGTAAAAATATTGAAATCATTTGAGAATGTTAAAATTTTTGAATAATGTGAAAACGTTATAACATTCAACATAATCTTCGGATTAAATCCGAAAACCACTTTGGTAATGTGTCAAACATTACAATCCTTTAGATAAGTTTTGATAAACCAATTTTTGTGACATGTAAATGTCAAACCATTCGTAATAACTTTTGAGATCTCTAAGGCAAGTTTATAGTTTCAATAAACTCTTAGATCTTTTCGAAAGAATACTTTTGATAATGTCAAAACATTATAACCAATAGACTTAAGATTGGGCAAAGCCAATAAAATCATGTTCTCGTAATGTGATAACATTACGTTAATTCATGGGATCGGCCATTCCTAGGGATAATCCGTCTTTTGTAGGGTATGAAGATACCAATATCCTTAGTGTTGTGGGTAGAATTTTTACTAATCATGCAGGATCCCGGATTAGCTACTGTACATGTTATGTGTAAGGATCCTGGACTTTTCTTAAATGACTTGTGCACAGGATACTGAGTCTACGATCGGGATAAGGAAAGGTATGATCCTGATTTGCTATATTGTGCAGGATCCTCAGGTATGTATATAATATCCTCAAGATTATGTTGCAACAGGAATAATAGTAATATGACTTTACTGTTAAGATTAACATGTTACAGGATCCCGATAGGGATATTGTCTTATATTTCAGGATCACTGACTTATAGTTATCCTGGACATAACTAAGTCTGAGATAATAAGATGTCTTGGATTCGATATTATTTTATTTGTCTTATAATATATGCTTATTATAAGGATCCCAGATATCATATATCTCGGGATCCCTTTGCTACTAATATTTCCGTGTGTCTATTTACATTTTAACTAGGTCATGAAGACGTGTGGAAGTAGTTCCAATTTCCTTGGATCATATATTACTTGAAGACAATTTTGAATTACGAAGAAGGGAGTCAACACGTGCGTATTACTTAGTCAGGTGAACGTTGGAGGCGCTCCACCATATCTCGAGGATGATCCCGGATATTTCGGAAATACTAGTTATAGGGCTGTAGTATATATACGAGGCTGGAATGATCGATTAGGTTAACTTATTTTCATCACTTACACTCAACTACACTTTCAGCAACTCACTTACACTCTGACATTCCACCATTTCCACACTTAGACGATCATTCTTGCGCTCTTTAGTTTGTAACTTCATTTTATTCAATAAGATAAACATAAGGAAAGGATCAATTGATCCTTCCCGAGGTTTTGTGCCGGCGATCTACTATATATCAAGGGTTTTCCTCATACATCACCGTGTTCTTGCACTTTACATTCATTTACCTCTCTAAATTTGCATTCTTTGTCATATTTATTGCATTATCCCTGAATTATCCCGGATTACATTTGTTCTTCTGCATTAATCTCGATTTATTGCATACAAATTCATCATTTACAAAGTTTTATTTCATTTGTTTATCAAGGTTTAATCATAAGTAAACCCGCATTAGGAAAATTACAAGTTTTCTTCACAAAGTATAATTTTCTACTAAATTATCTTGAAATTAAGTTTAAGCACACTACCTCACTTTACTAATTTGTTCATTGAATTGCATTTAGTAATTTTTTGACCAAAACAATTTGGCGCCCACCGTGGGGCAAGTGGTGCTTTTTCATAATCAAACTTTTGGTTAAACCTTCATCAGCGTCGTTTTTTGCATAAAATTTGTCAAAAATGGTGACCCAAGGACAAACCACCTCTTCTGCTATACCATCATCTTCTGCTGCTAGCATACCACCATACATGCCTGTTTCGTCCTCACGACCAAGGCCTCAGCCTGTCAGTTCAAGGACGACGACCACTACATCCACCTATGTGGGATCAGGTTCGAATGATAGTGACCCTATTATTATCTCTAACCGTGAAATTATGTCTATGTTTTCAGAAGTACAGGAACAGATGAGCCGTATAGAACGCAACAACGCATCACTAAGAAGAGATGTGGAAGGCATGAGACCTAGAGAAAGTGTTCCTGTCGCTCAAGTTACTACCCCCATTCGGAGCAGGATCCTGGATTTCAATACTCCTCCTTCATCAAATTATTCTGGAGATTTCATATCTATGCAAGGGAGTGCCGGAATCCCGGGATCCACACATGCTACCAGAGTCTCTACACATAGAGATCCTGAACAAGCCTCAGGATCCCTACCAAGGGCAACACATGGTGGTAACATACCTTCGGGTTATTCTTTTGGTTCTAACATTTTGAAGGATTCTGGGGTAAATCCCGTCGTGGCGAGAGAGTTGCAAAAGCTCAAGGATATGATATCTAGTGTCCCAGGTATAGTGAAACCTATCCCGGAGGTTGCGCCATCTGCACATAGGATCTCAAGATTTGCACCACCAATATGTGATGCCGAGATCCCGAACGATTTCAGACTCCTAACATGAAGCTTTATGACGGAACCACTGATCCTGAAGAGCATATAGCGCAGTACAGGGAAAGAATGGAGATTATCCCGATCCCTGCGGATCTAAAGGAAGCTTGTCTATGCAAAGGATTCGGATCCACTCTTACAGGATCTGCACTTAAATGGCTGCTTAATGTTCCTGCATATTCTATTACATCTTTTGCTCATTTGGTTAATCTTTTTAATAATCAATTTTCATGCAGTAGGACTTTTGAAAGACTAACCACTGATTCGTATAGGGTTGTCCAGAAGGATAATGAAACTCTTCGAGATTTTGTAGGAAGATTTGGCAGGGAATCCTTAGATATCCCGAACCTGGATATGGCAACTGCTGTTCAAGCTTTCAAAATGGGGATAAAGAGAGATTCGCCTTTCTATGAAGATATTGTGATGAACCCATGTAGAAGCTTGGACGAAGTGAGAAACAGAGCTTTGAGATTCATACGCTTGGAGGAAGATGCGGTGATCCAAAAGAAATCAAGTACCTCTTCAACGTATGATAAACCCAATAGGAAAGCTGAGATACCTGTATTCAAACCCAGCAGGAGCAAGCCATATTCCAGAAATGAGGATCGCAGGATCAATGCTGTGGATGAGGATGATGAAGATTGTCCAAAACTGACTGATTATTGTTTTGCAGCTGATACCACAGAGATCCTCTATGCAATGAGAAACCTTGGAGATGGAGTCAAATGGCCAAAGAAGAGTGAAAAGAATATAGGATGGAAAGACAGATCGAAATGGTGCGCTTTCCATGAGGATTTCGGTCATGAAACTGAGAACTACATAGCTTTGAGGAAAGAAATAAGCTATTTGCTCGGAAAGGGTCATCTGAAGGAGCTCTTCAACAGAAGAAAAGATCAAGCTCAGGATCATGATAAACTTCGTGATTCTGAAATTCAAGATCATACCGGAATCCCGCAGAGAGCAGGATCACCACCCCCGAATGCTAAGGTAATTAACTTTATATCTGGTGGTTCTGACATCTATGGTACATCTTATTCAGCAGCGAAAAGGCATGCGAAGGAATCAAAGTCAGAAAAGCGGGATAAACCCATGAGATCAGTAACCCTGAAGGATGAGAAAGTGGTCACTTTTAGTGAAGATGACAAGGAGAATGTTCAGGATCCTCATCATGATGGTCTGGTTATTACTCTATATATTGCAAATCATTTTGTACGCAGGATCCTGATTGATGGCGGCAGTTTTGTGAACATCATCCAACTGGAGACACTCAAGAGGATGGGGATCCCAGAATCATAGATAATTGCTAAATCAACCATCCTTGTTGGGTTCAGTGGTGAAGCCAAAAATACCGTGGGAGAAATCAAACTTCCAATCTATATTGAGGGGGTAAATTCTATGCAACGCTTTTGTGTTATGGATTCATTATCTTGCTATAACATTATTCTAGGTAGACCCTGGATTCATGACATGAAGGCAGTCCCATCAACGTATCATCAATGCGTGAAGTTTCCCACTCCATGGGGAGTTGTTAGGATTAACAGTGACCAACAGAAGGCTAAGGATTGCTACACAACATCGATGAAACCTACTACTAAGCCCACTCCAGCATAGCAATTAAAGACGCGAGCACGGGGCATCTTGGAAGCAATTGAGCAGGATGTCAAAGAAGTGCCACTAAACATTGTTGATCCTGAGGAAAAAGTATTCTTGGGATCCTCAGTTCCTAAAGATCTTGAACGGAATCTTGTGAAGTTCCTAAAGGATAGAAAAGAAACTTTTGCTTGGAAACCAGAGGATATGACAGGTATATCTAAGGATATTATCACACATAAACTAGGTATTGACAAAAGTTTCAGGCCGATTCAGCAAAAGCGAAGAAAGTTCGCCCGCCCCAGATTGAAATGAAATTATACAAGATGATGTAGAAAGGTTGCTCAAGTCTGGTATGATTAGGGAAGTTAAATTCCCAAGAAGGTTGGCAAACGTGGTAGTGGTACAAAAGAAGAATGGGAAATGGAGAGTATGTGTGGACTACACTGACCTCAACAAAGCATGTCCAAAGGATCCCTTCCCATTACCTCACATAGACTCAATGGTGGACGCAACTGCTGGACACGAGATCCTGACCTTCATTTATGCATCCTCGGGATTTCAGCAAATACAGATGGAGCCATCTGATCAGGAAGATACAGCCTTCATGACACCAACAGGTATATATTGTTATATTGCAATGCCTTTTGGTCTTAAAAATGCAGGTTCAACATACCAGAGGCTTGTGAATATGATGTTCAAAGATCACTTGGGTAAGACCATGGAAGTCTACATTGATGATATGGTGGTTAAATCCAAGAGAGCTGAGGATCATCTTCAAGATCTTCAAACTGCTTTCGATATCCTGGACCAAATCAACATGAAGCTTAATCCTACCAAACGCCATTTTGGAGTGGGGGCAGGAAAATTCTTAGGCTATATGGTGACTAAGAGAGGAATCGAGGCTAGCCCAGAACAAATTAAGGCTATCCTGGATTTGAAATCCCTGGTCAACACCAAAGATATTCAAAGGTTAACTGGAAGGATTGCAGCTCTTAATAGATTCATTTCAAGATCCTCAGATCGATGCAAAGAATTTTATGATATCCTGAAGAAGAACAAGAAATTCGAATGGGGAGATAAACAAGAAGCAGCATTTTTAGAATTGAAAAATTATTTGTCATCGGCTCCATTGTTAATGAAGCCAGAAGATGGAGAACCATTATATCTATATATGGCAGTATCCCGAAGTGTAGTGAGTGCAGTACTTGTTAAAGATCACAAAGGTCAACAGCATCCCGTATATTATGTAAGTAAAAGTCTACTTGACGCTGAAACCAGGTATTCTCATCTTGAAAAACTCATTCTTGCATTAGTCATGGCTTCCACTAAACTTAGACATTATTTTGAAATGCACCCTGTTCATATAAGATCAAATTATCCCATAAAATCAGTACTTAGAAAACCAGAAATGTCAGGTAGAATGGCTAAATGGTCTGTGAAATTAAGTGCGTTTAATTTAATATATGAGCCAAGAAATGCCATAAAATCCCAAGCCTTAGCAGACTTTATAGCTGATTTCACTAGTGATCTTCAAGAAGAAGTAGATTTAGAGGTACAACAATTAGATGAATCAAAAGATAAATGGATTCTGTATACTGATGGAGCCTCTAATATGAACGGAATTGGATTAGGGATAATATTGAGATCACCACAGGGAGACATAATGCCACAAGCAATTAATTGCGAATTTCAGGCTACTAATAATGAAGCAGAATATGAGGCGTTAGTTGCTGGATTACAACTAGCTGAAGATATAGGAGTAAAACATTTACAAGTTTACATGGATTCTTTATTAGTTGTTAATCATTATAATGGTACTTATGCTGTAAAAGGTGAAAAGTTGGCTATGTATTTGGATGTTGTTAAAAAGCTTACAGGTGATTTTGAGACATTCAGTATAGAGCAGATACCAAGAGAAGCCAATTCAGAAGCGGATGCATTAGCAAATTTGGGATCAACTCTAAGGATCCCGCCTAACATCAGGATCTCGATTGTTCATATCTTGTCACCAGCCATAGAAGATAAGAAAGAAGAGCAAGTATGCGGGATTGATGATCCTGAGATAAGAGATAATTCAGATACATCAGCTTTTGGGGGCAAATCAGGATCATGGATGCAACCAATCATGGAATACTTACAAAATGACGTGATTCCAAAGGATGAACCAAATCCTAGGATTTTCAAGCTTAAGGTATCTCGTTCTATAATTCAAAATTGGATATTGTATCGTAAATCTCTTGCAGGACCATTACTGCGATGCCTTGAGGATCCTGAAGCGCAAGCAGTACTTAAGGATATTCATGAGGGAGATTGTGGAAATCATTCTGGGGGCATAGCACTATTCTCAAAATCTTTGAGAACAGGTTACTTTTGGCCAAAAATGAGGAAAGATTCCATGGATTTCGCTCGCAAATGTGATGCTTGTCAAAGACATGGGAACATCCATCATCAACCGGCAGAACCGATGTATCCAATTATCTCTTCATGGCCGTTTATGAAGTGGGGAATGGATATTGTTGGAAAACTACCTACTGCTCCTGGAGGAAAAATCTTTATGCTTGCAATGAAAAACTACTTTTCAAAATGGATTGAAGCTGAAGCATTTGTGCAAGTAAAAGAAAAGGATGTAATCTCGTTCATCAAAAGGAATATCCTGACTAGATTCGGGATCCCGACAGAGATAATATGTGATAATGGATCTTAGTTTATTGGAAATAGAACAACCAAGTTTTGTGATAGCTGGGGGATTAAGATGATTACTTCAACGCCAGTCCATCCCCAAGCTAATGGACAAGCGGAATCCAGTAACAAGATTATCATCAACAATCTTAAAAAGAGGTTGGACGCCAAGAAAGGGAGATGGGCTGAAGAGTTACCATTTGTTCTATGGGCTGATAGGACTACTGAAAAATAGGCAACCAAACAAACTCCTTTTGCTCTGGTATTTGGATCTGAAGCTATGATCCCAACAGAAATGGTGATCCCGACGGCAAGATCCCGAATGCAGACTGAAGAAGCAAATAAGGAAGCATTGATCCAAGATTTAGACACTGTGGATGAGATTAGGGATCGTGCTAAATTCAGGATTGCAGCCTATCAACAAAGGATTTCAAGATCCTACAACAAAAATATCAGGATAAGGAGATTTCAAGTTGGGTATCTGGTATTAAGAAAAGCGTTTCAAAACACTAAAAATCCTGCTAAGGGTAAATTAGCACCAAAATGGGAAGGTCCTTATTTGATTGATTCAAATGCTGGAAAGGGGGCATACTGGCTAGCAAACATGGATGGAGAATTACTTCCGAGATCTTGGAATGCTATTCATCTGAAGCTCTATCATGTGTAAGTCAAATATTTAAATTTGACGAAAGAGCTATTCCTGTGATCCTTAACTTTTCATTATACTTATTTCTTCTGTCAATATATAAATATGTATGTGTGTGCAATTAATTTACATATATATATATCTATGCATGATTAATCTTTTTTCATTATTCTCATATGAATCTTATACTGACTTAAGCATCGGAGGGGTGTTAGGCAAACTAACACCCACCTTTACCCAAGATTTTGTGTTTGTTGTAGTTGACACATTTGGGAATCATGCAATGAGGATAAGAGGTTGGCCACCTCTCTCCCCCGTTTGGGAATCCCAGGGATTCCTCTAAAGGTTTTGAGGATGCTGAAAACGCATAATCACCTCTCTTTCATATGGGTTTCCACACTCACGCCTGGAGCGCACGTGTTTGATTATAGAATCAGGGTTATGGGACCGGTGATGCCTCTGGTACCCGACAATTTCATGACCATTGACCTATAGATCAAATTCTTTTTGGTTGTCGTCACTGAGTGCACTAGGTGTCGACCCCTAAGGTAGTAATGTTTTCACATTACACGTAGTAAAAGGTTTGTAATGTTTTCACATTACCTAAAGGTTTTGGCGTATTCATGTCACTTAAGAACACAAGGCTTATCATGTTTATACACTGAATATCGCGCAAGGTTTGTAATGTTTTCACATTACCTAAAAGCAATTGGTATCTTCATACCATACAAAAGATGGATTATCCTGAGACACGGATTACCCCATGATTTAATGTGATGATAATACATTGCAAACACTTGATTTTATTGATCTTATCCAATCTTGAGTCTATTGGTTATAATGTTTTAACATTATTCAAAGTGTTTTGTCGAAGCATACGAAAGTTTGTAAAATATTTTATAAACTTACTTTGAAAATTTCAAAATTGATTTCTAAGATTAGTTTTGAATAAAAATGACTTGTTGTATGAATAAACATTTGTTCTGTGTTTATATTGCAGGCTATGGCTTATCTTTGTTACTTTGAAGCATACTTCAGGATCCTGGAATCCTGAATAAACAGAGTCATCCTGAGGGAATCTCCTCAGGATCCTGATTGAATTAAGTCATCCTGAAGGAATCTCCTCGGGATCTTAAAATCTAAAGATTCATAATGGAAAAATCTTTCCATTATCCTGTATCCTGTTCTATCTACTGCGTATCCTTAGGGAATCTCCTCAAGATCCTGATTTTCAAGCAACAAATGTATATATATGCTAAGGGAATCTCCTTAGAAGTTTGAAGAAAAGAAGAAATATGAAATCCTAATCATGTTCATAGCAAAAACTTCTCAGAATCATCAAATCCTGAGAATAAAGTCTACCAAATTGTTCAAAGCAAAATAAAACAAAGTGGCCAACATAAACCACTTTCAACACCACCATGGTTGGCCATACCAGGCTAACCTCACCCTGAAATAATTGTTTGATTACAATCACTAACCACATGAAACTAGGAAGCATCAAAATAAAAGAATTGGGCTCCGACTAGTCATATGTCTTCCTCGCCCAAAGTGTCATCTTCAATCATTCTGCCAGCCATCATCATATCTTCATTATCTCTGGGATTTGAAGTTTCACCTTTAATTATCAGTGGAGCATCGGTGATCTTTACTTTGGGTACCTTGGTTGCTTTCTTTGGAGCTTTGGATCCTCCGAGACAAATGAAGAACGGGTTTGGTGGATGATCATCTTTCATTCTAGCTAACTTATCCTTCCATCCTTTAACATCCCACATGCTGGTATCCTGTCCATGTTCAGCGACTTCCGTGGCCATGTGGATTTTAGATTCCAACACCGCGATAATGGCATCCTTTTTTACCACATCGATCAGAATATTGTTCGCGGATGTTGATTCATCATTGTTCCTATCTAATTTCCTAGAGAGCATGGCTTTAAGTGTTTTGATTTTCTCTTTTGCCTTTGTTAGTTTGATGGAATTTTTCTCAAGGGCAACGGTTAAGTCGTCGATTGTTTCGACTCTTTCGATGTATTTCTCCATCATGATCTCAGTAGCCAGTATAAAGATTTGATATTAAGATTCTCATCTAATAAAAGTTGGATTTAAAGAGTATTACCGTGAAGAGATTAGCAGCCGGATCATCAAGGTCATATATTTCTTCCACCTTTCTTTTCTTTGATTGGGAACCTGATGCTGGGAATTTGAAGTTGGAATTGTCGATTCTGATCACCTCTTTCCCGGGAGGAACTTCTGGGTCAATGTCGGATAAGGTAAAGTAGGCTGGAGAATCGAAAGCAAGTTAGTAGGATGGAAAATAGAATTGTTAATAAAGGGGGTAGAAAATTACTTGACATTCTTGAATCCTTGTGTGATTGATCGCTTCCTCTGAAGAATTTACTGTGAAAATAAGTTTGAAGTAAGAATGGTTATAAAAGATGAAAAAGAGAGTCGAGAAGAAATAAAAGAGTTACCTTCGGAATGAGATGATAATTTGATATGATAGAGAATTTAATAACTATCTGCAGGAGATAAATGCTCGGGCACGATTATCGATAGACGAAAATATCTCACCTAACTTGTAACATCTTGTCAACAGGTCAATTTTCACGCCAAATTTAAACTTCAAATAATTGTATTTTATATGCGATTATATCAAAGCATTCGAAAATGTAAGTCGTTTTAATTAAAAACGCATTCTAGTTATCTGAAACTGCGCGGAATTTAGTTATAAAACTTTAACCCAAACATTTTATTTCTATAAAACGTTTCAAAATCAAAAATATTCGAAAATATATAAAAGGATTTTATAGATTTAAAAATATTATTTATTTGCGATCGGGTACAAAAAACACGGGTATTTTGTACTGTGGTTGGAGACCACAGTCTCCATATTAGGGATCTGGAAATGGGTAAAACCACCTCCACCTCCCATTTTTTTTTCATTTCTCATTTCACAAAAACACACACACCCTCCAAATTCTCTCTATCTCTTTCTCTCCATCCACACCACCACCGTCGGCCACCGCCGCCATCACCATCATCATCATCGTCATCTTCGGAATCATCATCATCATCAACAAGCATTCATCATCATCACCATCTTCATCTTCATCCTCAAGAACACCAACATCATCCAAACCCCCGAATCTTCAAATCGTAAGGATTTCTTTACTTATTCTTGTTATTTCTTGTTAAAAACACTTAATATATCATGTATAAACATTATAACAACAAGATTCGGCCTAAAAATGGGTTAGATTTCTTTTTTGGTGATAAAATCGTCGAACAGATCAAAGTGTCGCCCACAGACCAGCAGTGTAGCGTCACTTCATGCGTCACTTAAGTGACGCACAGAGTGTCGCTAAAAACCCTGGTTTTGCGTCACTTGCCTAAGTGCCGCATAAAATCAAACTCTGACATCAACCCGACACTGCCTTAGTGACGCCCTAGAAAGTGACGCTACCCTCCCTAGTGTCGCCTATAGCGACACTTGCCTAGTGTCGCCTAAAACAGAAAATACACATTTTTCACTAAGTGTCGAAACTCAAGTTTTACCACCTAATTTTACTCCGAAATGGAATTTCGAAGCGTTTTCACTACAGCAACATAGTAGAAATAAAAATTTTCCAAGCTGACTTGGCAGCTCGACCCCAACCAGGGGCTTTGCCCCTTGGACCCCGCTATCAGGGGCGCTGCCCCCGAATCCCCGTACACGGTCTTTAAAACCAAGCGACAAACAAACATTCGAACGACTTACTGGGTCAGACTACTTAATCTAGTACTTATATAACCTCACGTGTTTTGGACACTAGGAGGTTATCATCCGGACAACACATGTATCGTAGGATCGCTGACAACTCACGGGTGAGTTTCATAGCCCCACTCTTTCAACTGTTTTACTGTTTTCGGGGTGAAACACATGCACAACAACTGTTTTCGAATTATATTAATAAACTTTTATAATTCACACTTACTTATATTACTATTATGTAATACAAATGTGTAATACTTAGGAATTACACCCATCCTATTGTTTTGAAACAACATCAATACTTAACCTAGATAGGTTACAAACATACACTGCTTGATTGTTGGAAAACAATTACCGTTATATAACTTGCTTTAGTTACAATTATACAGTGACCATATTGTCACGGGACAATACCATCAAATACATTAGAACCGGTTAGTTCTACCTTCACTGGACAACAACTAGACTTCAACAGGATTAGTCTTCCTCTTAGGAAATTAAGACTGCTGATACAATTTATGATCATCAGAACGGAAAGTGTACTTAAGTGAACCTTTCCCCCAAGACCTCATTATACTTGCTAGGCTTAAGGCTAGGAGTATACAATAGTATCATATGTTAGTATAGATTCCTTATACTAATACAAAACAACTAGGCGATGATTAGTCATACCTAGGCATATTGCGATACAACGAATAGTTAGGTATTGTATATACATACTTAGCTACGATAAATCGACATCATGTGTTACATGATACCTTATTAAATGTGTTTGTTGATTTGACTCATAGATATATATGTATATATATATATATATATATATATATCTACACAATCATACAAACACAACTACTCAAGTCGGACTCGTCGTAGTACGGTCGGCTCAATCAATCAAGTCGGGCATGTTGTAGTACTGCTGACTCTCATACGTTGTAGTACATTGTGTCACACCCCCAAATTTACTGTTCAGCGAAAGCAATTCGGGTCTGGGCGCGATTAATCAAGTATCATCATACAAAGTTATATCGAACGTCCTCTACATGCGTCGTTTCGAAAATATAATTTAAAAATAATACATAGATCACCAAAGTGTTTACATAGTTGCGAGTTCGCAAAAAGTCTAGAGATTCTGGTCTGTACGTGTTAATTACTTGTTTGTTCAGTGAGTAGTTAGTCTAAGCACGTAGCAGCGATCAACGAGTGAACAGTTGGTTTGTTTGTCAGCTACTGTTCATCTCATCTTGTGATAATTAGCTTTAGTGTTTGATTTAGATTAGCTTTAGCTAGTCTATTCCGCAATCAACACTCAGTGAATTTTATGATCAATAAGATTCATCCTTCGGCTATTATTGCATCTTTACGTTAATTGCAATATTTATTTATGATACTCTGTTTGTGATTGTTCTATTAAAAACTTGACCATATAACTTAGATAAAATCAGAAAAAGTTTTTAATTGTATTCAATCCCCTCTTCTACAATTAAACTTTACACATTGTGATTCCATATCACTAACTAACAGTGATTCAGGGACTCTCAGATTCTAGTACATAATCACTATTACAAAATAAAAATGCAAGAAAATCTCTGTTGTTTGTAAAATATGCGACTCGAGCTAGTGCTTCCAAAAAGCATCCTACTGCACTTGTGAACCTGAGAATTACATGCTAAAGGTCAACATAAAGTTGGTGAGTTCATAGGTTTGCATAGTTGAAATCATAGTAAAATCATAGTTTTGAACACAAAATTTCAGAGTTATCGTAGTTGTACAGTTGCGAAAGTAGTATATTATTGCCACGAGCTCATAGTCCGAAGCTTAACCAGTTGGTGCCTCTAGTAAGTGCATCCCTCTACACTCAATTACGAAATATTATGCGTCATAGTAGTTAGAGCAACTAACCCGGACGGCGGAAGGTCAATTCCCGATAGATCTATCCAAAATGTTCGCGCTTAGTATTAACGAGACTATGAAATTTGTTAGAGGCCAAAATCGTAGTAAAATTGTAGTTTTAATAATGCAATATGTATAAGTGTTTTCAGTTACTTGTGTTCATAAAAACAGAGCATGTAATCTCATCCCAAAGTAAAAAGCAGTAAAAGTGGGGCTATGAGACTCACCTGAGTCTAGTAAGCGTAAAACAGTAACCAATCAAGTAGGTTCTCCGAACCCGCAACCTCCTAGCGTCCTAAACGCGTACGGTTAAGTAAGTAGATGTCTCAAAAGACCATCTAGGCTAGTTGTCCACTCAACTAGGCAATGTTCAAGTGTTTGTTTAGTGTTTTCGTTTGTAGTTTGAAAACATGTACGGCCCGTTGGTGACGTTATGTAATAGTTTCTGAAAATATCATTATTATGTTTGTTTCGTTGTATACTTATAAAAGTATATGTGTTTGCGTGTTCAAGTAGTGTCGTATATAGCATATTTGTTGTTACGCGGATTCGATTCTTTGTTAATGGACTTAGGTTGTGTAACACCCCAATGTTATCAGGAATTTAAATTCGTACGCAGATATAATTTTATAATGAAGCAATATTGTGTAAATAATGAGATATAATAGAAAACGTAAATAGGTTTCTCAGTTCCAGACTGTGTGATAAAAAGAAATAAGGTTTAATATACATATATGCGTGTTTTCCTGATTATTCCAAAAACATCCAGTGAGAAAACGAAATAGAGAAAGAGTAGAGGGTTTCAAACTTCTTCTTCATCTTAAATACTTCAAATTAACTCAAATCATCATCTTTAATCTTGGATTCAAGCTTGTAATCTCTAAATTATCACCTTCTTCATCATCTCTAACCATTTGTAAGTATGATTCTTCCTTAAATGTATAACCTAGAAAGTGGGGTTAGTGGGTTTAGTGAAATTAGTGCTTTTTAATACGAAATTAGGATTAGAAATTGTTGGAATTGTTGTTTATGAGTGTTCTTGAGTTAGTTTATGATGAAATTACACCTTGAATATGATTAATTTGTTATAAGTGTTCTTGAGTAAATGTGGGGTTTTGATTAAATATGTGTGAATTAGTATTAATTAGTTAAAAGTGTGATCTATGATGTAATTAGACTATGAAAACTATGTTAGAACATGATTTAAGTGGAAGTGTTAATAAATTGAATTAGTTGAATCAAAGTGGGGGAGTTATCATATAGAAGTTATTAGTTTAAATTAATGAGTTCTAGTGATTTAAATATGTTGTTATATGTTGTATGATTAGGTGTTAAAGAGTTGGACATATCATCATTTGTGTATCTTGTGAATCATCATTTCAAGACAAAGGTGAGTAGTGTAAGGATTTAATCAAGTAATTGGTTGTTTGTGTTTCCGGATTACTTTTGAGTAAGAGGATCACACAATCATGTGAAGTTAATTATGTTTTATTTGTTTAAATTGTTACTTGTGAAAGTGTTATGATATGAATTGATTGTACATGTTACCGGATAGCTTCCGAGCTAGAGGTGGGTACAATCAAGTGGAGATTTAGTGTATTATGTGTATATGATCATAGTGATATGAATTGTGATTGTACATGTTACCGGATAGCTTCCGAGCTAGAGGTGGGTACAATCATAAGTTAGTGATATGAAGCTTATGAAGTTATGATATAGAGTTGCTAGTTTTATTAGCATAGTGTTTATGTAGCCATGATATGTATTATTTGATTAAGTTGCTTATATGCTCACTAAGCAAAAGTGCTTATTGTTTAAGTGTTTTATGTTTTAGGTGGAAGTGGTCAAGGAAAAATGGAAAGCGGTTTAAAGGGATAGCGTGGATTGCATGATATTAGAGTATGACAAGTTTTCTCTTTGAAGTATCGTTTGTTCTAGCTTGTGTAAATCGCCCTTTTAGACATGTTTTAAAAGATAGTCATGGTGAGCCATGACATATGAAATTTTGATATAGTTTGATCTTTGAGGTCAAGAATACTAGTAAATGATGTATATTATGGTCTTGTAGTGTTAAAGTTAATGGTTGAATATAACTAGTGTGTTTGAAATGAGTTCATGGTTGAAAATAGTCAAATTGTGTTTTCATTGGATATGGAGTATTGACATGTAGTCAAGCATTCTATTAGTCAATTATGGGTTGTGATTGATTAGTCAATGGATCAAAATAATCTTTGTGGGTCAGCGGGGCAAAAAGGGGTCCATATGGGTCATTAAGTGCACGTACGGTCTAAAACAGGTTAGAAAAGGGTTAATGGTGTGGTGATGTGTCTTACAACTTTGTTTTGATGTGTATGATGAGTGGTTAAAAGTCCAATGTCTCAGCCTTCATGATTTGAGACTTGGTATGCTCCCAAAATGGTCGTTTTTGGGTCAAAAAGAGTCATACGCCAAAATCCCGTGTCATTGTGAAATTTGAAAAAGTGCAAAAAGGGAAGTCTTCGTTTTGGTCATATGAAGGTGCACGCAAAATTTCAGGTCAAACGGATGCACGAGTAAAAAGTTATGCGCGTTTGAAGTTGGTTAAAAAGTTGACTTTTGCTGACTTCTGGATTTACACTAAGGAACGCGATCCTGACAACTTGAGCCGGATCGCGTTCGCAAGGCAAAAATGGTAACTGAAAGTTTATAACTAAGGAACGCGATCCCGCCCACTTTCCCGGATCGCGTTTGACATTGAAAAATGAAATTTTAGGTCTTAAAAAGCTTGTTTTAATTAGGAATAACTATTAAGGTTGAACTATACATATGGGGTAGTCATGGGACATTATCGAGAGTGTCATAAACCGAAAAAAAAAAATGGTTCTGTTTTCGGGGCGTTTCAGGTTGCTAACAGACCATTGAACTAAATTCGTATCGCTTATTCAACTCGCAGGTCAGCTCAAAAGTTCTCGTTTCGTAGGGCAAAGGGTCAACTCGCAAGTCTCAATTCGTGGGTCAAAAAGTCAACTCGCAAGTCTCAATTTGCATGTCAAAAAGTCAACTCGCAAGTCTCCATTCGCAGGTCAAAAAGTCAACTCGCAAGTCTCGATTCGCAGGTCAAAAAGTCAACTCGCAGGTCAGTATCTGGGTCGTTTTCTAGGCTCGATTTCACCAAGTTAAAATCCGAGTAAAATTCCGAGAAAAATCACGGTTCATCACCTATGTATTAACTACTTTTTGTAATTTTTCCAGAAGTTTTAGGCATATAGAAGTCGGTCAAATAAAATGGTAAGTCTCCTGAGGTCCAAAATCGACCAATCCGGACACAAGCATGAACATCAATTTTTCTAGCCAAATTCGTGTATTTCCAGGAAACGCCATAGAAGAATTTATGTGGTTAACACATTTTGTAGTTCGTACGAAAAAGCCTCACACGTTTTTGAGTCTTAGAGCTCAAGGTATAGGCTCGAGAATTGGGTGAAGTTTTCTGGCCGCCGGAACAGTTTCGACACGTCGTCGGAGAAAAATATTTTCGGGTAGTAAACGGAGTCGAAAAGTCTCGAGACTAATTTTGCTGGAAAGCTAACTTCTTAAAATTCATTTTAAAGCTAAGAAACGTCCATTTTTATTAAGAAATGATTTTTATAAAAATCGTTGAAGTTGTTACATTTTCTGGACAGAAAATCAAACACATGAATTTGTGTTTTAAATCGCGTTTCGGTATACAATTTGGAGATGATTCTTGTTGTGTGGACATTTTAACATGATAATACATATGTTACAAATAAAATACAAGTGGTAGGATGTTCTTACAAAGAGGAATGAAGAAACAGAGAAGATGATGATGATGTACTCGTTCTCGTGTCCGTTTTCTCTTGAATTCACTTTGCGAAAGGATGAGTTTTGAGGTGGTGGTTAATGGTGGATGAGGGTGGTGTGGTTGGCGGTTCTTGGCAGCCAAAATAGAGAGGAGAAAGAGAGAGAGAGATGGAGAAGAGAGAAAGATAGAAGGTAAGGTGATGAAATGAGAGGGAGTGATGGGATTTTGGTGAAGTCAACAAATCAACAGGGTATGGGAAGCCATACCCTTTGGTTGGCTGGTTGGGGTGGGCTCCACCATAGAGTGAGGTGTTTAAATTTTTATTCCCCAAAGTTACTTTACTTGCGGTGGTCGTTTACCCGTTCGTTTTGCATTTCGTTTAAACGTTAAATGTTCATTATACGCGTTTTGCTTAACGATATATTTACGATATTTTTAATGAAAGTATTATTTTAAGTACTTTATTTTAAGTTGTTAAAAGTGTTGTCGGGTTTCGTTTGGTTGTCGGGCGTGTTTTGCGCGCTTTTGTCGCGTGCGATACGTTTTACACGAAACGTATAACTTTTCAAATATAATTGAAATCACCTAAAGTAAATGATGTTTATTTTTAATAATTTCACATTATTTAGAAAAGTTTTTCACCAACGTCCGTATCAAAATTTCGTTTTTTACTGTTCATAAAGTCTTCACTGGTTGATTTATAGGTTAAGAGAACAGCTCAAAAAAGAATGACAAAAAATGAAGAATAGTGGAATCAATAGGATTGCTCTATTTCAAAAACCCATTTCCACATGTTTTTTAAAAATAAAAAAAAAAACTAAATATCTCACAAATCGTATGTCTATAAATTATAAAAATTACATATTCGGAATCAGCGTTTTTTTCTTTTCGATTATAGATCTCACAAGCTGTACTTTCGATAAAGTTTTTTTTTTTCGTTCATTTTTTATTGGGTTTGAAAGATTTGTAATGTAAAATCACACATGATTTAACACTAAAAATTAATCACACACGTTTATATCTCCAATTAAACTTTAAATTCAGATCATTGATGATTTAAAAAGATTTAAAAATAAAAACTAAGTTGTAATCACATGCGATTGAACATCAAAGTATCGAAGAACTTATTTTTTAATATTAGGGTTTTTTAGGAAAATATGAGTTTATTTATAGGTAAAATATACATAGTTATCTATTTTGATCCAAGAACTAATTAACATGCGATTATCTAATGATATCGGTTTTTGTGATGAAGGGTTTTAGGAGAGAATGGAGAGAAGCAAATGAGGAGGTGACTAGTGTCCTCCTCTATTTCTCCACCGTCTTCATTTCTCCATCATTTTCATTTCTCCACTAAAAAAATATATATATCAAGTTTTTTTATTATTATTATTTTTTTTATTATTTTTTTTTATTATTTTTTTTTCCTTTTTTTGCGTTTTTTTAAGTTCTTATTATCGTTTTTTTTTTGCGTTTTTCAAACTTTTCATTAACCTTTTTTCACGACTTGTTTATCATTTTTTTTTTCGCGTTTTCAACCTTTTTCTGTTGTTGTTTTACCTCACGTTGTATTACAAAGAAATATAAATATGATGCACCATATTTATATCTTAAAATAAAAAAAATTTGATCGTAAAATTAAAATTGTGATGCACAATATTTTATAACTATGATGCACCAAGATTGATACACTAATGATGTTTATCGTATATCTAAAAGTCGGAGCGTCATATTTTATAATCATGATGCACCATATATTATAACTTTGATGTACCATGTTTTATAATTATAATGCACCACTTTTTAATTCATTAACGATGTTTTATAATATATTTTTGAAAGTAGATGCATGATATTTAAACACTCGATGCATCATATTCTAAGAAAATCGGTGTATCATAGTTTATAATGTTGTTGAACACAATAATAATTTCTTTTATTGCATCTTGTTTTTTATATTCACCTGCATCGTAATATATAATATCCGAGACATCACAAATGTGGTAATGATATAAAAAATAAGAAACTAAACAGTAAAAAAAGTTTTCAAAAAATGTTAAAACTATTTTTTTATTTAATCGTTAAAAGTGATAATTTATTCTAAAAATATGTTAACAAATTTTATTTAAATATTATTATTATTATTTGATAAAAGTGTTATAGAAGTTTTTAGTAAAAAAATATATTTTTTAAAAGTTCAAATTTTTTAAATAAATTTTTTTTTATAAAAATAAATTTTTTAAACAAAAAAAATTTAGAAAAAAGGAAATAGAAAAAAAAAAATGAAGAAATAAAGAAAGGTGAAGAAATTGATAAAAAAAAAAAGTGAAGAAATGAGAAATTAGTATGAGGAAATGGATAAAAAATGTGAAGAAATTAGGAGGACACTTGTCTCCTCTACATTGACTTATCTCCCTCTCATCATTTTTACCCCTTCTCCCAGTAACATCACCAAATCTAATTAGTTGAAATTAGCATTTTCTCAAAGAAAAATTACGAGATAAAGAAATATAGAAGAGAAGACTAAAATCTAAAATGTGTTGATTTTGGGGCGGTCCACGTGTTTCGGTAGCGACAACTCCTTTCATTTTTTGTCTTATCTCCATTTTTAATTTTTATTTAATTTTTGTGATTTATTCTTCCCGTTTATCCTATTTTTATATGTGGTTTTCTCTACTTCTAACTAGGGGTGTTCAGTATTTGGTTTGAAACCGTTTAACCTGAAAACCGAACCGAATAAAAACCGAAAAAAAACCGAACCGAATTTTGAAAAGGGTTTTTGGATCGATAAAACCGAAAACCGAATTCGAATTCGGTTTTCGGTTCAGTTTTCGGTTTTAAAAAATTTGAATTCGGTTTAACCGAAAACCGAATTCAAAACCGAATTCATAAAAATAATATTATTTTTTCGGTTTTTTCGGTTCGGTTTTCGGTTTTTTCGGTTCGGTTTTCGGTTTTTCGGTTCGGTTTTCGGTTTTTATGTTCGGTTTTTTCGGTTTTTTTGTACGGTTTTCAGTTTTTTTTTAAAGTTTTTCGGGTTTTTGTTCGAATTCGGTTTTTTCGGTTTTAACCGAAACCGAACCGAATTCGAATTCGGTTTTCGGTTTTCGGTTTGAATTCGGTGTTCGGTTCGGTTTTCGGTTTTGCCCAAAAAAATTTCAAAACCGAACAACCCGAACCGAATAAACCGAGAAAACCGAAAACCGAACCGATGAACACACCCCTACTTCTAACATGTAATTTATCTTAATCTCTCTCTCTTGACACATCAACACTTTTAAATATATACTTCAATGTATTTTTGTTTATTTTTTTGCATTTTAATGCACGTAATGTCTAGAATAACAAATTTATTACATGTTTTACTTTTGTATGTATTCAAATTTGAAGTCTCTTATTGTATGTATACCGATTTTTAAGCCATTTATCGTATGCATTTGACTTACTATTGTTTGTACGCATATAACTTATCTATTGTATTTATACAACTTACAAAGAAAAAATTTAATACATAGAATAAAAAGTTTTGAAATTGAATGCATATACTGATAATAGGTGTAAAGTACTTGCATAGTTGCATTTTGAATTATAAACCCTCTTTAACATTTTAAGTATACATAATAGGATTAAGTGTTTTTTTAATGTATATAGTTATGTGTTGATCTTCATTGTGTGTACATAACAAAATTAACCACCATTGTATTGTATGTACGAAACTATTTATTTTTGTATATTGTGTGTATTTTGGTGACGTGTTATCAGTTATCTGGTGACACATGACATCTTTACAAGCTGACAAATCACCAAAATACACACTATGTATAAAAATAAATTGTTTCGTACGTACAATGTCCATCAATTTTGTTACGTACACACAATAGATATCAACGCATAGTTATATACATTAAAAAGCACTAACCCTTCGTAATACTCCATAAACTTATATGTGTTTTGGAAACCAACTTAAAAGGGTGACGAACAAAAGCTATAGATATATATTACTTTAACCAACGCATTTTAATGATTGAAACAGCTCAATTAAACTGCATAAACAAAATATATTGATAGTTTCAACTAGAAATATCCACAATATACATATTGAAAACAATGGAGTTCATAGTGATGATGCCCATACTACTCAAGATTTGGTCAATCATTTTTTGTTTCAAATCGATCTTGAATTCTATTTATAGGTAGATGCATCTTTTATTACCTTTTTAGTCTTGATTCAAAGAATGTGGTCACATTTTCTCCAATGTGTGAAATAATCAGAAAACATTCAACAAAAAGTATTTATATATATGCATAGAAAAATAGATCACCGTGTAACTCTATCTCTAATAATGAACAAACTTATCATGATCGGTGGCAGATTCAGAAATTTTAATCATGAAAGACACAAATAATTAGATATTAATTATAAATTTCTGCAAGAAATAGCAATTATTATATATTTATATAATAGCGCTAAAACCGAATAAACTTACATCCTACTACACTAAATTATGTACAAAATAGCAACTATACTATACATAAAACAACGACTAAACGAATGTAAAATACCATCAAAAACTGCTGCAACACATCAACGTTTTGCTGATGTAAATTTTATACCTTAAACTTTTGTTTTTCAATTCATGACATGCTAATTCGACTCTATCGTTAAACAGAACTGATTCTTTGTTAAGCCTCTATTGCATATAATAGTTGTGCGATTTGCTGCATGGAGTAACAAAAGAGCTATGAAACGGCAGAAAACATCGAAAAACGCAACAACGTACTATGCAAAGTTGCAACAAAAACCTACATAATGATATTTACTAAATAGCGATAAATATTGCTTCCACAAACAGTAAAGAAAGTAGCAAAAAAACTACATCAAACTATATATCCTACTACAATTGGCCTCAAAATATTTTAAATATGCAATCAATAACACATACAATCAAATGATTTCAAATACTTTATAGTTTAAAAGATCAATTGCTACATCGATATTAGAGTGATCGGCTTTTGTATCCAAGTTTGGGAGGTTCACTAAAAACCTCCCCTAGGGGTATGCCCCCGGTTTAGTTTTGTACATAATTTATTTAATAAAACTTGTCGAGTATCGTCCCTTTACCCAATTGCTTGATTTTGACTTGAATCATTATTGCCTAAATTTTTAACATATTACCATAATAATAGTTGGAAACAAATCACATGAACAAGACCATAGAATCTCTCCTTAACAAGTAAAGGGAATCAAAATAACCTAAAACTATAGCCATTTATTATTTAACCAAAAGGTTAAACCTACAAGGCACAAGCTATTATATTTCTACATATTTTGCTGACCAATTGATCAATGCTTTTGAATAAATGAAGTTACATGTCCAAGTTAAAAATACACCCGCTATTCTACCATTAACAATTAACAAATTAAAAATAAAAAAATTAGGGTTTACACTTAGAATAAGAATCAAAGATACCTTCTTGTCCTTTCATAGGGTGATTTGATCGTATATCAAAAAGAAAAGTAATTAAGAGATGTGTTTGTACTTTGTAAGCGATTGAAGTATCTTATCCGTTTTCATCATTTAACATAAAAATGGGCTAAATCAAATTTAACTAGTGTAATACCCGGGGCTGCCCCGGGAACACTTATTTGAGTGATTAAAGTTTAGTTTTTGCTAGAAAGGAATATATAATTGAATTTTATATAAAAAAGGAAAGTAAACCATTTTAATAGGTTTATTAAGATAAAATAATGAGAACAAAAAGATACATAGAATTGACTTAAAAATATGTCTACATATAATACATAAACTATCATGGGATGTAGTTGTAAACATGACAATCGTTAACCTATTCAAAAGTGCCATGACATCATTTTAAGAATCTAATGCGTGAAATTTTAAATCATGAGCATCATCATGTTTAAATCTACAGTTATGATTTAATCAACATTACCTAAACAGATGATCAAGAGCCCTCGATCACCTATGTCTTTGCACATTGCTCCTTTTTACATAATCATCTTCAATTTCATCCTCCTTAGCCCTCATGTCAAACAACACAAGCCTTAGTTATTAGCTTACCTGCGTTTGACCCGTATACATAAAACATAACCCAAATCACCCCACGTTTAAGTAAACGGGTTGGTATAGCCTATATGTAAAAATGAACAAAAATAGTTGTGATTCATAGAGGTTGAGAAGATTCATATTGGGTTGAAAGTCAATCGAAATATATTTGAAGTGCTTATAACCACCTACATCACTTCATTCTTTAAAAAAAAAAAAAAAAAAAAAAAAAAAAAAAAAAAAACCTTCTATTTTCCGTAGCATAGTTCTCGTAATTATATTGAAGGCAATGGAAGAAGAAACGGGAATGCAACATTAGGAAGCTAGGTTCAAGAAAATAACCCCTTAATATATATCTTTGTTGAGAAACGGAAGCTCCACCCTAAAAGAGTCCGTAGGTTGACTCTCATAATTAGTGCTGGCAAATTCTGCCCATTTGCTTCACATCTGGGCAATTCTGGGTATAATGGCATAGAGTTTGGGTTGTTATGGACTAGAGAAATTTTAGGAATGGGTTTAATTGGGTAAAACTCAAATCATGAATGGATCTAAATGGCTAGCAATCATGTTATATTTTTTATATTATATAGTTAAAAATGTATAATTTATATTGGAAGATATATATATTTTAGTGAATTAGAACATTTTTCTATGAAATTTTTAAAAAGCCCATTATGACCCGAGCCCGTTTAGACCCGAGCCCGTTTAGACACGTACCCGATTAGACCCGAGCCCGTTTATACCCGTAGCCCATACCCGCCCAACCCACCCATTTTGCCAGCTCTACTCATAATGTTCACCATCGAGCTCGTGTCTCATGTCCGATCCGGTCTTTTGTTGTTGCATATCATGGCGCAGAAACTCAAACCTGTGGTACACATATCAATATGCAAGTATAGGTTGAGATACTTTGAGACCATATATAGTTGTGTAAATAGAGATAATTGAATACAGCTTGTAATAAGCTAGCCATGTGAACAATTTAAGCAAACGCTTACAAGTATTTGGAGTATGCGTACTTAGTGCTAAAAGGTACGTAGCATATGTACACAAGTAAGACAAACAAAATAACTAAACAAACAATTCAGACCATCATAATGAATTATAATAGACAATTATAAGGTATCATACATAACTTTATATATGTATAGGTATAATAAGGCAATTACAAAATGAAAATGAATTGATACTAACCTAACGTTGTGAAGAATAATGATAAACTGATATATTGAAATAGTAAGACAACCTTGGAGAATAAACATGGGGAAATGAGGAAATCAATGTGCACAATCAAGTTTCTGTGTTTTTGATGTCTCTCTTTGTTAACTACCAGACACAAAAACATATTTGAGGAGCTCTGTAACTCACCAAACATCATTAGCAGGATTCGGCATTAACTTTTTTTCCTCCAGATAGGAGCATCTCCATTCTCATATTGCTTCTCCCAGCAAAGAGATTCAACATCTCCATACTCAGATAACAATTTATTTGAACTCATCAAAAACCGGACAGAAAAAAGGGCAAAAACCAATTCTACCAATTAAAAAATTAATTAAAGAACTTGCTTCACAGGACTAAGGCATTTCATCGAATATCTGGTGGGCAGAAACATGTGAGATTAACATGAAAAATTCAGAACAATCATTAACTCCATTAATGAAATGTCCAAATATTTACGTGGGAAAGCATAGATGGAGAGAAGGAATGGTGTTTTATGAGAAATTGAATTCAGGTAAAGTCTTAGAAGGACGAGAGGTTATCAATTATGTTCATGGACATAAACTGGTAGAGAAATTGCTTGTTAATTAATACAAATCCAAAATTCAGTTTGCCTAGATAAACTAATGACTTTTGATCATCTTGATGAGAAGCAGTCTCAGCCTCTCAGGATAATGAACGGTAAAAGCTTGACAGGGTTTAATCAACATAGTAATTAAGAAGAATGTGGGAACACGGTTCTGTATAACGGTGAAGATTATTGGATTAGTAGTGGCAGTTGAGTGAGCTTTGTCAATGTATAGGTATAATTAGTCGAGTATAATTAAAGATGGAGCCAAAGAGTATTTTGGGCTTGGATCCAAATTAGGGCCCGAACAGTATTGGCCCGACAGGCCAAGCTATAAATACCACACAAAAAAATTACACTAATTGGGCTCCCTTCTTCTACACTTAATCCGCCCCTCTATGACTATACTAATATAGGCCTACCGCCTACGGATGAATGTTTAAGTTATGTTCCGAATTTTTTGATGTTACATTTTTGGAAAATGATTAGGTTGGTTTGAAAAAAATTCGATGAGATTAAGAGTGAAAAAAAATTCAACTAATAAGATTATTGGACCTACTTTTAAGTCTATGTAAGTAGGCCTCTTTAGCATTACTCTAAATTTTATGGGTTAAAATGTAATTATCTTATGACATTCCGTTGATGATGATCCCAATTGAGCATTGCCCAAGTAGTACCGCCACCGCAAATGCCTAGACTCTACATGTGTAGGTTCGAATCCGTGCCATAGCATATGTGGTGATTTGTGGATAGGTGATTTGCCCCGCGTTGATGATCCTTGTCAGTGGGACAGATTTGTACCATTAAAATATGATACCCAAATTACCATTATTCAATTGATGATGATTATTTCATGGCGATAAATCAATTAGTCCACGCGCGTTTTTAGTTATAATATATTGAAACATTTAATTAATAATCTTTCATTCATAAATTTAGACATAAATCATCTCTTAATTTAACTTTTAAGACAAAAAAGAAAAAAAAGATGTCATAATCGAAAGGTTTAAATAATAATTTTCTAAAGCTTTTTTATGCAAAAAAGCTTTAGAAAAGCTTTTTTATCATTCGGAGAAAAGCTTTTTCAACCAATAACTTGAGATGTAAAATTTTTTTGCCCAAATACTTACACTTACACCCCCTATTTTGGTTTAAAAAGGGTCATTGAAAAGCTTTTTAACAATTGAGGTAAAAGCTTTTTTATAAAGTTTTTTTCGAAGATATATAATAATGTGGCGTGACAAAAATCTTTTTGTCATTGGAGCTTTAAAATACAAATAACCAAAAAATTATTTTGAATACAGATGAATTAACATCATCATAGCCTTGAGGTTAAATTAAACAGTTATGCCGAATGTAAAGATCAATTAAGGTCACGTAAAGATCCATTGCCATCCAAGTTTTCACCGGAGAAAACTCCGTTGTTTCATTCTCGTTTTGGAAACGTTTCTGAGACTTCGTCTTCTCTCAAGGCCCCTCCTGGTTTTGAGAAGAAATTAACTTTTGCTGAAGCTTTGAAGAAAAACTCCAAAGGTTGCCAGGAAAGAAGACAGTGTTTGTGGGTAATTTACCGTGGGATATTTCGGACAACTTATTGGGTTCATTTGGATCGAGATACGGATCGGTGATCAATGTTCGGGTAATTTTAAACACAAAAGGTTTTCCATTTGGCTTCATCAGAATTGAAAGTGAGGAAGAAGCAATGGATGCAGTTAGAAGGTTTAACGGAGTTAGGATTCGGTGTCAACGGGTGATGGTTGAAATGGCCAGACATGAACTTCAACTCGTTACCAGAGCTCGTAATAACCATCATGAGAATGATGTAGTGTTCTCCTCTGGTAAAGGAAACTAGTGAAGGCTGTTTTAAATGAAAAAAGTATCCCAGAAATAAAAGTATTATCTTAGTGACCCGTTTCTTGATCAGTGTTTCAAAAGAACTTTCGAATTGCTACAAGAGGCAAGCATTAAAGCGATTTGTTTGTCACGATGGGGCAGATATGGCATTGTTGCTACCTTGAAAGATGAAGATCAACTACAGAATTGGAAGGATAACCAAAACAAACTCAAGCCTGAGTTTGTTCTCTCTGATCAGCTAGATGAATTTGGTGGTCCTTTTCGAAAATTTACATGGTTAGAAGTAAAGGTCTACTTCATCTGGTGGCTTGGACGAGAGCAAGATTTAATGCAATTGCTGATTGTTGGGGAAAGTTGATAAGCATTCCATATTTTACGTCACAGATGAAAGAAGTGGAGACTACTTATTTAATGGTGGAAACTTTGTTGTCCCAGACAATTTTCTGATCTTCTTGCTGTCGAACCAGAACCACAAACTGCATCCATATGTTTCTGTCTTTAACATGCATAATAATACTTCCTATACGAACTTGAGGGCTGTCCCTCTTCCAATCTGTTGTAGGCATTCATGCTCCACATATTCGATTACCAATAACAACACATTCTTCACAAGAATGTGTATATATATAAGAACAGAAAGTATATAACAGAAACAGTAATATTTGATTATGGATGAATAATTACATCGTTTCTGGTAGACACATATTTTTTTTTTGAAAGGCAGTTTGGAATCACTGACGGGCCACTTAGGCCCACCCGATCATCTCACCATAATGCACCCTCGAGAAGAAAGCCCAGCTTCGTCCCCGGCCCAAGTGCCGACAGATCCGGTTGCTGAAGTGGGTAAAACTCCTCACCCCGGAGCCCAAAGGCCCAAGGGATTTTCATGCACCGAGTAGGGTTTGAACCCTGTACCTGCAGCATAAATGCCTGATAGCTCTACCACGTGAGCCAGGTCTCAAGTGCTTCTGGTAGACACATATATATGCATACGAACAGGTGCCTTGATCCAACACACTGTTTCAACATAACGGTTGTTTCATAAACCGTTCTAACCCTAACTGTCTTAACTGCTTCCTGTTTTCCTTCTATTGGGTTTGTTGGCCTGCGGCCCAAACCCAAACTCAGGAAATAACAGAGTTTATTTGACCCATTAGACTAGTTAATATTTACACTAAACAATAATAATCTTGACCCATTGCTGATTTTGGCCCATTTGACATTAAAGTCCAACAAACTTCAACTGTTGAATCTATTGATCGATGAAGTGATTACGGTGGAAATTAAAGATAAGTTGTATCGTGTGGTTGTTCAAGAGCTTAAAACCGAAAATTCATGGGATCCTATTAAGGATGATAAGTTTAGGTTTGGTATGGGACTTACCCTAGTGATGAAGAAGTTAATCACTTATCGGGCTCATAAGAGTTCGATTGAAACATGGAAAAAACGTCGCCGAAAAATGAACACTCATCGCCAGAAAAGGAAAACCCATCCTCGGAGAATATATAAAGAGCCGTTATTATCAGACTTAAATTTGAATTTAAGTTCATTGGGAGGTGAGAAAGTTATCTGTAAAGTTGGTGCTACTTTAGATGCTATAAGTTGTGACTTGACATCACCCGCAAAGAAGTCGCATGCCAAACAGTTAAATATCACGAAGGCCAAATAATCTTTTGTACATGGAAGATCCCAGTTTAGCCGAACAATATTTTAAAAAGGGTGATACAAAGGGTCATGGTTGCAGTCATGCTATTTGCAACAAGTATAAGGATTTAATTAGTCAAAAAAACACGTCTACTATCAATTTCAAAGCAAAGAAGACAAAAAAATGCAAACGCAAAAACAAGAAAACTGTCATGCCAGATTACGAGGATTGGTCCGACGATGGGTTTTGATTGTGCTGATCTTCAAAATTTAGGTATATAGGTATTTCTATCAACGGTTCCGCACTTCCTAACCAATGCACGATCCACCATCCAAATAGTGACTTTTTCATCTCTAAGCGTGACAACTCCATTTACGAAATCAATTCGCGGATACGCTTTTCATTGTAGCAGTTCACCATGGCGTTTTGTTTTCCTTCATCAATCCTTCTCATTAGTTCTAACATCCTCTTATGTTTTAAGTAGATCATTGATGTTCATTGTTGTCTTGTTAGGATTGTCTCATTTGGTCATTTTCTCTTTTGTATTCCCAGCCCAATTTTCAACTTTGTTGAAAATCAGTTCATCAATATATCATTTTTCGCAAAAAAGCCAAAAAAAAAAAAAAAAAAAAGGTCACGTATTAGAATGTCTTCAATGTATGACTTGGTACGTCTACAAGCTAGTGACCCGGTAAGACTTATTGCGCATGTTTATTTCTAAGGACATTATCTTCTAAATTAAAAAAATTAAAAAAAAAATAGGGTTAAGCTTGTAAATGTACTTAACTAATTTCTAATATTGATATTGTATATCTAACTAATCTGACTTACATTTTATGTAAAAACTTGTTATTTATTACCTCTATATATATATTTTGATGACGTGTCAACTTGTAAAAATACCATGTGACACCTTATATAGATAACATGTCACCAAAACACATACAATTGCAATAAATAATAAGTTTCTTACATATAATGTACGTCTAAGTAATTAGATACATACATTGAATATCATATCTTAGTCAAGTACATTTACAAACACTTAATCCAAAAAAAGTGAAACGTACTGTTTTCAAAAATAAATAATTAAATTCCCTTTATAACCTTACTTTCCTTTTTTCGAAACTTTGTAAAGTCTTCTTACTTTAACTTCTCTCAATATCGTATTAGTTTTTCAAATGAAGAATGCAAACATTTGAACAAGCGTTTCAAACTTTTAGTCACCTGGTCACCGCCGCTAGAAAAAAGAAATTTTCATAAAAAAAAAAATAATAATAATTCCAAGATTTTTTTCAAAATTTTTGAATTATATATATCCTTTTTGTAATGCATCTTAAAAAAAAAAAAAAAAAAAAAACTATAATGTATTTTGTTATATATTTTTGGTCCATATTGTTTATTTTGGAAAAATTACACGGTTCGTCCCTGTGGTTTGCACCAAAAAACTAGCCGCGTCCCTAAACCTATTTTTTTGTGGATCATTATTGTGGTTTGTAAATGTAACACGTGTCATCCTTGGCCCTAACGGCAGTTAGTGTGTGGCGTTAAATGTGGAGGTATAATGGTCATTTCATTAGTTAAAGTACTGCGTATGTAATTTCGTAACCACAGGGACTATCCCTATTCAAATTTTAAATTCATTTAATAATTATTTTATATTTGTAATTAATTAATTAATTTTTTTTAATTAATAAGCTTTTGAATTACAATTATATTATTTCTATTTTTTTTGTAACATTCATTTTAACTTTTCACAAATTAAAATGATTAACTTAAATACTCCATCTGTCCCACAAAAATTATCATACAAGAAAAATTGTTGGAATCAAGATATATTGCGTACACGTCAGTTTCGCCCTTATATTTAAAGTAAGTTTGACTGAATTTATGTCAGAAATAAACGATTGAGAGTATTAAATGAGGGTAAAATGAGGAATTTTAATGACTTTTAGTATTTATTTTTGCAAGTGGACAATTACTTTGGGACAAATATAAATAGTAATGTGAAAATTTATTTTATTTGTTTATTTTATTTTTTGTAAGTATCTAATCTACATTAACTCACTAAGAACAACATAGTTTTATTCAAAAAACCACTACCAACTCACTAAAGACAATGTAATTCTAATTTTTTGTAATGTATTAATGTTATCATATTTGTTCGATTTTATTTTTGTTTTCCAAATCCAATCAATTTAGTAAATGCTTTGTACATGTGTGTTTGTCGACGGTAAATGGTGTCATACAAAGTTACACTCGCAGTCATATTATTAAAAGATTAAAAATTACATAAATCAACTTTGAAATTTATTGAATTTACAATAAAAAAAATACGGAGTAAAAGAATTACATATAATGATACAAAAAATTTTGAAAAGTACATACAGTTAAAAAAAATTGAATTTCCTTAGTTATTAAATTAGGGTGAGGTTCTTGGAAGAATGGGTAAAAATGAGGGAAGGGAGAGAAGTCAATGAGAAAGTGACAAGTGTCTCATAATTTTTCCACCCTTTTCATTCATTTCCCCTTCCATTTCTCATTTCTCCACCTTTTTTATCCAATTCTTCCCCTTACTTTATTTCTTCACTTTTTTTTTTTCTATTTCATTTTTTTAATTTATTTTTTTGTTAAAATTTTTTATAATAAAATAAAATTTAAACTTTAAAAAATTAATTTTTTTAAACATGTAAAATCTTCTATAACACTTTTGTTAAAAAATATTAATACATAATTAAATAAAAATTGTTAACATTTTTTTTTGAAAAAATTATCATTTTAAAAATCTAAAAAATTAGTTTATAACTTTTTTCCTATTTAGATTTTTTTTTTTTTGTATCATATTGAAATTTGTGATGCACCATATATTATATATAATGATGCACATGAAAATTAGAAACAAGATACAATAAAACTACATTATTATTGTGTTTACCAACATTATAAGTACGATACACTGATTTTCTCTGAATATGTTGCATCGAGTATTTAAATATCATGCATCAACTTTGAAAAATACTATAAAACATCGTTATTAAATTAAAAAAGTGGTGCATCATAGTTATAAAACATGGTTCATCATAGTTATAAAACATGGTGCATCGAGTGTTTAAAATATCATGCATTGAATTTCAAAAATATACTATAAAACATCGCTATTGAACTAAAATTAGGTGGTGCATCATAGTTATAAAACATGGTGCATCAAAGTTATAAATACATGGTTCATCATAATTATAAAACATGGTGCATCGAGTGTTTAAAATAGCATGCATCGACTTTCAAAAAATACTATAAAATATCGTTATTAAATTAAAAGGTGGTGCATCATAGTTATAAAATATAGTGCATCATAGTTATAAATATGACGTTCCGACTTTTAGATATATGATAAACATCATTAGTGTATAAATCGTGGTGCATCATAGTTATAAAATATGATGCATCATAATTTTAACTTTACAATGCATTATAGTTATAGTTTTGTTATATCAAAATTTATTTTATTCAAGGTATGAATATGGTGCATCACATAATTTTTTTTTGTAAATATTATATATAAAATTGTATTTACATATAACAACGTGAATTAAAACAACAACAGAAAAAAGGTTAAAAACACGAAAAAAAAAAACAAAAACAATGATAAACAAGCTGTGAAAAGGGTTAAATATAAATGTTGAAATTTTTTTTGATAACAAGCACTTTTAAAAATGAATAGGAACAGATTTTTTTTTTCAAACAAAAAAATAATAATAGGAAACAAAATTAATGTAAAAAACAAAACACTAAAAAGATTTAAGAAAAAAAAGTGGAGTAGAAATGATAAGGTTAGAGAAATCAAAGAGGTGGAGAAATGAAGGGGGAGGAGGATAAATAGAGACACACGTGGCACCACCCTATTCACTTATTTCATTTCCGTCCAAAATTAAGTTTGCGTACTTGAACCAGTACCATTAAATTAACTTAAAATTTAAAATTTTAATTAATTAAACATAAAAAAAAAGATAATTAAATACAATATAAAAAGTAATATTATATGAAATTTTGTATTTAAAAAGATTACACGGATAGTCCAGGTGGTTTAAAAAAATTACACATGTAGCCCTTTAATATGATGAAATGACCATTGTACCCCACATTTAACGTTAACAACTAATGCCCTTTAGGGTCAAAATTTGCAAACCACAAGGATGATCCACATCAAAAAAAAAAAAAAAAAATTTATGGACGCGGTTAGTTTTTGGATGCAAACCACAGGGACGACCCATGTAATTTTTTCTTTATTTTGTCCTGCATTTTGTATCATACATATTATCTTTTTTATACTACATTTTGCATTGGATTATATTGCATTTTATATACTCCCTCCGCCCTAAAATTATCGTCACTAGTTTAATAAAAATGTAATCATTATTTGTAACACCCGCCAAATTAGGACTAGTAATTAGTGCCTAATCAGATGTTAATACATGTAATTAGTTCTGTGTTAGGCTAATTAATGTATCGAATTATATATATTGTTGAATATATACGAAAATGCGATTTGATTAAATCGTACGCAACTTAAATCGAATGTATTTCGATTCAATTTAATACGGACGTTGGTGACCAATTTTATTAAATAACACTTTATGTCAAAAATATTATTATGATAATATTTCGTATTCAATCGTATCGTACAAACAGAACGTACACAATTTAAAATGTTTAAAACGCACAAACTAAATAAACAAACTTACATTTTATAACTCAAATATAAATCGAATTGTAAAATATTTAAACAATATATCGCGTAATAAATCGTATTTTAAAACTTATAATTAAAATGTAAATAATTGTTTAACGTTAAACGACGGAGCAAACGAACACCACACGGAACGCGGGGCGAAAACTGGAAAAGTGGGGATAAACCCCACCTCCCACTTTTCTTTCTTCATTTCATCCATTCCTTCACTCTCTCTCTTTTCTTTTCTCTCTAAAAAGAAAAACCACCAAACTCGTTAAAATCGCAAAATAAACATACTAAACTCGCTTGGATCATCTCGGCTCTTTGGAACAAAACGACCACGACATCTCGATCTATCATCCTATCTTTCTGGATTTTCATTTCGGCAATTTGTAAGTTTCCGACAAAATCCCGAAATCTCTCGATTCTTAGTATTTTTCATTTGTGGTTGTTATTATCACTTGTATATGTCCATTACAATGTATAGAACACGATTTTATAACCTGAAAACGAGTTTAAAACGGATTTTTGGCCGGAAAAACCTTGACAGCCGGACTTTCTGGGCTGATGTTCATCCATGCGACACAAGCCTTGTGTCGCATGTTGTGTCGTATTTTGCCACTTGTGTCGTATAAAACCTCCTGTGTCGTACCTTGTGTCGTACCAGATAATTAGTGTCGCAAGTCTTGCGACACAACCACTATGTCGCATACACCATACGACACAATCACTATGTCGCTGTTGAATCAGCATCTCGCATCTATGCGACACAACCCTTGTGTCGTATAGACATTGTGTCGCATTCCTATGCGACACAACCCTTGTGTCGCATGACAAACTTTTATGTCGCATATTGTGTCGCAAAACACAGAAAACTCATATTTTTACTAAGTGTCGAGACCTAAAATTTTAACACCTGATTTTACCCAAATTCGGATCCAGATGCGTTTTTCGTCAAAGTAATATAGTAGAAATAAAAATTTTCCAAGCTGACCTGGCAGCTCGACCCCAGCCAGGGGCTCTGCCCCTTGGACCCCGCCAGGGGCTGCCGCCCCTTGGACCCCACTACCAGGGGCGCTGCCCCCGGACCCCCGTACTTAGATTCCGTAACGGCTTCTAAAACACAATCGAAACACATTTTTCAAAGTAAAACGCCACGAAATCACAATAATAATAGTTGAGATTATTATTACAAATCCGTCACCAACGGGCCGTACATGTTTTCAAACACTTAACAAATCAACCAAATCGTAGTAATTTGGACATATATATAGTTGTGTAACAACTACAAGGGTGATCTTTTGAGATACCCAATCATGATTATAACCATCGCGTGTCGTGGACACCCTCAGGTTACAAGTCGTTGGACTTCATTATTCGCTAATCAACTTACGTTTGTTTAAACGCTCTCAGACTCAGGTGAGTTTCATAGCCCCTCTTTTACTGTTTTACTCAGGGGTGTGATATACTGCTCAACTTTTAACATGTGAACGCAAGTACCAACTTTTCATATACTACATGAGTTTTTCGAAACTAATCATTTAAAGTCCTCCGTCAGCATAGTTGTTAATACGTTGTAGCGTGAATATTAGTATATGGTACCATATAGGATTGACCCTCCTCGTCCGGGTTAGCAAGCACTAACCAGGTAAACGGACGTACTAATATTTGGGAAGACGAATGTTGATTAGGCATTCGTGGAGGCACCTCGCCCGGAATTCTCTATAGGGGACCCGGCCCTCGAGTTAAGCTCAACTATGTGCTCATGGCTGTATACACGATGATTATCATTTAATTGCTGGATGCAATTCATTATTTAATTGCTGGATGCAATTCATTATTTAATTGCTGGATGCAATTCATTATTTAAATCTTGCGGTTCATACGATATTACATGATTTCAAACCTGTGAGCTCACCAGCTTTATAGCTGACCTTTTAGCATATATCGCTGGTACCCAGCAGTAGGATGTTTCTGCTTCAGGATTTAGCTCGAGTCAGCATACAGACGATTGAGATTTTCTTGCATTAGTATATTTTGTACAAGTACTTATGTACTGAAATCTCATTTTATTAAACTCGAGCTATGTAAAGCTTTAAATGTTGTAACATTTCAATTATCAATATATTTTGTTAAAACGACGCATATAGAGTCGTTTGCTATTTATCTTTGTGCTTTGTTATTGATTAGTAACACCCAAATCAAGCTTCCACAAATCATCAAATTTGGGGGTGTTACAGATTGGTATCAGAGCCTAAGGTTATAGTGAACTAGGTTGCATTTAGTGAGCCTAGACTATGACCATTAGGCAGTATTCCTTATTAGGTATGACTGGTTCAGGGATTACAGCATACGAGTTTAATTTAACATAGCCTGATCAACTATGTACAATTAAGCAAAGATGATGTAAGATCTGAAAGTAGTTATGGCTGAACAGGATACAATAGAAGACTCTGACCTCGAGAGAACCGAGACTCAAACATGTTTATGCTAGACACTCAATAGGCTATATTATATAGGAGCTATATGAATATAGGCCTCAATCTTACTAACGCTTTGTCTCAGAAATGGCAAACATCCCATCAAATTCATCTCGTTCTCCATCCGGGTCGCAGAACCCAAGGGTAGCAAGGAGGAACAACAGGTTGCCTCGAGCTGGCCCGTATCCCACTCACATCGCCTTACCGGCTTTAACTGCTAGGGTAAATCAACACGAGCAGCGACTTCGCACCATGGATGTCGTGTTGCAGGAAACAAATGAAAACTGGCGACTTACGTCTCTTGAACGCATAGAACAGGTCTCCGACGACCTTGAAACCACAAACAACAACATGGATGTCCTTCGCAACCAAATTATAGAAATAAGGGTGGAAAATGCCCTTCTACAACAAAGGATGGAAGAATGTGAGCAACGCTCACGTGAAGCAGAAGAGTATGCGCGCGGAATAACACAACGACTTGCGCTAGCAGAAGACAACGCCCGACAAGCTAGCAGGCTTGCAAACACTGTGGACCGTCTTGTCACGATGATGGAACAAATTAATCTACGTCAAGACTAGTGTAGTCTTTGTCTTGTAATCTATCCTGTAATCTAGTAACTATCTACGCGCTACTCTATAATTCAGTCGGATGTAACAATTCCCGACATCTTTTGTAATACATCTGTAGGATGTAACCTTTGAACTCGTATTAGCTATCAAATATTTCTTGTCGTTCAACTCATATTAATTGCCATAATTCTTTTTCATATTGATGTTATGTATTACCACCTTTATACATGTACATCTGAAATAAATACAATTTTCTTACAAAATCTCATGTATCTTCATTTCTTTTATTGAAGAATCATGCCGCCAAAGACACGACCTTACACAGATGCTCAGATCACATCACTCATAACCCAGGCTGTTACTGAAGCCTTGGCTCGGAATACCCCACCCAACTCCACAAGAAACAGCGATACCGCTGGAACCTCTGCCGTCAAACCTTGTTCTTACAAGGACTTCCAAAGCTGCAAACCCTCGAGCTTCAAGGGTTCTGAAGGAGCCATCGGACTGATCAGATGGTTCGAGAAAATGGAAACTGTTTTCCGTGTTAGTAAATGCGCGGAGAACGACAAAGTAAACTTCGCCACCTGCTCTCTTGAAGATGATGCCCACTCTTGGTGGAATTCATATACCCAATCAGTGGGTGCTGACATTGCCTACCAACTCACTTGGGAGGAATTGAAGGCAAAACTCACTGCCAAATACTGCTCTATCGCCAAACTCCAAAAGCTAGATGAGGAGTTCTGGAACTTAAAGGTTCTGGGTGGTGATATCGATGGTTATACCACCAGGTTTCAACAACTAGCTGCCCTCCGCCCAGCTATGGTTAGCACTGAACCTGATAAAATCAGGAAGTACACCCTTGGTCTCCCTGATCCTGTTCGGGGACATGTCATCTCTTCAAAACCAACCACCATTGACGGTGCGATCCTATTGGCCCAAGACCTAATGTCCATGAGCCAAGATTCTGAACCACCCACTTCATCCTCCCATAACAACAAACGCAAGTGGTCTGACTACCACAACAACCCCTCCAACCAACAAAACAAGAAACCCGACACCATCAAAGCTTACAACACCACCACTGACATCATCCGGGGCTACACTGGGAGCAAACCTTATTGTTCCAAGTGCAGTCGCCACCATGAAGGTTCCTGTGGTCCCTTTTGCAACAACTGCAAGAGGTACGGCCACCTCACAAAAGATTGCCGCTCTCCTACCAACAACAATTCCAACAACAACACCAGACCACCCAAAGTATGCTTTGAGTGTGGGAAACCTGGGCATTTCAGGGACTCGTGCCCAAAACTGAAGAACAACAACAACAACAACAACCGCAACAACAGCAACAACAACAACACTCGCAGCAGAGCTTTTGTCATCAAATCTGGGGACGCCCGCCAAGACCCGAATGTGGTCTCGGGTATGTTCCTCCTCAACAACTTAACTGCTTCCGTTCTATTTGATACTGGTGCTGATAGAAGCTTTATCTCCGATGATTTTTGCCCATTACTTGACATCACTCCTGTTGCCTTAGATGTTAAGTACACTGTAGAGCTAGCAAATGGAAAACTTGTAGAAACCACCAGTGTGATACCTAATTGCACTTTAAACCTAGCTGACGAAACCTTTTCGATCGACCTTATACCCATTGAAATTGGAAGTTTCGACGTCATTATCGGAATGGACTGGTTATCCAAGCATCGAGCTGAAATCGTTTGTCATGATAAAATCGTCCGTATCCCACTCGCCGTTGGTGGAACCTTGATCATACAGGGGGAGACCGGTGGGACGGGACTCAATATAATCTCCTGCTTAAAAACCCGAAAATTTCTGAGAAAGGGTTACCCTGCCATACTCGCACACATCACAGAGAAGAAGTCGGAGGAGAAGCGACTTGAGGATGTGCCAATTGTTAGAGACTTTCCCGAAGTCTTTCCGGAAGAACTACCTGGTCTACCTCCGCCTAGACAGGTTGAGTTCTCGATTGATCTTGTGCCGGGTGCCGCACCGGTGGCCCGCGCACCGTACCGTTTAGCCCCATCTGAACTTCAGGAGTTGTCCTCTCAGTTACAGGAACTTCTGGAAAGAGGATTCATTAGACCGAGTTCTTCACCTTGGGGAGCTCCGGTCTTATTTGTCAAAAAGAAGGACGGTTCTTTCCGAATGTGCATCGACTACCGAGAATTGAACAAATTGACCGTCAAGAACCGTTATCCACTTCCTCGCATTGATGATCTATTCGACCAACTTCAAGGTTCAAGTTTCTACTCAAAAATCGACCTGCGATCAGGTTATCATCAGTTACGAGTTCGCGACACCGATATTCCAAAAACTGCTTTCAGAACTCGTTACGGGCACTACGAATTCCAAGTGATGCCCTTTGGTCTAACCAACGCACCGGCTGTATTCATGGACCTCATGAACCGGGTGTGCAAACCTTACCTTGATAAGTTTGTCATTGTCTTTATCGATGACATACTCATTTACTCGCGCAACGAGCAGGAACATGCGCAACACCTCAGAACCATTCTAGAACTACTCAGACACGAGGAGCTTTATGCTAAATTCCCTAAGTGTGAGTTCTGGATTCAAACCGTTCAATTTCTTGGTCACGTGATCGACAGTCAGGGAATTCACGTGGACCCATCGAATATCGAGGCTATCAAAGACTGGCAAGCACCCACCTCTGCAACTGAAGTACGACAATTTTTGGGTCTTGCTGGGTATTATCGACGATTTATCGAAAATTTCTCCAAAATAGCTCAACCACTCACGGTACTGACTCAGAAAGACAAAAGGTTCGATTGGACCGAAAAACAAGAGTCAGCGTTCCAACTTTTGAAACAAAAGCTTTGCAGTGCTCCAATTCTATCCCTACCCGAAGGCACCGATGACTTCGTGGTATACTGCGATGCTTCTCACCAAGGTCTTGGTTGCGTGCTGATGCAACGAGACAAGGTCGTTGCTTATGCCTCACGACAGCTGAAAATTCACGAAAAGAACTACACCACTCACGATCTCGAACTTGGAGCTGCCGTTTTTGCTCTCAAAATCTGGAGACATTATCTATACGGCACTAAGTGCACCATTTTTACCGATCATAAAAGTCTCCAACATATCTTCGATCAGAAGGATCTCAATATGAGGCAACGTCGATGGGTCGAGTTGCTTACCGATTACGATTGCAAGATCAAGTACCATCCAGGGAAGGCTAATGTTGTAGCCGATGCCCTCAGTCGAAAGGAACGATCAAAACCACTTCGAGTCCGAGCCCTCAGTATGACCATTCACAACGATCTTACCATTCAAATTCATACCGCTCAGATCGAAGCCCTGAAATCTGAAAACATCAAAAATGAAGCCTTGCGGGGCATTGACAAACAATTTGAAATCAAACCTAACGGGATTAGGTATTTCTCAAACCGAACCTGGTTGCCTAGTTTTGGGAACTTAAGAGACTTGGTGATGGACGAGGCTCACAAGTCTAAATATTCTATTTATCCGGGATCTGATAAGATGTACCACGGTATCAAGGAACTTTATTGGTGGCCAAACATGAAAGCCGAAATCGCCACTTATGTCAGCAAGTGTCTTACTTGCTCGAAAGTCAAAACCGAACATCAGAAACCACCTGGTTTACTCCAACAACCTGAAATCCCTGAATGGAAATGGGAACAATTGCCATGGATTTCATAACCAAACTACCCAAGTCGACGAGCGGTTGCGATACCATTTGGGTGATCGTCGATCGTCTCACCAAATCTGCTCACTTCCTGGCAATCAAAGAAAATGATAAAATGGAACGCCTTGCACAAATCTACATCAAGGAAATCGTTTCTCATCACGGCGTTCCAATCTCGGTCATCTCTGATAGGGATGCCCGTTTCACCTCTCACTTTTGGCAGTCACTTCAAAAAGCAATGGGTACCCGTCTCGATATGAGTACCGCGTACCATCCTCAAACCGATGGCCAAAGTGAACGAACCATCCAAACCCTGGAAGATATGCTACGCGCCTGCGTAGTTGATTTCGGTACAAACTGGGAAAGACATCTACCGTTGTGCGAATTCTCGTACAATAACAGCTATCACACCAGCATTAAGGCTGCACCTTTTGAGGCACTGTACGGTCGTAAGTGTCGATCACCGATCTGTTGGACTGAAGTGGGAGATAGTCAACTCACTGGTCCTGAACTCATTCACGCCACCACTGAGAAAATAGTGGAAATCCAAAACCGACTCAAAGCCGCATGTGATCGTCAGAAAAGTTATGCTGACGTGAGACGCAAACCACTCGAGTTCCAAGTTGGGGATCGAGTACTCTTAAAAGTATCGCCTTGGAAAGGCGTCATCCGTTTTGGCAAACGCGGGAAGTTAAATCCCAGGTACATCGGGCCTTTTGAGATCCTCGAACGGATTGGCCCCGTAGCTTATCGATTGCAGCTGCCATCCGAACTCAGCAGCGTGCACCCTACTTTTCATATTTCAAATTTGAAGAAGTGTCTATCTGATGAGACACTTATTATTCCACTAGATGAAATTCGTGTTGACGATAAACTTCACTTCGTTGAGGAACCCGCTGAAATTATGGACCGTGAGGTCAAACAACTGAAACAAAGTCGTATTCCCATCGTCAAGGTCAGATGGAATTCGCGGCGTGGTCCGGAATTCACCTGGGAACGGGAAGACCAAATGCGACTCAAATATCCGCAACTATTCACTGATTCTACATCAAACACGACTTCGAGCTAAATTTCGGGACGAAATTCTCTTAACAGGGGGAGAATGTAACACCCGCCAAATTAGGACTAGTAATTAGTGCCTAATCAGATGTTAATACATGTAATTAGTTCTGTGTTAGGCTAATTAATGTATCGAATTATATATATTGTTGAATATATACGAAAATGCGATTTGATTAAATCGTACGCAACTTAAATCGAATGTATTTCGATTCAATTTAATACGGACGTTGGTGACCAATTTTATTAAATAACACTTTATGTCAAAAATATTATTATGATAATATTTCGTATTCAATCGTATCGTACAAACAGAACGTACACAATTTAAAATGTTTAAAACGCACAAACTAAATAAACAAACTTACATTTTATAACTCAAATATAAATCGAATTGTAAAATATTTAAACAATATATCGCGTAATAAATCGTATTTTAAAACTTATAATTAAAATGTAAATAATTGTTTAACGTTAAACGACGGAGCAAACGAACACCACACGGAACGCGGGGCGAAAACTGGAAAAGTGGGGATAAACCCCACCTCCCACTTTTCTTTCTTCATTTCATCCATTCCTTCACTCTCTCTCTTTTCTTTTCTCTCTAAAAAGAAAAACCACCAAACTCGTTAAAATCGCAAAATAAACATACTAAACTCGCTTGGATCATCTCGGCTCTTTGGAACAAAACGACCACGACATCTCGATCTATCATCCTATCTTTCTGGATTTTCATTTCGGCAATTTGTAAGTTTCCGACAAAATCCCGAAATCTCTCGATTCTTAGTATTTTTCATTTGTGGTTGTTATTATCACTTGTATATGTCCATTACAATGTATAGAACACGATTTTATAACCTGAAAACGAGTTTAAAACGGATTTTTGGCCGGAAAAACCTTGACAGCCGGACTTTCTGGGCTGATGTTCATCCATGCGACACAAGCCTTGTGTCGCATGTTGTGTCGTATTTTGCCACTTGTGTCGTATAAAACCTCCTGTGTCGTACCTTGTGTCGTACCAGATAATTAGTGTCGCAAGTCTTGCGACACAACCACTATGTCGCATACACCATACGACACAATCACTATGTCGCTGTTGAATCAGCATCTCGCATCTATGCGACACAACCCTTGTGTCGTATAGACATTGTGTCGCATTCCTATGCGACACAACCCTTGTGTCGCATGACAAACTTTTATGTCGCATATTGTGTCGCAAAACACAGAAAACTCAGATTTTTACTAAGTGTCGAGACCTAAAATTTTAACACCTGATTTTACCCAAATTCGGATCCAGATGCGTTTTTCGTCAAAGTAATATAGTAGAAATAAAAATTTTCCAAGCTGACCTGGCAGCTCGACCCCAGCCAGGGGCTCTGCCCCTTGGACCCCGCCAGGGGCTGCCGCCCCTTGGACCCCACTACCAGGGGCGCTGCCCCCGGACCCCCGTACTTAGATTCCGTAACGGCTTCTAAAACACAATCGAAACACATTTTTCAAAGTAAAACGCCACGAAATCACAATAATAATAGTTGAGATTATTATTACAAATCCGTCACCAACGGGCCGTACATGTTTTCAAACACTTAACAAATCAACCAAATCGTAGTAATTTGGACATATATATAGTTGTGTAACAACTACAAGGGTGATCTTTTGAGATACCCAATCATGATTATAACCATCGCGTGTCGTGGACACCCTCAGGTTACAAGTCGTTGGACTTCATTATTCGCTAATCAACTTACGTTTGTTTAAACGCTCTCAGACTCAGGTGAGTTTCATAGCCCCTCTTTTACTGTTTTACTCAGGGGTGTGATATACTGCTCAACTTTTAACATGTGAACGCAAGTACCAACTTTTCATATACTACATGAGTTTTTTGAAACTAATCATTTAAAGTCCTCCGTCAGCATAGTTGTTAATACGTTGTAGCGTGAATATTAGTATATGGTACCATATAGGATTGACCCTCCTCGTCCGGGTTAGCAAGCACTAACCGGGTAAACGGACGTACTAATATTTGGGAAGACGAATGTTGATTAGGCATTCGTGGAGGCACCTCGCCCGGAATTCTCTATAGGGGACCCGGCCCTCGAGTTAAGCTCAACTATGTGCTCATGGCTGTATACACGATGATTATCATTTAATTGCTGGATGCAATTCATTATTTAATTGCTGGATGCAATTCATTATTTAATTGCTGGATGCAATTCATTATTTAAATCTTGCGGTTCATACGATATTACATGATTTCAAACCTGTGAGCTCACCAGCTTTATAGCTGACCTTTTAGCATATATCGCAGGTACCCAGCAGTAGGATGTTTCTGCTTCAGGATTTAGCTCGAGTCAGCATACAGATGATTGAGATTTTCTTGCATTAGTATATTTTGTACAAGTACTTATGTACTGAAATCTCATTTTATTAAACTCGAGCTATGTAAAGCTTTAAATGTTGTAACATTTCAATTATCAATATATTTTGTTAAAACGACGCATATAGGGTCGTTTGCTATTTATCTTTGTGCTTTGTTATTGATTAGTAACACCCAAATCAAGCTTCCGCAAATCATCAAATTTGGGGGTGTTACATTATTGCTTTCTCTTTCGTACTTATTATAGAATGACACTTTTACCCTCAACCAATTAATTACTGCTTTATTAAAAGTGTGTAATAATAATTTCAATTAAGAAGTAATATGGTAATCACGACCAAACTTCACTATCTATTTTTGAAAGTGGACAATTAATTTGGGATGTCCGAAAAAGAAAACATGGACTATAATGTTAGGACAAAGGGAATACTTGTTATACTGCATCATTCTTTGTTGTATATGTGATAGCCTTTTTTTACTGCGTCTTTTATATTATTGTTTTGTAACTGCAACTTATATATATTTTACTGCATCTTTTATATACGCCGTCAGCAAAATGCAATACAAATGGATATTATGTATAATATAAAATGAAGTAAAAAGCAAACAATATATACTAAATGAAATATATGCTAAATGCGGTAAAAACGACAATATGTAGTATATTTTTATACAAAACGGAGTACAAATAATATAAGATATAAAATACAGTAAAAAATAAAAAATATTTAACAAAAATGGTAAGGTTTAAAATGCAATGATTGGTACCAACTTATTAGAACTTACTAGAAGTATGATTGGTACCAACTTATTAAAACTTACTAGAAGTAAAACTTATTTACTTATATAACATTTAAGATAGTAATATTGTTTGAATGATAATAAATTTAATATCTTATGAGAAACATTAACTCTATAAATATAAGCTATTTGAAATAACTTTCTAATATAGAGTTATAATTAATAAAAAAAAAAATATGAAATCGTCAAAAATCCTTTATTATATTTCTTATCCTCCACTTTTTGGGTGTCTATCTGTTTCTTTCTGCTATATGAATATATATATATATATATATACTAGTTTAAGACCCGCAAAATTTACGGGTTGACATATTGATATATCTTCTAGTAAGTTTGTGTAATGAGACAGCGTAATATGTTTAACGGACGTAAAAGTAGTTATGTGTGTTTGTATTAATTGTGTGCACTTAAAGTGTACGAACAAAGGATAGTGAGAATATTACTAATACCTGTGGTAGAAACAAAAATAGAAATCAAGATCAATGTGAAATACTTCTAATGATCACCTTATAAAACTTGGCTAAAAGAAGAGCGATTTAAACATCTTAGAACTATTTAGATTATGAACTTTAAAGCATCAATCTCTTCAGTTATTTTATTCAAAGAATTTGTTATTCACTACAGTAATAAATTTATTGATTTTATCTATTTTCCTAGCATGCAACCTCCATCTCCCATGTAAAGAGTCCAATTATGCAACTAAGCAAAACTAATAATACTTTGTTAAAAAAAATTATAGTTGAACAGGAGGTGATTATCTAACAACAAAATAGTGATCTAAATATATGTGATATAAACTTTAATAAATATACATATATACTATATTATAAGAACTTGGTTATTATAAAAAAAATGAATATAATTAGATTGAACAAATTATCAAAAAGAGCTAATTAATAAATAGAAACTTAAACCCAATTTCAAAGAGTTCACCTAGTTTGATTTGGTTTTTGAAATTCAAATTGACCTATATAATTTAAATGTGACAATAAATTAGGAAAGGTTAAAGGGTTTTAAATGGTTATCACAATTAGAGGTTTTACTACATAATTAATTAATTAAATGATGTCATGGAATGATCTAAGGGTGGATTAATGAAGGCTTTTCTAGAAATTAAGGGGTAAGATGCTTTTAGGGTTTTTTTTTATATATATTAATATAGATATATATATGCGCTTCATCTCCAAATCCAACTACAAACTAATTATACCAAATATAACTTGAATATAATATCAGTGAATGTATATAGTAATCTAATAAATACAGGTGACAATTTTAAAGGTCAAAGATAGCTCTAACGAGCTTCAAGATTAATAATGTGAGTTCATGCAGGAGGGGGGGGGGGGGGGGGGGGGGGGGGGGGGGGGGGGGGGGGGAGGGGAGAAGCGTTTAAGAAAGAAGGAAAAGAAGAAGAAAGAAGGAAAAGAAGAAGGCCGGTGGAGATGGGGGCATTAATGGAGAAGATGATGCAAGCTCCGAAAGCTCTAACGAGGCTGCCACTAAAGAGCCTAAAACTTTTCTTAAGGAGCGGTCAAAAAAGAAGACGCACAAACCGTCAGCACATTTCTTCTCTAAGCAGCTCAAGCCAAAGGCCAATTCTCCGCCTCTTCTGAACAAACACAAGAGACAGTGGCAGCAGCATGTGAAAATGGGTCTTGATGCTGCTGCTGCTCTTGTTGGCCTTGTGTATCTGTTTTTGGTAGGCAACGGCGACTACTATGTAAATCTAAACTTCAAGTATGGCACTATCTGGAGCCATTCCATAACGAGTGCTGATTATAAAAGTTTAGAGAATCTCTCTCTTTTTCTCTTTCTTTTTACTTGAATTGAGTTTGAGACTTTTAAAATCATTAATGGATATATGCATTAAAGAGTCCTAATAAGTTTGAGCTTTTGGTTTGTTTAGAAAAGAGTTTTGAGTTAAGTTATAGACTTTTAAATTGGAAAATGGTACAGTTAGAAATTATAAGAGAACAATCTTTCTGCATATTAATAAGCTTTCCCAATATTGATATGATCATTTATAATCACAGAGGTGGTGCACATCTACTTATTTGGTTATGTTTAGATACTTCGTGGTCACACAACATATTGAATATTACATATTAAATGTATCGACCTGTCAATTGTCGATCAGTGTTATGAGAAACAACAATTATAGATAAACCAGGCAACTGGAAAAGGGTACAACATACCACAATTATTTATTGATTAATCAAGGCTCTTTGACAGGGTTTTGAACGAATACATGGTGTTATAAATTTTGTGCAAGATTATGATTTAATTACCGAATGCTAGTAGAAGGGAAGGTTTTTATTTACTAGAAAGGCTTTACTTAAATTTTATAACTACAGTGTTCGTAACAATACCTTTTAAACTAACTCCCTCTAATGATTTTGGATATAGCACATCCCATATAACTCTGGACCTATTTCTTTAGATGTCTTCTTGACACCATAAGAATCCTAGCTTACATAAGTTTTTTTAAATTTCACATACAGTAGAGTAGTAAAATAACTATAATCACCTATATACTTGCATTGGTGATGACACTAATTATAATAACTGTAACCTACCTGCAACTAGTCACGTATGTTTTTCAATTTTTAAATACAGTGGAGTAATAAAATAACTATAATAACCGGTATACTTGCATTGATGATAGCACTAATTATAGTAACTGTAACCTACATGCAACTAATATAACTTAACTTATTTCAATCTCCAACCAAAATTTGACAAGCTTTTTGATAATGTGAATCAAGATTAAAAGGACACCTCACATAAGGTTTTCAATTTCACATACAGCAGAGTAGTAAAATACCTATAATCACGTGTATACTTGCATCGATGATAACACTAAATATAATAACTGTAACTTACATGTAGGTAATATAAATTAATTTTTTTAGTATCCAACCAAGATTTGACAATCTTTTAGATTTAATGAATCGAGATTAAAGGGACACCTCACCTAAGTTTTTCAATTTCACATACAGCAGAGGCGTAAAATAACTATAGTCACCAGTATATTTGCATCGACGATAACACTGATTATAATAATTGTAACTTACGTGCAGGTAATATAAATTCATTTTTTTCAGTATCCAACCAAAATTTGACAATCTTTGAGATTGAATGAATCGAGATTAAAGGGACACCTCACCTAAGTTTTTCAATTTCACATACAGCAGAGTAGTAAAATAACTATAATCACCACTATACTTACATCAATGATAACACTAATTCTAATAACTGTAACTTACCTGCATGTAATATAAATTAATTTTTTTCAGTATCCAACCAAAATTTGACAATCTTTTAGATTAAATGAATAGAGATTAAAGGGACACCTCACCTAAGTTTTTCAATTTCACATATAGCAGAGGTGTAAAATAACTATTGTCACCAGTATATTTGCATCGATGATAACACTGATTATAATAACTGTAACTTACGTGCAGGTAATATAAATTAATTTTTTTCAGTATCCAACCAAATTTTGACAATCTTTTAGATTGAATGAATCGAGATTAAAGGGACATCTCACCTAAGTTTTTCATTTTCACATATAGCAGAGTAGTAAAATAACTATAATCACCGGTATACTTACATCAATGATAACACTAATTCTAATAACTGTAACTTACCTGCAGGTAATATAAATATTTTTTTTTTCAGTATCAAACCAAAATTTGATTAAATGAATCGAGATTAAAGGACACCTCACCTAAGTTTTTCAATTTCACATACAGCAGAGTAGTAAGATAACTATAATCACCGGTATACTTGCATCAATGATAACACTAATAATAATAAGTGTAACCTATCTGCAGCTAAACTAAATTTTTTATTTTTTTTGAATTTTCAACCAAAATTTGACGATCTTTTTGATTAAATGAATCGAGATTAAAAAAAAAAAGATTTTTCTAACGACAGCCCTTAGGGTTGTGTTTAACACGCATTGTTTTGTTGTACCATGAAAATAACCACCTCACTAACCTTTTAATAACCACCCCACTAACCTTAATGTAGCATCATTTATGCACATAATGTTTTCTTAAACATAGCCCTAAGGGCTATCATTAAAAAAATCCTAAAAAAAAAGGAATAAATCACCCCCAAGACAAAATTTTACTAACCTCTCTTTCAAGCATTTAGTTTGGTATTGGAATCAAGTATCCTCAATGCAAAGTTGATCATTAGACTCTATAATCCTTTAATAAATCAAGTAGAAACCTATTTATGCTAATAGAGATAGATTATACACTCAACTTTATAAAACACTATATGAAATCCACATAATCCATAGGTCCCAACATACTCTATAATTTTGTAAGCCTTTTTAGTAACTAACAAAATTTTCACGTCAATTAGCATTCGGTAATTAAATCATAAAACTTGCACAAGATCTATAAAAGCATACCCTTAACCCTACCAATGCGTTAGTTCAAAACCCTACAAAAGAGCCTTTAGAATCACTATAGGTAAATAAATTTGGCATGCCGTACCCTTTTGCACTTGCATCCAAATATGTAGTTTCTCATAACATTGATCGACAATCAACAAACCGATAACATAAAAATTTGTAGCATTCAAATTGTTGTGTGACGACAGAACGTCTAAACCAAACGAAATAACATGTTGACCAGCACCTGCCATAACCAGAAATGATCATATGAATATTAAGAAAGGCTTATTAATATACTATAAGGTTGTTCTCCTATAATTTCCAATTGAACCATTTTACAACTTAGAAGTCTATAAACTGACTCAAAACTCTATTTTAAACAAACCAAAAGCCCAAACTTATTAAACCTCTTTAGTGCATATATCTATAAATGATTTTTGAAAAGTCTAAAAGTCAATCCAAACAAAAAAAGAATAAAGAAAGGAATTCTCTATAATTTTGAAAACAAACCAGCACTCGCAATTGGAGGGATTCAGACAGCGCCATACTTGAACCTGAGATTCACGTAGTAGTCACCGTTGCCCACCAAAAATAGGTAGACGAGGCCCGCAAGAGCAGCAGCAGCAAGACCTAGTTTCACATGCTGCTGCCAGTGTCTCCTGTGTTTGTTCAGAAGAGGCGGAGGAATGGGCTTCGGCTTGAGCTGCTTGGAGAAGAAATGTGCTGGCGGTTTATGCGTCTTCTTCTTTGACCGCTCCTTAAGAACAGTTTCAGGCTCCTTAGTGGCAGCCTCGTTTGAGCTTTCGGAGCTTGCAGCATCTTCTCCATTAACGCTCCCATCTCCACCCGCCTTCTTCTTTTCTTTCTTTCTTAAACGCTTCTCTCTCTCCTGCATGAACTCACAATATTAACATGCTGCTAAAGTTTGATAATTTATCATCAGTTAACCACATTTAATTAGTATCTAGTAGATAAGGAAATACGCAACACTTGTTGCAAACTAAACGCCACTCACTAGATTAATTTGTAAATCCAACGTGTAGATTCAGGTTGTGTTTAATTGTTAACAGGTCATAATGTAAGTTAAAAAGAAAAACTTAGAACGGAAAACAGGTCAAATAGGTTATAAGTTGCACAAAGTACACATTTAGTGCGTAAAACCTCCTAAATTATATTACTCAAATAACTAAATATTAATATAATGATAAACTAATTAATCATATATACAGAACCTATCCGGAACACTAAAAAAGAATACAGTTGTATTATATTGTCATATACATGTTACCGTATCAATTATTGTCACGCGTTACTTGCAAATTATCATTCTAAGAATGATAATTACCAATCACAACCAAATGCTTAATTGAAGGCGCATAATAGTGTGAAGATCTAAAGTGACAAGACAAATGAATCATGAATTAATAAAGCTGCATCTATATGTATCATGCCATGTTACGTTCTATTGAATGTGATTGTATCATATGTGCCACGTAATTTGTTGTGTACGAATCATCTCCCCTCTACTTAACCTATCGTTATATACACCTTGAAGCTATGTAAGAATGGGATTTAGTTTTACATTTTAGCTATTGAAGTACCTTAGGTGAACCTTATAACATATCTAGCCATACAGTCAAAAAGTTTTAACTGGTCCCAAATAGAATCTTTTACTTATTACATAGTCGTGTCAGTAGTTCTCTTTAATATTTGGCTAATGATCTGATCTGCCTCTCACCCAACTTAATGTCTAAATGGATCGTGATCTGATTCTTTAGTTAATGGATATTCCTGTGGTTTGACAGATCATAAACTAAAAGTAAGCATGATGCAACCAATCTAAAAATATAGAATCAAAATCTAAAGAAACTATTTTCATGAAAAAGTTATGCGTTTAAAAAAAATCATCGTCAAAATACATGACATAAAATTGACTTATTTCTAAAGATACGTTGTCGTAAAATGACTCGGTTTTAAAGTTCCCATATATAAAAAGAGTCGAAGTGAAAAGAAAAAAGAAAAGCGCAGCATAATGAAATCAATCAAACTTTTATGACGTCATTAATTATTAGTTTTAGAACACTATGTACATCAATTCAATATTTAATTGTCCTTCCGAGTTAGGACCTAAAGAGCTGGGCCTATATCCAGATGACCTTTTGCTATTAACTAACCAAAATATTTAAATGACTTGGTAGATATATGGTTATCAGTAGACCTAACATAAGAATCATTATATAACCTAATTCTATAAAATATAAATGCATGTTTATGTGAATTGAGTAAAGTAAAATAAGATGATGCTAAAATTTACCAACCAAAAACGCTTAAAACGTACCTTCTCTTTTTGCTCAGCTTCCTTGCGGGCCCTCAGCTCAGCCCTGATTTGGGCCTTTTCAGCATTTCGTTTCTTCCTCTCAAGTGCTTCAATGGCCTTAGCCTTCTCCTCCAACCGACGTTGATCTTTCAACTTAGCTTCGATTTCCTCTTTCTTCAATTCTTCAGCCTTTCGGGCCAACTCAATCTCCTCTTTTGTCAATGTATTCTCCTCCTCCTTTTTATGGTCAATTGCCTCAGTGACTACTGCCAACTCAGTAACGGTTGCCACTTCACCTCTCAAAGTAGATTTTGCAGGACCTTTGGATTTCAATATCAGATTCTTTTTGCCCGATATATTCTCAATTGATCTGTTAATATCTTCTGCATGCTCATTTTCAGATAATGAAACAACTTTTCCTTGTTCAACAACTGAAGACACCGACACAAACTTCACTTCACTTGAAATAGGAACCAGACTCGTATCAACTTTCTGATTCACTTTATTGGGTAGCGCAGGTGACACGTCATCAGTAACAAGAGAGCCTCCATCCAGTGCCCTTTGTCTTCTGTTTGCATTCATAATCCACCTGTTGGTGTACTCTTTTCTGAACTCATCATCGTTATTCCATTGCTCCATAAATGTTTCCACCTAAACCAGTGACGTATTAATCCCACAATTAGATATCTGCTTACGTATGTGTCCCTTCCCGGAAGCAACATCATGCGTCATTAATCAATTAATTAAATTGTAGAAAATACATTAAAAATATATTTCCAAACAACCTGATATGCGCACAAACGATGAAGTGACTCTTTATCTCCAGATTTATGAAAACGCCTTGCTGCCATTAGGTCTTCCTTGAACGTTCGGAAGCTTTGATTCTAAACAATAATCAGCCAAAATTAATTATCCTTGCAATTATGAATTTTGTGTAAGTTAATAAGAATTTCAACATGAAACAAACTCAGGAGCGATGCACAAGTTCTATCATTATGGGTATGGGTATGGGTTTGGTGGCAGGGTGAAATGGGATTGCGAATCAATTTCTAAACCCGCCCCCTTACAGATGCTGTATAACCCCCGAGGCTATATATAAGTATATAACAATGTGTAGCATCCTCTAAGGTATAAATGTAACCAATATTTTCAATGCTATGCTATTGTTTATCTGTAAATTCAAGAAAACTCCATTAAAATCACTATACATAGTTTTGCAAATAACTGTGATATACTTAAAGTAACAATTAGTCATACCAAACAAGTAATTTAAAAGTGGACCAAGGTGAAACACTTCCAACTAACAAATTTTATGTGGGTTTGTGACGCACAAATATGAAATAGTAGGGTGAATATAGTCCTTAATACAAGTCAATTCACTTGTAACAGCATTCAGAATACAACTGGAGAAAGATATAACCAATATCAGATATAACCAAGATAATGAAAAGTAGACACCATAAATTCAACTATGAAACCATCAACGACTCTACTAGTTTTCCCTATTAAATTATATTAAAAAAAAAAAAAAAAAAAAAAAAAAAAAAAAAAAAACCTTCTTTCAATCTGTTTTACAAGATTAGGGCCACACTACTTCGTGAAAGTTATACACCTTGACTCAACAAATGTAACCATCAACAATTCTACTAGTTTTCCTTGGTACTATTAAATCTTACAGCAAGACATCTTCCTTGAATGTGTATTACAAGATTAAGGCCACAAATATGTATCATGAAAGGAGTAAGGCTTATTGTTCTGCTCAAGGCAATGGTTCCTCTACTTGGGGTTAATAATTACAACCAAAACATCTTTATTTCCTCCATATTTTATTGGATTGTCAACAATATATGTTACCACAGTTTTAATTTCTAGATATCTTTTTTTGGTTTCACAAGGATCCTACTTCTATTATATAAAGTGTACTGTAAATAGGAAAAACTAAACACGAATAATGATTGAATGTGCGACGAAGTATGAGATGAGCTATCCTACCACCATTGTTTACATGTCTCTATACTCTAATATCTTTTTAAGGTCTCTACACTTGGTTACGCAAACAAGCATATTCATCAAAAGATCAACTAAGTGGGAGACACATGTTTGCATATTATTACACACCTTCACTAATCAAGGCACAGACATTCAAATTTATATTCTTATAACCCGTATTTTAATGTCAACCTATAGTAGCTATTTTAGTATTCCCCCAAAGCATATGACATCAAGCAAGTCTATCCTATAGCTAATGTGATTATTCCACATGTAGAAACTAGGTACAGATAAAGTTCCTTATAAAACATATCCTTATATGATGCAAATTGTCACAACAAACCTTTTCATATGATAGTTTCCTCAAACTATTTAAATGGGCATATGCTTGTTGGCGAACAGCATCCGCGGCTCTGAACTGAATTTGCATTTCCCTTTCCCTGTCATGCTCCTCCTCGTATTTTTTCTGCAATGCTTTAACAACTACTTCTGCTTTTGAAACCTTATCTTTTAAGGCGTCCAGTTCCTTCCTTAAAGTCTGTATATAATAATGAATCAGTGATTGAGATCTGACAGTTGGGACATATATAGTGGTAAAGCATTTGCTAAATCGATCATAAAATTAGGCAACAAAACAATGAATGCCCTAATGGTAAACAATCAGAGTGAGTACAAGGTAGACTTTGCTTCATAGAAACTTTTTTATAGGATTGGATGCTCAAAGGAATTCATTCCATAGGGGATGGGAACAGAACAGAAAGTGGTTCAACTTTGGGAATATAAGAAAAAGTAGTTAAATCTTGTGTTTTTGATAAACAATAATAACTGATAACATAAAAAATAATGTTAAGTGAAACGATTAAAGTACAATTTGGTAATTTGTAAAATGGTATTTCATCTAAAAGAATATTCTGTTGGACCAAAAATTGTTAGAATTGACCAACCATTCCTATTAATAAAAATAAATAATTTCTTCATGTAAGAGAATTGATAATCCTGATGGAAGGAGCAAGCCCAAGACACTTCTGAATAAGATCAAGCAGAATATGAGATTCCATTCCACCCCTTTCCTTCAGACAAAATGCCACCTAAGAGATTTCAGTTATCTATTGTTGCTCTAGAAGGTACAACATGATCATATGCTTACCCATCCTCCTCTCTCCATTTCCAAGAAAATACATGCTAGACAACATTTTTGTTGTTTCAAAACTTACATCACAAATCTTTAAATAAGCAAATCTATTGTGGTAGTTTTACCACACATGATACATGCTGAGTAACAGATTAATAGAGAAAGATTCTTATACCTTCAGACGCTCCTCGTTTTGATCTTTCTGGTCTATAGCCTGTCGAACTTCCTCCTGGCTTCCCATATTTGAGGCTAGATGATCACGGAGAGACTTCAGCTGCTTAATCTCTCGAATGAACTGCTTTTCATCTTTTAGTTGTATTGTTTCGTGTTGAATCATATGCTCCATACCGATTATCTGCTTCGAGAAAATACATTCACAATTATATTCTATAATATGTAGTAAGGCAATGCTATACATAGTGCAGCTTTTGTGTTTGGGAGAAAAAATGCATCATACCCTTTTATCAATATCTTCAACAGACATTGCATTCTTCCACCTGTTGATTACGGCAAGGACGGAGTCTATTTCCTGCCGCTTCGATTTAACTAATCGCCTAGCTTTGTTCTCCTCAGATAACGCTGCATTAAATTTATCATGGAGGACTCTCAACATATCCTGTAAAAAGAAACATCAACCAAATAGCATGAAGCAAACTTCTTTAGTTTTAAGTAGAATAAAAATCAATGATTTCTGGATTTCTCACCCGTTTTTTTAGAACCTCAACTCGGATTGCATCTCGGAGGCTAGTCTTCTTGGTAACTTGGGACTGTGCACTTCTAATCTCTTCCCTAAAACTTTCATCCTCAAATCTAGGAATCTTAATCAAGAAATTATATGCTAGAACCTCAGCTTCTTCATCCTGTACATCTATAGCATCACTTACAGAACCCTCTACAGAAGACCTTTTGTCGCTGTTTCTGTCTGAAAGTGAACCATCAACATTCTGTTCAAGATTGTCACTGTCAGCACCACAGGCAGGTCTGATATCCCTATTTACGACATCAGGCACTTTAATCACATTATTAACTATTTTAGGAATTGTCTCATGACGCCCAAACGACCCAAACTCAATCACAGATCCGGGGTTCATCACTGTGTCAGGATAACTTGATGTCTTGTGATCTCCAACAAGAGCATCATTAGCTTCGGTTTCTTTTTCTTCATCATCGGGGACATCAAACTTTTCAATCCCAGTTTCAGAATCCATATAATCAGCAGATATGTTCCCTGAAACCAGATCAGTTACAAATTCGACTGGAGAATCCTTAACTGCAGTTTCTTTTTCTTCATCATCAGGGACATCAACATTTTCAATTCCAGGTTCAGAGTTGATAGCTTCAGCAGATGTATCCTCTGTAACCAGATGAGCACCAGGTTCAGCCTTCTGCTCTACTACTGTCAAATCATCAACATTAGAAAGTGAATCATTATCCTTCTCAACTAGCAACTCCCCATTCTCGCATTCTGATTTTACAGGATCAAGAGTTTCAACATTTTCAGAACTTTCCTCCGGTCGAAAGCCATCTTGAGGTTTATCAATGCAATTGCTGACTTCACAGTGTGAGGCTGTATTCTCGTGAGTGGTGGGCTCAATGTTAGTTACTGTCTCCAATGACACATCAGCCTCATTGGCAGATTCTGCAGTGTTATCCTCCAAGTTCAAATCATCTTGAACATTGTCTATAACCACTGTTTGAGATTCTTGGATATCATCTTCTGTTTTGACCTGCTCCTTCATCACTTCAAAGTCGACCTTTAGTTCTTCGGATTCTGTGCTTTTAACGAATCTTTCTGAGCTTTCCTCAACTTGCTTCTCAAGCTTCTCTTCTGGTTTTTCCTCATCGGCGTTTAACAGCAAAGGTTCACTTTCATAAGCCTCTATTCCAGATATCTGAGTCTCTCCCATCTCCAAAATCCCATCAAACTTTTCAACTTGCCCATCAACCAGAGCATCAGTTTCCTCAGACGCCACAAGTCCTGAGTCTGGATATAATTCTGATTCTGTAGCCGACCCAATGTTTAACCTTCCAGCTTTCTTGTTTTCGGATGGGTAAGAAGCTGACACCGATTCACTTTTGTACTCGGCTTTTATCCCTCCGCAGACACGATTTGGTTCCTCTTCCATATTGACCTCTAAGGTCTTATTTAACAACTGCTGATGCTCTTCAGACTCTACATCAGACTCCATAACCATCATACTAGAATCTACTTCCTTGGTATGATCACCAATAGGTTCTGAATCTTCAACTAATACTGGATGTTCTTGGTTGTCAACTAAACTGCCACTGGATTCTGGCCCATCAACTTTTACTTGACCTTTTGGTTCCGCAATGGGACTTCCAGAAGATTCAGATCCATCAGCTGCTTTTTGACACTCCAAACCTTCAGATAGGTTACCAGATCCATCAACTGTCACATGAGCTTCTCGTTCCATGATTGGACTTTCAGATGATTCCGACGCATCAGCAATTACCTGACCATCCAAATCTTCGGATGGCTTACCAGACCCATCAACACTAGCTGTACATTCTATCTCGTTGATCACTGTTCTAGTAGACTCTGGCTCATCATTAACCATCACTTCACACTCTGCATTCTGAACTTGGTTGGGGATAGAGAGCAGCTCATCGGATGTGTTAACAACGTCAACCATTGACGGAGACTGAGTGATTGTCACTTGAGACTTTGATTCCGCCGACGGATTGATAATAGACTCTGGCTCGAAATCTGTCAGTTGAGAAGTCTCCATTGTGTTCACAGTAGACTCCAAGTCATAAGTAACCACAGAAACAACATCATCCGTTTTGGCTTCCACATCAGTGATCTCCTTAGCATCCACCACTTCATCATTACTCTTAACAACTTCATCATTCACATCCTGACCAATGACACTAGTCTCCATCACTACAGAACAATCAACAGTAGATCCATTCTCAATATCCACAACGTCACTAACAGCTTTAACGACACCATCACTTACAGTCAAAGAATCATCACCGACTGCATTCGTTTCCAACACCAACGGATCAGCACCTACCCCACTATTCTCTAAACCTGATTCTTCCTTCTTACATCGGTCAACTTCATCAACTGAATCAGAGATTGCAGTCTCATGATCAACACTAACACCACCTCCTGTATCACCAGGATCACCACCACTAACAAACACATACGACGAATCGTCAGATTCATCTTTACCATCACCATTACTATTACCACCGACATTACTCAAATCATTTAAATCCAGATCACCAACACACTTCTCATCAATTTCAACTTTACGTTCAGCATCATTACTAACTACTTGAGTACCAGCAGCCATTGCTAACCGATCACAGATTCTACAAATTCAAAATTACACAATTACACATCACAAACAACCACAATTATGATCATACTAACCACAATTTCAATCTTAACTGTAAGCATATAGCAAATTACAAAATAAAAGATAAATTAAACAATGCGAAGGATGAGAATTGTACTTACGAGTAAAATTAGATTCGGATTCGGATTCGGATCCGGTGTGATCCAGATGCGAAAAATCAGATCGAACATAAACCGAATCAGAATCTAACAGATCAAGTGATGCAACGGCACTGAAAGCAAAAGGGAGTTGGATGTCAAACGTAAAATTAGGGTTTATGAGAATGTGTTGTATATGTATAGAATTAGAATAACTATAACTATACTATTCGAAAGAGAAGAGAGATTGGGGGCGGGAGATCTCTCTCTCTCTTTCTCTTTCGTTCTATTTCTCTCTGTAGATTCTCTCTATGTATTTATTTTATTTATTTATTTATATTATATTTATCTCTGCTAAAAATAAAAAATAATAAAAATAAAAATAAAAAATATATATTATTACACACAGTGAAAACACACACACGGTTGATGAAACGGAACACAGCTGGCGGGGAAAAAGAAATAACCTTTTTGGCCCTCCTTCTTCACGTCTCTTTCAACAATTCTAACTTATATCCAACTCTTTCTTTTTTTATCCTCCCGGTGTCTTTTATATTTAAAAGTTTATAAAAGTTTCAATACTACCCTTGTAGAAACGTTTTTTGACACTTTTAGTCCACAAGTTTTTTTGCCAACCTAACATGTAATGCAAATAACGTACTAATATTATTGTTGTTGTTACTATTTTAGTTAAATTATTATTATTATTATTATTATTATTATTATTATTATTAGTGTACCATTACAGCAACACAAGAGTATGTTAGTTAAGTTATTAGTTATTTCAAGGGTTAATAATAGTTTAATCCTCAAAGTTTAACATTTTTTCGTTTTAACCACTCAAGTTTTTTTTCTAATGATTTAATCCTCGAAGTTTCAAAAACCTGATGGTTTAAGCCTAAAATTTGATTACACTTTAAAATTTTGATGGCTTAATCCCTAAAATTTATCTTTCATAATGATTTTTGCCCATTTAAATTTTTTCATTTTAATCATTCAACTTTCAAAAATATAATGGTTTAACTCTTTGAAGGGTGAAACCAATAAGTCAATGCAAACTTAAAGGATTAAATCATGGAAAAAAAACTTGAGTGGTTAAAATCGAAAAAAAAATAATAATAAAACTTTAAGGATAATACCATTATTAACCCTTATTTCAAACACTAACTAAGAAATGTTACTTCTCCAACATATATATATATATATTAAAAAAATGGATAATACAAAAGAATAAGTTGTGTTTTTGGTCAGTTACGTGTGTTTTAAAAGAAAGGAAAAGATCAACACGAAACAAAACTTTCAAAATCATGATTTTGAAGATTATTCTGAGTAGACTTAGTGGCGGTGTACAAGTAAGACAAGTTAGTAGTTCACAAGATGAATAGAAAATCAAAATAAAATAAACAATGGATTGGATTCGAGTGGTTTGTAAGTGAAGGGGCGCGATGTGTAATTATGGATGTATAAATAGAAAGTATTGTAGAATAAAAAATGTTGAATAAAACAAATATATTCTTTATCAAGTACAGTAGATCCCTTCCCTATCCATCCATAAAAGGAAAGGATAAATGTGTAAGTTTGATTAAAGGATCACAATTAACACTAGGACATAGACAAGGAAACGTATATTTATTGCCTCTCTTAATTCCAAGTTTTAATTAGGAATCATATCATAATTAGTGTTACTCCAATTCAAGTATTCAAAATTATTATTGTTGTAAATAGACATCAAAACTATAAAGTACATTTAGCTGTAATAGATGTACCTTATTAATTACTCCCTCCGTCTCATTTCTATTGTCCATTATTTTCATTTTGGGGTGTACCAAATTAATTGTCCACTTCCATAAATAGAAAGTTTAAGGAAATAAAGTTCTTTTTTACCCCTAGTGTATATATATAAGACAAAAAAATAGGTAAAAAGTAGAGGGTAAAACTGTCATTTTATCAAAAAGTAAGAGAGAGATAGTTATATTTTCTTAAACTGCGTGTCTTTTTGTCTGGTGACAATAAAATTGGGACGGAGGGAGTATTAAATTAACTAATACCAAGATGAAATTATAAATTTTATAAATGAAATTCATATATATATATATATATATATATATATATATATATATATATATGTAGATGGGTTCTGATGAAAACAAGGAGATAAAAAAAACAGTGAAAACACATCCCCACCCTCCATCTAATCTAACATATATATATATATATATATATATATATATATATATATATATATATATAAAATGGGTGGGGATAAAAAAAACGGTGAAAACACTTTTTGATTCACAATTCTTTTAAGTTGTAAACTTTCATTTTTTTGCTTCACATATGAATTTTTTTGTAAACCCTTATATTTTTTTTGTTTCACATAAAATTTTCATCATGAACCTTTAAATTTTTTTTGCTTCACACAAAGTTTTTAACATTTTCAATTGTGAACCTTATTTTTTTCACATAAATTTTTTTTAAAATTTTTTCATGAAAATTTTGAAGTTTTTTTTATTGTGAACTTTAATTTTTTTTTAGGTTCACGAAAAGTTTTTAATTTTTTCAACTGTGAACCTTAATTTTTTTTTTGAGTTCATAGAAAGTTTTAACTTTTTCAATTGTGAACTTTTTTTTCAACTGTGAACCTTAATTTTTTTAGGTTCGTGGAAAGTTTTAAAAGTTTTCAATTGTGAACCTTTTTTTTTCAACTGTGAACCTTAATTTTTTTTTGAGTTCACGAAAACTTTTTTACTTTTTATTTGTGAACCTTAATTTTTTTTTGTTCACCAAAAGTTTTGACTTTTTTAATTGTGAACCTTTATTTTTTCAATTGTGAACCTTAATTTTTTTTGGGTTCACAACAAGTTTTTAACCTTTTCAATTGTGAATCTTTTTTTCAACTGTGAACCTTCATTTTTTTTAGGTTCACGGAAAGGTTTAAACCTTTTCAATTGCGAACCTTTTTTTGTTTTAGGTTCACACAAAGTTTTTAAGTTTTTCAACTGTGAACCTTAATTTTTTTAAGTTTACGGATTTTATTTTATTTTATTTTTTTCACAAAAAGTATTTTTTTGTGTGAACCTTTATTTTTTCTAGCTTACAAAAAAAAAAATTCACAACTTGAAAAAATTGTGAACCAAAAGTGTTTTCACCGTTTTTTTTTATCCCCACCCCTTTTATATATATATATATATATAAGTTAGATTAGATCAATGGGGGAGATGTGTTTTCACTGGTTTTTTTTATCTCCTTGTTTTCACAGGATCTCATTCCTATATATATATATATATATATATATATATATATATATATATATATATATATATATATATATATAATATAAACTTAAATAAATTATTATATACCTGGATTTACATGTATGTTTACTTTATTATTTAAAAAAAAAAAAAAGGATAAAAAGTTAAAGTATCTGTTCTAAAAATAGTAGACGACTCAAATGGTATTAGATACATCTATGGATAAGGTATAAACCTGTAAAAAAAATAGATATAGACAATGGATAATATAATATACTTTTACTTATATACTTTTTATTTTTATATTATTAAAAGAAATTAGATAACTTTTTAAATATATATATAGTTAGATAATAATGGACATAATATACATGGTTTAATAGGACTTGATAACTCTTAAAATAGATATTGGATAATAGTGTACTTATACGGTTATTAGAAGTTGATAACATTTACTCCGTATCACATACATATATAGATAGATAAAATACAAATAAACACACATAAGTGTATATATACAGTGGTGTATATATATGTTTCGACATTCAAATACCACTAGCATCATACCTGTGAATAGTAGCAGGTGAGATTTAGATATCTGTTTAAAGTTACTATTATTTAATTGATATTTCATACCTTGACGATAGTAAATTTAGGGTCCTAATAAAGATACCTCTTTTTTCTCCTTTTTCTCATCCCATACTCCCTCCCACCCATCTAATCAATCACATCATGTTTTTTTTTTTAACTTTCCGAGTATACCCCCTACCCCTGGTTAGTCTAAAACTGAAACTGATTTTGTACTGAACTGGGACCGATCTTTGATAAAAATGAACTGGGACTGTAGTGGGGTCAGGGTATACCCAGACACCTGGGGTGTCTTTAGAATTCCCCTAAATTTACATTTATTTGTTAGCAAGAATAAACGTTTTAAATGTTGCAATTATATTTAGTTATTTTTTGTAGTTGAGGATAATTTTAAGATAAGTATCAAAATGATTTATATGTTTGAGATTTGAGATAAATATAAATTCCAAAATGTTATTGTTATCGCGGATTATTATTAGTAAAAACGTGAATTAGTGTAGCTAATGTCATAAATTGTCTAAAACTTAAAGTTATTACTACGTATTACTCAAGAAGACAGCTGCAAGCACTAAAATTAGGATGAGTGCATTACAAGCATAAATGGTATTATTTTCAGAAAAGACTGTAAAGCGTAATAAAGGATCAACATTAACATATAGTATTAATTTATTTATTACGAGTAATTAATTAATTTATTAATTAGTGAATAAATAATCCACTTGGTGTAAGGACTAAGGACTTGTCCTCAACGTTGCTTGTATTTATTTGTCTTTTATGTACATTTTACCTTTTTTATTAATTAACAAATATATTTAAACACTAATATTAAAAAAAATTTAGTTTTCACTTCATCTTAAGTTAAATATTTAGTAGGTTTGTAAACGAACTGAACCTTTATCGAACATTTGTGAAGTGTTTGATTGAAAGTTCGTTTACGTTCGTTTTGTTAGATGAACGAATACAAACATAAATTTCGCTTGTTTAGTTAAAGTTCATTCAATTTAGTTTTTCTTTTATTTTTAGATTATCTTAAACATAAAACCTTTATATAACTTAGCTTTATTTAATATACATAAATTATCTTATATAATTTGTTTAAACTTTAATATTTTTCTTGATAAGGATAGTCATATTAGGGATGTTTATATAAGTTAGAGCTTGTAAATTAATATTTTAGTGATGCATTAATCTCTATATCCGTTAATTTACGCTAGTTTATGTTCATGAACAAACATATTTTCTTAACCGTGGATTAAGCGATTTACCTCCGTCATGGTAGTCATGTAACCAGGCGATGGGGGCAACCAGATGATCGGTTAACATTTTTTTATTTTCTTAATGAACGAAATGAACTAGAAAAAAATATCTTTGTTTATCCATTCAAATTCAGTCGTTTGTTAAGTGAACTTTTAATAAACGAATAATGATTTGTATTCGTATGATTCGTTTATAGACTTACTATTTAGGCTAATTATTAATCCATAAACATTAATATATTTGATTATTATATTGATGATTATGATCTTGAATAAATGCTGAAACTACATATTATTCTAAGTCTAATTGTTGTGAAGTAAATTAAATTGAATGAATTTTAATAAACTTAATATATTAATAATATTATCATTTTTATTTTAAGTTCGGACATCAAAAGTATATGAGAAAAAGTCAAAGTCAAAGAGAGTATAAGCCAAAACGAGGTGCGGTGCGGATGCCGTGTGATTTGTGGTGGGGTGCGATGCACCCGAACAAACCAGGGGCACTAGCTGTCCTCCTAAAAGTGTGATGACGTCACCTCAAACGTGATAACTGTTTTGGACCCACCTACACTCTTATTCCGTGTCTTTATCCACCACCTTTTCTTGTATTTCTTATTATAAAAAAACAAAACGAGTTTTCTCCTCCTTATTCAGATCCCTATCATGGACCCCCCTTGTTTGATCCCCTTGTTTGACCCCTACCCCAAATTTACAATTATTTTTTAATTAAATTTTTATTCTATTATCACTGTATACAATATAATATTTAGTCATAATTTTTTTTTTTTTGTAACAAAGAATAACTGCAAAAAGTTCCGTTACCTTTATAGTGATTTAAGAATAAATTTTTATATAAAATGTGGAGCACCTTCTAGTTTAAAGTTCATTTATATATAGAAAATATACAACCATAGGAGTATAATACTTATATAGAAAACAAATAATAAAATATTGAGTATAAAAAATACACAATTGATGACAAGTGTTGATAAGAGCACAACAATATTATTATTATTATTATTATTATTCGTGTGATGAATAATACTCCGTATTGTTCTATTTTATTACACTTTGTTAGTCCTATCCTATTTAACAAACAAAATTAAAAATGCATAAAAAATAGTGCGAACCGTAAAAACTATCCTATCCTATTTGAAGATGCTGTATGCTAATCCCGATCCGATTAATTATACCCATTTACCCATGTTCGGATGTTCATTACATGTATTATTTATTTACTTATATTTATTTTTTAATATCAACTGGGTATCTTGGAAAGTCGTTCAAGCTGCAAAAGATAGAGGTGGTCTCGGCATTGGATCCCTTAAATCTCATAATTACGCCTTATTGATGAAGTGGTGGTGGAAGTTAAAAGACTGCAATCGATACATATGGAAGGAGATTATCCTCGCCATTCATAGTTTAGACAACAAACCTCTTCATCAGTTTCATAAATCCAACTCATCAGGCGTTTGGAAATCAATCGGCAATATTTCTAAGGACCTTAATGAGCTTGACTTGAATTTTAATGCATTCTTCTTGCTCAAAGTGGGTAATGGTAAGAAAATCAGATTTTGGAAGGACGAATGGATCGGTGATATGCCACTGCAAGAGTTATTTCCATCTTTGTTTGCATTAGAGAAGATCAAAGACTGCTATGTTGCGGATCGCATTCATGCTAACGGATTCAAATGGGAATGGGCATATGGCTTTAACAATCAATCGATTGTGAATGAGTTCTGCGCATTGCTACACCTCATCTCTTCCCATGTTCCTAATCACATGGAGGATAGGATGGTCTGTAAACTCTCCTCGGATGGCTCATATATTGTTTGTAAGGTTAGAAGTTTTATCGACTTATCTCTTACATCGTCTGGTTATATAAACATGCCATGGCTCAAATGGGTTCCACTAAAAGTTAACTGTTTTGTATGGAGAGCATGTATGGGAAAGATTCCAGTGGCTAAAGAAATATCAAATCGTGGCATCACAATTGGTTCGGATATATGTAGAGTATGTGGTTTGGCAGTGGAATGCACAGACCATGCTTTGATTTTGTGTCCGAGAGCTTCAGAATCATTAAAAGGTGTATTTCGTTGGTGTGGGATAAACTTTCCAGACATATCTTCGGTTGTAGAATTAATAGAGTTTGGTTCCAATTGGGGAAGTTGCATGAAGAAAAGGAAGATTTTGCTAGCAATTCTTCAATGTTCTTTATGGTGCATTTGGATTGCTAGAAACGATTTGGTTTTCAACAATCACCGGAAATCTTCATTGGCGATAGTAAATGATATCACGGCTACATCTCAATTATGGATCAAGAATAGAAGTAAGGTTGTATGTAATTGGATCACTTGGAATTATCATCCCTTTTCTTAAATCTTTTATTGTTATCATGTAATTTTATCGCTCTTAGTTGCTTGCTAAGTTGCGATTTTTAATAATATTCGCCGTTTCCAAAAAAAAAAATGGGTTCATAACATTAAAGTCAAATGAATAGATTTATAGACATCGACTTGTCATACTACCAAATCGGTCTTGCGCCTTTCTCATGGGATTAGACTCAAAAGGAAAAAAAAAAAAAACCCTTAATCTGAATTACAAATCTTTGATTCTTATTAAATGGGGGAGATCCTTGGGGAAGTAAAATAATTAGGGAAGGAGGGAAGTGATTCTCAGCCATACATTCTGGTCAACTCAAAAGTCAACGCGGTGACATTTTTGTAAATAACTTGAAATCACCTCCCAGAACGTTAACATGCATTTCAAAAGCATGTTAATCAAAAACAACTAAAAACGTGATATTCATCTTAAATTCATCAAATTAAAGCTTGAAACTTGCAAAAATAAATTTAAAAACACTAATACACAACTCGTTGAGATGTATATAAAGCAAAATTCAAATAAATCGATCATATACATCAATAATCAAACAAACTTGTAGTTATTTTACGTTTTACACAAAAAAATTCTCAAAATCAAAATTTTCAGAAAGTTAACACTCATTTGAAATGCATGTTAATTTAAATATTCATTTATGATGAATATTTTAGCTTATATATGTTATTAGTGTATAATAACTCATATTCATCATAAATGCATGTTAACATCTCATTGAGTCTTTAACATTCATTTATGACGAATATTAACTTATATCATGCTGATGAACATTATAACATTCATTTATAATGCATATTAACTCATATATATTGTAATACATTGATGAATGTTATGTTATAACGTTCAACGATGTATAATAACTTATATAAGGTAATATTCAACAAATATGAATGTTTAAGAATATTACTTGTAATTTTGATTAACATGCATTGCAAATGTATGTTGACGTTCTAGATATTTTCAAATTTGTGAAATTTGATGATTAATGACAACCATAATTCGATTAATTACATGTTTATAAGTTTTGTATGATGAACTTCGTTTAATTTTATTGTTTTCATTGGCAAAATAAAATTTTATATAAAAACCCAAAAGTTATACCCAAAATTCATAATTTTTGATGATTTCAAATCATGACGAATTGAAGATATGTATGAATATATTTGATGGATTGGAAAGTTTATAATGTTTTTGGTTGATGAATTATTGAATTTGATGCTTTAATTTTGGATTTTAGACTAAAGTTGATTAAATGGGTATTGTATATATATTATTTATTTATTGTATGAAAAATGTGGGAGAAAATTAGTGGTTGGGATTTGCTTCCCTCCTTCCCTCAAACTTGATGCTTCCCTCTTGATCCTTCCCCGTTATTAAATAATACTCTTATTGTTATTTACTTATTTATTTATTATTATTATTATTGTTATTACTATTACTATTATCATTCATTCTATATGTATCTTATAACGAAAGTGATATTACCTACATTCAATCACATATAATTATATACTCCGTATATCATATAATACATCATCATATTATATCATACATAATAATAATAATAATAATAATAATAATAATAATAATAATAATATAATAATAATAATAATAATAATAATAATAATAATAATAATAATAATAATAATAATAATAATAATAATAATAATAATAATAATAATAATAATAATACAGATAAAAACAATAGTACATGGTATTTAACTTTACTAACCGTTACCTAGGGAAACGATTAGAAAATGTGTCATTTGTTTTTTAATTTGATATAGTTATAGTTATACTCCGTAGTTATTAATTTACGAAAAATTTACTCCACATTAAAAAACATGTGACATTAATGTAAGACATCACTTTCATGTTTTATTTTTATTTTGATCACAAGATATGTATGTTCTTGTGAAAATGCTTTTAAACAAAAATTACTAGCAAAAAATAATTGTTTTTTCTTTATATCACATTATTAAGCTTGGTTGAGAAATGATTTTATCAAAAGCAAATGAATGAACCAACTTATTGAACAATAAATGGAATCCTAAAAACCTGCCTTTAATTTGCGTTTTATTTTTTTTAAGTAATTTAATTTAATTGTTTTGGAAATAATATTATTATAAACACCACAATCGAAAACAATATTTAAATTCAAAGACTAAAATTAGTGAGAATAATACTGTAAATAAATATAAATTTAATCAAAGGAAGGGGAAATAAATTGATATACCTGACGTTGCTCCGACCTGCAAAACAAAAAATAAATTTAGTTTTTGTAACAAAAAATTGATAACCAACAACTCAAATTGGACCGAGAAAAGTACATTATTTCGAACGGTATGAATACAATAACTATATACACAAAAAACTCAATCTCGATCCTTAACATATGTATGGATTCTGAAACATAGGAACACACATAAACCATACTAAAATCATCCGATCTCATATATTTTACATGAAAAAGATTTAAAAAAAAATACAAAACAAAAAGAACAATAACAAAAAATCATCTATTGTTAAAAATTATTTCTTAAAGAATATAAAAATCTTACCAATCTTTCTGCAACAAAAGTTGATTTATCCGAAATCGCAGTTCGATTAAAAAACCTGTACAACAAATAAAATTGAAAATCAGAAGCTTATAATTTTATTTTTAAACACACTAAAATCTCAATAAAATCAAACATTTTGACTAGCCTACCAATAACTTGTTTAGAGTCAGATGAACTTGAGATTGGGAGAATTATGTGAGAGAATTGAACTTGCCCAAGTTGTGTTGATCAAATGGTTTTCTTTAATCAAATTTGTGTTGAAAGTGCAAATAAAAATATATGGTAGAAAGATGACGAATTGGTTATTATGATAAAAAGTCCAAATGAAAAAGAAAAAGGTTGAGTTTGTTGAGGGTAATATTATTTCTTTAAAATTAAAATAATTATATTTAGGTAGCTATTACACTTTACACATATAAAAACAAATTGGATCGGTTACATTTATTTTTATAATAGTAAAAACAAATAAAGTGGTTATATATTCATTTAAATATCACCTAGTAAAAACAAATAAGATGGTCACATATAATTTTCTTGTCACTATGCATGCAAGTGAATCGAACTTTTAATGAATCATTCGGTGGAAAGTTCATTCATGTTCGTTTGTTTCGTTATATGAATGAACATGGATAAAAATATTTGTTTGTTTAATAATATGAAAGAACATGAATATATGTCTCATTCGTTCATTTACATTAGTGAATGTTCGATAATATATTCATTAACGTTCGTTGGTTTATGTATGTTTACTAATAGTTAATTAAAATCTTATAAATAATTAAACCAAAATCCCATGGAAGAATCTGGACCATTCTATCTATATAATCAAAGCAAAATACCATGAAACAATCTAGACCGTAGATTGAGTATTATCCATAGAGATCCTACGGCTAAAAGTATTGAAAACCGGTAATTTATTTATAAACCCTTAATATTTGAAAGATTTATCTATATTAATTAATAACATGACTCCTTTTTATCAAAAACATAACACTAAAAATTGGTCGTTCATATTGCCGTACAACCTTATATATGACGAATACGTTAAAGTCGTAACTAAAATATTTTATGGTTCATAACTAATAATCCCTTAATTAATACTTAATATACATTGAGCTAAACAATACATAAACATATGTCATATTCAACCATATTAACATTTTCTATTTTCTTTTTTGTGATTCATGGGACTTATATTTGGAGAAATCATCTTAAAACATCTATTATTTACTTAAAATCACCAAAGTAGTATAATTATGGGCGTTGTTGTTAAAATCACCAAAAATATCTGTTTATCACGCAAAACGAGGCAAATAATGTCACCTTAAATGTTCACTTCTTAATTTACTTATGGAATTAAATCTTAATTCATATTTTATAATTCCATAGAGAAATCCAAGACCGGAGGTGAAAGAATAAGAAGAAACGGATGAAAGACGGATAAGATGTGCAGTCTGGAAGCTCGCCGATCGTCATCCGGAACACGCAAAAGTCAAACACCTCCAAATTTGGTAAACTTAGAGTCATTAGAATCGTAATGGAAAAAAGAACCCAACGGCGCAAGAATCAAGCCAAACGGACTCCAAACGAAGAAGATACGGACGAACCAAGCAACCGAGAAATCAACGGAGGCCAAATGGAGCACCAACCCCCCCCCCCCCCCATACACCTAGGTACCGTATACGGTACCCTAGGGTGCCGTATACGGGGGTGTTTGCCTTGATGGGTGCCGTTTGACCCCCTGGTCCGCTTGCCCCGTATGCTGCTTTGATGCTTGTATTTGGTGCTTCAAGACTTGTACCAATGCTTTCATCCTTCCCCTATAAATACTAAGCCTAAAATCTCATTTCAACACACCTCACACCTCATTTTTCTCTCATTTCTCTCTCTCTAAAAACTTCTCTCTAGAATAGTATAGATTCTCTCTCTAGCACTTCTCTAAGGAGTTAGATGAGAATTAATAGGGTAGCTTTTGTATTAGAGTTGGAATTCTTGGAGGATCTCCTTTGTAATATTGTTCGGAATATTTCGGAGCTCTGTCCGTTTAATCTTTCAGCTGCTATTCAATCTACGCATTACTTTCGGTTAATTCTATCCTTATCTTTCATAATGTTACATGTTATTATTATGTATGATTAGTGAGTAGATTAGCTATTGTGTTTGTTATGATGTAGTTAGCTTGTTAATATTTGGGGTGATGCTACTTTAAATACAATTGGGATAACAGCGTTAAGAAACAACGGAGGTAACGTTATACGGCTTTCATTTGTATAGCGCCGGAAACATTACGAATGTGTGTAGTACGGAACGAGGAAGCTATGAAAGTCGTGGGCACAATCCGTTGTGGAATAATGATCCCAATTGATAAATATTGAAAACCAGTGTACTGTTAATTATACATTTATGATTTTAAACTAAACTATCGTCTTTCCTCCAATAAACATGGTTAGAACCTTTATGTCAAGGAGTCGTGAACCTTAGTCAAACGGTCACTACCTATCTATGTTTTCTTAAAATAACATGGTCTGATTTTGAAGCAATGGAAATACTGTCTACCTATCGTATAGTACACTGTGAATTAATCAGGGATTTATTTGACCGGGATTTCAAAGTGAACGGGTTGTTTAGCTATCATAGATGGTTTTACTGTAATACAAGCTTAGATAATTTGAGTTCAGATGGCTGTAAAGTATGTAATCCAGTTAAAGCCCTAATACGACTGAGTATCCGGTATAACGTTGGAAACACCTATGGTGAAGTACAAACACGTGGAAACCTTGGAAAGGTCGAAGGCTGTATACTGTATTATATCTTGGCATAGTCTGTGATCCAAGAAAGACAGTAATACGGGTGAATACACAATGTAACCGTGGAAAACTCTGTGGGTTGAAGACTGTATCACAGCCAAATATCTCTGAACTCAATCACAACCATTAATGTATATGTTAATCAGTCACCACCTGTCTTAAATCTTAAATGCCTTGCCTAGCTTAGATATCTTTGTCTGTGTTAAGAAAGATCAGTGGATAAATTGCGGACTGCCGCCTTATTCCTGCACCCCATCTGGAGGGTCACTTAGTCTCATCATAAGAGACGGTGAGGAGGGTTTCAAGGCAGTATGATCTGATCGGAATCTTGACAACCTAGTACTTAGTGACATACTGATCAGTTTATCTAATCAGTAGGGTACTAGTGTTTACACTACAAGGTATCTACGTGAACGCAAGACACAAATCTTAAAAGACGTTTTCAAATATAAAACCCCAATACAGCATCACCCCACGTACAAGCTAACGAAGTCATAACAAACACAAGTCCCCTTATATTAATTCAACCTACAGCTTTTATTTACTGCTTTAATTAGTTTTAATTTCAATTACGGACCTAAGTATAAAACCCCCACTCAAAAATTATTTTCAAACCATCGCTAATTTGAACTTTCATCTCGACAAGTCGTTTCACAATACGGTTAACTCTTTAGAACGACCCTAGGTCATACTTCAGGTATACAGCTGATATTGCGTAAAAAGTCACGTTTTTACTACTGATATCTCTCTCATTCTGGAATGATTCTTGGCATTTTAACTCAAAAACATTACAAATCAATAGTATTATGCCAAGATGGTCAAAACAAGGTTGCACGACGAAAATCAAGCAAAACAAACGAAAAACGAAGATTCCACACACGTTTGAAGATTCAAGACACCAAAACAAGATTTCAAGACAAAAGTGCCCATCACCAACATCCATCTCATCCAAGATGTTCGTTTTCAAATTACTAATCCAACAGAAAAATAATCGACAAAAACGGACGAAGAATGAAGATTCTACGTACGCTGGAAGATCATAATAATACGCTGCTACGCATTTATTTCCGCGTGATATCTAAACCTTTATCATACTTGCTTTATTTCATATTTTAATCATGTATTATTGCCTGGTATGTGATATATTTATTGCCATGAATTGCGAGTAGTCTATTATTGTGATTGTTGATGATGTAGATAATTATAAGTAAGGATGACATTATATGATTAATGTACGACAATCGTAAAGTGATGTGACGGTGTTTATCTGATATAGTACTGGAAACGCTTCAAACGGAGTACAAATGTATGGAAGTCAATAAACGACCAAAGGTAGTTACATCACTGGAATCAGCTCTGGTTTAACAAGTTGGAATTCCGAAAGGATAATACAACTTCATAACTAACTGGTATATCCTACGAGAGTCAATGCACAATAAAGTAATGTTCGTAAAACACGTTCAGATAAAATAGGAATTAATAACCTTTGTACTGTTAAGACTTTATGAACTTGAGTTTAATTTATGGAGTACCATTTCTGGTTATCCACGTGACTGCAACCTAGTAATTAGGACTTGATCAACCTTAATTATGGTAAGTACTTATCTGTGCCCATGACATGCAACAAGTAAGACACAGTGAACCCACTCGTTGTATATATTAGGTTTACATTTCTGCATTGCTTTACATTTAGTTAGTTTAGAGTGTCACTTTCACCGTTAATTACTCTTGACCGCATGTTTGATGTAAGAAGCAGTGGAACTATCTTGCAAAGTGCACTGTCCGATTACTGAAAGGCATGGTCTACATATGACACACGTTTTTATAAACTGCGAATAATCCAGGGATGTATAACTGTTTGAAAAGGAGAACTTAAGTCATAAGTTGAAGTAACCAAGCTTTAATATACAAAACAAGGCTTAGGAATAAGAGTAAAGTCCTAGCGACCTAGAATCCTTAAAACACTAAGTCTTACATAATTAACGGTCTAAATATACAAAGTTATTAATCTGCATGCTAATGGAATAATAAACTATTTTAGGGGTTAAGGACGGTCGGACCTATGAGACGATACGCTACTGATTCATGCACCTCGGTATCAAGCCAAGATAGGTTGCTTATCTTTCAACTAGATAAGTATTGGAAGTTTGCGTATTGCTCCGATCAGAATCACGATAACCTAGTTCCTAATGACATGCCAATGGGAAATTTAGTTGGTAGGGTTCTAGAGTTTACACCTGATAGTTTAATTATTATATTAAGTATTGCCCCTATTTATTCTGTCATCCTGAAACATTAATTATCAAAGTCTCAGCAATCACATATTTATCTTTATATGCTTTCCTGTACTTTAATTTCCTGCAATTTACTTTTCTGCACTTTAATTATTTGTCTTTAGTTTAAAAACCCCCAAACCTACCTACTTTGTCCCATCCTAAATACCTCCCTACCGAAAGCACCAGCTTTAATCACCCACACGTTTGGATTTATAGAACGATCTTAGGTCATACTTACCGCTTGCTAACCAGAGTAGGTAGTACGTATAATTTAAGCCCAACTAATTATAAATTTTAAAACCCCTGCTGCGCTCGCATCACCATTAGAAATCACAACGACCGGTTGCGGGTGCAACAAGTTTTTGGCGTCGCTGCCGGGGAATCACAAACGTACGATTCAGAGCCGCCTTAAGTAGCAGTATTTTGGAGATCCTTCCGATTGAAATCTTCTCATATATCTTTCGAAAGTTAATTTAAGTAATTTAGTATTAATTATTAATTTACTGTTAATTTAGTATTAGTTAATTAGGATAATATTAGTTTAAACATGACATCTCAAAAACCCACTTGTTGGGACGAATTGTTTGCTACCCTAGAAGAATTTAGGATTCCACTTTCCATCCCAAAACATTGCCTGGACTTTGATGACACGGATCAGTTGCCTGACCTTACATCATCTCCAGAAGATCACTCTCCAACTTTGCATTCGCCTAATTTGCCACATTCTGTCCGCTTCGATTATCTTCCAGAAGATGATTATGAAGTTAAACCTCCGAGATTACGTGATTCAATCGCCCTCATTCCTGAAACGTCAGTGTATACCCAAACCACGTCCGATTCTCGTAATTACGGGATCTTTCCATTCCTGTCACACGAACCCAAATACACCATTTATCGAGTGGTGGATAAGGTTCCATCAGTCAAGTCAGAACAACCTTGTTTTCAAGAACGCCACATCGGTGCTTCTTTCGATCCTTCCCGTAGGGTAGGCGTCTATAAGGCATTCGTCAGGCAATTAACCTATGCCGACCTCCCGTTTTCTTACAAACAACGAGAAACGATTGCCGAATTAGAGAAACAAGTAGAATTTCTTCTTCGCCTGTCAAGTCAAGAATGCGAAAACCCTTCCACGAATTTCAGAGACCAAGAACTAAAGTTTATAGCAGACTTAGATCTACTCTTTAAATCATTTGCCGACATAGATTATCTCCCAATATCTATGATATTAATCAATCACAATGTCGCCGCAATGATCAACAAACTTGAGTTCTGGATAGAACGAGATCCGATGATCCCCATCGTCATTCCTGGTAAAATTCCATTCTTTGTTGACCCCGCCTCTTACTTGATCTCCAAATTACGAGACGTTTTTCCTGATTCCACCAAGGAAAGAATCGACACAGTTTTCTTCGCAAAAAGAAAAGACCTTCACGTCAAGCTTACTCGAATCTTTGCCTTTACCAAATACCCCTTCACTTCCGCACAAAAAGCCAAAATCAGTGAACTCTGTAGGGCAGTTAAGTCTACAACCGGAGAACCTGATTCACAGGAAGAGAATGCGTTTGTGGAAATCATGAATAAACTCACTCACAATCTGAATTACAAAAACCAAGGAGCACGTGACGGTTTGTCAAATCCCAAGAAGATAAGGAAAGCGTATAATAAGTTGATTGATGATCTCGTCAATTTAGGGTACGAGGAATGAGAGATCCTAGGGGGATTAGAGAATCATCATTATTTAGTTTACAATGTCATTTGGGAACTTTCAAAACATTTTGTACTTAAAAACGTTCTCTTAAGGGAGCAAATCTCGACCCTTTCCCTATGGAGGGTCGGAACGAATCTTAAAACAATTCCTTCCGAAAAAGGTCAAGGCTCGCGACTTTAAATGAGCATATTTTAGTATAAATATAATAATATAATAAATTTTTGAGAGTTTCCTTTAAAAGAAAAACGTTTTTAAAATTTTTTGCCTGAAAATACGTGCGCGACAACACGAACGTACAACGTTGAGCTTTTAACCGAAACATGTACATTCAGCAAGTCCACGTCAGACAAATAATTTTTAAACAACAAAAATAATTTAAGTTTATTATTTCAGGTTAATTTTAATTGTTCCGCAAAAATTTGCGCGTTTCTTAAAATGTTTATAACGTAACAAGAAACTTGATATGTTTTTAGGACCCAACCAAGAACACGTATAACCCTAGTTATACCCCACGACAATAAATGGATCAACAAAGCAATTAAGATAACGAGAAAAGTAAACGAACACGTGTAATTAACGTGGTTATGTCCAATCTACTCGATTGGTTTAATCCACGGCCAAACTAGAGAGATCTTATTATTTTTCAGTAGGTGTTAGGGTTACAATACAATGAGTTACAATATATAGGAATATAATACTTCGTACATAGCCGACTTAAACTTTTCTTTCGGAGCAAGCATGTTCCAAAAATAAACCATGCACGTGAGTCTTCAAAAAAGTCAAATATATTATTTAATCTTCATTATTCCTAACAATCTCCCACTTGAAGATTAAATCAACCCAACTTCAGTAACCCGTAACCAAACGTCACTTTAATAGAACCCTTTCAAACTAATACCGTCAAAACCATTGGGACACGCTGCACGACCACACCGAGTCGGAAGACTTTCGACACCAGTTACCAGAACTCCACTACTAAACTGTGACCAAGAAATCTCTCTAGTTTTTCACCTTCTCATTAGTTCATGAAAAGATCGGTTGAAGCCCGGCATAGCTCCAACACTCTCATTGCACTCACAACCCATCCATGCATCCTTTCGCCTACACGATCTTTCCTTCCAACAAAGATAAGACCACCCGGTAGAACAACCACGTGAATAACACCATCAAGGCATCCGTGTGAAAAGACCATCACACCCTTGATCATCCACTCCATCACTCTTGCTTTCACCGGTGGATCACCGACCACAAACATGCGCATGAATTTCGGCAAACACAACTTTCCCCAACGAGCCAACTCCCACTGTATGGAATCAACATCAAACGTGGCTCTCGGAAAAGTATCTTGCTCACCACCCTCAGTCAGTCGCAACCTAGTTGCCATTGGAGATGATCTACCCGAAGACTCAAAAACTCTAGTAGTACCGAGATGACAAACCGAATCCATGGAAACCCCAAAGCTCCCACTCAACGTCAAACTCCTACTAGTTTCAACTCTTCCCGAACTCCCACTCGTTCCAGACCTCTCAACAATCTCGTGAAGCTCAAGTCGACTAGGATTTCCAACACCTACCTCACCACCTAGCCCTTCCTCATTAGGAATCTCAACCATATATAAGGTTCCCCGTTTATAACCGCGAGCAATTACCAAACTACCCTTGATAACCTTCCACTGTTGGTCGCCAAACCTAATGTGGTACCGTTCATCATCCAACTGCCCAATCGAAATCAACCGCTTCTTGAGCTTGGGAATGAACCTCACATTATTGAGGACCCAATCCGTACCAAGGTGAGTCTTGAGGACGACATCCCCAATACCCGCAACTTTAAGCTTCCTTCCGTTCGCAAGACGAACCCTACCAGAATGAAACCTAAAATTCGTCATCTCTTCCATGCACGGGATAGCATGAAAAGATGAACCCGAATCCAAAACCCAGGATTCCACAAGATTCTCTTCACAACAAAGCAACGCATCATCAATCGTATCAACCGCCGTATTAACACCCGATTTACCATTCGGACATTGATACCTAAAGTGCCCTAGTTGCTTACAGTTCCAACACGTGACGTTCCTATTCTCCGATGGCTCCCTTCGCGATCTAGATCTACTCTTACTACGCCCCCTGCTAGTCACACTTAAAGCTGACGAACCCGAATACTCACCGGAATCTTTTCTTCTAATTCCCTCATCGAGTATCAAATCACGGATCCCCTCAGAAGTCAACTTAGTAGTTCCGGATGAACCACTAACAGCTGTAACCATTCCAGACCAACTTTCGGGCAACGAAGATAATAAGAAAAGTGCCTCCAACTCACCTTCAAATGTAACCCCTACAGATCTTAACCTAGTCAAGATCGAGTTAAACTCGTTCACATGATCCGCTGGCGATGCACCTTCACCCATCTTCGCGTTCACCAACTGCCGAATCATGAAAACCTTATTGAGAGCCGAGGGTTTCTCGTACATGTTAGACAACGCCGTTAACAAACCCGCAGTCGTGGTTTCCCCCGCAATATTATAGGCGACATTCTTGGCCAGAGAAAGTCGAACTACTCCAAGTGCTTGGCGATCTAACAACGTCCAGTCGGCATCACTCATACCTTCAGGTTTAGTACCCGACAACGGTTGGTGTAACTTTTTCGCGTACAAAACGTCCTCGATTTGCATCTTCCAAAACCCAAAATCGCTGTCATCAAACTGACTAATCCTAATCTCGCTTTTATCCGCCATTGTTCCCAAACTCGAAAACCACGAGCTCTGATACCACTTTGATAGGTTTTTAGGACCCAACCAAGAACACGTATAACCCTAGTTATACCCCCACGACAATAAACGGATCAACAAAGCAATTAAGATAACGAGAAAAGTAAACGAACACGTGTAATTAACGTGGTTATGTCCAATCTACTCGATTGGTTTAATCCACGGCCAAACTAGAGAGATCTTATTATTTTTCAGTAGGTGTTAGGGTTACAATACAATGAGTTACAATATATAGGAATATAGTACTTCGTACGTAGCCGACTTAAACTTTTCTTTCGGAGCAAGCATGTTCCAAAAATAAACCATGCACGTGAGTCTTCAAAAAAGTCAAATATATTATTTAATCTTCATTATTCCTAACAAAACTAACAAGTAACTAGTTACAATAAATACATTTAAGATTCGTAATCATTATTAGTATGACATTAGAAATTAACCTAGAACATTAGGCTTAGTACTAGATGTACATTAGGGACCATGTAAGGAATATGGTACTTAGGTTTAGGACATATATTCCTAGGGACCACTAAGAACCTTCCATGCACCCTTATAATTCAAAAACAAGGAAAAACTTTTTCTCCTTCCTTCCTCCTTCCCAAAACCGGCCACTCCCTCACCACCATGAAACCACCATCAAATCTCCACCAAAACATGTGATCTTGTGTCCTTTTGAGCTCATTGTTGCATCTTCTTCACGGTTGTACGATCGTTTTAAGTTTTCTTCACTAAAACTAAGGTATGATCATGAAAAACCTACTTTGAACTTAAAATATCTTATTCTATGAAGTTAGCTAAGTTAGTAACTAGGAATTAGGACTTCTCTTGGTTAGATGCTTAGGAACTACATGTTACTACCACTTACCCATGCTAATTCACACTAGTTTGACTCTTTCAAAAGGATGTACTTTGACCTATTGATTAAGTCAAGAATTTTGCTTGATTAAGTGTTAGTTGTTAAATATTTAAGTAATTGTGGTGTTTTGAATGATTGCTCTATGTTAATTGCACAATGCGGATAAATTAGGATTAGCAAGTTTGACTTTTGAAAGTCAACAAAAAGTTAACTAGCATGCATGAATAGGATAGTAAATTAAGATTACTTGACAACTCTTGCTTACTAGGATACTTATATTAGCTTGACTAGTCAAACTAGGCAATATAACTAGAGAATCATTATTGTGAAAACAAAAAGTCTTGAATAAACACATGGGTGACATAACTCTTTATGCATGACCTAGCTTGTTAGGAATTGTCTAAAATCATGTTTACATGTATAGGTTATAATTGTGGCATGCGGAAACTTAAAATTATCATTTGGAGTAACCTTTGACCTAAAAAGTCAACTTGAAGTATTGCATTTTTAAAACAAATCAATTGCAATTTTTATTCAAAAACCTTACTTCAATTTGGACTTTTAAAAAAATCAAAAACGTATCATGTGACTGTAAATTGTGAAGTAATGACGTTTCAAACTAAGCTAACACCAAACTTTGTAAACGACATTACTTCACAATAAGTTTATCGCCATTCCATGACTATATATTTTCGCACATTAATGATTGCCTTAGTATTGTTAAAACTGATTATTAGTCACTTAGGGACATTTATTATTTACTGTAATCTTTGGACTGTCAAGAATTTAAAGCCCTCATTTCGAATTTTCCATTAGAAATTTCGAGAAGCGCTTTGAATTTCCTCTTTCTTAAGACCTATTACTTTAAATCTCTCATGTTCTCAGGTACTATCTCGCCGAAGAAGAAAAAGCTAAACCCAGCACGTCCATTTACAGGATCTCTTGCCTATCTTAGTGCCACACCCGCATACAACCAGATGGCATGAATATGGAGAGACAAACCATTTGGCCGTTTTAGATATATAGATTGGGAAAAGCTGCAGACATTGGGATTTAGGCAGAGATTAGAGAGTCTACTCAGTTACTCAGTAGAGGGTCAGCAGTTTGAGTCTTTCAAAAGACTGTTCAGCATTGACGAGCCGGTGTATATGGAAATGATCACCGAGTTCATGACCACCTATACATTTGAGCCAGGGAGTAGAGTTGGAGATGGGGTGATCACATTTAGGTATATGGGGAGCTTTTTCTCCTTGTCATTAGCTCGGTTTGCACGTCACCTAGATCTCTATACTCCAGAAGAGATCGATTCACCTCTGTTTACTAGTGGAGTCACCACGGTTTCCCTCACGATTACTACCGCAGAGGCATGTAGTCATTGGTCACCAAAGTCGTATTTCTCGGGTATTAAAGCTACCCAGCTCACAGACCCAGTTCTGCAGATTTTGCACAAGCTACTGGCTTGTTCGCTTGATGGGAAGCATACAACTAATGGTCGAGTCTCTGAGTTTGATGTTGTCATGATGACATGTATCCTCGAGAGGAGGAACATTCAGGTTGCCCATCTAGTTGCACAACGGATTTTGGAAGAAAAAGACTTTGGTGCAAGAAGATCATTCATGGGTCCAGTGATTACAAGGTTGATTCGAAAAATGGGATTGATTAGGACGACAGAGGTAGAGAGATTCAAGAGCCTGCAAGAATGGAGTCCCCAACCGATAGACTACGATTTTCTGAGGAGCATGGATGTACTTCGGATTCTGAGAGATGGCATTGTTTACATCAGGGCACGATCATCAGACCCTGATAGTGTTGATACATTGATAGCAGGTCTAGTTCTACCTAGGGAAGCAAAGAAGAGGAAACAACCTAAAGAAGCCAGTGATTCAGAGTCAGATCAAGATGAGGATGCAGATGATCATGATGAAACAGTTGCACCGCCACAGCCTACTAGGCCAGGACCTTCTATCCTGGCTCCTAGAGCTCAGATGCCTGCTTACATATACCATTACGGGACACCTCCGGGGCCCGATTACTGGTACTGGCTGATGCAGATGCAGGTCAGATGCTATAGAGCTATGAGGCAGCAGATCGCAGGGATGCCAGTGAGCCCACTTCCAGATATACCGTGTGGGTTGGGCCGAGCGCCACCACGCTTATATACCCCTGCAGCTCCTACTCCAGCACCTCACCGACATCCAGTTCGTGACCATGGCCATGGTTTACCACCTCGCACAGTTCCACCTAGGCCACGAGCACCACTAGCACATGTTCCCACTCCAATACAGCATGTTCCCTCAACTGTTGGTTCAGTCCGGGGGCATACTTCGAGAAGCAGCAGGATATCCAGAGTCTCCACGCAGGCCACCATTGTTCAGAGTCATAGGATTCTTAGGAGTGTCGGCCCTGTAGCTGCACCGATTGATCTAGTATCCTCTCATAGACAGACTGATTTATTCAGAGGATACTCTCAGCAGAGGACACCCGAGATCCCACTGGACAGCTTTGACATGCCTGCAGGGAAATTTGTTGATCAATTGATACAGCATGGAGTATTCACTACAGGTACATCAGATGCAGAGGCTGATCGAGATGCATCAAACGAAGGCACCCACTATCAGCACGATGATTCTTCATCAGATGAGACATCTCCTGGACCTATAGTGTCTTCAACAGCAGTACCACCAGCTGAGCAATAGATTGCTCCGTTTTCTGACTTCTTTCTATTTTCTATCAAGACTTGATTATTACTGTGTGTATTTGATGTACTTTGGATGCATAGACATCACCTCTATCTAGTTACTACTTTATTATGTTATCACTTTACTTTTCTTATTAGCAGCTATTATTAAATTGTTGAGTGACATGTTTGTTTCAAACACTATTTATAGAAGACCAAAGCAAAAGAAACTGTGGACCTCGCCATGAAGAACGCTAGGAGACGTAAGCTACAAACCGTGAACCAGCAGACTTCTAACGAGTAGCCGACAGCGTGCACAACAAAATCGGTACACCGTTCCAAGACCCTCTATCCGTTTAATGCATTGATTATCTCATCCGATATTCCAAAAACTAAGTTTGGGATCCTAAAACCACACTACACTTAAGAAACAATCCGAAAATAAGTAGAATCTCTAAGTGTAGGATACTTCAACAAGAGGTACTCAACAAATAGATTCGAACATTAGGGACAATGTTCCTCTAAGAGTGAGATATACGGCCTTCAATCGCAAGTTTTACCTCTTGTCCGTAAGTCAAACAAAATTTTCATTAAAGGGTTAAAAATGGAGAAATTTTTAAAAATTTTCGGATTCAAAAGAATTATTCTTTAGGAATCCTATCTTTCAAAACTATAAATTACAGCATGAAACGAGTCTTAACAAAGAAACAAAACTGTTTTAGAATAAGATACGGACAAAAAGGGCAACACATGGCTAGGCACACATTGACCAAAACATTCGATTCGTGAGGATTGAGCCCATAATAAGCATTCATCCTTAAAATGCTTCACTTTTCGTTTCATGTGTGCACCGATGTACGCATTTGAATTAGAACTTGCTCTTGCAATGCATTTCGAGATCACACCAATGAGTGCCATACGTGGCATAGGTACAACCTATCTTGATAACTTCTAAGGAATCCAAATACCCTTACACCACCAAACATCCACTCTTCACACCCAACCAAAATCTCCTGTTATTCATCCCGAACCTACAGAAGTTTCACTTTCCAACAAATTTTCAGAGACACTCTCAATTTCTTAAATCTTTTGCGAGAAAAGCCATCACAACCCAATACCATTGAGAAACCATCAAGGCCATATATATATATATCAGAGAGGTCGGCATAATAGAAGAAAAGAAAACAAAGGAAAAAGAAAGAAAGAAAGGAATTATGCCGACACGACCAAGATAAGGGCCAAGAAAATAAAGAAAAATCCAACGGAAAGGGCTACAAAGTCTTTCCAAAATCTAAGAAATTTCAAAAGAGACTCTCTCAAGAAAAACACCCCAGTTTCGAGAAAATACATGGAAAAACCCATCACACCCCTCATCACACACCTTCTTCAAAACCAAGCAACCAATTCCTTTCCAAGATATCTCGATAGGTTAGTATCGTCCTCATCAAAAGTGATGTAGATTTGATTCTTGATCAAGCCTATGACGAGAATGCGACATGACTGGCTGTCTGAGTGATTGACACTAGTAAGTAGGAAACCCTAAACACCTGAGTGATTTGAGTGACCCACTTGTAAGGATTGCCTAGTCATAATCATCATAGTTGCTCGAAGTAGGTATCAAATTCTACAAACCCTTAGTTTCCAATAAAAACTTTTTCACAACTGTAATCTTATGTTCTGTGGAAATAGTATCTCTAAAACTAATGCAATTAGAATCCTTCCAAAAACTTTTTATGAATGAGTTTGCTTGAGGACAAGCAAAGTTCTAAGTGTGGGATACTTGATATCGCGTAAAAAGTCACGTTTTTACTACCGATATCTCTCTCATTCTGGAACAATTCTTGGAATTTTAACTTAAAAACATTACAAATCAATAGTATTATGCCAAGATGGTCAAAACAAGGTTGCACGATAAAAATCAAGCAAAACGGACGAAAAACGAAGATTCCACACACGTTTGAAGATTCAAGACACCAAAACAAGATTTCAAGACAAAAGTGCCCATCACCAACATACATCTCATCCAAGATGTTCGTTTTCAAATTACGAATCCAACAAAAAAAAATCGACAAAAACGGACGAAGAATGAAGATTCTACGTACGCCGGAAGATCCAAACGATTCGTACGACACATCTAAATATGGGAGACATATTTTTGGTATATATTTTGATCAAAGTCTTCGTTTTTGAATTATGAATCCAACACAAAAAGAATCAACGTAAACGGACGTATAACGAAGAAAACACGCACGAATCGAGAAACGAGGCAATAGGCGACGAACCGGGGCGGGTGGCAGCAAGCCGCCGCCGGCCAACCACCAGCCGCCGCCGGCCACCACTAGGCCACCACCAGCCATCACTCCCCCATCATGTTTCCGCTTTTTGGTCCTTGCGTGTACCCGGTGCTAGGCCTTTACATGCTTTTCGGTACCCAGTGCACCACCTTTACACCCTTTTTTGTACCCGGTGCACCACCTTTTTCACCTTTTGCTAATGTGAGCCTTGGGATGCTAACTTGAGCCAAATCTCTCTGATAAATAGCAGCCCCTAGCTCTCATTTGAAGACACACTCAAATCCACACTCATACATATACTCTCACTCTTCCATTTCCACTTTCTCATTCTAGAAATTCTCTTATATTTTAGTCTAGGATTATTGTAATTAATCTACGGATTAACATAGAGGCTAGAACGAACGTTAGGGTTTGGAGATTTATCTTTGTACGTGTGAACGAGTTGTCAATCATAATTATACGCTGCTACGCATTTATTTCCGGGTGATATCTAAACCTTAATCATACTTGCTTTATTTCATATTTTAATCATGTGTTATTGTCTGGTATGTGATATATTTATTGCCATGAATTGCGAGTAGTCTATTATTGTGATTGTTGATGATGTAGATAATTATAAGTAAGGATGACATTATATGATTAATGTACGACAATCGTAAAGTGATGTGACGGCCCCTATTCGACTGTTTATCTGATATAGTACTGGAAACGCTTCAAGCGGAGTACAAATGTATGGAAGTCAATAAACGACCGAAGGTAGTTACATCACTGGAATCAGCTTTGGTTTAACAAGTTGGAATTCCGAAAGGATAATACAACTTCATAACTAATTGGTATATCCTACGAGAGTCAATGCACAATAAAGTAATGTTCGTAAAACACGTTCAGATAAAATAGGAATTAATAACCTTTGTACTGTTAAGACTTTATGAACTTGAGTTTAATTTATCGAGTACCCTTTCTGGTTATCCACGTGACTGCAACCTAGTAATTAGGACTTGATCAACCTTAATTATAGTAAGTAGTTATCTGTGCCCATGACATGCAACAAGTAAGACACAGTGAATCCACTCGTTGTATATATTAGGTTTACATTTCTGCATTGCTTTACATTTAGTTAGTTTAGAGTGTCACTTTCACCATCAATTACTCTTGACCGCATATTTGATGTAAGAAGCAGTGGAACTATCTTGCAAAGTGCACTGTCCGATTACTGAATGGCATGGTCTACATATGAAACACGTTTTTATAAACTGCGAATAATCCAGGGATGTATAACTGTTTGAAAAGGAGAACTTAAGTCATAAGTTGAAGTAACCAAGCTTTAATACACAAAACAAGGCTTAGGAATAAGAGTAAAGTCCTAGCGACCTAGAATCCTTAAAACACTAAGTCTTACATAATCAACGGTCTAAATATACAAAGTTATTAATCTGCATGCTAATGGAATAATAAACTATTTTAGGGGTTAAGAACGGTCGGACCTATGAGACGATACGCTACTGATTCATGCACCTCGGTATCAAGCCAAGATAGGTTGCTTATCTTTCAACTAGATAAGTATTGGAAGTTTGCGTATTGCTCCGATCAGAATCACGATAACCTAGTTCCTAGTGACATGCCAATGGGAAATTTAGTTGGTAGGGTTCTAGAGTTTACACCTGATAGTTTAATTATTATATTAAGTATTGCCCCTATTTATTCTGTCACCCTGAAACATTAATTATCAAAGTCTCAGCAATCACATATTTATCTTTATCTGCTTTCCTGTACTTTAATTTCCTGCAATTTACTTTTCTGCACTTTAATTATATGTCTTTAGTTTAAAAACCCCCAAACCTACCTACTTTGTCCCAACCTAAATACCTCCCTACCGAAAGCACCAGCTTTAATCACCCACACGTTTGGATTTATAGAACGATCTTAGGTCATACTTACCGCTTGCTAACTAGAGTAGGTAGTACGTATAATTTAAGCCCAACTAATTATAAATTTTAAAACCCCTGCTGCGCCCGCTTCACCATTAGAAATCACAACGACCGGTTGCGGGTGCAACAACAGCTCTAGTAGAACTTAGGTCCCCAGCTAAATATAAATTTTAAAACTTCCACCGACGTGCTACCATACGGTCGCGTTGACGACGCGTGACGGTTGGTGGAGCGTCAAGTTTTTGGCGCCGCTGCCGGGGAAGTTAATCGTAAGATTCTGAGGCGTCCCGACGAACGTTCTCTTTAGTGATACCCGTAGATTAGATTTCTCTCTCGCAACCACCGAAAATTCTTTCCCACAATCCACAACGATATTCGACCAGTATCATCCGGATCTGACCCACTCATTTTCGTACCCGATCCTGAGTCGATTATCCGTACCATCCGCAAAGAAAGACGTTCCCGTTTTCCACCAATGGCCGGTCGTGTTACTCTCGCCGACAGTACCAAACCATCCATTGAAGGACGAGGAGGACCGATTAGCTATCCAGTGATCGACGGACCATCTTTCGAACTCAAATACCACATCGTCCAACTCATCAAGGACAACTGCCAATTCCACGGACTACCTCGTGAAGATCCTAACGCCCACATCAACAAATTCATTCAAATCTCTAACTCGTATAAGCAGAATGGGGTTGATCAGGACATAGTTCGCCTACACCTGTTCCCCTTTTCTCTCGCCTTACATGCTTTGAGTTGGTTTGAGGGATTAGACACCGGATCAATCACCTCATGGGAGGACATGGGAAACAAATTCCTTACGAAATATTTCCCTCCGTCCAAACAAACTAAAGCCAAGAATGACATCGCGAACTTTTCACAAGCTCACGACAAGTCAATCTACTCAGCATGGGAGCGATTCAAGAGTTTGGTGAGGAGATGTCTCAACTACCAGATGACCAAAACCGATAAACTCTATACTTTCTATAATGGTCTCAATCCTATCCATCGCATCATGCTTGACGCAGCTGCTCAAGGCAACCTCATGAAGTTAACCGACGATGAAGCATGGGCCTTAATCGAAGACATGACGATGCATCACTACGACTGGAAGTCCGATGAGCAATCCTCATCCCTGCCTATTGCAAGCACCGCGCAAGCTGAAGCAATCAAATCTCTGAGCGAGCAGATCGAAACTCTAACGAAGCAGATTGCAGAACTGAAGAAGCAACCACAGCAGATTCACCAAGTTCAGGCTAGCCAGAACTGTGCCCATCATCCTACAGAGGAATACGCTGTGGAGTATGAAGATCCTACCGACGGAACTGTCTACTTTGCCCAATTCCCAACCAGACAACAAAATCCACCTGGCTTCGCTAGAACTTCTACGCCAAGAGAACGAGGAACCCAGTTTCCTCTACGGAACAATCAACCACCCAGGTTTCAGCCTCGATATCCGATGTACCCACAACAACCACAACTTACATACAATCAACCTCTTCCATTAACCGCCACTGAGGATACCCAACCTGCTGAACCGGTGAACACAATCGTCCCAGTCACGAGCACTGATGACAACCTGAACAAGTTTATCCAGGGGCAGAACGCTTTCAATCAGAAGACGACGGCTAGACAAGATCAAACCGACCTATTCCTTCGAAATCAACTCTCGGTTCTCAAGTGCCTCGAGAATCAAATTGGTCAGTTAGCCCACCGTCTTGACACTCGACCCCAAGGATCGCTACCGAGCAATACTGTTCACAACCCCCACGTTGAGGAGACCAAGACTCTGAACTCTACGGATAACCAGAAGGCACCGAGCCATTCTGAAGCTTCTTCTCCGATGAAGAACCCTACTCCTGTCCCGACGACAGTTGAGACCAAACCCGTACCTACATCTACTCAGGAAGTTCGAGTCCCCTTCCCACATCGTATCGGAAAAAGATACAACGCCAAATCTTTCAAACTCGACGGAAAATTCTTAGACACCGTGTCTAGAATCCCTTCCGGCTCCAAGTACATTCGACGCATGCTGGTTACTAAGAAAAAGGTACCCGAAGTACCTAAAATCTCTCTCAACGCTGAATGCTCCGCCGTCATTCAGAATTCCCTTCCGAAAAAACTAGGAGACACGGGCCGATTCACCTTGCCCTGCTCTATCTATCACTCTGGCATGATCCTTTCCTTGGCCGATCTCGGAGCAAGCATCAATCTCATGCCTTACTCACTCTACTCTAGACTTGAATTAGGACCACTGCAACCCATTGGAATGAGCGTCCAGCTTGCCGATCAAACAATCCGATATCCTAGATGCATAGCTGAGAACGTCATGGTAAAGGTAGATAGGTTCTATTTCCCAACTGACTTCGTAGTGATGGATATTCAGGAAGACATCAATATACCCATTATCCTAGGAAGGCCTTTCATGAATACTGCTCATGCTATTATTGATGTTTACTCGGAGACTATCAGCCTCAGAGCACATGGACAAACTATTGCATTCAAAATCAACCAGGCTGATGAGCTTCTCGCAAAGCAAGCAGAGATATATGCCATCTCTATGGGCAAGATCACTTCAGACGATGACACTTCTGATTCAGAACCATCATATACTTACGTACCATATGAGCACACTTGCCTCATATCATCAACAGAAGAGTCAGAGTCAGAAGAAGAGAGTGAAGATTCCGAGCCAGATGAGTCAGAACAAGAAGAAATGGAAGAAGACCCTGAAGAAGAAGAGGAGGACTTATACCAATCCACCCCACTGCATCACTGCTTACCTGATTCCAACTATCCGACAGAAGAAATCATGCAGATCGAGAACACTATTCCCTTGTCAGATAATGAATCAGATGATGACCCACCTACTGATGAACCATATGATCCAGGATTCGGCATAACTATGGAAAGGCTTATAGCCTCTGTCATGGACCCCTCTAAGCCTCTTATATCGCCTTGACTCGACGCTCTGTTAAACATCGAGAAAACCATTGCGTTAGCAAAACAACACCCAGAGCTTAGAGACAAACTCCTGATGAAGATCTCAGCCTACAAAGCTTCCCGATTACCGGAGTTGCATTCAAGAGAGCCTTCCCGAAGGATTCAAACCTTCGATGCATCTACGCCACGAACCCTGTTCGAATTTGGAGGCACCTCTGAATCCAGCCGAGGTACTGATTCTCAGGAGGAGAGAGACATAGAGATGCACTCTTCACAACCGATATCTCAAATCACCGATGACACCCAGCCACCATCTGATCATGTTGAGTTCCCTGATTCCCAGGCTAGGGATTCTCTATTCACAGAGAGTGACGTGGATGATGTCGTCTACGCTGACATTCCAATAGATATCCGGTCTATCCATCTTCCTACTAATCCACCTTCTCCAGAAATTCCGATTATCACCAACCATGAGGAGATGATAAGTGCTATCGAAGACTTTGAAAATGACATACCTATGATGACTAGCATTATCATTAACTCTACCAATGAGTACACTCCACGAAAACAGGCCCTGATTGAGGAAACCATAACCGAGTCTGAGGTCAACCAGGCCGAGAATTCCCAAGATTATAGATTCTTTCACAATCATCTCAATGCCTTCGTCGAAGATCTCGCTGCTCAGCTACTATAACAAAGCACTAGACCTACATCTAAAGAGCTGGAGTTCTTTGAAGAACAGAAGCGCATCTACAGGAAGATCTATGACACTCTGATCAGATCCACATTTCCATATTCCCGGGAGCAAAGTGAGTTTCTACACTCATTCCACGAGGAAATGTACCATGCTACTGGGAACCCTGATGCAGATGCCGATATTTGACTGATGAATAATCTTCGGGGCATACTTAATTCTATGGCAAGGAACGACTACATTGACGAGACTTCTCCTCACAGGTTCTACATAGACTGCACTATTGAGTTCCATGCTCACAAGATTGCTGAAGATCTTGAGTATGTGAGTTTCACCAAAAGGTCGCATGACATCCCTTCCTCTATACCAGAAGGTTCGATGGTTAACATCGCAAACTTCCTCACAGAACGGATCCAAGAAATCTTTGCTGAGGATAATCCGGACGAGCATCGACAGATATTTCACTATGGTTTACGTGAGGTGTACGATATAGTGTGCAACACCTTCAAAGACTCAAATCTCACGTTCACCAACTACCAGACCAAGCTCATCCAGGATATTCACGATTCTATTCGAGAAATAAGAGGAAACTCCAGCTTAGCAGATCACGACACTTTATACCTCCAATTTCTCGGAGTCATGGACTCATTCAGACAGCAGCACCCTCAGAGAGAGATGATTGAATATGATGGTTTCTATGAAGTTGATTCCCGTGGACCTATATCCAGAACAATCAGGGATATCACTTGGGACCTTCTGCACATGAAAAGGGTTACTCAGCAACATCTTGAAAGTTTCCCTATCTTTTCAGGAGAGGTTCTGAACATCGTTGAAATCATTTCTCGCCACTTTCTGAGGATCTATCCACGCAATCCCAGGGTTCCACTTCTGAGCACTTCCGACCCTGGAGATTCCAGCACCAACTAGACTGAAGGAAGGAAAAATCAGGCTCTCGACTCTAAAAGCAGCGCTTCTCGGAAGGTAACCCGTGGAATAAAGTCAGGCTCTCGACTTTAAAAGCAGCGCTTCTTGGGAGGCAACCCATGGAATAATCGTAGAAAGAAAGAGAATCTGAGAAATGAAGAAGATCTTCGACTATCCTTCACACTTGGATGAACCCAACTGTTATACAAAACGTCTTCTAAATACAACTCATTTTGCAAATAAACCACTGTTCTTGGATGAAAAAGGAAAATCATTTTAAAAATGACAAACGAATCTTGTGTTTCGAGCATTTGAGGTACTTGCATACTACTTTTATGCATTATGCTCGAACTCGTTTAAAAACACATGATTTATAAAATTGGTTTGTATTAGAAAACTTCTTTCAAAATCTGAGACAGTGATTTCCTTTCATTTGCAAAAACAAAACTGAGTTTGTAAAAAGGGTACATCCAACGTGTTCACACTTAAGAGATCTCTTCATGAGAATGAAATTGAGATGTTGAGGTGGAAATAAGCAAGTCGCTTGAAGCCGAGCCGATCCTCATAAAGAACTCAGAAGAAGATCTTGGCCACATCTTCTTCCGTAAATTCAGAAACTCAGCTCCTATGCAACTTACTATCTGGGGAGTATCTGATCCTTTCCTCTTTTATCTGTTTTATTATGATTCATGTTTATTTGTTTTGTTAGTGTGATAATAAAAGTAGTCTATACTCTATCCTAAACTTATCACTAAGTGTGGGATTTCAGCCCAAAACAAAACATTTGAGAAACATTTTCCTACATGTTCAAATTCTAAGTGTGGGATTTTACAATCTTAACTCAAGAGAACATTAGGGACAATGTTCCTCTAAGTGTGGGATAGCAGGTATAGAATACCTTAGTTTGTTTTTATGATTTTAGTTCAAAATAGTTAACACAGAAAATGTTCCTCTAAAATTTTTCAAAATTTTTCAATTTACAAAAAGAAAAACGAGTTTAATCCCTCGATTAACTCTAAATTTTTGAGTTTTGATGTTTTTAAGAGAAGTCATTTTCAAAATATGAATAAGTTGTTTTAAAATCTAAGGAAAATAAGTTAATAATTGCTTAAGCAAGAAATGATAATCTAATAAGAACATGACTAGGCACATACAACCCATTTGCAGTGAGGACTTGAGCCTTAAAAGCATTCAATTTTAATGCTATATTGTTCATTTCTTATGTGTACCGATGCATGTATATCTAAATTAGAACTTGCTCTTAACATACACTTCGAGACCACATTGGTGAGTACCATACACGGTATAGATGCGATTAGATGACCTTGACATTCCTTAGGATTTAACCCACTTTTTAGCCTTCTCTTTCAAGCCCAAAACCCTTTCCGATGCTTATTTTTAGTATCGATGATCCACTTAGTAAACCCTGTTGAGCCTAAACCTTTTCGTTTCATAAACCCACATGTTTAAACCCCTACTTTCCCAATTACTTCCAAAAACTTATCCTAGAATTTCTGAGGTTATGAAAAACGCTTTTTAGAAACATCCCTTCAAATTGTCTTACTCTATCGTGTTCTCCGAAAAAGAAATATCCTTGGTGTGAAAAACTGACACCATGAAAAGACTCGAAGAAGAAAGATAAGAAGAAGGATTTTTGCATTTAATAATCCTTGGAAGTTCTCTGGCAAAGAAGTTCTGAAAGAAAAAGAAAAAGAGAAAATAAGAAAAAGAAAATAGAAAAAAAAATAAATAAAATAAAAGAAAATAAAGCTAGTACTTCGAAGTATCGCCCTAAAAGAAGAAGATCCGATAGAAGACAAAAGCTACTTTACTTTCATCCGTTTCTAAATTAAGTTTTTCGTGACCTTAGGAGTCCTAAGATAAGCAACACCCTTACACCCAAAATTTCCACTATCCATACCCCTTAACCCTCACAAACATTACAACCCTTGAATGTCTTGGGATAATTAGCATCGTTCTCACCTAAGTGGTGGAGATCCGATTCTCGATCAAGCTTATGACGATGAGTACTGCATGACTAGCTAATTAAGCGATTTCTTTGTTTAGAATACTAGGAAACCCGAAACACTCTTGAGTGAATTGAGTGACCACTTTAGTGAGATCGCCTGGTCATGTATACTCAAAGATCACGAGATTTGGAAGTATGCTTAAAGAGAATCATTACTTGTTTCTGAAATGATAATCTTATCTTTCCTGATGTTTTTAAAGCAAATATATGAATATGAGAAAATGATGACTTTTAGAAATGTTCTGACTCACCCCAAAACCAGGTTTTTTAAAATATCTTTTTCACGAGGCATGGATGTGTTGCTTGAGGACAAGCAACGTCTAAGTGTGGGATACTTGATGTGACCTAAAAAGTCATGTTTTTAGGCACATTATTCTGCACTTATTGGACTTATATTTGATGAAATCATCTTAAAACATCTATTATTTACTTAAAATCACCAAAGTAGTATAATTATGGGCGTTGCTGTTAAAATCACCAAAAACATCCGTTTATCACGTAAAACGAGGCAAATAATGTCACCTTAAATATTCCCTTCTTAATTTACTTATGGAATTAGATCTTAATTCATATTTTATAATTCAATAGGGAAATCCAAGACCGGAGGTGAAAGAATCAGAAGAAACGGATGAAAGACGGATAAGATGTGCAGTCTGGAAGCTCGCCGATCGTCATCCAGAATACGCAAAAGTCAAACACCTCCAAATTTGGCAAACTTAGTGTCATTAGAAGCGTAACGGAAAAACGAACCCAACAGCGCAAGAATCAAGCCAAACGGACTCCAAACGAAGAAGATACGGACGAACCAAGCAACCGAGAAATCAACGGAGGCCAAATGGAGCACCAACCCCCCCATACACCTAGGTACCGTACACGGTACCCTAGGTGCTGTATACGGCCCTTAGGGTGCCGTATACTGGGGTGTTTGCCTTGATGGGTGCCATTTGACCCCCTTGGTCCGCTTGCCCCGTATGCTGCTTTGATGCTTGTATTTGGTGTTTCAAGACTTGTACCAATGCTTTCATCCTTCCCCTATAAATACCAAGACTAAAACCTCATTTCAACACACCTCACACCTCATTTTTCTCTTATTTCTCTCTCTCTAAAAACTTCTCTCTAGAATAGTATAGATTCTCTCTCTAGCACTTCTCTAAGGAGTTAGAGGAGAATTAATAGGGTAGCTTTTGTAATAGAGTTGGAATTCTTGGAGGATCTCCTTTGTAATATTGTTCGGAATATTTCGAAGCTCTGTCCGTGTATTCTTTCAGCTGCTATTCAATCTACGCATTACTTTCGGTTAATTCTATCCTTATCTTTCATAATGTTACATGCTATTATTATGTTTGATTTAGGATACATTGCCATGATTAGTGAGTAGATTAGCTATTGTGTTTGTTATGATGTAGTTAGCTTGTTAATATTTGGGGTGATGCTACTTTAAACACAATTGGGATAACATTGTTAAGAAACAACGAAGGTAACGTTATACGGCTTTCATTTGTATAGCGCCGGAAACATCACGAATGTGTGTATTACGGAACATGGAAGCTATGAAAGTCGTGGGCACAATCCGTTGTGGAATAATGATCCCAATTGTTAAATATTTAAAACCGGTGTACTGTTAATTATACATTTATGATTTTAAACTTAACTATCGCCTTTCCTCCAATAAACGTGGTTAGAACCTTTATGTCAAGGAGTCGCGAACCTTAGTCAAACAGTCACTAACTATCTATGTTTTCTTAAAATAACATGGTCTGATTTTGAAGCAATGGAAATACTGTCTACCTATCGTATAATACACTGTGAATTAATCAGGGATTTATTGGACCGGGATTTCAAAGTGAACGGGTTGTTTAGCTATCATAGATGGTTTTACTGTAATACAAGCTTAGATAATTTGAGTTCAGATGGCTGTAAAGTATGTAATCTAGTTAAAGCCCTAATACGACTGAGTATCCGGTATAACATTGGAAACACCTCTGGTAAAGTACAAACACGTGGAAACCTTGGAAAGGTCGAAGGATGTATACTGTATTATATTCTGGCATAGTCTGTGATCCAGGAAAGACCGTAATACGGGTGAATACACAATGTAACCGTGGAAAACTCTGTGGGTTGAAGACTGTATCACAGCCAAATATCTCTGAACTCAATCACAACCATTAATGTATATGTTAATCAGTCACCACCTGTCTTAAATCTTAAATGCCTTGCCTAGCTTAGATATCTTTGTCTGTGTTAAGAAAGATCAGTGGAAAATTGCGGACTGCCGCCTTATTCCTGCACCCCATCTGGAGGGTCACGTACTTGGTCTCATCATAAGAGACGGTGAGGAGGGTTTCAAGGTAGTCTGATCTGATCAGAATCTTGACAACCTAGTACTCAGTGACATACTGATCAGTTTATCTAATCAGTAGGGTACTAGTGTTTACACCACAAGGTATCTACGTGAACGCAAGACACAAATCTTAAAAGACGTTTTCAAATATAAAACCCCAATACAGCATCACCCCACGTAGAAGCTAACGAAGTCATAACAAACACAAGTCCCCTTATATTAATTCAACCTACATCTTTTATTTACTGCTTTAATGTCGCACCCCCAGATTATGATGCGGAAGCGATTCGGGTCGGGGCGCGACCAATCAAATATCAACAGCACATAAGATATAATGAATAACTCTATATGCGTCGTTTACAATACATTGATTATTATAAAAGTCTTACACTGTTATAATAGTTTACAAAAGCTCGAATTAATGTAAGAGATTCTATGTCATAACTAATTCATACAAAATAGAGTAATGCATGATAATCTCCTGATGTTTGCATGGGACTCGAGCTAATGGGCGTCCTGAGTGAACAGACTTACTGCTGCTGCGAACCTGAGAATACACGCTAAATTGGTCAACTTACGCTGGTGAGCTCACAGGTTTAATGATAAAGTATAATGTATGAACCGCAAGATTTAATAATGTTTAAAATTAATCAAATAAGTAAATGTGTATGAGATGTATATAACTGCCATGAGCACATAGTCTGAGCTTAACTGAGGTGTCAGGATCAAAATTAAGTGCCTGAGCGAGGGTGCCTCTATGCGTATGCCTAATCAACACATGTATGAACAAATGATAATGCGTCCGTTTTGACCAGTCAGTGCTTACTGACCCGGACGGGGATTGTCAGTCCCATATGGTACCATACATTAACATTCACGCTACAAAGTATTACCAAACTATGCTAATGAGGACTTATGATGATTAGATGATTAACTCATGCAGAATATAGCGATATTTGATACTTGCGTTCACATGTAAAACAAAACAAGCATGTATTCTCACCCCTAGAGTAAAAACAGTAAAATAAGGGCTATGAGACTCACCTGAGTCTGATGAGATGCTATCAAACACTAATGATGGTGTACAAGGGAAATGATGTCGTCTCCAACGATCAAAACCTACTGGGCGTCCTAAACGCGCAAGGTTTTAATGATTAGATGTCTCAACTAAACATCTATGCTAGTTGTTCCCTCAACTAGTTATGTCCAAATACATTGGTTTGTTTGTTCGTGTTTTTGAAAACATGTACGGCCCGTTGGTGGTGGTTTGTAATATTAATTCCCAAAGTATTATTATTATGTTTGTTTTGTTTATTGACTTGTAAAAGTATACGTATTTGTTTAAGTGTTTAAACACATGTATCGTTATCCGTAAATACCGTAGCATTGTTTTTGTTCCAGTTTCATAGTAAAACACCTAAAACAATTGTTTCGAGCCAAAATCTAAAGTTTTACATTTCGTTTTACGTTTTTCGTACCGAGGCTCGTTTCGGTTGACTTAGTCAAACGTGTTCGGTTTGACCCGAAACTTTTACACAAGTCTTAAAATAGTTAACTAAGACTTATAAAGTTGTCGGTACGTTTTATGGTCGGCCCGAAGTGTCGGTTTTATGTTTAAGTCAAAAACAGTCCCAAAATGTATTTTTTTGTTTATGTCGGTTTGTTTCGCCACTCGGTTTCACTAACTTCTGGTCCAAAGTAATGTTCACAATTTTTACCAACTGATCATCTATGTATCTAGTTCATAACATGATTTTTCCATGAATAATAGTGTCCATTTAGATAGGTAATTAATTTTGCGAAAGAACCATACTCGGTTTTCGAATACATGCAGACAAGTCTCAAATATCCATTTTTAGCTGAAAATTCGTAGATTTCTGGAAAGATCCATAGAAGAACTTTTTGTAGATCTTTTCAATACGCAACTTTTTAAAAAAATTCATTGTCTAATTCTTAGTAGAACTCAAGTTATGAACGTTTTTGTAAACTGACTTTTCTGGGACAGAATCTGTCACTTTTAGATGTTTAACAAAAACGAGTTTTTGCTTTAGATGTGGACATAATCTAGTTACTAGAGCTAGTAGATGTATAAATTAACAACATGCAAGTGAGTTTTTAGAGAGAGAAGTGGTTTCCTTACAAAGAAGTTAAAGAATGAGGAAGATGATGATGAATCTTTTGAGTTTTTGCTCCTTCTTGTTCTTGATCTTCAAAGTGTGATGAATGATGATGAATGATGGTGATTATTTGGTATTATTGGAGCTAAAATGAGGCTGATGATGATGATGAAAAACGTTGGAGAGGGAGAGAGAAAATGGAGATTCTTGTTTGGTGTGTGAAAATGGGAAATGATGTGAAATGAGGAGTAAGAGTGTGGATTTGGTTAAGTAAAGTAAAATAAAAGCAATGTGGTATATGATGGGAAATATGCAGATTTCTCATGGGTCCCACACAAGATTTGGTCACTTTTTGTTTCCCCAAAATTACGCTACGCGCGGTGCCCGTTTACCTGTTCGTTTCGACGTTTTTAGACGTTTAACGTTTTATACACGCGTTTTAAATGACGATTAAATTTTGATATTTTTCCCTTGAAGTACTTAATCTAGATACTTGAAAACATTTATAAAAATGTTCCGTTAATTTATCGGTCTCGATTTGCGCATTCGTTTTACGGGGGTTTAATCGCGTAACGTTTAAACTAGACGTTTTTGTTATCGTTTTTAACTACGATATTTTCAATGAAGGTCTTACTTGAAATGATATATTTTAAAGTTATAAAATATATTTTGGTTCGCATTTGATTGTCGGGCGCGTTCCGCACGTTTTTGTAATGTACGGGTTACTTAATACGATACAAATGATTTATTAAATATTATCAACATAATATTTATGAGTTTATTAAATAATTTCATATTATTTAATGTTTTGTTCACCAACGTCCGTATTTATGATGTCAGAATTCATCCGAATATGTAAATGTACGATTTAAACAAATCACATACGTGTGTGTATATATAATAAATATATCGATACACATAATGATACACATAATTAATCCTAATTACATGTATTAGTACTATGATTAGGCACTAATTAGTAGCCCTAATTGGTCGGGTGTCACATTCTCCCCTTGTTAACGGAATTTCATCCCGAAATTTAGCTCTGAGTTGTCCTGTGAGGAGAGTCTGTGAAAAGTTGTGGGTATTTGAGTCGCATTTGGTCTTCCCTTTCCCAGGTGAATTCCGGACCACACCGCGAATTTCCACCGAACTCTGACGATAGGGATACGACTTTGTTTAAGGCTGTTTGACCTCACGGTCCATGATCTCCACTGGTGTCTCGACAAAATGAAGTTTGTCGTCGATTTGAATCTCCTCAAGCGGGATAATGAGTGTCTCATCGAACATACATTTCTTAAGATTAGAAATGTGGAATGTGGGATGCACGTTACAAAGCTCGGGAGGTTACTGCAATCGATATGCGACTGGAGCAATCCTTTCAAGGATCTCATAAGGTCTAATGTACCTACGATTTAGCTTTCCACATTTGCCGAAATGGATGACCCCTTTCCAAGGTGATACTTTGAGTAATACTCGATCCCCAACCTGGAACTCGAGATGCTTTCGTCTCATGTCAGCATAACTCTTTTGACGATCACGTGCGGCTTTCAACCGTTGCTGGATACTAACGATCTTCTCGGTGGTTTCATGAATGATTTCAGGACCAGTGAGTTGGCTGTCTCCCACTTCGGTCCAACAGATAGGCGACCGTCACTTATGACCGTACAGTGCCTCGAATGGCGCAGCTCCAATGCTGGTATGATAGCTATTGTTGTACGAGAATTCGCACAATGGCAGATGATGTTCCCAATTTGCACCGAAGTCAATTACGCAGGCGCGTAGCATATCTTCCAGTGTTTGAATTGTCCTTTCACTTTGGCCGTCGGTTTGTGGAAGATAGGCTGTACTCATATCCAGACGAGTACCTAAGGAATTCTGCAATGATCTCCAGAACTGAGAATTGAAACGACTATCTCTGTCGGAGATAATCGAGGTAGGAACGCCGAGTCAGGATACGATCTCCTTCAGATAGATTCGCGTGAGGCGTTCCATTTTATCAGTTTCTTTGATAGCGAGGAAATGTGCAGATCTGGTGAGACGATCAACGATCACCCAAATGGTATCGCAACCGCTTGATGTTTTCGGGAGTTTAGTGATGAAATCCATAGCGATTTGCTCCCATTTCCACTCAGGAATGTCCGGTTGTTGCAGCAGACCGGAGGGTTTCTGATATTCAGCTTTGACTTTAGAACATGTGAGGCACTTGCTGATGTATGTAGCGATCTCTGCTTTCATGTTTGGCCACCAGTACAATCCCTTGATGCCATGATACATCTTGTCCGATCTAGGATGTATAGAGTATTTGGACTTGTGAACTTCATCCATCACCAAGTCTCGAAGGTTTCCGAAGTAGGGCAACCAGATCCGGTTCACGAAGTACTTGACCCCGTTGGATTTGGTTTTGAACTGTTTCTCCATGTTGCGCAAGGCCTCATTTTTCAGATTTTCGGGTTTCAATGCTTCAAGTTGAGCGGTGAGGATTTGAATGATGAAGTCATTATGAATGATCATGCCGAGGGCTCAGACTCGAAGTGGTTTTGAACGTTCTTTTCGACTGAGGGCATCGATAACAACATTTGCTTTGCGCGGATGGTATTTGATCTCGCAATCATAATCAGTGAGCAACTCGACCCAACGACGTTACCTCATGTTGAGATCCTTCTGATCGAACATATGCTGAAGGCTTTTATGATAGGTGAAGATGGTACATTTCGTGCCATACAGATAGTGTCTCCAGATTTTGAGTGCAAACACTACGGCTCCTAGTTCGAGATCATGAGTCTTGTAGTTCTTCTCGTGAACCTTGAGTTGTCGAGAGGCGTAGGCAATAACCTTGTCCCATTGCATCAACACGCAACAAAGACCTTGGTGTGAGGCATCGCAGTATACCACGAAGTCATCGTTGCCTTCGGGTAATGATAGAATGGGTGCACTGCAAAGCTTTTGTTTCAATAGCTAAAATGCTGACTCCTGCTTATCAGTCCAATTGAACTTCTTTTCCTTCTGAGTCAGTGTCATGAGAGGTTGGGCTATTTTGGAGAAATTCTCAATGAAGCGTCGATAGTAACCAGCCAGACCTAAGAATTGGCATACTTCGGTCGGCGTTGTAGGTGCTTGCCAGCATTTGATAGCCTCAATATTTGATGGATCTACGTGAATTCCCGGCCTGTCTATCACATGACCAAGGAATTGAACGGTTTGCATCTAGAACTCACACTTGGAGAATTTAGCATATAACTCTTCGTGTCTAAGAAGTTTTAGAAGGACTTTGAGATGTTGAGCGTGTTCCTGTTCATTGCGCGATTAGATGAGAATGTCATCGATGAAGACAATGACAAACTTGTCGAAATATGTTTTGCACACTCGGTTCATAAGATCCATGAATACAGCCGGTGCGTTTGTCAAACCAAATGGCATCACTTGGAACTCGTGATGCCCATAGCAAGTTCGGAAGGCAGTCTTTGGGATGTCGATGTCCCGAACTCGTAACTGATGATAACCTGATCGTAGATCTATCTTCGAATAGAAACTTGACCCCTGAAGTTGGTCGAATAGGTCATCAATAAGAGGGAGTAGGTAACGGTTCTTGACGGTTAATTTATACAACTCTCTGTAATTGATACACATCCTGAATGAACCGTCCTTCTTTTTCACAAACAGGACCGGAGCTCCCCAAGGTAAAGAACTCGGTCTAATAAATCTTTTGTCCAGAAGTTCCTGTAATTGAGTGGACAACTCCTGCAATTCGGATGGGGCTAAGCGATAAGGTGCTCGTGCAATGGGTGCCGCTCTAGGCACAAGGTCGACTGAGAACTCAACTTTTCTCGGTGGTGGAAGACCAGGCAAGTCTTTGGGAAAGACTTCTGGAAAGTCTCTAACGATGGGCACATCCTCAAGTCGCTTCTCTTCCGACTTTTTCTCCATATCGTGCGCGAGGATTGCCTGCTAACCTTTTCTCAGGTATTTGCCGGTTTTCATGCATGATATGATATTCAATCTCGTCCCACCAGTCTCCCCTTATATGACCAAAGTACTACCGGTGACGAGTGGAATGCGGACAACTTTATTGTAGCAGATAACTTCAGCGCGGTGCTTGGACAACCAATCCATGCCAACAATGTCGTCGAAACTTACAATCTCAACAGGAATGAGATCAATGGTGAAGAGCTCGTCGGTTAAGTTTAAAGTGCAATTTGGGATTACACTATCGGTCTCTATGAGTTTATCATTAGCTAACTCTACCATGTACTTATCATCCGAGACCACATTCGGGTCCTGACGGGCTTCTTTGGAGTTCAGCACGAAAGCTCTTCCTTTAGCAGTGTTGTTGCCCTTGTTCTTCAACTTTGGGCACTCATTCCTAAAGTACCCTGTGTCTCCACACTCATAGCAGGACTTAGGTTTGTCAGTGGCGGTGTTGGCATTGGTAGATCGGCAGTCTTTGGCTAGATGCCCATACCTTTGACATTTTCCACATGGAGTACCGCAAGGACCTTCATGATGTCTGCGGCACTTTGAACAGAAGGGTTCATTCCCTGAATAGCTCTTTTTGGATTCTGAACCAGAGGTGTAGGCCTCAACAGTATCAGACCTTTTTGATGATGGTTGATTTTGATTGGGGTTCCCAGACAACTTTCTTTTGTTAAAACTAGGTTATTTCCATCCTACGTAACAACCCAATAGCACCTTCAATGCCTTTTGAAATTTTGAGACTTGCAGTTAGAGGAGTCCTTGTATGTGCAAGATTTTGTTTCGATTACTAATTACTTGATCATGAACGCTCTCCGTGGTTGCGGTGGTTTCCTTCATTTGACCGTGAGTATGATGGATAGTTTCGGAGATGTCTTCCTGATCCAAGTACATCTGAGCGATGCGGCAAAGCTAGTTCCATCCAATTTGAATGAGTTTCGTGTTGTTCGATTTTCAAGTAGTGTAACCTGCGTTCGGGACGATGCAAGCGGGCAGTTAACACAGGCATGGTGAGATGTGTCGATTCTTGAGTATAAGGGGAAAGATCCATAGCTGAGTATCTTCCAACATCAGCAGGGATTTCAACCTTTTTCTCGATTCTCCATGTAGCAACAGCCATTGGTAACCAGCTCCACTGATGTGCAAGAACTCGATGGTGATCTATCACAAATACGTTTTTTTGTGACGGCTGGGTTGTGATATGGTCTGGCTCGATATGAGCTAATAGTGCGTCTAGCCACGAGTGCTTCTGAGTGGCTGCGACGTGAGCGAGAGATAGACGATGAAGTACGTGTAGTTTGTCTAGATGATGAGTCTGCCATCTTCTATGGCAAGAGCGTTTAACAAGTGAGGCCTATATTCATAATCATATTATATCATATAATATAGCCTAAAGTGTAGCAGTTTTCCTAGTAGTACGTTTCGATCGCAATCCCGAAGGATAATATGGTGGAAAGAATGCGAACCGATATCTTTCAAGTGTGTACGTGACGGTACAGCGAGACGTGTAGTTATTCTTTACGCGTATATAAATAGATAGAAGGTGGTAGATGAGAACAAGTCTCGTTCTTTATATCTAGTGATACGATAGTAGTAAGACGTGTCAGCTTCGATGACGTGAGTATTAACGAGTGATTATCATGTGAGGTCTATATATATATTCGATATATATAATAACGTAGAGAGTCGTACGCGGGTAAGGCCTATTCATATATACCTACAATACATATAATAGCCTATAGAGTAGTACGTAGGTGAGGCCTATGTATGTATATACACCTATATCACATAATAGCCTAGTGTATGTCTAGCACAAAACAAGTATAAGTTCCGATTTCTCTCGTGGTCAGAGTCAACTAGTGCATTCCTGTTCAACATAACCCCTTTCAGATTTCACATCGTATTCATTTAATTGTACATAGTTAGCTAGGCTATGTTAAATTAAACTCGTATGATCTAATCACTGAACCAGTTATACCTACTAAGGAATACTACCTAACGGTCATAGTCTAGGCCCGCTAAATGCAACCTAGTTCACTATAACCTTAGGCTCTGATACCAATCTGTCGCACCCTCAGATTATGATGCGGAAGCGATTCGGGTCGGGGCGCGACTAATCAAATATCAACAGCACATAAGATATAATGAACGACTCTATATGCGTCGTTTACAATACATTGATTATTATAAAAGTCTTACACTGTTATAATAGTTTACAAAAGCTCGAATTGATGTAAGAGATTCTATGTCATAACTAATTTATACAAAATAGAGTAATGCATGATAATCTCCTGATATTTGCATGGGACTCGAGCTAATGGGCGTCCTGAGTGAACAGACTTACTGTTGCTGCGAACCTGAGAATACACGCTAAATTGGTCAACTTACGCTGGTGAGCTCACAGGTTTAATGATAAAGTATAATGTATGAACCGCAAGATTTAATAATGTTTGAAATTAATCAAATAAGTAAATGTGTATGTGATGTATATAACTGCCATAAGCACATAGTCTGAGCTTAACTGAGGTGTCAGGATCACAATTAAGTGCCTGAGCGAGGGTGCCTCTATGCGTATGTCTAATCAACACACGTATGAACAAATGATAATGCGTCCTTTTTGACCAGTCAGTGCTTGCTGACCCGGACGGAGATTGTCAGTCCCATATAGTACCATACACTAACATTCACGCTACAAAGTATTACCAAACTATGCTGATGAGGACTTATGATGATTAGATGATTAACTCATGCAGAATATAGCGATATTTGATACTTGCGTTCACATGTAAAACAAAACAAGCATGTATTCTCACCCCTAGAGTAAAAACATTAAAATAGGGGCTATGAGACTCACCTGAGTCTGATGAGATGCTATCAAACACTAATGATGGTGTACAAGGGAAATGATGTCCTCTCCAACGATCAAAACCTGCTGGGCGTCCTAAACGCGCAAGGTTTTAATGATTAGATGTCTCAACTAAACATCTATGATAGTTGTTCCCTCAACTAGTTATCTCCAAATACATTGGTTTGTTTGTTCGTGTTTTTGAAAACATGTACGGCCCGTTGGTGGTGGTTTGTAATATTAATTCCCAAAGTATTATTATTATGTTTGTTTCGTTTATTGACTTGTAAAAGTATACATATTTGTTTAAGTGTTTAAACACATGTATCGTTATCCGTAAATACCGTAGCATCGTTTTTGTTCAAGTTTCATAGTAAAACACCTAAAACAATTGTTTCGAGCCAAAATCTAAAGGTTTACATTTCGTTTTACGTTTTTCGTACCGAGGCTCGTTTCGGTTGACTTGGTCAAACGTGTTCGGTTTGACCCGAAACTTTTACACAAGTCTTAAAATAGTTAACTAAGGGTGTGTTTGGATGGAAGCTTTTAGGAGCTTTTGAGAGCTTTAAGCTTTTGATTTTGAAGAAAAAGCTCTCAGTAAAATAAAAGACTTGTTTGGATGGAGGAGCTTTAGCTTTTGAATTGAGATGAAAAGCTTCAAAACTAAACGCTACTAAAACAAGCGTTGAGTTTTCAAAAGAGCTTTTTGTGGCTAAAATTACAATATAGCCCTCTATACAAATTGCCTAGACATCACGCACCATCAGGTCTAGACTATTTTGTTTTAGGTTCCTTGTTTTCTTTTTTATTATTATTATTATTATTATTATTATTATTATTATATTATTACTATTACTACTAATTTATTATTATTATTATTATTATTATTATTATTATTATTATTATTATTATTATTATTATTATTATTATTATTATTATTATTATTATTATTATTATTATTATTATTACTTAAAAAACATACATTTAAAAGATGCCATTTTCAATATTTTATTTGCCTTATACGTTACACACTTGATGATATGTATTTAAAGTTGATTTACTTATTGTTAATTTACTTTCATATTTATTAATATTAATATGTATAAAAAATTAGATTTACATAAACATGAAACTTTTGAATGTTACACTTCAGAGAAAATAATAAAACATTGAATACTTCTGATGTAATGGGTGTATAAAAATTTATAGAAATAAAGCAACATCTTATGGCTTCAACTTATAACTAAAATTATTTGTTAAATTTGTTTTTAACTACGTCTATCATTTATATTATATCAATATCCTTTTGTGTCATTTTACACTTCAAAGTTACAGCTACAGCTGGTTTACCAAACATTCTTATATAAATAAAGCTACAGCTTACAGCTTCAACTTACAGCTACAGCTTACAGCTACATCTTACAGCTACAGCCTACAGCTTACAACTGCAGCCTACAGCTAGTTTACCAAACAGACCCTAATAATTATAAAGTTGTCGGTACGTTTTATGGTCGGCCCGAAGTGTCGGTTTTATGTTTAAGTCAAAAACAGTCCCAAAATGTGTTTTTCGGTTTATGTCGGTTTGTTTCGCCACTCGGTTTCACTAACTTCTGGTCCAAAGTAATGTTCACAATTTTTACCAACTGATCACCTATGTATCTAGTTCATAACATGATTTTTCCATGAATCATAGTGTCCATTTAGATAGGTAATAAATTTTGCGAAAGAACCGTACTCGGTTTTCGAATACATGCAGACCAGTCTCAAAGATCCATTTTTAGCTGAAAATTCGTAGATTTCTGGAAAGAGCCACAGAAGAACTTTTTGTAGATATTTTCAATATGCAAATTTTAAAAAAAAATTAGTTGTCTAATTCTTAGTAGAACTCAAGTTATGAACGTTTTTGTAAACTGACTTTTCTGGGACAGAATCTGTCACTTTTTTGTTATCGTTTTTAACTACGATATTTTCAATGAAGGTCTTACTTGAAATGATATATTTTAAAGTTATAAAATATATTTTGGTTCGCATTTGATTGTCGGGCGCGTTCCGCACATTTTTGTAATGTACGGGTTACTTAATAAGATACAAATGATTTATTAAATATTATCAACATAATATTTATGAGTTTATTAGATAATTTCATATTATTTAATGTTTTGTTCACCAACGTCCGTATTTATGATGTCGGAATTTATCCGAATATGTAAATGTACGATTTAAACAAATCGCATACGTGTGTGTATATATAATAAATATATCGATACACATAATGATACACATAATTAATCCTAATTACATGTATTAGTACTATGATTAGGCACTAATTACTAGCCCTAATTGGTCGGGTGTCACATTTAATTAGTTTTAATTTCAATTACAGACCTAAGTATAAAACCGCCACTCAAAAATTATTTTCAAACCATCGCTAATTTGAACTTTCGTCTCGACAAGTCGTTTCACAATACGGTTAACTCTTTAGAACGACCCTAGGTCATACTTCAGCTATACAGCTCTAGTAGAACTTAGGTTCCCAGCTAAATATAAATTTTAAAACTTCCACCGACGTGCTACCATACGGTCGCGTTGACGACGCGTGACGGTTGGTGGCGCGTAAAAAACGAACACCACTTTCACGACATATTCTTAATATTAACGAATTTACTTCATAAATATAAGCGAAATCAATACTATCTAAAATGAAAAATGTATTCCATTCAAATCTTTTCTTAATTATAATACTTTATTTCTAACCCTATATATATGATCCATCATTTTATACATTTTCCCTCATATTAATATCAATTGATCTACAAATATCTCAACATCTTTCAAAAAATTGTTCATAAGCCCAAAAATCAAGTGTAGTTGTTCACATCTCTTCGGTCAAAAACAACCCGTTGTTCAATATCCCACAGATGTATATGACAATTTCAATCTACAACAATGAATGCACTCATATTAAATTGAATATCTATAGCAATTTCAATTTAGTTACTCGTGTTGTCATGCGTCTTAAAGCTATACATATACAAATTTTTAACACTTTACATTTAACATATTAACATATATACATACTAAATTACTGAATTAAAAAATTAATAATCAAAACTTCAAATCTATAACAATTTTGATTTAGTCGCCGCGTTGTCGCGGGGCTTTAAGCTAGTAATACATATTTTTATATCCTATTTTAATCTCATCTAAATTTTAAATATAATAGTATTAAACATGTAGATAACTTCAAGATCATTTAAAAAATATCAATAATCTTAATTTGTTGTAGTCTTTCGCACTTCATTAAATTATATAATATATATGTATGTATATATGTGTATGTGATATGTGTTTATTTGTGTTTGTTTAGCTTCGTTTGTGTTCATTTGGATTTGCTGAACGTATTAATGAACAAATGCGTTAAATTATATGTAACACCCTAAACTCGATTCATCATTAATTTATATATAATAACTAATAAAGTAGTGTCAAACTCTAAATAATATAATGCTTGCATAATATTGATATAAAAGTCTCATAATATGATATTGGTAAATCATATAAGATATAACTCATGATATTACTTGTTAGCTAGCATGACGTTTAATTGCATGAGATGTTCACATATTTACCACACTTTTACACATTCTCTACATGCTTAAAATCATGTCATGCACAAGTAGCTTATTCACCCATCTTACATATCTTACATCATGTCTTTGAATTATCTCAGAAGATGACTAAGTTGCTTGATAATATTACTTCTATACTCAGACTATGAAGATTGAAAGCCACGTACACTCCAACATGCAAAAACACTCGAGTAGATAATATACGTAAGGTGCTTAAGGCATACTATAAATACGTTACATATTCTATTGTTTTAAATCATCAATTAAATCTTTCTCAACAACCTATATACACACACACACACACACTAGAATGGAAAACTAAGGACGAGGCTATTATAGTTCAAGGAAGGCAAGCAAGAGATATAAGCATAGTAAGAACGTTGATCATTAGAGAAGATTAAAATGTGAGTATCCTCGTGTTATTTTTATAAAACTGAGATATGTTCTATTATGTGTTAATTGCTACTTGTTTAAATACAAGCTATGTGCATTTAATTACGAGCATTGCATACGATTTTTATATACTATATACGTATTGTCGTCTTTCGAGCCATGGATTTAGTCTGGTGGTGGTATGAGAATGAGACACACGGGTTGAATACGGTTACCCGGTGCTCATGGGAATTATGGGAATGTGGATTGAAGGCTCGAAACGCGTTAATACGGAGATAGTGTATAATTATTATTTTAATAGTTATCTTAAGCATTTATTGTGCATCCTTGTGTGTGGTATTTTGCACGGAAAATACACGACCCTCACTAAGCCATTAGGCTTACACATGCTATTTTGCATATCTCAGGTCACCAAGAGAGTACTCTGATTGATAAATCGAGTAAAGTGGGACCGATGATATAATATTCGACGCTATCGAAAGGGATAGTTTGTTATAGTACAGTATGTATCGAGTCGGATGTTATCTGAAAATATTATTAAATATAATTTGACTTCCGCTGTATCTATGACTACATTATATTATGTGTTTTACTGTACCCGGGGCGCGGGGCATCACATTATATATTTGTTCGTTTGCGTTTGTTTATGTTCATGAGCAAACAAAATTTCTTAGGGAACGAACATGAATAAAAAAATTCATTCGCTTATGCGTTCATGTTCGTTCGTTTGTTCGATAAAACCTTAATGAATGAACATAAATAGCTTCATTCTTGTTCATTCGGTTCATTTAAACATGCCTACTTGCCACATCATTTTGTATGATTATGTTTGTAAAAGTTATAGATGTAGCAATTCTCTTATTATTGGAGATTGCACAAAGATTTGTTCAGTCAAATTAATTGTATTGTAGCATTACGCCTCCCACGACCACAATATTTTCTCACATGTGGAGGGATTTCTTTTTTGTGGTATGGGGTAGACTTCCAAGGAGGTCGCATATCCTGATACTACTCTCGCCCAAGCATATTTAACTACATACATAGCTCTCATCGGATATGTAGTACTAATGGCAACAAAACACACTGTGCTTTCGGGGCACTCATTGTTAAGAGACCACTTGTCAAATCGCGTACCACGATTACAACATTGCCTACTTTGACCGCAATCACACAAATATGTTTTCGTGGTATGACGAAGACTTTCCAGGGAGGTCACCCATCCTGATACTAGTTCTTCCTAGACACGCCTAGTTACATATTTTTCATTGAATTTGTAGTGCTTGTGGCCTCAATATACATTGTGTTTGATAAGGCCAAGGATTTACTTATGAACACAAAATCTCCGAGAGTCCGAGTCATGATCAATGTCAAATTTCCCTAAAGTGTTATACGTGTTCTAAAATTAGCTTATTGTATATAGCCGTGTTTAATAAAAAAATTGTACTTTAAGTTCAAAATGTACGGGTATAGTATCTTCAACGTATGCACTAAATACTACACTGAATTTGATTTGGTGTAACAAATGAAATTTCAAAAATATGTTTGCACCGAATGTGATTTATCTTTAACGTATGCACTAAATTTCCACACTAAAAATACTTTCTATATTTACATATGACCCCCTAAACCATTATTACATTCTATTTCACTTCAATTCATTATTTTTTTATAATCAATTAACCTTCCAAACTATTAACTAAGATGTAAATTTTATTTATTTTCTTTCGTATATTTTCAATTACATAACTTCTTTGCATTAATCAATATTTTAATCATCATAATTTGTTTAAAAATTATATTTTATTCTTTTATTCGTCACATTATATAATATAAAGTATAACGTACTTATATAATAATACAAATACAATACAACTAGTTTTTACAAGTTTGTACTTAAATTATTACAATATTTCAAAAAAATGGCTACAATGAAATATAAAAATTTTTGTGTAAATATTTGGTGTTATACCAAATTTGGTGCAAGATCTTCAAAAGTGCACAATAAAAATTGCACTATCTATAACTACTTATAAAGTGTGTTGAGTCGTACACTTTAATTTATTTTTTTTAATATGTAAAAATAATCTCTCTACAATTAATATGCCTAAATTACCCCTCTAAATTATCAAAATAGTTTATTTGCACCAACTCATTTCCATATATACAAGGTTGACTTTGATCTATAATATGTTTAGATTGCTAGCCAAATTAATTACATGGATGTACATAAAAAAAAAACTGTTAAACATAGCATAACAACTTAGTTGTAAGTGAGACCATATAAATCAAATTAAAATGAGAAATAAGTAAACCCACTTATATAGTTTTTAAGTTGATCTGTGTAATTACATATATGTAATACATTTACTTTATTACATATCATTATATTAATATTAAACATCTTTTACTAAACAGTTTTATGTCACATAACACTCTTGAACACTTTTCATCGCTATGTGCTTCAACATAAAAGACGGTACGAGTCGAATTTATTTGGATTGACACGAAAACAACAAACTATAGTTATTTTTTTGTTAAATGCAAACGTAAGTTACACACCTGATACTAACATTAACTTTCCTTATACGCATCTTCACAATATTTTTAATAGAAAGAGCGAATGGTAGCTGTAGTCTCAAATAAATTAGTACAAAGGTATGATATAACACCCCTCATTTAATAATCATTATAATAATGATGTTCGACTCGGAAGCGTAGATTTAACATATATTATTATACATTACATTAAAAGTACACATACTTTTTCAAAGCTGATATACAACAGTTTAATTTTTCTTAATTTATAATACTACAAACGGGGTATTATATAATTCCAAACACTACTGATTTAATCAAATCAGATATCAGAGTATACGCTTGTTCTTCAAACATCAGCTTCTTGCTCGATCAATTATTTAATCATAACCTGCAAGAAGGAGTAATGTGGGGGATTAGCTCAATGCTAAGTGAGTAAATCAATAAACAACATACTGACTTAGTATAACAACTTGTGCACAACAAATAATTATATGCACACAACTCATCTGTTTACAACTTATCACATCATAATCAACTGTCGTCATAGAGCCGGTGGTTCTTGAGTAACTTCCTCAAAGAACACTTTAAAACCAACTGCAGGCCCATACAGAGGTTTAACCGACTACTTGGTGCTATTAACTCATACAACACAGGCTACGACAATAATACTTGTACTAAGACCCTGTGTTATCCAACCAATAGCAACCCAAGCCCAGCCCCATGCTGACCTCCATATCAACAATGCCCAAAGGCAATACAACAAGTGATCACATTTTCACATACTTAACAGGGCAACAAATCAGGTCAACAGTCTATCCACAGTATTATTACTAATAAACCATAATCATCATGGTAATTAAAACAATAGTAATAATACAATTACCCGTTGTAACAAACCTGTTACAACTAAATCAAACAGAGGGTTATCGATCCACTCACCAATACCTCAGTCGTTCACTCAGTAGTCTAATGTTACTGAGTCTTCTCTGTATATCTAGAAACACAACATAACATCACAAGTTAGTAACTTATCTCATCAATGTATAACTTATATCAATACATGCTCAAGGGACTAAGGATTATTCACACAATAATAATAATAAGTTCCTAATATTAACAAACCAACATCACATGTTCTACTAATTTATATTCAGTGGCCAAAGTACTTGAATTATAGCTAACATAATTACATTACTCAGAAATATGTATAGTATCATTCATGTATTCTCATTTATGCAACTTTAAGCTCTACATCATTATTATGCTAGTATGTACCCATATGTATCTCACATTCCTATTTAATGTCAATTAATCGCCTATTAGTATCATATAATGGTATACAAACAACCTGTAAATACTAAACAACAAGAACATATAAACTGAGTTGTGCAGACATTACATCGCGTCTCAAACAACATAGATCGCGTCGCTATTTAATTAAGATCGTGTCGCAGTAGCCTAGAATCGCATCGCGATTTACCTCACATCGCGTCGCGATATAGTGAGGTCGCGTCGCGATCTTCATCGTCACCCAGACCTGCACTTGCTGCAATTACACAGCTCCGAAACCAAACCCAATTCTCATCAAACTCAGGTACCAACACGAATTTCAGCAGAAATTTAACATCAATACTAACTATAAACAACACATATCATCTACTAACAACACATAACAATTACAAGCATTAATTCATCATAAGTTACTCAATTCATTACCTAACCTAACTAATTCATTCATCTTTGAAGAACATAAACAATTCATCATGAAATCAGTTTGATGGCATTCACCTAAATCTTGTAATGATCCTACAACTATCAAACTATCCCTTTCAAGCTTCAATTCATGTCACATAACAATTTTTACTTAATTTCATCATTTAGGTTATCAATAACCTTACCTTCAAGATGTAACAAGGAACAAGATGATGAGGATGTTTAGGATGAAGAAGAACTCAAAACCTCAGCTTCAAACTTATGTAATTTGTATATGATTTCAACAATTATGTGTGTAGGTTCTTGTATGTGGTTCCAAAGAAATAAAGTAATAAAATTTAGGGAAAAAGTTAGTAAAGTTATAAGTCGGCTATCATATAAACCGACCCTACAATTTGGGTATTTTATACCCGTCTTAAATCTATTGTCGGGAACCTAAATCCCATTCGCGAGAAATATTATTTTATTTTACCGTCATCTTCTTTAATTTAAAACAAGTGCAATTTTATTAGTCATAATAAACCCTGTGACACCTTTACCTATTTATTTTTAAATAACCAAATAATATTATTTCCAAACTCATTAATTAATCATTTAGAATCAGAAAATAATATAAAAACGACTAGGCCCCAATTTGCGGACGTTACATATGAACACATGGATTCTCGTTTAGACATGTTGGCTACTATTATTCCCGTCATAAAAAAAACATCATTTTACAAATTAGGTACCGTTGCATTGCGCATGTACTCTACTAATATTTAATGAGTTGTGTTGCACCCCCAAATTTACTGTGCGGAAGCGATTCGGGTCGGGGCGCGACTAATCCGGTAATCGTAGCACAAAGATATGATGAACGACATCTACATGCGTCGTTTACAAAAATACATTGATTGTAATAAAAGTTTACAATATTTATAATGTTTACAAAAGGTCGGTACCTTATCGGAGAGATTCTATGGCATTACTACTTTTACAAAATATAATAATGCAGGAAAATCTCTTGACGTTTGCATGCGACTCGAGCTATATAATATTCAGAGCAGACCTACTGCTGCTGAGTACCTGAGAATACATGCTAAAATATCAGCTAAAAGCTAGTGAGCTCACAGGTTTGTATAATGATAAAATATAGTGTGTGAACCACAAGATTTAATAATGTGTTTGCAACCAAGCAAATAAATATGTGTATATTACTGCCATGAGGTCATAGTCTGAGCCTAACTGAGGTGTCAGGATCACAATCAAGTGCCTGATCGAGGGTGCCTCCCTGCGAGTGCCTAATCTATACTCGTATGAACAAATGATAATGCGTCCGTTTGACCAGTTAGTGCTTGCTAACCCGGACGGGGATTGTCAATCTCATATGGTACCATACACTAACATTCACGCTACAAAAGTATTACCAAACTATGATTGTGAAGGGCTTTAAAATGATTAGCAAATTACTCAAGCAGAATATAGCGAGGTTTAGTACTTGTGTTCATATGTAAAACAAATAGAGCATATATTACCACCCCGGGAGTAAAAACAGTAAAATGCGGGGCTATGAGACTCATCTGAGTCTGGTATGTTGCCAATGAAGCAAGTATGATGTTGTACAAAGTGATGTTGTCCGAACACTATAACCTTCCGAGCGTCCTAAACGCGCAAGGTTATAATGATAAGTAGATGTTTAAACAGAACATCCATGCTAGTTGTCCATTCAACTAGTTATGTCCAAACGTTTGTTTGTTGTTTATGTTTTGAAAACATATACGGCCCGTTGGTGAGATTTCGTAATAATAATTTCAAAGTATTATTATTATGTGTTTCGTTGTATTGTATACTTATAAAAGTATATTCGTGTGTTTATGATTCGTATCGTATAAGCGTTTGAGGTTGTGTGAGTTCGACAATTAGTGTGAAAAAGAGATATAAGTTTAACATTTCTGGTGACACTCAAAGGCGACACTTGATAGTTTTTGGCGACACTGAGGTAAGTGTCGCAGAAATCTGTAAGTTTTGAATTATTAGCGACACGGGATGTAGTGTCGCTAGTTTGGCGACACTAAAGTTGTTTTGTCGACACAAGGGTTAGTGTCGCTATATGCGACATTCGATTGATGGTAGCGACACTCGATAGTGTTGCTATATGCGACATTCGATTGAGTTTGGCGACACAAGGCTAGTGTCGCTAGGGCGACACTTAAATGGTTTTGGCGACATTGATCTAGTGTCGCTATCGGATTTGGGCCTGAAGCGACATTAGGACTGAGACGTTTTACAAGTTTCATGAACGTGGTCAAACGACCTCGGTTTGACCTGAAACTTTTACACAAGTCTTAATTTAGTTAATAGAGTCTAGCAAAATTATCGGTTCATGTCGGGGTTGACCCGAGGTGTCGGTTTTATAGAAATGTCACAAATAGTCCCATTGTTATGTTTTCGGTTTTTGTCGGCTTGTTTCACCTATCTTTTTCAACAACTTAAAGTCCGCAATAATTCATGACAAAAATCTGTAAGTCCCTAGTTCTTAGGATCGATAACTTCGTTATCTATAGTATTAAGGTGCGGAAACCCTCAATACGTCGTTATCTTACTATAACGAATAAGTTCGTGTTCGCGTTTACTAAAACTTAGCTTTAAACGATAAACCTTCAAAGCCTAGCCGTTAGGTTTATTATTCTCTGGAAACTTGTATTCGCAGGTCAGGAAATCGAATGGCAAAAGTTTTGATTGCAAAAGTTATGTTTTTCACGAATTGAAAAACAATATACAGTTCGTCTCAACTCGCAGCCGCTGGGCCTGCGAGTTGACTCGACTCGTTACGTAAGCCCAAGCCCAATTTGACTTCGGCTCGCTATGCTTATTGCGGATCCAGATCTCATCTCGCAAGACCAATCCTGCGACTTGAGATCTCGACTCGCCAAGCTTATTTATTTCATTTTCGATATTCGTCTAACACTTTAACACATTTAATATATTTAACGAATATTAATAACAAAACAAATATTCATTTACAAATCTAAACCAATTGTACAAACATGATAACAATTACACCAGTCCTATTTCAAGCTAGATTTGTTGTCACAAACTATGTTTCAACAGACTCCCCCTTGACAATAGCTCTAGCGTCTTTATCTTCATATTGTCTTTGGTCTTCAAGAGTAAATCTTACTTCCTGCAAAAATCTTAAGCTTGATGCATGTTTTAACCATCCTATGATAATCTCGTGCTAAATCACCCCATGCAATAGTAGATATGATCTTGTTCTTGTACAACATAATCAGATCTGCCTTTGACAAATTCATCAGGTGTCGGTGATCATAAACACGAAGAATCTCCTTTTCACCATCAGGATAATCATCATCAGCTTCAATCATAAAGGCTTCACCTGTCGCAGCATCTACCCCCCAATATTTCAGTTGCCCCAAAATATTCTGAGGCATGGTCTTCATAGGTATTTGTTTAATACACTTGACCGCTGGATATACCTTCTTTCTTATTCTTCTTCCAGTCCTCTGACTAAGTTCATTCAACTTTATTGTTTTTTCTTTCCTTGGCTTATTCTTTGAAAACTTCATAGATAATCCCTCAGTCTTGATAATACGCTCAACATACTTAGCATAGTCATCATTATTTGGATTTATCATATCTAATCTAGCCAAGTCTCGAATCTCATATCGAGGCAACGAACTAAACACTGCAAGCTTCTTCTCAAAATATTGAACCCCGTTAAACCTTTTGATCGCGAAGAGCTTCAGGTCAGAGTCATAATACCATCCAATAATGCCAGATTTGAGTACACTCTTTCCAGTAATATCAACTTCTTTCAAAATGCGTGGCTTCTTTTCCTTTGTCTTCTTAAGCATTTCTTGGATAAACATAGGATTACCAATCAAATGTTTGTATTTATCCTCAATTTCTTCAACTTCGGTATCTGAATCTTCAGAAGCATTCTCAAAGGCTTCTAAATCAATAACTGATTCTCCTTGTTCATTCACAAAAATAAATTCAGTCGTTGACGGATTCACAACATGTTCATCTACATTTGCATCCAGATCAACACCTTCATCTATCACAGATTCAAATACTGCAGTCCAGTCTTCTGGAAGTTTGAACTCTCCTTCTTCAATATCATAATCAATTTCTTCATCTATCTCATCCAAAATATCATCTTCTGAATCTGATAGATCAAGCATTTCCAATCCTAGAGAAAAACACAAATACAAATATATTAATAATTCAAATTCTTCATTGATTTCCCTGAACCAATCTAAGAATTCCTTTATTAATCCTTTTGTATTATTAAACAATAATATAAACGCATTCTATATAACCTTTAAATCTTTTATTGATTACCCTGAATCAAACTAAGATTTCTAAAATCTTATGTCAAACACTTAGTAAATATTAATTAAATTAAACTCTAATGTCTTGTGAACAATCACCAAACATTCATGTTTACCATTAATTAACTTATATAATTTCCAAGACTTAATTGAACTGTTATATTTTCCAAAAACTTAACTTTCAATTATATCTTTAAATTATATATCATTTACCTAGTTATCACATTTTTAACTTGTCAGTTATACCAACTCTCAAGTCTAAAATGCATACGTTATATAATAATTTTGACCGCCGCTATTAATCGGAACACGCCGCTCGACTACTCAATGAGTCGGAAGTCTTTCGATCACTATTTTATCTTAACATATATAAAATTACAACATAAATTATTTAAACATATTTAACTTGTAATTACAAAAAAAATCTCAAGTCGAATATATTACAAATAATATTAAGTTTACATTTGTTTAGAACAAAATATTACAAATATTACAATACTATGCTAATACTAAGCTATCTTACTAGCTTCAGTATCAACCGGTACGGTCTTATCTGTACTTGTACCAGCTCCAGAACCACTTGCTCCAGCACCAGACTCCCCCTGAATTGTAGCTTGATCACCAGTCTTTGAAGGACCGGTCTGCTCACCACTCGGTGCATTGGGATCATCGTCCTTGTCAGAGTCTTTCTTCTTTCTCAGCTCATCCTGCTTGCACGACTCTAAGTATACCAATATTTCCCCCTGAGCAGACTGTCCTGAATTAACTCGTAACACCAACCGTTCCATGTTATCAAGCTTCAGTCGCTGGGTAGTAAAATCATCAAGCAACGTATTATGAGTCTGCAACAGTGTCTTGTAAGCTTGACTCTGTTGAAGCAACTGCTGGCCAAGAGTAAGATTGTTCACAACTAACTCTGGAATCCTTGATGTAACCTTCTCAAGCTCCTTAACTCTCGACTCTAAGAATGTAATCCTTTCAGCATCAGTCGTAGGAGTAATGGGAATGGTCGTCGGTCCAGGTGGTGTCAGCCAAGCAACATGTGACTCAAATGTATGCGGTGGAAGTGGCTGAGTCAAAGCTGTCGTAAGAAGATCAGCTGCAAATGTGCTTGCTGTAGTAGTCGGAAGCTGCTCCGAACGTACTAAGTCAACAATCTCCTATAAATATTAGACAAAAATTAAATAAGTAATTGTCACAGAATACTCTGTCTCAATCTCTAATTAATTATGTAATATTTGTAGTACTAAACTTATATCTCCTACCTCAGTAGGTACAGACATCGGTTCAGACTCTACCGATATCACCGTCTCGACCTGCGGTGTATCCCGAGCAACTGTCACAGAATTAACTGTCTCAGTTTAACTCATGATAAACAACAAGTTAAGATTATCTAACTTTATATAATACTAACCTTCTCGTATGGTCAAAGTCCTCGAACGTTTCCTCAAAGGAGTTACAATCTCCTCAGGACCTTCCTCCAAGATACTGAAGTCAGGATCGACTTCCTTACCCTTCCTCTTCTTCTCAGAAAGATAAATAGACGGAGGAGGAGAAGGTGTATTTTCAGAATCATCATCTGAAGCCGTCTCACCATCACGACCTCCAGATGAACCAACAGGATCCTAAATTTTGAATATATTAAACAGTTACGATTAGCGTAAAGCTCTATCATACAAGTTCTATATATTTAAGATTAATCAGATATAATACATTGACAAGTACAACAACTGATGCATCTTGCTGTCTCTGCTCACCCTCAGGTCTTGCAACCTCTGGGTTCACAGCCTCAACTTCAGCTTTCTGTTCATATAATGATATTTATATTTTATAATCAGAAATATTATCCAATCAACTAAATATCTATAACATTATCTTTATATAATAATATTATATTATAATATTTAATAATTACATCGAACATCTAAATATCTATATTATTATATAATTGAAATAATACATGTTCAGGTGCAACAGCAATAAACTGATCGATTTCCCTCAGATCGGGATCTTGTGCATCGTCATTCTGACCGAGCACCTCTTGCACTACTTATGCAGCAATTTCAGTATCAACCTGTTGACTTGGCTGATCTGCCTGTATCAAAACATCTTCAAGAAGTGCTTGTGGCTCCGGTTGTGGAACCACAGCAGCAGCAGCAGGCTCAGGTATATCAACAGCAGCAGCAACATCAAGCCAATCATGATTTGGTGGCATCTCATAGGCGGGATCAATGAGAAAGCCAAAGAGATCACGTTCCTCTGGCTTGATATACTCCTCCCGTCGAATGGTCTGCTGGAACATGGCGTTGTATCCTCTGAGCGCAATCGTATCCACGCGTAAGTGCGGCTCAGGAACAACTAAAGCAGGAAGATGATGACGAATGATCATCATGCAGAATCTTGGGTAGATCAAGAAATGTGATCTAACGTTGCCCAAAACCTGCTTTACCAACTCCCCAAAAAGAAAATCACAAAAACTGTATGGTTTATTGTAAACCAGTGACAGTACCTCCGATACAAGAGCAAGGCTCAACTCATCAAAACCGCCCTTCTTCGGTCCAAAAACAGTGAAAATAACATGCCACAAGAATCTTCATTGTCCAATAACCAGGGCCTTGAGGAATTGTCATCCTCTCCTTTCACCCGTATAGCCCATCCTACCTAACGCGCCCTCGATAAAATCACTAGAGTACTCAGTTGGACCATCTTCTTGGTCAACTATACCCAGATGTAAAATCTGACAAAGGTCAGAAGCAGCAAAAACAATTGGTTGCTGGTTCACCGATGCACGTATAACCGGTGGACTAACCGATTCGTCATACTAAATATTCGTCCAAAAATCATTCAGTATCGTTTCAGTCATCGGTGGAGACTCTGTAAGCGCATATCTAACACGAGAACGTGCAAAGAACGTCAGCACTTGAGCTACTCTGTTGGCTCCACGTGCCGATGTATCAAGATCTACAAGAATATTGTGACCCTTGTCGAATTGTCTCGCCATATCTGTAAAAGAAACACAAATGACAAAAACAATTAATGCACGTTAGTAAGTTATAAACTATAATGTTTATGAATCAAAACGATCATCTAACATCTTAGTTCTTAACATATTAAACACATATATAACTTATACCAAATAGGATCATAAGTTCAATATGTAATTTCCGTTAGTTACTTGTAAACATAAATTCTCAAGTCGTTAACGTTTTATAAAACAAATATATATATATTATACCACTAACTTAAAATTAGAACACGCCACTCGATTACTTTTTGAATCGGTAGACTTTCGATATAACAATATATATTTTAATACAAGTCATTGATATACAAGTTATTACTCAAAAAGTCTTAACATTTATATATTAACTTTTAAAACAAAAGTTTTCTAAGTCCTGGACTCGCAAAGTAATGACATGCGAATTGAGTAATACTCGATTCGCCAGTCAACTCGCAACTGAATCCGCAGCCTATTGAACTCGCTAATCAAGTCAATCCGCAGGTCAACTCGCAAGTCGATCTGGCTAATCAAACTCGATCCGCTAATCAATTTGATCCGCTAATCAATTCATTAAAACTCGGCTCGCTGCGAGTTGAATCTGGAACTCAACTCGCTTCATAAACTGCCGCCGTGAGTTTAATCTTAATGTAACACCCCGCAATTTCGACTAAATTATAAACGTTAATTGCACGCATTTCTAGGCTAATTCCCTACTTTGAGTGAATTTACAACAAATTTTAGAGGTAAGTCTAGCAAAGCCCAACTAGTTAATACGCGTAGTATTGCATAATACTTAACTTGTATAATTACGTACAAAACGATTGGAACAAACGCGACAAATATATACGACTGTTGGTAAACAAATTTATTTAATGAAACGGGATTATTAAATAACATTAACGTTTATCATATATTATGTTGATAATATTTACAAAGTATTTCGAATCGTACTACATTCATTTCGTACAATTAAAACAAAACAAAGTTTAAACGTTATAACTCAACAAAAATTGGTTTTATAAAATAACTAAATTAAAAATATACTCGAATACGTATTTAAAAATATATAATTTAAAAACATTTTAATAATTAACGATCGGGGTAAACGAACGCGGGCTAAATACCACAAAATGGGGGAGGCAAATCACCAACTCAAAACCCCCACCTCCACCTCCTTTCTTCCATTTTCTTTTATCCTACTCTCTCTCCTCATCTCTTTTCTCTCATTTTTTTTCTCTACAAACCTTCCACCAAAATCACCAAAAACTACACCAAAAACGCGAGAAATCACCGAGCTTCTTTGGAATAAAACATTCACGGGATCACGATCTGCATTTCTACCTTTTCGGATTTTAAAACCGACACGCGTAAGTTTCCGACATTTTCTCGAAACTACTTATATTTTAGTTCTAATGAATGTTTAGTGTTTATATAACTAAGAAATGTCCAAATAAGGGTTGGGTAAAAGTTTCGGGTCAAAACGAAGTCGTCCGGCCATGTTTCCGGCCACCGAAGTCCGATCAGACCTCGACGTCGCATCTGGCTTGGGCCAAATGCGACATCAGTCACAACGTCGCAGAACCTCTCACAACGTCGCATACTGCGTCATCACCTTTAACGTTGCATTAAATTGCGAAGTCGCACACAGCGACGTCGACCCTTACGTCGCACTAGACCCTGACGTCGCACATAGCGACATCAGCCTCAACGTCGCAGTACTAAACAACGTCGCATGTAGCGACAACACACTTAACGTCGTAGGTTTCAGACCCTTCAAAACGCATGACTTCACCAAGTCTTTTACCACTTGATTTTATCCCGAAACGAAATTTCGAATGCGTTTTTACTCGACCCCAACCAGGGGCTTTGCCCCTTGGACCCCACCAGGGGTTGCCACCCCTTGGACCCCGCTACCAGGGGCGCTGCCCTCGGACCCCCGTACACAATTCCGTACTTTATGAAACTCAAAAGGAATGAAAATGATAAACGCTTTCAAAGGTTATAACTACGAACCGTTACCAACAAGTCGTATACATTTTCAAGTTTCAAACATGAACATCGAACTAAAACTTGGACATAACTTGGTTGGACGAACACTAGCATGGATGGCCGACTTAGACATCCACATACTTATTAAATCTCATATGTTTAGGGAGTTAGGAGATTTCGACTAGATTACATTCGGGCTTTAGGCTTTGCTAGCGCTCACACGTTACTTAACTCAACAGGTGAGTTCACAGCCCCTACTTTTACTGTTTTAACTGCTTTTGAACAGGGGTGGAAAACATAGTCAACCGTTTTACTATTTGCCATAACCGCTTTTATATGCTTGACTGTATACGTGTTTACTCGAACTATTAGAGTACTTTGAACTATTGAACTATTGTGCGAACTATTGTTTATGAAATAACATCTTCATAATATAAACTAAAACAAACGTGATAAACTATTTGACAAACTGTTTTACTAGACCGGAGAACGACCAGTAAACTGTTTTTGTTTCGACGGGAGATCGACCCGTGCGTATTTGGGCCGGAGAACGACCGGTACTTTTTATGAAAACGCTGGAGAACGACTAGCTACGTATTTTAGTGCCAGAGAACGACTGGCCAAGTGGACGGGAGAACGACCCGTGCGTATTTGGGCCGGAGAACGACCGGTGTTTATTTCGCTGGAGAACGACCAGCAGTGTTTGGATGGGAGAACGACCCATGCGTCTTTGGACGGGAGAACGACCCGTGCGTAACTAGACCGCAGAACGACCTGTAAACTGTTTTTGTTGGACGGGAGAACGACCCGTGCGTATTTGACCGGAGAACGACCGGTACTGTTTGTAAAACGCTGGAGAACGACCAGCAACATGTTTTAAACTGTATTTTGGGTAACATCCCACATAACTGTATTTTGGGTAACATCTCACGTAAACTGAAGCTTTGGGCGAACAACCCACTAAACTTATACTTTGGATAACATTCCACTAAATTTTACTCGACTGTTATGGCAATAACTATTTGTGAACGTATTTGGATTAACAACTGTGCTTACAAACTTGATTCAACTTGGGTAAACATAAAACCTGTGAATTCACACAACCTCGTTGTTGACTTTTACTATGTTTTTCATGGAATTAGTTGCGCACGTAAGACCGCCTGCACGTACGGAACTTAGGCGACCCGCGAAGCTTTAGGATGCCAACTTTTTTTCGAAACATATGGATTTCTTTTGTATAACTAATCTATTTTTAGTCATATTTACGAAATCCACTTTTGTACAATTTAACTACTTATACGATTCGATAAATCGTAAACCTTGTAACTAATACTTTTGGCATCTTAATATATGTTTGGTTGTAATCATATGCTCTGATACGTATGCATGTACAATGTAAATGTGGCATCCCCAACTAACACTAATGCTTCCGCTAAACGAATTTGGGGGTGTTACACTTAAAATCAATGATTTTGTTAATTTTAACACGATCAATCGATACATTCACATTCATTTAAGTTTATTTAACATTAATCCTAAGGATTCATGTCCAATAACACCATAAATCTATATGAATCATTCAAAACTCAAACCGAAACCCTAAGTTTTTAAAAACTCTCGATTTCTAGTTAATTACATGGTGAAATCCGTTGTATTATACCTCAAAATGTTCGCAATATAAAGATGTATAAAACCTATGGAGTGAAAAACTCGTTCCCGTATTCGTGAAATCAAAATAAAGCGAAAAGTGAAAATCGCTTTAAATCGCCAAGTTGATTCGCAAGAGTGAAGTGAACTCGCGAATGAAGTGGGTTCGGTGGGTTGACTGGTCGATCCGCAACCCTTTTATACTGTTGACTCGATTCGCGAAATTTAAAGTCGATTTGCAGGTTTGACTGGTCAAACTCGCAGAATTAAATAAAAACGCGAATTAAATGCGAAGTATAAATTAAAAACCCATCATTTGTACAAGTCTAAAATAAAATTATTTTTCACTTGTATTTATTACGATTGTTCAACAAAATAGAAATTATTCAGTGTAATTTAATTCCAAAGGGTAAAATCTAATAAACACAAAAACTTTATTCAAACATAAAGCTAAAAATAAAATAAGATAAAAGACAATTATATAAACATTGGTATCAAGTACCATTTTATTAATCACTTGAACAAAACAAAGAAGAAAATATATAAAATAACTGAAAAAAGAATTTATCTGCTTAGGGATCATATTAGAAAAAACAAGCTATTTAGTTTTATTAAAAGACATAAGTAGATTGTTAGTATACATATCTCATGAAATTTAAATAAATTACAATAAAATCACAACTTATTTTATCATTAATCTACTTATATTTATAGAATTATATCTTAGATACCTTTATCCACATAGCATAATTGAAAAATACATTATTCACTTAAAGTGAAAACATTTTAATAGAGACCGTACAAGACGATTACCGATATTATGATCCACATAAACAAATTACACTCACATTTCTAAGCAACACCTTTATTGTTAGTATGAATATTATCAAGTGGTCTCTAATATATGATATACTGAAGAATTTTAGTAAACCACATAACACTGATTTTTAAGACAAGGTATTGATTACATAATGTAACATACACTTGAATTTTGAATTTAGACAAATATCAAACATACCTTGAAGATATTAGTGGTCGCAGATCTGTACATAGTACAACAAAGTAACCCTTAGTATAAACAAAATATAATTGAGAATATTATCTTAACTAATGGCTCCAGGTTTGTACTTAGTACAACAAAGTAACCCTTAGTTAAGCTAATACCCATATTATAACTATTTGTCCTTTTATAGCTTTGTAGTTACAGTGTACGTGAATACTATCATTCAACAATTTAAGACTTATGTCATACACCATATAATAGATACACTAGATAATAATCAAATAAATTATTACTTCTTAACACTTAGAAATGTTTGTATAACTTGCCTACCATTATATCATATGATGAATCTGTCTAGACATTTAAAACAGAAAAATTATAACTTTGTGGAAAGAGGTGTATAATCAAATAAATATAAATACATACCTGATAAAACAGCTGCAGTTTTAATGTAGCTTTAGTTGCACCTACTAACACATCATACTTAGGACTTAAGCTTAGTATTGTGAAGCTTATTCTCCTAATTTACTATCATTTCCCTTAGTTTTTGCAAATAAAAACTTAAAAATTTTAAAGAATATTATATTTATATTCTTTAATGAAGGCGATTCCCCTTAGGTAACAAGCAAATAAATGCCATACGCCCCCATTTTTTTTTTTAATAAAACATAAAAGTACTAACTATTACAAAAATACCCTTGGAAGACTAATCACTCTGGATTTCTCATTCCGTTCAGTTGAACCAACGTCTCAAATCTTGCTCTGTCGAACGCCTTTGTGTAGAGGTCTGATAAGTTATCCGCAGTCGGAACCTTAACTAACCTTATCATTTTCTTCTCAGCACAGTCTCTAATAAAGTGATGTTGAATATCAATATGCTTAGTTTTACTGTGCTTCACCGGATTAGTGGTGATCGACATAGTTGATTCATTATCAATCATCATAGGAGTATTGGTTATATTTAACCCGTAATCCCGCAGTTGCTGTTGAATCCAAAGTACTTGAGAGCAACAGCTGCCAGCTGCAACATACTCAGCTTCACATATAGAAATGGCTACCGAGGTTTGCTTCTTGCACTGCCAGGATACTAATCTACCTCCTAGGAATTGACATCCTCCGGTTGTAGATTTCCTATTCTGATTGCATCCTCCATAATCCGAATCAGTATAAGCTACGAGATTTAAGTCTCCATCAGTCGGATACCAAAGTCCCAGCTTAGGTTTCCCTTTGAGGTAACGAAAGATTCGTTTAACAGCTTGCATATGTGACTCTTTCGGATTAGCATGATATCTTGCGCATAGACAAACAGCAAACATTATGTCAGGCCTAGAGGCAGTTAGATACATTAGTGATCCGATCATGGCTCTATAAAGAGTTGGATCCACATCGCTATCACTCTATGTATCTGGACCTAGTCCATGATTGACTGGAATTGGAGTATTGTAGACCTTACTTTCATCCATCTTAAAGCGTTCCAATAGCTCATGCGTATATTTAGATTGATGAATAAAGAATCCGTCCTTCTTTTGGTCAACTTGTAACCCTAAGAAGAAATTCAACTCTCCCATTGCAGACATTTTAAACCTTTTTCTCATGACTTGCTCGAATTCTTGACACATCTTTTCATCAGAAGATCTAAAGATAATGTCATCAACATAAACTTGCAGGAGAAGAAAGTCTTTCTTCTTCCACTTTACAAAAAGTGTACTATCAATTGATCCTCGTGTAAATCCATTCTCAAGTAGATACGTTGATAGTGTTACATACCACATCCTTGGTGCTTGATGTAATCCATATAGAGCCTTATTCAGTCGATATACTCTATCTGGATACTCAGGATCAGCAAACCCTGGTGGTTGAGTCCTTGTTTGAACCGGAGTATTATTATCACCGATGATGTTTTCAACGGGATGATTCTTACTCGTTCTAGTTGAAGCAACAGGCTCAACTGGAATCTCATCTCCTAAGTTAGTACCAATTTCCTCATAGACACTATGTTGTTCAGTAGTGTTTTCCAAATCCGGTACACCCTCTCTAGATAGCTGTGAGTTATCAATACCCATAGATATCCTTAACTCTCTCAGTGGAGTGATGATTTCTTCCACTAATTTTTCAGTCAGCTCTTCTTCATTTAGAGGTGTATCTACTTTGGATTTTTGAGATCCACTAGTAGATGGTTGATTTGGATCAACATTTGTCTTGATTCAAGAAACTGGAACACTCGATGTTGAAGAATGGCCAGTATCCACATCTTTAGTCAATAAATGTTCAGGTATCTCTGAATCACTGACATAGTCACTAATAGGAACTTTAAATGATGTAAAAAGATCAGAATAATCAAATTGCCAATCTAAGCCCTTATGAACATCTGGTGTGTAGCTCGTAACTTCAATGTTATAAACTACCTCCAAACGTCCTGTGACTTTATTAAAGACTCTCTTGTTTGGCGAATTGGGCATATAACCTAGGAAAAATCCTTCGTCAGCCTTTTCACCAAATTTAGCTTGATGTCTGGTCTTTAATATTGTGCATGAAACTCCAAAGGGTTCAAACCCTTTTAAGTTAAGTTTCTTACTGTTCAAAAGCTCATATCAAGTCTTGTTCTTCTTTTTAACCGTAAGAACTCTATTTAGAACATAACATGTTGTGTTCACTGCTTCCGTCCAAAAGATAACCTGAAGCTTTTGTAACACCCCCAAATTTAATGATTTGCGGAAGCATACTTGGGTGTTACTAATCAATATACAAAGCACAAGATATACAGTAAATGACCTCTAAATGAGACGTTGTAAAACGATTTCATAGAAATATATGTTTGAAAACTTAATGTTTTCGTATACAAAAATAGTTCCCTAGAGTCCACGCGTATGGCGGGAGATTCTATTACATAATCAACATATACAAAAGATAATGCTGAGAATCTCCGTTAATGCAGTTTAGTTGAAATCATGCGACTCTGGCTATGTCCTGGAGAAATCCTACTCCATATGAGTACCTGAGAATACATGCTAAAAGGGTTAACACGAATGTTGGTGAATCTCACAGGTTTGTAAGTAATATCAGTTTTGAACACAAGATTTCATCAGTAGCGCCCGCAGGCGTAAATCAAGTATTTGCAAATCCAGCAAATGTAAAGTAAATAAGTTATACCGTTGCCATGAGGCTCATAATCGAAGCTTAACCCATAAGTAATCAGTTGCTCCCGTGACATGCTCGTAATTGAGCAAGCATAAGTAACGAAATAATAGTCGCCCGTTTATACATAACGGTTCGTGGTAGCGCTACTACCCCGGGCGGGGAGGGTCATTTCCCTAATGGATCCATTAACTAGTGTTCGCGCTTAAGTCCATAACTAACGATATATGATGGAGAGACTTCAGTAAAAGTAAGTAACTCATGCAATTCCGTTTGGTATATAAAGCAGTTTAGTACTTGTGTTCAAGGAAAATCAGTAGCATGTATCTCCCCCAAATAAGATAAACAGTAAAAGTGGGGCCGTAAGACTCACCTGAGTCGAGTAATGAGCAGTAGCAAATGGTAGGTAGTATGTAGGTTCTCCGAACCCGTAACCTTTAAATGCCTAAACATATAAAGTTAAGTAAGTAGATGTCTCGCAAGACCATCTAGGCTAGTTGTCTACACAACTCGTTATGTCCAAGTGTTTGTTTAGTAATCCGTTTGTAGTTTGAAAACAAGTATGGCCCGTTGGTGACGGTTTGTAATAATGATTCAAAGTGTTATCATTATATGTATCGTTGAATCAGGTTTCGTTATTTGTAAGTGTTCGACACTTAGTGTGAAAAGTATTTACAACATCTAATGACGGGGGTCCGGGGGCAGCGCCCCTGGTAGCGGGGTCCAAGGGGCGGCAGCCCCTGGCGGGGTCCAAGGGGCAGAGCCCCTGGTTGGGGTCGAGCTGCCAAGTCAGCTTGGAAAATTTTTATTCCTACCACTTTCCTTTAGTGAAAACGTATCCGAAATTTGAATTTGGAGTAAAATTAGGTGGTAAAATCTTGGTTCCGACACTTAGTAAAAATGTAAATTTCAAAGTTCTGGTTTGTGCGACGTCAGGTGCGACGTCGCACATGATGACCGCGACGTTTGGAATGACGTCGCTAAGTATAGCATTCGCAATTTAATGCGACGTTACGTATTATGTCGCTATATGCGACGTTAGTTCGGTTTGCGACGTTAAGGTCTGCGTCGCTATATGCGACGTTCGCAAGTCAATGCGACGTTGGGGATGACGTCGCTATATGCGACGTTGTGAGGTGTTTAGCGACGTTGTAACTGACGTCGCAATCGGGCCAAGCCAGATGCGACGTCGGCGATTGATATGGTTCCGGTGGCCGGAAAATCGGCCGAACGACTTCAGTTTGGTCCAAATCTTTTACCCAACCCATTTTTGGATATTTTAAGCATATATAAACCATAAAACGTAAAAATGAGTGAAAACGGAGAGTTTCGGGTTTTGTCGGAAACTTACAAAATGCCGAAATGAAAATCCGGAAAGATATGAATGTAGATCGTGGTGTCGTGGTCACTTTCCTCCAAACGGCCTATATATTTCGTGGTCGTTTCGTGGTGTTATTTAGCGATTTTTGGTGATGGAGGTGGTTTGGTGATTTGAGAGAAAAGAAAGAGGAAGAAAGAGAAAGAGGTGGAGAAAGTGAGGGAAAAAGAAGAAAGTGGGAGGTTTAACCTCCCATTTTCGGTCTCCGTCAACGCGCCCCGTGCGGTGTTCGTTTTCTCCGTCTTTTAAGTGTTAAATATTTATTTATGCGCGTTTATTATTCTTTTGAAATCACAAATTTTATTATATAATTTACTTAAATTATTTCTTTAAATCGTTAATAGTTTGAAATGTAATATAGTTTGTATAAATTTAATTACTTTTGTTTTTAACTCGTGTAAGCTTTTATCGAGTGATACGAGATAATTACTAATTATTTTAAAAATAGTATTTTGGTCATGATTGCATTATTTTAGTTTATAAACATTTGTTCACCAACTTCCGTATTAATCGAATAGAATTTCATTCTATTTAAATTGCGTACGATTTAATTCCAATCGCGTATTCGTATGTATTCAACAATATATATTTTGATACATTAATCAGCCTATCACAGAACTAATTACATGTATCAATAAACTATTAGGCACTAATCACTAGTCCTAATTTGGCGGGTGTTACATTCTCCCCCTGTTAAAGAAATTTCGTCCCGAAATTAGCTCGATTGCACGGTCGGTGCGTCGTCTGGGAAGAGATGTGGGTATTTCTGTCGCATTTGGTCTTCCCGTTCCCAAGTGAATTCTGGACCACGTCTAGAATTCCACCTGACTTTGACAATGGGAATACGACTCTGTTTTAGTTGTTTGACCTCACGGTCCATGATTTCAGCGGGTTCCTCAACGAAATAAAGTTTTTCATCGATGTGGATCTCGTCAAGGGGTATGATAAGTGTCTCGTCGGACAGACATTTCTTCAAGTTAGAAATGTGAAACGTAGGGTGCACGCTGCTGAGTTCGGAAGGCAGCTGCAATCGATATGCCACGGGGCCAATCCGTTCGAGGATCTCAAAAGGCCCAATGTACCTAGGATTTAATTTCCCGCGTTTACCAAACCGGATTACGCCTTTCCAGGGCGATACTTTTAAGAGTACTCGATCCCCAACTTGGAACTCGAGTGGCTTGCGTCTCACGTCAGCATAACTTTTCTGACGATCACGCGCGGCTTTGAGTCGGTTCTGGATTTCGACAATTTTCTCGGTGGTTTCTTGTATGAGTTCAGGACCAGTGAGTTGACTATCTCCCACTTCAGTCCAACAGATCGGGGATCGGCACTTACGACCGTATAGTGCCTCAAAAGGTGCAGCCTTAATGCTGGCGTGATAGCTGTTGTTGTACGAGAATTCGCACAGCGGTAGGTGTCTTTCCCAATTTGTACCGGAATCAACTACGCAGGCTCGTAGAATATCTTCCAGTGTCTGAATGGTTCTTTCGCTCTGGCCATCGGTTTGAGGGTGGTTCGTGATATCGCGTAAAAAGTCACGTTTTTACTACCGATATCTCTCTCATTCTGGAACGATTCTTGGCATATTAACTCAAAAGCAGCACAAATCAGTAACATTATGCCAAGATGGTAAAAACGAGGTTGCACGATAAAAATCAAGCAAAACGGCCGAGAAACGAAGATTCCACATACGTTTGAAGATTCAAGGCTTAAAAACGAGATTTCAAGACTAAAGAGCCCTCCACCAACATCCATTATTTTCAAGATGTTCGTTTTCAAAATACGAATCCAACAGAAGAAGAATCAACCAAAACGGGTGAAAAATGAAGATTTCGCTCACGCCGGAAGATCCAAATGATCCGTACGCAATATCTAGAGCTAGGGACCTCATTTTAAGGCATATCCTATGTCAAAATCTTCGTTTTTGAATTACGAATCCAACAAAAAAAGAATCGACTCAAACGGGCGTATAACGAAGAAAACACGCACGAATCGAGAAACGAAGCAAAAGATCGCGCAACGGGGCGGGGTGGGGCCCACCGCCGCCGGCCACCAGCCAGCCGCCGCCGGCCACCTGGCTGGCGCCGCCGGCCACCCTTCCCCCGTCCCGGTTTCCGTTTTTGGTAACTTTTGGTACCCGGTGCGGTCACTTTTCGCGTTGTACGGTACAGGTTCGCCTACTTTTCGCGTTGTACACACCATTTTTGGCTAGTCTTTCTAACATGCACCTGAAGACCAACTTATGCTAATGTGAGCTAAAGCTCACCTATAAAAGGAGGCTTTAGGTTCATTTGAAAAACACACCAACATATGCACACTTTCTAGCATATTTCATACTTTCTCACCATCCATTCTTTTCTTTCTTTATTGTAATACTTCCTTGGTTAATTAGACTAGCTAATTAACTAGTCGAGGAAGACTTGTACGGAGGTGCTCCGGGACGCATTTGTAGCTACGAGTTATTGTATTTCTGTATCAGGTTTTAATCTATCTTTCATATTTAATTATGTTCGTTCTTTCTTTAATAAATTTAAATATGTATGTTAGAATTGCCATGATTAGCTAAATAACTCAATTGTCTGCTATGATAGTCGTTTAGGAGAGATGTAAATATGTGATTATATTGTATGCTATGAGATTGCGGGTGTTGTGTATTATGAATAGATGTAGGAATCAAATCTTTATCGTTTATCTACCCAACTCATGTTGTGACTAAAACCTTATCCAAAAATGAACGTAGCTAACTCATAGGGTATAGGTCACTTAGTTATACTATGTTTGATTGAATCATTGAGCTCGGCATGGCCGGTGTTCTCTAGACCAAATCAGGATCCAAGAGACACGGAATATGGGAATAGAGGTAGATTGAGATTTAATTCAGACAGACGGTATTTTTGAGACAACTTTCGGAATATCCTCGATTTAATTAATACATTTGTATGCTTAGGTTTAACTATTGTCTTGATTGTCTTATTGCATGTTCTTGTTTGATTGTTGCCTTAGGATTATCGTACTAGTAAAATACACCTAGCCTTAATTATTGTGAAATAACATGACGGCCCCTATTCAACTGTTCTTCGATATAGTACTGGAAATGCTTATGGCAAAGTACAAACGTATGGAAGTCGAGAACGACCGAAGGTAGTTGGGTTATGGATCAATTAACAAACGTATTACTTAAGTTTCTAATTGTAATATAAACCACTCCTGTCTTGTTGCATACTTGAGTAATGTTGATAATTCATACGAATAAGTGATGACATCTTATCTGACCGCTTAGACCAGTTCTTCCAACTTATTCCGACAAGGGTAAAACCTGTTTACAAGATTGTTTATTCAGCAAACTGTGCCATGATTCGGACGTCTATGATGACCGAGATTGGGGAATAGGATTCGAGATTAACTGTCAGATAATATGGACATGCATTTGAGAGAACTTTCGGTGTATGTTTTAATATATTCTGCAACCCACGTGACATTCTATTTGCCTGATTGTGGACACTTCCGCGTTAGCCCGATAGTAGGATTGTAGCAATAACTCACATTAACTTATGACTTATCCTCATTAGAACTCTTCACACTTTATTATCACCTGAACCACTTCATAGTAGACAATCGCTTTAACTGCTGAACGCCCGAAGTAACCTCCATTTCTAATTTAATTTAGTTTAGAAAATTCAAAACCCAAACCAACCCTCTTTCGCCCTAGCTAAATTCATAAAAGTCTCTAAATTCTCCTAGTTTCAATTCGTCGCGCTTTGAAGAACGATCCTAGGTCATACTTATCCTTGCTAGCCTTTAGATTAGCAATAGTAGTAACCCTAGTCCCCAGCCTTATAAATTAAAAACCCACTGCTGATGCCCGGATAGTCATTGTTAACGACACCGACCTATTCGGGCGCCAACAAGTTTTTGGCGCCGTTGCCGGGGAATGTCGGAGACCGATTTTAGGAAGTTATTGACTTTAGTATTTAGCGATACTTTTGAAAGATTAACATCAATCAAAAGTTACTTTTTGCATTTAGGATTAGTTTAGGATTAGAATAGTTTTACTTAACCACTTTTCATCAACCATGTCAACACCTTACCCTGATTGGACCCAGCTTTTGGCTGTTCCTTCACCTATTAAACGCTTACCTTCCTCAAAACAACTTTTACCACTTTTTATTCTTGAACAAAATCTTGTAAACAAAAGGAATGACGAGTTTCAAGACAACATTGATGCCATGATAAAAATTTCCAACAAATTAATTTCTAACATGGAGTCTATTTTGGAAAACTTGAACTTTATTGAGGAAAGTACGTCGGCAACTACCATTCAACCCAATGATGTGTTAATCGTCACAAGGGGAGGAAAAATAACCAAAGTTGATCCACCACCACCAGATAACACGCCCGAAAACACTTCTTCGCCCACACCTACACCAAGTGAACATGTGTCCATTGACATCCCTGTCACAACACCTGACCCATCACCAACCAAAACTCCGGATAATGTACCTCGCACGAGAATACCTTATCCTGGTAGACTTAAAAAGGAAAAGCAAGAAGCCCAATTCGGTAAATATCTGGAAATGTTTAAAAGCTTGCACTTGAATGTTTGATTATTAGATGCTTTAGTAGAAATGCCCACATGTGCCAAATTCTTTAAAGAACTTCTTTCAAACAAAGAAAAACTTAGGCAAATAGTTAGTTTACCCTTAGATGCTGAATGCTCTTTAATTGTACAACATGGTCTTTCACCTAAGTTAGGAGACACTGGACGTTTTACAATACCTTGTTTTCTCCAAGATATCCAAATTAGTAATGCTTTAGCTGACCTAGGTGCTAGTGTTAATCTTATGCCTTATTCCCTCTATAAGAAATTAGGATTAAATAACCTACTGCCTACTCGTATGACCATTCAATTAGCTGACAGATCAGTTAAACTCCCTCAAGGAATTGCTGAAGATGTCATTGTCAAGGTCGATAAATTCGTCTTTCCAGTAGACTTCATCATCATGGATATAGAGGAAGACACCCACATCCCACTCATCCTTGGCAGACCGTTCTTAAATACTGCCAAGGCCGTAATCGACGTAAACGAAAAATCTTTAAAACTAAGAGTCGGGAAAGAGGAGGTCACCTTTAATGTCGATCGATTAATGAAGCAACCCCTGGAAGAAGACCTTGGTTTGTGCAATACTATGCAGGACATCTTTGATGAACATCTCCACGAAGTATTGGCATTATCCAACCAGAACCCGATACCTACCACAGTAGTCACCGTTCGAAGATTATATGACGAGGATCCTGGGCTGCAGTCCGCAATCACTTCGCCAGCAAATTCTGAAGAACTTCTATTTCCCTTGTTTGAAAAGAAGCTATCTTGCACCAATGGCAAAACGATAGCCGTCCCATTGGGATGCGGTACACCGATACCTTGGCTAAAAAGAGATACATCCACACTCGATGCCCCGAATCCAGCTCCTTCAATTAAAGAAATCCTGGATTCCTTCAAGGGAATGAGTATTGAGTCACCACCAGTTGAATCTCAATTAATCAACCAACCCGAACCTCTATCATTTCCAAACCCTGAATTAACCATAAACCAATCCTCAACCGCTCAATTTCAAGAATTCCAATTCACCGACGGACGGAGAAATTATTCTCACCCGAAATGACGAAGTGTCCTCATCATCAGTCAACAAATACGAGCTAAAAACGAACGAATTTTCAAACCAAACCGAATGGGTCGAAATAACATCAATCTCTACATCCGAACCTGAAATAGACGAGGCACCCTTCCAAGCTGAATATGAGAAGCTGAATAGAGACGAAATAGCTAGAATGAAGCTGTCTATTGAGGAACCACCAAACTTGGAATTAAAAGAATTACCACCTCACCTTGAATACGCTTACCTCCAAGGAACCTCCCAACTCCCGGTGATAATCTCAAAGGAGTTGAAACCAAAAGAGAAAGCCCAGCTAGTTGATGTGTTGAAATCACACAAAAAGGCAATCGCATGGAAAATTTCTGACATACAAGGAATTAGTCCTAACTATTGCACGCATAAGATCCTGATGGAGAACGATTTCAAACCATCCGTTCAAAGGCAGAGACGAGTAAACCCTAAAATTCAAGACGTAGTGAAACAAGAGGTTATCAAACTCTTGGATGCTGGACTAATATACCAAATTTCTGACTCACCATGGGTTAGCCATGTTCAAGTCGTCCCGAAGAAAGGAGGAATGACGGTCATTACAAACGAAGAAAATGAGCTCATACCAACTCGGACCGTCACCGGTTGGAGGGTTTGTATTGACTACCGAAAGTTAAACGAAGCAACTCGCAAGGATCACTTTCCACTTCCGTTCATTGACCAAATGCTCGAGAGGCTATCGGGAAACGAATTCTACTGTTTCCTTGATGGATTCTCCGGTTACTTCCAAATTCCGCTCGATCCAAAAGACCAGGAGAAGACAACGTTTACATGCCCGTATGGAACGTTCGCATATCGACGAATGCCATTTGGATTATGCAATGCACCTGCAACATTTCAAAGATGCATGGTTGCAATTTTCTATGACATGATCGAACAATGCATGGAAGTCTTCATGGATGACTTCTCAGTCTTTGGAGACTCTTTTGCATCTTGTTTATCCAACCTCGATAGGATGCTCGCCAAGTGGGAAGAATCGAATCTCGTTTTGAATTGGGAAAAATGTCACTTTATGGTAAAGGAAGGAATAGTCTTAGGACATAGAATATCAAAGTCAGGAATCGAAGTAGACAAAGCCAAAGTCGAAACTATTGCGAAACTCCCACCACCCACCAACGTTAAAGCCATTCGAAGTTTCCTAGGTCACGCTGGGTTCTACCGTCGTTTTATCAAGGACTTCTCCAAGATCTCTCGACCTATCTCCCACCTTTTAGGAAAAGACATCAAATTCGCATTCGACGAAAGTTGTATGAAAGCCTTTGACTACCTAAAGAAAGAGCTAACTAATGCACCGATCATGGTCGCTCCGGACTGGAGCCTTCCATTTGAAATCATGTGCGATGCAAGCCATTTCGCTGTAGGAGCAGTTCTCGGGCAAAGGAAGGATAACCACTTTCGACCAATCTACTATGCTAGCAAAACTCTCACAGATGCTCAAGAAAATTATACAACCACCGAGAAGGAGCTGCTAGCTGTAGTATTCGCCTTTGATAAATTTTGATCTTACCTGATATTGTCAAAGACAATAGTGTCCACGGATCACTCAGCTCTGAAATACCTCTTCAAAAAGCAAGACGCAAAACCAAGACTGTTACGATGGATTCTACTCCTACAAGAATTTGACATTGAAATAAAAGATAAAAAGGGAGCCGAGAATGTCGCTGCAGACCATCTGAGTCGACTTGAAAATCCATCAATGGAACAACTTGCAGAAGGGGACATCAAAGATCGATTTCCAGAAGAGCAGTTAATGAGTTTAGGAGGACAATTGCAAGGATCACAATTTACGGATGATCCTTGGTTTGCAGACATTGCCAATTTCGTAGTTAGAGGAATCACAAGAAAAGGAATGCCGTCATCACAAAGACAAAGGTTCTTCCGCAATGTCAAGCACTACTTTTGGGATGATCCATATTTGTTTAAGGTCTGTCCCGACCAGATTATAAGAAGATGTGTCAGCGGAAAGGAAGCCGAACACATTCTTTATCAAAGCCATCATGGACCCACCGGAGGACACCACGCTGCCAACTTGACAGCAAAGAAAGTATACGACTCAGGATTCTACTGGCCAACTATTTTCAGAGACGCACAAGGCTTGGTGAAACGCTGCGATATTTGCCAAAGGTTTGGAAATATCACAACGCGTAACGAAATGCCGTTAACGAATATCTAAGCATGTGAAATATTTGATATATGGGGATTAGATTTCATGGGACCATTTCCGAAATCTTACGGAAAAGAATACATTCTAGTAGCTGTCGATTACGTGTCAAGATGGGCAGAAGCTCAAGCCATTCCAACAAATGACTCAAGAGTAGTGACCAAGTTCTTAAAGCAGCTGTAATGTCGGTTTGGAACACCTCGGGCGATCATCAGTGATCGAGGCACGCACTTTTGCAATACTCAGTTTATGAAATTATTGCAACAGTATGGTGTTACTCACAAGACCTCTATGGCCTACCACCCACAGACGAATGGGCAAGCAGAAATTACAAACCGAGCACTAAAAAGAATCTTGGAACGAACAGTAGGTCAACACAAGGAAAGATGGGTAGATAAGCTAGATGATGCTTTATGGGCATTCCGGACAGCCTACAAAACACCCTTAGGAACAACTCCCTATAGGCTCGTGTACGGTAAAGCATGTCATCTCCCGATTGAACTCGAATACAAAGCTTACTGGGCATTGAAGAACTGTAGTTTAGATCCTACGATAACGGGAACACACCGGAGAATGCAACTGAATGAACTAGCAGAGTTAAGGGATCAAGCTTATGAAAGTTCTTACAAATTTAAGGAAAAAACCAAACTGCTCCACGATTCCAAGCTCCGCCCCACACGCTTCAATCCAGGTGATAAAGTTCTACTCTTTAACTCTCGATTTAAAAAGTTTTCTGGTAAGTTTAAAACACGGTGGAGCGGCCCTTTTACAATCTCTAAAGTATTTCCTTATGGTGCCATAGAACTCGAGGCTCCAGATGGAAATTTCAAAGTAAACGGTCACCGATTAAAACACTACGTAGAAGACTTTCCCTCAACTGAGGAAGTCTACAACTACGAATCATCTTAATATATTAGTAGTTATCAAAGTGTCAAGCTACGAGACTCGATAAACAAAGCGCTCTTGGGAGGCACCCCAAGCCTATCTTATGTTTTCAGCATTAATTTTATCTTTCTGTTGTGTTTAAACTAATCCAATTTTCTATGCAGTACCTCATAAAGGACTAATGATTTTAGACCATTAACCTTCTATATTTTGGAGGATGAGTTCGCAGTCAGACAGAGCACGAGCCCCCAGACAGAGATGCTCGCACACCATGCACCACTCCCGGAGTTCATCACCGGGTAGTAGCATGAGGACCGTCAGAGGATCCCAGTCACCACCTCCTAGTTTGGATGAGATCTCGGCAGACTTGGTGGAGGTGCACGTTCAGGAGTCATTCCTGTTACATCCCATCCAGGCCAGGTTACCTTCATCTCACCAACCAGCGGGACAGACCGCAGGGACCTCCAGAGTACCCATCTTTGAGCATGGAATTACTACTACGGATCCTGCTGTCACTTGGTCTATACTGAGAGCCCTTGAGGTCCAGCACACCGCCATCTCTGAGATCCACACTACTTTAGGATTTACCTCTACACCTGTGTGCCCCTTTCAGATGGGACCTGATCCCGCTCCGCACATTCCACCATGGGATTTATTCCCATCTTGGAGCTTGACTGCGCAGGACTACCTCACTTTTATGGTCCCACTAGAGGAGGAGACTGCTGCACTGGACGCTTGGATCCAGGATCCAGAGGATGGTGCTGCACCTCCTGTCTATACCATCGAGGAGTCAGCATCTCCTACATCGATCGTGGAAAACACGATCTTTATGGATGATGACTTCACCGACTGGGAGGCGCTCTATGCTGACACTGATTAGCTACTTTTAGTTATTATTATTTATGTTTAGTATTAACTCGTATTAACATTTGTGTCTTATGAAGGATGTGTACTATGCAGAATTGAAAATAGAATTTGCGGAACAAGTTCATTCTTAATGAGCCTAGTCCATCTCCAGCAAATTCACATACACTTGAACCTGGTCCTTTAAATCCAGTGGCATCACACGTAGCGCAAGGACGTATCTTTTCTAACCTTACTTTGCTTGAACCACACAAAAATTTTAAGAAAAACTCTAAGTGTGGGATTATTACCCACAAATGGAGAATAACTCTGAAAATATTGATCCGTATTAAAACTCTAAGTGTGGGATTAACCTAACTTAGAGAACATTAGGGACAATGTTCTTTTAAGTGTGGGATGGCAGTAGTATTCACTACTGTATTGCAACATAAACTTTTACTACTGTATTGCAACATAAACTTTTGATAAAACTTTCAGCAAAATTTTCAAAAATTTCTCATGGAAAGCCCAAAAGGGTATTTTCGGTCAACAAAAATCCGAATGGGTCGGCGAATCGACCACGACAGGTAAAACTCTTGGGTAAACTTCCAAACCAAGTTTCAAACAAGCAATCGCATGACTAGGCACAAAACCACCAAATATTAGTAAGGAATCTCGAGCCATACAAAAGCATTCACCTTAATGCTTCACCTTTTCATTTGTGAGTGTGCCAATGTATGCCTTCTTAAGTTAGAACTTGTTCGAAGAATGCATTTCGAAATTACAAAAATGAGCGTCATACGTGACGAAGGTGCAATTAGAGGATCTTGACATTCACTAGGATAGAACCCTCTCGTGAAACCCCCATTTTCAAGACTAACCCTGCCAATGTCCATTTTCGGCATTGAAGATCATTTAGAAAACCTATTGAGCCCTAGCCTTTTCGTTTCAAATACTCACTTCAAAACCAACCCTTCTTTTTTTTACATCTCTTGGCCATAGCCTAAGTTTCTGTTCTGTCAGCAAAACCACCGCAAGGGACAAAGTTCTAAAAGGAATCCCGAGAAAGAACATCATCCGTAAAAGGACTCCAAAGAAAGCACAAACAAAGCTGCCAAAGAAAGCAAAGAGCTACAAAACCCAAGGATCATTTAAAGCCGAGGGAAATGTTATTCAAAGAAGAAAAAGTTACGAAAAGAAGGCTCTCAGAAAGAGAAATTCCAGAAAGAGGTACTATCTAAAAACGTCAAAGACAAATCATCACAGACAACTCTTAGGCTATATAAAACTTCGACTCAAACCACCCACCAAAGTCCTTATCCAATACACCATCTTCGCCCTCTTACGAATGTCTAGGGATAATTTGCACCGTTCTCATTCAGGTATTATAGATTTGATTCTCGATCAAGCTTATGAAAACGGAAGAGCTACATGACTTGCCCTGAGTGATTTATGACAACGGAAGAGCCACATGATGACCGCGACGTTTGGAATGACGTCGCTAAGTATAGCATTCGTAATTTAATGCGACGTTACGTATTATGTCGCTATATGCGACGTTAGTTCGGTTTGCGACGTTAAGGTCTACGTCGCTATATGCGACGTTCGCAAGTCAATGCGACGTTGGGGATGACGTCGCTATATGCGACGTTGTGAGGTGTTTAGCGACGTTGTAACTGACGTCGCAATCGGGCCAAGCCAGATGCGACGTCGGCGACTGATATGGTTCCGGTGGCCGGAAAATCGGCAAAACGACTTCCGTTTGGTCCAAATCTTTTACCCAACCCATTTTTGGATATTTTAAGCATATATAAACCATAAAACGTAAAAATGAGTGAAAACGGAGAGTTTCGGGTTTTGTCGGAAACTTACAAAATGCCGAAATGAAAATCCGGAAAGATAGGAATGTAGATCGTGGTGTCGTGGTCACTTTCCTCCAAACGGCCTATATATTTCGTGGTCGTTTCGTGGTGTTATTTAGCGATTTTTGGTGATGGAGGTGGTTTGGTGATTTGAGAGAAAAGAAAGAGGAAGAAAGAGAAAGAGGTGGAGAAAGTGAGGGAAAAAGAAGAAAGTGGGAGGTTTAACCTCCCATTTTCGGTCTCCGTCAACGCGCCCCGTGCGGTGTTCGTTTTCTCCGTCTTTTAAGTGTTAAATATTTATTTATGCGCGTTTATTATTCTTATGAAATCACAAATTTTATTATATAATTTACTTAAATTATTTCTTTAAATCGTTAATAGTTTGAAATGTAATATAGTTTGTATAAATTTAATTACTTTTGTTTTTAAATCGTGTAAGCTTTTATCGAGTGATACGAGATAATTACTAATTATTATAAAATAGCATTTTGGTCATGATTGCGTTATTTTAGTTTATAAACATTTGTTCACCAACGTCCGTATTAATCGAATAGAATTTCATTCTATTTAAATTGCGTACGATTTAAGTCCAATCGCGTATTCGTATGTATTCAACAATATATATTTTGATACATTAATCAGCCTATCACAGAACTAATTACATGTATCAATAAACGATTAGGCACTAATCACTAGTCCTAATTTGGCGGGTGTTACATTCTCCCCCTGTTAAAGAAATTTCGTCCCGAAATTAGCTCGATTGCACGGTCGGTGCGTCGTCTGGGAAGAGATGTGGGTATTTCTGTCGCATTTGGTCTTCCCGTTCCCAAGTGAATTCTGGACCACGTCTAGAATTCCACCTGACTTTGACAATGGGAATACGACTCTGTTTTAGCTGTTTGACCTCACGGTCCATGATTTCAGCGGGTTCCTCAACGAAATAAAGTTTTTCATCGATGCGGATCTCGTCAAGGGGTATGATAAGTGTCTCGTCGGACAGACATTTCTTCAAGTTAGAAATGTGAAACGTAGGGTGCACGCTGCTGAGTTCGGAAGGCAGCTGCAATCGATATGCCACGGGGCCAATCCGTTCGAGGATCTCAAAAGGCCCAATGTACCTAGGATTTAATTTCCCGCGTTTACCAAACCGGATTACGCCTTTCCAGGGCGATACTTTTAAGAGTACTCGATCCCCAACTTGGAACTCGAGTGGCTTGCGTCTCACGTCAGCATAACTTTTCTGACGATCACGCGCGGCTTTGAGTCGGTTCTGGATTTCGACAATTTTCTCGGTGGTTTCTTGTATGAGTTCAGGACCAGTGAGTTGACTATCTCCCACTTCAGTCCAACAGATCGGGGATCGGCACTTACGACCGTATAGTGCCTCAAAAGGTGCAGCCTTAATGCTGGCGTGATAGCTGTTGTTGTACGAGAATTCGCACAGCGGTAGGTGTCTTTCCCAATTTGTACCGGAATCAACTACGCAGGCTCGTAGCATATCTTCCAGTGTCTGAATGGTTCTTTCGCTCTGGCCATCGGTTTGAGGGTGGTTCGTGATATCGCGTAAAAAGTCACGTTTTTACTACCGATATCTCTCTCATTCTGGAACGATTCTTGGCATATTAACTCAAAAGCAGCACAAATCAGTAACATTATGCCAAGATGGTAAAAACGAGGTTGCACGATAAAAATCAAGCAAAACGGCCGAGAAACGAAGATTCCACATACGTTTGAAGATTCAAGGCTTAAAAACGAGATTTCAAGACTAAAGTGCCCTCCACCAACATCCATTATTTTCAAGATGTTCGTTTTCAAAATACGAATCCAACAGAAGAAGAATCAACCAAAACGGGTGAAAAAAGAAGATTTCGCGACAGCCGGAAGATCCAAATGATCCGTACGCAATATCTGGAGCTAGGGACCTCATTTTAGGCATATCTTATGTAAAAATCTTCGTTTTTGAATTACGAATCCAACAAAAAAAGAATCGACTCAAACGGACGTATAACGAAGAAAACACGCACGAATCGAGAAACGAAGCAAAAGATCGCGCAACGGGGCGGGGTGGGGCCCACCGCCGCTGGCCACCCTACCCCCGTCCCGGTTTCCGTTTTTGGTAACTTTTGGTACCCGGTGCGGTCACTTTTCGCGTTGTACGGTACAGGTTCGCCTACTTTTCGCGTTGTACACACCATTTTTGGCTAGTCTTTCTAACATGCACCTCAAGACCAACTTATGCTAATGTGAGCCAAAGCTCACCTATAAAAGGAGGCTTTAGGTTCATTTGAAAAACACACCAACATATGCACACTTTCTAGCATATTTCATACTTTCTCACCATCCATTCTTTTCTTTCTTTATTGTAATACTTCCTTGGTTAATTAGACTAGCTAATTAACTAGTCGAGGAAGACTTGTACGGAGGTGCTCCGGGATGCATTTGTAGCTACGAGTTATTGTATTTCTGTATCAGGTTTTAATCTATCTTTCATATTTAATTATGTTCGTTCTTTCTTTAATAAATTTAAATATGTATGCTAGAATTGCCATGATTAGCTAAATAACTCAATTGTCTGCTATGATAGTCGTTTAGGAGAGATGTAAATATGTGATTATATTGTATGCTATGAGATTGCGGGTGTTGTGTATTATGAATAGATGTAGGAATCAAATCTTTATCGTTTATCTACCCAACTCATGTTGTGACTAAAACCTTATCCAAAAATGAACGTAGCTAACTCATAGGGTATAGGTCACTTAGTTATACTATGTTTGATTGAATCATTGAGCTCGGCATGGCCGGTGTTCTCTAGACCAAATCAGGATCCAAGAGACACGGAATATGGGAATAGAGGTAGATTGAGATTTAATTCAGACAGACGGTATTTTTGAGACAACTTTCGGAATATCCTCGATTTAATTAATACATTTGTATGCTTAGGTTTAACTATTGTCTTGATTGTCTTATTGCATGTTCTTGTTTGATTGTTGCCTTAGGATTATCGTACTAGTAAAATACACCTAGCCTTAATTATTGTGAAATAACATGACGGCCCCTATTCAACTGTTCTTCGATATAGTACTGGAAATGCTTATGGCAAAGTACAAACGTATGGAAGTCGTGAACGACCGAAGGTAGTTGTGTTATGGATCAATTAACAAACGTATTACTTAAGTTTCTAATTGTAATATAAACCACTCCTGTCTTGTTGCATACTTGAGTAATGTTGATAATTCATACGAATAAGTGATGACATCTTATCTGACCGCTTAGACCAGTTCTTCCAACTTATTCCGACAAGGGTAAAACCTGTTTACACGATTGTTTATTCAGCAAACTGTGCCATGATTCGGACGTCTATGATGACCAAGATTGGGGAATAGGATTCGAGATTAACTGTCAGATAATATGGACATGCATTTGAGAGAACTTTCGGTGTATGTTTTAATATATTCTGCAACCCACGTGACATTCTATTTGCCTGATTGTGGACACTTCCGCGTTAGCCCGATAGTAGGATTGTAGCAATAACTCACATTAACTTATGACTTATCCTCATTAGAACTCTTCACACTTTATTATCACCTGAACCACTTCATAGTAGACAATCGCTTTAACTGCTGAACGCCCGAAGTAACCTCCATTTCTAATTTAATTTAGTTTAGAAAATTCAAAACCCAAACCAACCCTCTTTCGCCCTAGCTAAATTCATAAAAGTCTCTAAATTCTCCTAGTTTCAATTCGTCGCGCTTTGAAGAACGATCCTAGGTCATACTTATCCTTGCTAGCCCTTAGATTAGCAATAGTAGTAACCCTAGGCCCCAGCCTTATAAATTAAAAACCCACTGCTGATGCCCGGATAGTCATCGTTAACGACACCGACCTATTCGGGCGCCAACAGTACGCGGTACTCATATCGAGATGTAAGTCCCCTAGTTTTAGGATCGATAACTTCGTTATCTGTAGTATTAAGGTGCGGAATCCCTCAATACGGTGTTATCTTACTAACAACGAATATGTTCGTATTGCGTTTAATAAGACTTAGCTTTAAACGATAAATCGTCAAAACCTAGTCGTAGGTTATGTTTTCTCTGGTTTGCTGGAATCGCAGAATGTGAGAGTATCAAAAGTGTTATGTTTTTCACGATTGAAAAAACATTAAATATGTCGTCTCAACTCGCTGCCGCTGGGCCTGCGAGTTGACTCGACTCGTTCTGCAAGCCCAAGCCCATTATGCTTCGGCTCGTTACGCCTATCTGTGTCTACGAGTTCAGTTCTCATCTCGCTGCTCAACTCGCAGCGACCTGAGTACTCGACTCGCATCAAACGTATATATTTATTTTGTATTTAATTATTCGTCTAACTTAACAAAACAATATGTTTAACGAATATCACTAACAAAACAAATATTCTTTTACAAATCCAAACCAATATACAAACACAATAATAATTACACTAGTCCTATTTCAAGCTAGATCTGTTGTCACAATCTATGTCCCAACAGACTCCCCCTTGACAATAGCTCTAGCGTCTTTATCTTCACGCTTGTCTTTGGTCTTCATTTGTAAATCTTACTGCCAGCGTAAATCTTCATCTTGATACACGTCTTAACCATCATCTGATAATCTCGTCCTAAATCACCCCATGCGTCTGTCGTCAAGATTCTATTTTCATTCAACTTAATCAAATCCTTCTTCGACATGTTCATTAGGTGTCGATGGTCATAGACTCTGAAGATTTCTCTTTCACCACCGTCAACCTCATCATCAGCTTTAACCATAACAGCTTCTCCAGTTCCTGAATCTACATGCCATCTCTTCATATTACCCAGAATATCTTGTGGCATTGTCTTCAGTGGAATCTGCTGTATGCATCTAACAGCTGGATATATCTTCTTCCTTCTTCTTCTTCCTGTTCTTTGACTTCTCTCTTGTAATTTCACAGTTTTTCCCTTTCTTGGCTTAATCTGAACAAACTTATTCGTACCAACCTCATGTCTAATGATTCTTTCAACACGATCAGCATAATCATCACGACTTGGGTTGTTAATCTCTAATCTTGCCAAATCACGTATTTCATAACGTGGTAGAGAACTAAAAACTGCAAGCTTTCTTTCAAAATATTGAACTCCGTCAAACCTTTTGATCGCAAAAAGCTTTAGTTCTGAGTCAAAGTACCAACCAATAATCCCTTTACGTGGTACACGCTTTTTCGTAACATCAACTTCAGAAATTCCAATCTTCTTCTTTTTCTTTGGAAGTTTCCTAAGTACAACAGCAGGATTTTTGGTTTGAACAAGAACTTCTTCTTCTTCATCAGAGGTTGAATCATCAATATCTTCATCTATATCGACAATTGTTGGACCTTGTTCATTTTCAATAACAACTTCTGTCCTAGATGGGCTCACATGGTGTTCATCAATGTTTGCATCTAGATCTACACCCATGTCTTGCACATTCTCAGGTACAGCAGTCCAATCTGTAGGTGGTTGGAATTCTCCATCCTCAAGATCATAATCAATATCTTCATCTATCTCATCAAAAATATCATCTTCCGAATCAGATAGATCAAGCATTTCCATTCCTAGAGAAAAACATAAATACAAATATATTAATAATTCAAATTCTTCATTGATTTCCCTGAACCAATCTAAGAATTTCTTTATTAATTCTTTTGTATATTTTAACCTAACATATAAACGCAATTTACATACAACTTATAAAATCTTTTATTGATTACCCTGAATCAATCCAAAATTTCTTAAGTCTACTTAACAAATATTAATTAATTTTAAATTCTAATGCATTGTGAATAATCACCAAACATTTAAATTTACTATTAATTACCTTATATAATTTCCAAGTGTTAATTGATCTCATTCATTATCAATTTAACCTTTAAATTATATATCATTTGTCTAGTTAATACGAATACATTTTTAACTTGTTAATTACTTATATACCTTACGGTCTTAAGTCCATAATCAAATCTAAAATGCATATGTTATCATAAAATTTTGACCGCCGATATTAATCGGAACACGCCGCTCGACTACTCAATGAGTCGGAAGACTTTTGATCACTATTTTAACTTAACATATATAAAATCAAATAACTTAATAATATCTAATACATTTAACTTGTAATTACAATCTCAAGCTGAATATATTACCAAAATATTAAGTTACAATTATTCTTTACAGATTAATACCAATAATTACTACACTATGCTAATACTAAGCTATCTTACCAGCTTCTGTATCAACCTGTGCAGTCTTATCAGCACTTGTACCAGCACCCGAACCACTAGCACCAGCATCAGACTCCCCCTGAATAGTAGCTTGGTCACCAGTCTTTGAAGGACCAGTCTGCTCACCACTCGGTGCATTGGGATCATCGTCTTTGTCTGAATCTCTCTTCCTCCTTAGCTCATCCTCTTTGCAAGACTCCAGATATACCAATATCTCCCCCTGAGTAGACTGTCCTGAATGCGATCTCAAGACCAGACTCTCTAAAGAAGATAACTTCAGTCTCTGTACGTTGAAGTCCGCAAGCAAAGTCTCATGAGTCTTCATCAACAGATTGTACGATTGACTCTGCTTGAGAATCTGCTGTGAAAGAAGAAGATTGCTCGACACCAACTATGGAATCTGAGAAGTAAGCTTCTCTAAATCCTTTACCCTCGACTCTAAGGATGTAATCCTTTCTGCATCAGTCGTTGGAGTAACAGGTATCGTTCTTGGTCCAGGCGGTGTAAGAGACTCAATATGCCAGTCTCTGGTAAGCGGTGTATGAGGTTGAGACAAAGCTTGCGTAAGCAAACTTGTCGCAAATCTAGCTGTTTTGTTCGTCGGAAAATTAGCTCCATGAACTAGATCAGCAACCTCATGCTGTAAAGTTAAACACAATTAAAATCAGTTATTGTTACAGATTACTCCATCGCATACTCTAATTAATTGCATAACACTCATAGCTATAGAACTTATATCCCATACCTGAAGCGGTAAAGATATCGATTCAGTAACCACCAGTGCATCCATCTCTACCTGTGGTGTATACTGAGCAACTGTATACAGAATTAACTGTCTCAGTTCAACTCCTGATAAACAACAAGTTAAGATTATTTAACTTTTATAAACAATACTAACCTTCTCGAAAAGTAAGCGTTCTCGGACGCTTCATCAAAGGAATCTCAACTTCCTCAGTACCTTCCTCCAGAATATCTTTTCCTTTTCTCTTCCTTTCAAAAGCAGATGGAGGAGGAGAAGGTGTATTATCAGAATTTTCATCTGAAGCCGTCTCACCATCACGACCTCTAGATGATCTAACAGTCTCCTAAAGTTTAAATATATTCAACATTTATGATTAGCGTAAGCTCTATCATACAAGTTCTATATATTTAAGATTAATCAGATATAATACCTCAGTCGGTACAACAACTGATCTATCAAGCTGTATCTGCTCATCCTCAAGTAATATAACTTCGGGATTTGCAGCCTCAGCTTCAGCATCCTGTTCGTGTAATGATATTTATATTTTAAAATCAGAAATAATATCCAATTTACTAAATATCTAATATCAGAATCATTATATAATAATAATATGCATCTATGATTAATAAAACAATCTATCAACTAAGCATCTATATTATTACATAAATAAAAGATTACCTCAGGTGGTGCTAAATAACTCTCAATGTCTTGAAGCAAAGGATTTGTCGCATCATCATTCTGCTCACTAGAACAAAATTGCGATTTCGTTACACAAAAAAAGTGTGACGATATGCATATAGTCACACTTGGTTTTTTAACGTATGTGTGACGAAAGGTCGAGCGACCATAGGGTACATACGGTGACATTAGTGAGTTAGTGGCCGTATCCATTTAAAATCAGTAACCAAACCCATAAAATGTGTGACTAATTAGGTACAAGTTTATTTTGGTTGAATCAGTTTTAGTGACTATAAATACTTTATAGTCACACGAATGGTTTTTGAGAGTAGCTATTGTTCGTCCTTTGGCTACATGAATATATAATAGATGTGGCATTTGCGATTATTTAGTCACACAACGAATGTATTTTTAGGGAATTATTTACATACAATTAAGCAAAAAGTGGCCAAAACTGTTAATGAGTGTGACCATATGATTGGTAAAATCAAGTAAGTGTGTATTTTGTGTGGCCTTTGCGATGATTTAGTCACACAACGATTGTTTTGTTGGTGATTTAGTCACATACAATTAATCATAAAGTGGCAAAAAGTTTTAGTAAGTGTGACCATATACTTTTTAAAGACAAGTAAATGTGTTTATTGTGTGACTATTGTTCATCCAATGGCCATATGATTTTATGTTTGTGTGACGTTTTGTAATATTTAGTCACACAATGCTTTTTTTTTTGGCAATTAGTCACATACAATTAAGCAAAAAGTGACTAAAAGTGTTAATAAGTGTGGCCATATACTTTTTAAAGTAAAATAAATGTGTATTTTGTGTGACAATTGTTCATTCAATGGCCACATGAATTTTATGTTTGTGTAGCGTTTTGATAATATTTAGTCACACAAGGCATGTTTTTTATGGGGATCTAGTCACATATAATTAAGCAATAAGTGGCCAAAAGTTTTAATAAGTGTGACCATATGCTTTTTAAAGACAAATTAATGTGTTTCTTGTGTGACTATTGTGTATCCAATAGCCACATGAATTTTATGTTTGAATGGCATTTTGTAATATTTAGTCACACAAAGCATGTTTTTTTTTTGGGGGATTTAGTCACATACAATTAAGCAAAATATGGCCAAAAGTGATAATAAGTATGACTATATGCTTTTTAAAGTAAAGTAAATGTGTATTTTGTGTGACAATTGTTCATACAATGGCCACATGAATTTTATCTTTATATGACGTTTTGTAATATCTCTACTACAAAAATATCACAAAGGGACCAGTTTTAAATCAAATAGAAACCAGTTTTTCAATAGGTCTCTTTAGATAGAGGTCTCACAGTAAGATAAAAATTTCCAACAAATACAAAATAAACTTGATTTCCCAGCGAACAAAACAAACTATATATACAAACCTAACATATACAGCATATCCATTTTTACATGTACTTTTCTTACAAACTAAACTGTATGTATATATCTATACAAAGTTACAACTTATTCGTCCAGAATGTGAAATACCTATAAAATACTTCAACATGCCATCTAACTTGGAGTGCTCATATGCTTTTTCAATCATTCCAATGGAGCTACATATCTATCTATGAAAAGGAAAAAAAAAAACCATTAGTTACATATGAATACATGTACATAAACCAATTGCAAGACCCAAAATAGTAAGTCAATAGATTAAAAAGTACTTACAATAGCCGGGTAACGAACTTGTACATCTAATACATCACATAGTGTCTCCATCTTCAATCTATAAAACCAACTTGTACATCTAATACATCACAGTGTCAATCGCGGATCCAAAAATTTGTGTTATTTGAGACGAAAAAAATTACAATAAAAACTACAATCTATAACATAATCGAAAAACGATAAGCAAAAACTACACAATTTAATCTAACAAAAAAAAAAACTTGCAACGTATAACTGTAGTAGAATGTCAGCAAAGCAGCACACTTACAGCAGTAAAATGGCAGCAAAACAGCACACTTACACAGTTATAATGGCAGCAAAACAGCAGACACAACAGCAAAATGGCAGCAAAACAGCACACTTACAGCAGCTATATGGGTATGTCTCCAAATGCAATTGATTACATGAAAATCAGTATCTTTTACCATAGTTTCCTGTGCAGTCACCAAAAAGAAAAAAAAAATGGGTCACTTATAAGCATTAGGGATTGTGCAATAATACAAGATCGGCAAAGTCATAGCAATATCGTTATTCATGTTAACAACCAGCCTGTCGCCCTAAAATTCAATCACATCTGGAATGCTTCCAAATACCTCCTAAATAGCTGGAACAATCACCAAACCAGAAATTGAACCTAACACACATACAGTCATAACAGTAATCTACATATTCACAATTGGATCAATTGACATAATACAGTTCTCAGATATTAATTTAACTACTCTCATAATAGATTAAATATCTCTCAACAATAACAGAATATGACAGTTGTGTAAGTGTAACTTGCCCAATATATATATATATATATATATATATATATATATATATATATATATATATATATATATATATATATTGTTTGGGATTTGATAGTATTTGCATTTTCAGAAGTATAAGAAATCTAGCTAGCACAATTTACTTAGAAAACTTTACCTTTGGTCGCATTTATGGAAGCAGAAACCTCTGGTATCCTTGGATGATTATGGGATGTAAATTCACCGATATTTGGTTTACCTGCATGGATAATACTGGTTACAAGCATAGGAATAATTTAAACTCTTTACATATGGAAGTGGCAATTTCAAACCATTTCCTTATGATTGGATCAATTCAGGTTATGTTTCATACTTTCATCTCTATAAGGACATACATATTCGATAGAAACGGGTCGAAAGTGACCACAATTATATATTTTTTATAATACATAAACCTCCTTAACTACTTAGCCTATTAAGTCAAGAGGGCAACACCAACTTTCCTTTGGTTTACCTGGTGAGGATTTCTTTCAAGAATCTATTGTTCTTTAAACCTGAGCTTGCAAGACAGGTCTCGATTACCATGTATATGCATAAGTCCATGATGATCAAAATATAATTTTCCCAAAATAAGATTATAAATGCTTGTGGTGACCTGCCAACAATGCATACACATATATGTAATGTGTAAAACTAAAAAAAAATGTACAGTAAAACAAATAATGATGAGCAACTTTTGTATTCATATACCTTATTCCATTGGAAAACCTCACCATCGTCAAACTCCAAGAATAAGATGAATCTATGAGTTGATATTCAAATACGAAAAACTCAATAAAACGACAATGGTACGGGATATGAAGGGGGGTGTGACTTTGAGTAATCACAAATAGATAATCGGCTAATGAGCTATAGTAAAACGGGTTTAAAGAGATGGTCAATAGATATACTTTTGTTGATTGAAATTGTAATAATGAAATACTTTGTTGTTTGAGTGTTTGACGATTTCAGTTTAAAAGTGATTAGTTGATGCAAATCAGACCTGAGCAACAAGAAACTTGCTGGAAGTTTATAAATTAGGAAACTTTATTATTTGGAGTTTTTAGTTATATAATTAGGATATCTAGCCCTGTATAATCAGGATCCAGTCTTTGTTATTGTTCATTCTGAATTTTATAATCAATCCAAGAACTTGTTTCATTATTATCTTATTGTTCATGAAGTTAAGAAAATTACCATATAACTTGGGTCGGAAAGGTTTCTCCTATTCAAAATGTGATTGTAAATTAAATCCTTACGTGGTCCTACTCATAGTCATTAACTAAAACTGAGTACAATATATCCAAAAACAACCCGTATTGACCCATTACCCAACCCGGTCAACCCACCCATTCGGCCACCTCCAAGGCTCTAATCATGATCAATGAGCACATAGTTGCATCATAACAAAATGACTACTAAATGAAGAGCACATGATAAAAATATAAACTGGACAAAACTATGAGTACTCACAGTGCGTGGTTCAAATTTGTTTAGCTGGAATGGGGATGGACTAACTGCATTGACAGTATAATTGCCACAAATGAGGTCTATCGCATCCTGAAAAATCAAGGAAATATGGAATATTACTAAGGAAAAAAAAATTAACACAACTAGGAAGCTATAAACTGAAGGCCATATTGGTTATATAAAAGCTTGCCTGTCGGACTCCGTCTTGAAAATTATTTAAATAATATCTCGAAAGGGCACTTATCCCATCTTTGATTAATCCGGAAACACTTTTTTCCCCTTATCTGCAAAACATTTGCTAAAAAACATCAGCAGAAGGAAAACAGGAGAATTACGAGTCTCAAAGCTTTAGTTTGAAATTACCTTACAATGTCCCCTTTCAGAGCATTGGTTCCAGAATACTCAAGACTGATCTCGTAACCTTGATTTACCCACACTATCAAAACATTCGCAAAATATTAGAAGGGAATAAAGTTTAGTTACTGAAATGACCACACATGAAAATACAAAGCAGATTGGGCGAATTGGGTAAATTGTCAAAATGGGCAATCTTAGGTATAGGTCAAAATGGTCAGGTCAGGATGATCCAAATCATTTCGCAGATATGTTGAAGTAATTAGTATGTCAAAATATGGTCACATAGATTATACTGTTTCAATAATGATTTAATTTTTGATATAATGATTTAAGATTTTGTTTGGGAATCAAAGATATATTTTGGATAACTTTTAACAGGTTTTCGTTTTAACTGTTTTCTTATTTAATCCGTAAGATGAAAAGTAACCCGAATTAACAAATTTGTAAATACATCATCCGAAATTGCCACTTTCTAGATCTCAAGATCTTCATCTTTTGTAAATGTACAAATGCTTTATGATGAAGTTAGCGCACACATCTGCTTTAATTGTTGATCCAAAGATATCCATGGAAGATAGCTCTGCAACGAGAAAAAATGACACTTTCCCTATTTAAGGGTATGAAGGGACTCAACCTCAAGCAAACAATATTCAACTAGAATAAATTTTTAAGGGGAAGCTGATAATTCAAATTGTTCGATCCTACAGGTAGCAAAATGGACTTGTCCAGCGAGAGCATATATATACAGGTAGCAAAATGGACTTGACAATTCAAATATTCAACTAGAATAAATGTATTGTGCTTCATTGGCACAGAGCATGTATAATACAAAAGTCACCAACAACTTCTCAGGTAGTAATACAAGCATCAAGACATATCATATCATACAACTAAAGTAAAATGAATATTTTCATATCAATCAATATCAATAGTTATAAATAACTCTAGCAATTATATAACAGATACAAAAACAAGCAATTTAAAGTCACACACTGACACACATGCGATTATACGTATTCAAGATAGAATAAAAATATCATCGCAAATTAGGGCTTAAAAATACCTTGCGATTGATCTAAATGATTCAATAAGAATGGAGTAATCCAAAACCTGAAAACTAACAAGTCGGTCATTAGCATATGGAGGTACATGAGGAACATCTTAGTGTTTTGAAGAATTGGTTGGCGGTGTATTTCAAGTAAAGAGAGAATTGGGGGGTTTTTTCAAATTTTTCATGGAAATTAAATTGGGGGGGTTCATATCGCTTCTGCGCTTCATACGAATTCGTTGAGAAAATAACCAAGGGAATCTAAATTTAAGAAAATCCAATTCGTTTTAGTTATTTTTGGGTTTGAGTCCAAAATGGGTATGTTTGGCACAACTAGCTGGTAGCTGGAGCTTGTAGCTGGAGCTGGTAGCTTGTAGCTGGTAGCTGGAACTGATTGCTTGTAGCTGGAGCTGGTGGCTTGTAGCTTTTGGTAATATTTGTGTTTGGCAGAGTAGCTGGAGCTTGTAGCTTATGAATGTAAAATGACATAAAAGGACAAGTATATTAATTTTAAAAAATGATATATAATTACATGGAGGGTATTTATGTAATTTCATTTTCCATAAGCTACAAGCTACTTCCATAAGCTACTTCAAGTAGCTTATGGTTTTGGAGCTTATGGAAACCATAAGCTACTCATAAGCTACTTAGCCAAACAGAGCTTATGAAAACCATAAGCTACAAGCTACAAGCTACAAGCTCCCATAAGCTCATAAAACAAGCGTGCCAAACATAGCCAATATGTATTATAGTATATTCCATTATTAAACTTAACGTATAAAGTTATATATTCTAAAATAATGAATTAATTCTATCCTAAGTTTAATAGTGGCATATATGATATTGGTAATGTCATATATCATATATTCTATTATTAAACTTAGGATAAAGTTATATATTTCAAAATGATGAATTAATTCTATCCAAAAATTTAATAGCGACATGTGTGATATTGATAATGTCATATATTATATATTCCATTATTAAACTTAAGATAATATCATATATTCCAAAATGATAAATTATTTTATCCTAAGTTTAATAGTGGTATATGTGATATGGATAATGTCATATATCATATATTCCATTATTAAACTTAGGATAATGTCATATATTTCAAAATGATGAATTAATCTTATCCAAAAATTTAATAGTTATGTGATATTGATAATATATCCCATTATTAAACTTAAGATAATGTCATCTATTCCAAATGATGAATTAATCTTATCCTAAGTTTAATAGTGGCATATGTGATATTGGTAATGTCATATATCATATATTCCATTATTAAACTTAGGATAATGTCATATATTTTAAAATGATGAATTAATTTTATCCTAAGTTTAATAGTGACATATGTGATATTGGTAATGTCATATATTATATATTCCATTATTAAACTTAGGATAATGTCATATATTCCAAAATGATGAATTAATTTTATTCAAAAATTTAATAGTGGCATATGTGATATTGGAAATGTCATATATCATATATTCCATTATTAAACTTACGATAATGTCATATATTCCAAAATGATGAATTATTATATCCTAAGTTTAATAGTAGCATATGTGATATTGGTAACACTACTACAAAATTGGTCTAATGCAACATTTTAAGGGCAACACTTTTTAAAAGTGTTGCACTTTCTATTATATTATTAATAAATCAACACTTTGACAACAAATGTTGCATATAAAGGTCTAGTGCAACATTTTTCTTAAAGTGTTGCAAATTTAATAAATAAAAAGCAACACTTGCAACATTTTTCTTAAAGTGTTGCAAATTTAAATGAGAAAATGCAACATTCCAAAAAAGTTTTGCATTTGATTTAGTGTAAGATAACACTTGGTGTAAAGGGTTGCAAAATTTATAAAAAGTTATATAAGTGGGATGAACGTATAAGATCATTCATATATTCATATATATACTATTAAACGTTTTTCAAAATATGTACATATTTATTTCTAAAATAGTGTAGTAAAAACATGTCCATCAATGTATATATATACAATAAGTAATATGATTATGATATGATACATAAATCAAATGATTAATACGTTTGTTCTATTATACTCCATTCGTTCCAAAGTAAATGTTTACATTTTCATTTTAATTTGTTCTAAAATAGTGTCAGCTTTTATAAATATCATATTAACTTTACTATTTAACTCTCCATATATTTTTTCTCAAAACTAATATATAGGAGTCTATGCAAAAAGCAATGATAAAAGTGTCATATTCACTACCCGACAATATAATTTCTTAAAATACGTGAAAATTAAAAGTGGATATTTATTTTGGGATGGATCGAGTATAAATTTGGCAAGTAAATGTGCATATGGAACGATGAGGTTTAGAACAAATGTTTAAATAAATTAAAATAGTTGTCATATTCCGACTTTGTAGTAATATGATTAGTTAGAATTTGAAATCACGATGTTACAATTTTTTTACACCTTTTTAATGTAATTTTACATACATATAAATAAATACTCTACACCGCCTCTATGTAATTTATTTGTTTTCTTCATAATTTTGACTAACTAATCTTGTAAGTCAATTCCATTTGTTTGTAGATATATATAATTATATATTGGGCATATTTCTCCTTATATTCTGTGTATCCTAATTGTTATGAGTTGGTTGATGTTGATTAACAATCTCGTCACCGATATGTCTATTTAGTCATGTAAGATTGCATCGATGTAAGTCTTGCTTAAATATAAAACAATTAGTTTGAAATTACTGAAAGTTTTTGTTGCATTTTTTTAATTTTCAACCATAGTTAAATGTTGAATTTCAATTAACGATGCAGGAAGTCAGCTAGAATGGAACATGAATGCCAATTTTACAAGGGAATTCTAGGATATATCAGTACCCAATTGGAACCGGTGAATTTGTTTAGTTTGCAAATATGTTCCGTTCATTTGCTGTTTTACTTGTCATTTTTTCTTTACATTTTTGTTCTATTGCTTTCTAACAAGAAGATAATAATTAGGTTACTAATAAATGTTTCTGTACATACAATTTTCAGATGAAGGAGAATGGAGAGAAGCCATAGCTTGAGCCAACACATTTGAAAGAGAATATTACTTCTTGAGCAGAAGCGTAGTACTTTATGGTCGATAGCTTATTGTGTTGATTATATTATTTAATTTTGTATTATATGATAGTTATTTTGATATTATGCAAGCTAAATTGTAAGATTACATTGTGATGTTTATCTATGGTATACTATTATATTGCAGTGGAAATGAAATAATACTCTTTTACTAATGTGTTAAATAATAGCCACGTGAATATTTCACGATGTGAATGTTGTGAATATATTGGTCATATATAATCACCTAAAATGTGGTCATAAATATCATTTAGATACACATTTGTGATAAGGTGTGGCTATTATAAATTCATATAGTCACATGATGGTATTAGAAATTAATGTGACTATACACATTAGCTTTTGGCAAGCTAACATACACTAAACTTTAGACATACATATTAGGTTATGTGACCATATGTACCGGATTTTGGCTACACTAAAATCATGTGTGACAAAGTTGACTCTATGATTTAATCACATAAACAATTACCTCATGTGACCATATAAAGTCTCATGAATTAGACACACAAAAACTCAATGTGACTAATATCAAATTTAATCATAATCGTTTTTGCTCATTTTTGCTCATTTTTGCTCTAAATAATAGCCACATGAATATTTAACGACCTGACTGTTGTGAATATATTGGTCACATATAATCACCTAGAGTGTGGCCATAAACATCATTTAGAAACACATTTGTGATATGGTGTGGCTATTATTAATCCATATAGTCATATGTTATGAATATATTGGTCACATTAGCTTTTGGCAAGCTAACACACGTTAAAGTTTAGACACACATAATAGTTATGTGACCATATGTACCAGATTTTTGGCTACACTAAAATCATGTGTGACAAACTCGACTCTATGATTTAGACACAAAACCAATTACCTCATGTGACCATATATAGCATTTGGTCACAGTGTTTCAAATGTGTGACATAGGTTTGTCACATTTTTTATGTATATCGTGACTAATGCTTCCAACTTACTCTTCATTCGTCACACGTTCCAATTCATATGTGGCTAAATAATCAGCCAAAAAATAGTTGTGACCTTTAGCCACATCAATGTTTGAAGGTGTGGCAATACAAATTGCCGAATGGTCACACGATCGGAGTTCATATGTGGCTAACTAATAACTTGAATTTTATTTTGGTACCTTTAGCCACATAAATATTCAAATGTGTAGCCGTTTAATTTCGTCTATGTGTGACCAAATCTCATTTTTGTACTAGTGGCTCCAAAACCTCTTGCACTACTTGTGCAGCAACCTCTTGGTTCACTTGCTGATCAACCTGACCAGCCTGAATAAAAACATCCTCAAGCAGTGCCTGTGGCTCAGGTTGTGCAACCACAGCAGCAGCAGGCTCAGGTACAACAGCAGCAGCAGCAACATCAACACCAACATCATACCAACCATGATTTGGCGGCGTCACATAAGCAGGATCAACAATATAACCAAAGAGATCACGAGTCTCCGGCTTGACATATTCCTCCCGCCGAATAGTCTGCTGAAACATCGCGTTGTATCCTCTGAGCGCGATAGTATCTACACGTAAGTACGGCTCAGGGATAACAATATCCGGAAGATGAGCACGGATAATCATCATACAAAACCTCGGGTAGATCATAAATCTAGATCTAACAGAACCCGATATCTGTCTTACCATCTCGCCAAAAATATAATCACAAAAACTGTATGGTTTATTGTAAACCAGTGACAGTACCGCTGATACAAGAGCAGGGCTCAACTCATCAAAACCGCCCTTCTTCGGTCCAAAAACTGTGACTATAACGTGCCATAAGAATCTCCATTGCCCAATAACGAGTGCCTTGAGGAATTGACGTCCTCTTCTCTCACCAGTATAACCCATGCGACCTAACACACCCTCGATAAAATCACTGGAGTACTCAGTAGGACCATCTTCTTGGTCTACTGTACCCAGATGTAAAATCTGACGAAGGTCAGAAGCAGCAAAAATAATCGGTTGTTGATTTACCGATGCGCGAATAACCGGTGGGTTAACCGATTCATCATACTGAATGTCCGTCCAAAAATCGTTCAGTATAGTCTGAGAGATCTGTGGAGACTCTGTAAGCGTATATCTAATACGTGAACGTGCAAAGAAGGTCAGCACTTGAGCTACTTTGCTAGCTCCCTTTGCTGATAGATCAAGATCCACAAGAATATTGTGACCCTTATCGAATTGTCTCGCCATATCTATACAAGAAACACAAATGACAAAAACAGGTAATGCACGTTAGTAAGTTATAAACTATAATGTTTATGAATCAAAATGATCATCTAACATCTTAGTTCTTAACATATTAAACACATATATAACTTATAACTAATAAGTCGTAAGTCCAATATGTAAAATCCGTTAATTACTTGTTAATAAGAAATCCTCAAGTCGTTAACGTTTTATAAAACCAATATATATATTATACCGCTAACAAAAATTAGGACACGCCACTCGATTACATTGTGAATCGGTAGACTTTCGATATATATATACATACATTGTCATAGGAATCCAAAATATACTAGTTATTACTTAAAAAGTCTTAACTCTTATAAAAACCTTTTTTTTAAAAAAAAAAAATTAGCTAAGTTCTGGACTCGCATAAGACACCTACGTGAATCGAGTTCAACTCGTTTCGCTTATCAACTCGCGATTGGATATGCAGCCAAGTGAACTCGCTAATCATGTCGATCTGCAGGTCAACTCGCTGGTCGATCAGCTAGTCAACTCGCTGCGAGTTGAATCGAAGGTTCAACTCGTTCGATGAACAGCCGTCGCGAGTTTAAACTTAAAATCGATGATTTTGTTAGTTTTAACATGATCAAACGATATATTTACGTTTATTAAGGTTCGTTTAACATTAATCCTAAGGATTCATGTTCTAACAAACCGTTAATCTACGTGAATCGATCAAACTTTAAACCGAAACCCTAAGTTTATAAAAACTTCGATTTCTCGTTAATTAGACGGTGAAATCCGTTGTATTTTACCTCAATATGTTCGCAATCTAAAGGTGAATAAAATCTACGGATCAAAAACTCGTTCTTCGTATTTGTAAAATCGAAATCAAACGAAAACTACTTTTCGCCTCGTTTAGCCTGAAAGCGGATTCGCCAAGTTGAAGTGAACTCGCGAATGCTGTGGATCCGGTGATCTATTGACTCGTTTGACCTCCTGTTTTATACTCTGTATCCGATTCGCGAGATGTGATGCGGATCCGCAAGTTGATGTCAACTCGCAGAAATACATAAAAACGCGAATTTAATTCTAAGTATAAATAAAAACCCGATATTTTACAAGTCTAAATTATGATTAATTTTCACTTGTATTTGTCACGTTGTTCAACTCAAAAATATACAGTATAATTTAATTCCGAAGGGTAAATTCAGATAAACACAAAAATTAAAAACAAATAAAAATAAGATAAAAATACAACTATATAAACTTTGGTATCAAGTACCATTTTATTAATCACTTGAAACAAAGTAAATATACAAAGTAAATAAGATTTTATCTGCTTAGGGATCATATTAGTAAGAATAAGCAATTAATTATATATTAAAAAGTCTAAGCAGATTGGTAGTATACATACCTCATGAAATTCAAATAAATTACTATAAAATTACAACTAAATTCATCATTGATATATTTATATTTATAAAACTATATCTTAGGTACCTTTATCCACATAGCATAATTAATAAATGCATTACTCATATAAAGTGAATATTTTATTATAGACAGTTCAAGACGATTACCGGTATTATGATCCACATAAACAAATTACACTCAATTTTCTAAGCAAACACTTTATTGTTAGTATGAATATTATCAAGTGCTTCCTATTATATGACATACTGAAGAATTCAAGTAAAACACATAACACTGCATCATTAAATTTCAAGGTAGCGGTTACTAAATGATGTATCTTTTCGAAACATATAACATACACTTGAAAAATTTTTTTTTTTTTTTTTTTTTTTTAAGGTTAGACAAATATCAAACATACTTTGAATATGCTATGTTATCTAAGTCTGTACGTAGTACAACAGAAGATCCCTTCTAGCATAATTTAAAATATATTTGAGAATATTAATTTAATTAAAGGTTTCAGTTCTGTACTTAGTACAACAAAGTTACCAGTAATTAAGTTAATACTCATATTGCTACTATTTGTCAATTCAAATTAATAAGTATGATAACAGTGTATAGTAATACCATCATTCAACATTTAAGACTTAATGTCATACATCATAGAATAGTAACACAAAATAATAAGCAAGTAGTTAATTTACTTCTTAAAGCTTAGAAAATTTCATATAATTTGCCTACCAGTATATCATATGATGAAGCCATCTAAAGTTTTAATAGAAATAAACAAATTATAACTAGTGGATATAGGTGTATAATCAAATAAATATAAACACATACCTGATAGAACCGCTGTAGTTCTAAAGCAACTTTATTTGAACCTACTACCATATCATACTTAGGACTTAAGCTTATTATTGTGAAGCTTATTCTCCTAATGTACTATCATTTCCCTTAGTTTTTGCAAATAAAAACTTAAATGAAGGCGATTCCCCTTAGGTAACAAGCAAATAAATGCTATACGCCTATTTTTTTTTTTTTTTTTTTTTTTTTTTATGAACACAGAAATACTAACTATTACAAAAATACCCTTGGAAGACTAATCACTCTGGATTTCTCATTCCGTTTAGTTGAACCAACGTCTCAAATCTTGCTCTGTCGAACGCCTTTGTGTACAAGTCTGCTAAGTTTTCCAATGATGGAACCTTAACTAACTTTATCAACTTTTTCTCAGCACAATCTCTAATAAAATGATGTCGAATATCAATATGCTTAGTTTTACTGTGCTTCACAGGATTATTGGTGATCGACATAGTAGATTCATTATCAATCATCATAGGAGTATTGGTTATATTTAACCCGTAATCCCGCAGTTGCTGTTGAATCCAAAGTACTTGCGAGCAACAGCTACCAGCTGCAACATACTCAGCTTCACATGTAGAAATGGCTACCGAGGTTTGCTTCTTGCACTGCCAGGATACTAATCTACCTCCTAGGAATTGACATCCTCCGGTCGTAGATTTCCTATTCTGATTGCATCCTCCATAATCCGAATCAGTATAAGCTACGAGATCTAAGTCTCCATCAATCGGATACCAAAGACCCAGCTTAGGTTTCCCTTTGAGGTAACGAAAGATTCGTTTAACAGCTTGCATGTGTGACTCTTTCGGATTAGCCTGATATCTTGCGCATAAACAAACAGCAAACATTATGTCAGGCCTAGAGGCTGTAAGATACATTAGTGATCCGATCATGGCTCTATAAAGAGTTGGATCCACATCGCTATCACTCGATGTATCTGGACCTAGTCCATGATTGACTGGAATTGGAGTATTGTAGACCTTACTTTCATCCATCTTGAAGCGTTCTAATAGCTCATATGTATATTTAGATTGATGAATAAAGAATCCATCCTTCTTTTGATCAACTTGTAATCCTAAGAAGAAATTCAACTCTCCCATTGCAGACATTTCAAACCTTTTTCTCATGACTTTCTCAAATTCTTGACACATCTTTTCATCAGACGATCCAAAGATAATGTCATCAACATAAACTTGCACGAGAAGAAAGTCTTTCTTTTTCCACATCACAAACAGTGTACTATCAATCGATCATCTTGTAAATCCATTCTCAAGTAGATACGTTGATAGTGTTCCATACCATGCCCTAGGTGCTTGATGTAATCCATATAGAGCCTTATTCAAACGATATACTCTATCTGGATACTCAGGATCAGCAAACCCTGGCGGTTGTGAAACATACACCAATTCTTCTACTTTGCCATACAAAAAGGCACTCTTAACATCCAACTGATACACTTTTATACCAAAATAAGATGCAAATGCTAAGAATACTCTAATTGCTTCTAGCCTAGCAACTGGTGCAAACACTTCGTTGTAGTCAATACCTTCTTGTTGATTAAAACCTTGAACTACCAGACGAGCTTTATTGCGAGTAACGATTCCTTTATCATCTCTCTTGCACTTAAATACCCATCTAGTTCCAATTGAATATTCTCCCTTTGGTAGGTCAACCAACTCCCATACTTGTAATTTAGAGAACTGAGATAGTTCTTCCTGCATTGCTTCTACCCACGAACTTTCTTTTAAAGCCATTTGAACATTTTTCGGCTCGACTTGTGAGATAAAGCATGAATATAGACATTGATTAGGAATCCCTGTCTCTTTCAATGCAGTATACAAGCTTTGGTATTCCGAATTCTCAGACGTACTAGTTCTGGATTGATGCCTAGTTTGAACCGAAGTATTAATATCACCGATGATGTTTTCAACGGGATGATTCTTACTCGTTCTAGTTGTAGTAACTGGTTCAACCGGTATCTTATCTTCTAAATTAGTACCAATCTCTTCCAAATCAGGTACATCTTCCGTACGTGCCGAAGATATCCTTAAATGTTTCAAAGGAGTAAGTATATCATCAAACTTTGTAGAAAGATCATCAGGATCTTCTGTTTCTTGAGACTTATCCTCTGAAGGTTGTTGTGACTCACTTGTGGAAGCTTTATCTGAGTCAACATTAGTCTTGATTCCAGACTGCTTAACACTTGATGTTGAAGTGGGACCAATATTCTCATCTTCAAACAATAAATGTTCAGCTATCTCTGAATCACTGACATAGTCACTAATAGGAACTTTAAATGATGCAAAAAGATCAGAATAATCAAATTGCCAATCTAAGCCCTTATGAACATCAGGTGAGTAGCTCGTAACCTCAATATTATAAACTACCTCCAAACGTCCTGTGACTTTATTAAAGACTCTCTTGTTTGGCTAATTGGGCATGTAACCTAGGAAAAATCCTTCGTCAGCCTTCTCACCAAATTTAGCTTGATGTCCAGTCTTTAATATGGTGCATGAGACTCCAAAGGGTTCAAACCCTTTTAAGTTAGGTTTCTTATTGTTCAAAAGCTCATAACAAGTCTTGTTATGTCTCTTAACCGTAAGAACTCTATTAAGAACATAACATGCTGTATTTACTGCTTCTGCCCAAAAGATGACCTGAAGCTTTGAATCAGCAAGCATTGTTCTTGCAGCTTCAATCAACGTCCTATTTTTCCTTTCAGCAACACCATTCTGTTGAGGTTCATAAGGTGCACTGAATTGATGTAATATCCCTTTGCTTAAGCAATAGATATTCAACGTTGAATTCTTGAACTCTGTTCCATTGTCACTACGAATACGCTTCACTCTCTTTTTATAGACATTCTCTACTAGATCAAAGAACTCAATTAGAATTCCAGGAGTCTCATCCTTTGATCCCAAAAAGAATACCCATGAGAATCTAGAATAATCATCTGTGAAAACCAAACAGTACCATTTGCCACCTAGACTTCTCTTGCTTATAGGGCCAAAGAGATCCATATGTAACAATTCAAATGGCGAAGAGATAGAGTTTTCAGTCTTAGGTCTGTGTGGTTTCTTGTGCTGCTTTCCTTTCATGCAAGGAACACACTTATCCTCAGACTCGAAACGTTTTTGTGGTACACCTAGAACCAAACCATTTTTGGTTATATAATTCATCTTTCTCCAGTTCAGGTGTGCCATTCTCCTATGCCATAATAATGCGTCTGTTTCCGAAGCCTTGGATAATAAACATGTAGACACCATTGAAGAGTTAGGAACACCCATGTTGATAGCATAGATGTCCTTCTTCCTTGGCGCCCTCATCAATATCCATTCATCAGGAATTTTAAAACCTGGCTTCAGGACTAAGGCCTCCTTTTCATTAAAATAAACTGGGTGACCTTTATCACAGACTTGGGAAACACTCACTAGGTTGTGAGTAAGTTCTTCAACATAGTTCACATCCTCAAGAGTCAAAGTTCCATTTGAAACTTTTCCTTTTCCCGAAATTACTCCTCCTTTATCTCCTGCAAAGTTTACTTTTTGCTTGAGACTATCCTTGAAGTCCTTCAGTAGACTTCTTTCTCCGGTCATGTGCCTTGAGCATCCACTGTCTACATACCACCAGCTGTCCTTGTTCACAGCATGCTCCTGCACATAACACAAAATACGATCAGTTATCAAGAGGGACCCAAGCCATTACGGTCTTGGTTTGTCCCTTATCATCAACAAACTTAAGCTCTTTAAAATAACCATCCTTCCCATCAGGAGCTTTGGTTATTTTCGAAGTAGCTTGAGTTTGTGGACGATCAGCCTTAAGAGGTGAGTTTGAGAAGAACCTCTTAGGCACATAATTATGAGCTCTATTATGATAATTATAATTAAACTCATGTGATCGTGAAGTAGTACCACTCTCATAATGACTATGGCCTCTACTTGGAATTCTAAACCTCGACGGAGTCACATCCCTATACTTATGGACAGAATTATCACCTTGAGTATATGGCCGTTTAGGTTTAGGTGGGGAGACACTATGCTTACCATCTCTTTTAAGAATGTTAACAGGTTTATTACCTAAGTTAGGTTTGGCATCTAACCCATCTACAGTCATACTAGAGTTGGTCTGTGTCTTTTCATCCATCACAAGCTTATGTGGTGTTTCAGGCTTTTTGTTAGGACAACACGAAGCCACGTGTCCCTTTTGATGACACTTGAAACATGACATCTGTTTGCGTGGTTTACTCACTTTTGCTTTCTCATCCGGAGTCTTAGGCACTAAAGGTTTAAGCTGTTCCTTATCAACTTTATCATCAGTCTTAGCATCATTAATCACTCCACCCGATACAAACTGTATTTTGGTGAACTGAGAAGCCTTGCTATTACCTAATGATACGTTCTTAATAACATCTTTCTGTGCCTCTGACTGTTCAGGTTTATCAGCTACTGAAATCTCAGGATTAACTTCAGTCATCTCAGAATCTTCAGGAATAGGAGTGTAATTGGCATTAAAAGGCGGGGATACATCATTGTAACCTAACCCAGTCTTGTCCTTTACACTACGTTGAGCATCTAACATTTTATCCATTTGAGATGTCCTATAGTTCTCAAGTTTACGGTTTTGCTCAATTAACCTTAAGTTAAGGTTCACTATTTCCTGATCCTTACTAGCAATTGTCTCATTTAAGTCTTTAATATTCATATAGAGACCATCTATGATCACAGATTTTTCACTTATGGTATCTCTAAGTTTTGTTCTATCCGAAGCATCAGACTTAATTTTATCTTTTAAGACATGTTTATCATCACTTAATCTACGAATATCCATAATGGCTTGATCGAGTTCAGATCTAACAGTCTTATAAGACTCCTTATCCATATTCAATTGAGATGACAAATTGCTATTTGACACAGTTAAGACACTATTCTGAGATTGTAAATCAGTAACTAAGTAACAAACATCAGCAAGATTAAGAATATCTAAACATACCTTCTTCTTGTCAGTTTGTAATTCAGCCATGCGTGCCACGAATTCCTCAGGACTCATATCTGCAACTGAATCCATATATAGCATGTCATCATCACTTGCCTTCACTTCAGACTCAGGCACCTCTACTCTCTGTTCCATATCAGTGGGCATGTAGGAAACTGATCCAGCAGTTGTTTCTTCGATCTCGGCCATCAAGGCTTCCTCAGAATGAGCTTGCCAATCATAAGAGCCATCCAACTGCTTCACCACTAAGGCTTTGGAAGCGAGAGTACTTCCCGAACCTTGTTTTCCTTGTGCTTCTACTTTAGGTCTTTGGCATTCTCTAGCAAAATGACCAATACCCTGACAGTTAAAGCATCTGACCTTGGTTTTGTCAAACCCTGATCTATTGCCCAACACCTTTCTACCAGTTCTCTTGAGGAAATTCTTCACCTTTCTAGATATCAACGCTAGTTGATCTTGAAGCTCCAATTCCTCAAGATAATCAGAATCTATCTGCTCATAATCCTCATCAAACAGAATAGGATCATTGATCTTTCCCTCTATGTAGTTCTCATATGATGCCACAAAGGAAGCAAGAACAGACAGTTGCTGTTCAGCAGATTTCACACTCATCGGCATCTTCTGATGCTCTTGAGGTGACTTCTCAGAATTCTTTCCCTTTGTCTCATCACCAAAGGAGGAAATAAAACACAGATCTTCAGTAATCATTTCTCCATTTTCACTAGTATCACCTACTAACAGTGCAGTGGTCGAACTAGATGACGCAGTCGAAAGACTTGACTTTCCATGATACAACCCAGGGTTCTGAACCTGATCAGAATCACTATCTCTTGACTTCTTGGAGAAATCATAACCTTTCAGCTTGTCAATGACTTGCTCTAAGGTCATAGTAGAATACCTAGTTTCGTTATCCTTAATCATAACGCCATACATTTCCCATTTAGAAGGCAAACCCTCAAGAAACTTGTCGGTTTTAGCTACTTCTTCTTCAACAATTTCATGGTATTCCAATTCACTTAGCAGATGGTAGAAACGCGTGACATAGGCATCAAGATCTTCTCCTTTTAAAGCTTTAAACATAGTAAACTGCTTTTTGAGAAGACTCCTCTTGCCAGCTCTCACTTGTGGACTTCCCTCACCTCTTTTCTCTAGAGCTTCCCAGAGCGTTCTAGCAGTATGAAAAGACTTTAGTTGATGAGCGATCTCTTTAGGAAGACACATCTTTATGCATGAATGTGCTTTATTTTCATTTCTATAAGCTTCCTTCTCTTGATCACTCATGTTCACATAGGTAACAACCACAGTGGCATTCTGAACAGTTTGAGTAGGTGCGGTGTATCCACTCTTGATACACATCCAGATTGACAGGTCATGGAATCTACAGTAAGATTCAAATATATCCTTCCAATTGTAGTAATCTTCGATCCTTAACAACTTAGGTAGAACGTTTGACTTTCCCACCTCGTGGTCCATTTCGATCATTTGACTTAAGTCAGACATCTTAAAAACGTAAAATTAAACTGTTTCAGCGAATTCAGAAAAACTCGACTCGCAAGACTCAGCTCAACTCGCAATCTCAGCTCGACTCGCAGAATTCGTCGATTCGCAAGCCTCAGTTCGGATTGTGAAAGATGTCGATTCGCAAGTGATGTCGATTCGCGAGGGATCTCGGTTCGACTCGCCAGCCTCAGTTCGACTCGCTAGTTCAACTCGGTTCGCAGGCGACGCTGGAACCCTAATCTCGACTCGCGAAACGGCTGTTAAACCCGAAAACGAATTTTTAAGGTATTTTTACGACTGAAACTTAAAATTTCGGCTGTAAACAAACCCTAAAATGTCCAGAGAATGATTTTGATCGTTAGTATTGCAAGAATGCACGTAAAAACGACCCGAATCAAAAAACGCAATAACACTAAAACTTATGAACACACTCGTATTTAGCCCGAAAGCTCTGATACCAGATGTAAGTCCCCTAGTTTTAGGATCGATAACTTCGTTATCTGTAGTATTAAGGTGCGGAATCCCTCAATACGGTGTTATCTTACTAACAACGAATATGTTCGTATTGCGTTTAATAAGACTTAGCTTTAAACGATAAATCGTCAAAACCTAGTCGTAGGTTATGTTTTCTCTGGTTTGCTGGAATCGCAGAATGTGAGAGTATCAAAAGTGTTATGTTTTTCACGATTGAAAAAACATTAAATATGTCGTCTCAACTCGCTGCCGCTGGGCCTGCGAGTTGACTCGACTCGTTCTGCAAGCCCAAGCCCATTATGCTTTGGCTCGTTACGCCTATCTGTGTCTACGAGTTCAGTTCTCATCTCGCTGCTCAACTCGCAGCGACCTGGGTACTCGACTCGCATCAAACGTATATATTTATTTTGTATTTAATTATTCGTCTAACTTAACAAAACAATATGTTTAACGAATATCACTAACAAAACAAATATTCTTTTACAAATCCAAACCAATATACAAACACAATAATAATTACACTAGTCCTATTTCAAGCTAGATCTGTTGTCACAATCTATGTCCCAACACGAGACGGGTACCCAATGCTTTTTGGAGTGATTGCCAGAAACGTGATGTGAAACGAGCATCCCTGTCAGAGATGATCGAGATAGGGACACCATGTTGACAAACGATTTCTTTGATGTAAATTTGTGTGAGGCGTTCCATTTTGTCGGTTTCTTTGATTGCCAAGAAATGAGCCGATTTGGTGAGACGATCGACGATCACCCAAATGGTATCGCAACCGCTTGACGACTTAGGAAGTTTGGTTATGAAATCCATAGCAATCTATTCCCATTTCCATTCAGGAATGTCAGGTTGTTGGAGTAAGCCGGAAGGCTTCTGGTATTCGGCTTTGACTTTTGAACAAGTAAGACACTTGCTGACGTATGTGGCGATTTCAGCTTTCATGTTTGGCCACCAATAGAACTCTTTGATCCCGTGATACATTTTATCAGACCCCGGGTGGATAGAATATTTGGACTTGTGAGCTTCATCCATCACCAAGTCCCGCAGGTTCCCGAAACTAGGCAACCAGATTCGGTTAGAGAAGTACCTAACACCGTTGGGTTTGATCTCGAATTGTTTATCCATGCCTCGTAAAGCCTCATTTTTTACATTATCGGGTTTGAGAGCTTCGAGTTGAGCGGTGAGAATCTGAATATTCAAATCGTTGTGAATGGTCATACTGAGGGCTCGGACTCGAAGTGGTTTTGTTCGTTCCTTACGACTGAGAGCATCGGCAACCACGTTTGCCTTGCCCGGATGATATTTGATCTCACAGTCGTAATCGGTGAGCAACTCGATCCATCGACGTTGCCTCATGTTGAGATCCTTTTGATCGAATATGTGTTGAAGACTTTTGTGGTCGGTGAATACAGTACTTCGGGTACCATAAAGGTAATGTCTCCAGATTTTGAGGGCGAATACCACGACCCCTAACTCGAGGTCGTGGGTTGTATAGTTTTTCTCGTGGACTTTTAGTTGTCGGGAGGCGTAAGCAATGACGTTGTCTCGTTGCATCAACACGCAACCGAGACCTTGGTGAGAAGCATCGCAGTATACCACGAAGTCATCGGTGCCTTCGGGTAAGGACAGAATGGGTGCACTGCAAAGCTTTAGTTTCAACAGCTGAAATGCTGACTCTTGTTTATCAGTCCAATCGAACTTTTTGTCTTTCTGAGTCAGTGTTGTGAGTGGCAAGGCTATTTTTGAGAAGTTCTCGATGAATCGGCGATAATACCCCGCCAATCCCAAGAATTGGCGTACCTCGGTGGGAGTGGTTGGCGCTTGCCAGTCCTTGATGGCCTCGATTTTTGATGGGTCTACATGAATTCCCTGACTATCAATTACGTGTCCAAGGAATTGAACGGTTTTTATCCAGAACTCACACTTAGAGAATTTGGCGTAAAGCTCCTCGTGTCTAAGTAGTTCTAGGATGGTTCTGAGGTGTTGTGCGTGTTCTTGTTCGTTTCGTGAGTATATGAGGATGTCATCGATGAAGACAATGACAAACTTGTCGAGATAAGGTTTGCACACCCGATTCATAAGGTCCATGAATACAGCCGGTGCGTTGGTTAGACCGAATGGCATCACTTGAAATTCGTAATGCCCATAACGGGTTCTGAATGCGGTTTTTGGGATGTCGGCATCGCGTACACGCATTTGATGATAACCTGATCGAAGATCAATCTTTGAATAACAGCTTGATCCTTGAAGTTGATAGAACAGATCATCGATTCGAGGAAGTGGGTATCGGTTCTTGACGGTTAGTTTGTTCAACTCTCGGTAGTCAATACACATCCGAAATGAACCGTCTTTCTTTTTGACAAACAAGACCGGAGCTCCCCAAGGTGAAGAACTCGGTTTGATGAATCCTCTATCCAGGAGTTCCTGTAACTGGGTAGACAACTCCTGAAGTTCGGATGGGGCTAGGCGGTACGGTGCTCGGGCCACCGGTGCGGCACCCGGCACGAGATCAATCGAGAACTCGACCTGTCTAGGTGGAGGTAAACCAGGTAGTTCTTCTGGAAAGACTTCGGGAAAGTCTCTAACGATTGGCACATCTTCAAGTCGCTTCTCCTCCAACTTTTTCTCCGTGATGTGTGCGAGAATTGCTGGATAACCCTTCCTCAGAAGTTTTCGGGTTTTCAAACAGGAGATTATGTTTAGTCTCGACCCACCGGTCTCCCCCTGTATGATCAAGGTTCTACCGACGGCGAGAGGGATGCGGACGATCTTATCATGACAAACAATTTCGGCTCGATGCTTGGACAACCAGTCCATACCCACGATGACGTCGAAACTTCCTAGTTCAACAGGCATCAGATCGATTGAGAAGATTTCTTTAGCTACGTTTAAAGTGCAATTAGGTATCACACTATCGGTTTCTATGAGTTTACCATTTGCAAATTCTACGGTGTACTTAACATCTAAGGACACGGGAGTGATGTCAAGTAGTGGGCAAAACTCATCAGAAATATAGCTCCTATCAGCACCAGTATCAAATAGAATAGAAGCAGATAAGTTGTTGAGGAAGAACATACCCGAGACCACATTCGGGTCTTGACGGGCGTCCCCTGAGTTGATCACGAAGGCTCTGCTCCGAGTGTTGTTGTTGCGGTTGTTGTTGTTGTTGTTGTTGTTGTTGTTGTTGTTGTTGTTGGTGTTGTTGGTGTTGTTCTTCAGCTTGGGGCAGTTGTTCTTAAAATGCCCAGAGTTTCCGCACCCAAAGCAGGTCTTTGGTGCATTGGTGTTGGGGGTAGGAATGATGGCTCGACAATCCTTGGCTAGGTGCCCAAACCTTTTGCAGTTGCTGCAAGGGCAGGAACCGTCATGATGGCGGTTGCATTTGGAACAGTAGGGTTTGTTCCCGCCGTACCCTTTCTTTTCTGTAGTTCCCGATGAATAAGCCTTAACAGACTCAGGCTTTTTGTTGGTGATTTGGTTGGATGAGTTTGGGTTTCCTTCCCATTTGCGTTTGTTGTTTGCAGATGGGGTTGATGTTGTGCCACGGCGGACAGAGTTTGCCGTCAGTTCATGGGCCATACGGATGGCGCTCTGAATCGTACCCGGTTTGGATGATGTCACCAGGTCTTGTAGTCTGTCGGGCAGTCCGTCAACATATTTCTCGATCCTCTTGTATTCAGGATTGACCATGGATGGGCACAGAAGTGCCAGTTGGTGGAAACGGTTGGTGTACCCGGTGATATCATCACCTTGCATCTTGTGGTTCCAGAATTCCAACTCCAGTTGTTTCAGTTCATCCCTGGGGGCAGTAGTCACCCCTCAACATCTCCTTCAGCTCCTCCCACGGGAGCTTGTAAGCATTCACAATACCCACAGTCTGGGCATAGGTGTTCCACCAGGTGAGAGCGGTGTCAGTGAAAGTACTAACGGGGAACTTAACCTTGTCTCCCTCCGCACAGTTGCAGATAAGAAACACAGATTCAACTTTCTCGATCCAGCGTACTAGACCGATAGCTCCCTCAGTACCTGCAAAGTTCATAGGTTTGCAGTTTTGGAAGTCCTTATATGAGCAGGGTTTGGGTTGTGGTCCATTGTTAGCTGTATCTTCGCTACCAGGAGTTGATGTTCGGGTAGCTAGGGCTTGGGCCACACTACGGGCAATCAGACCCGCAATTTCGGCTTCACTGAGGGTGATTTGCCGGCAAGGAGGCATGATGCTGAACAAGAAAAGAACAAGGAAAGAGGAATAAGATATTTGCATGAAATTATGATATGTCACAAGTGTAAATGATGAGATACACGATAACACTACGATGTGACAATCACATTTCATTTAGATAAACAAGTTGAATACAAGATACGGGTTTTCCAAAAGATTACAGAGTAATAGTAGTACAAAAGTACCGGGAATTGTTACATCCGGTTGAATTTCATAGGTCCTAATTAAGAAATTAACTGGTTACAAGTTACAGACTGATCTAATCTTGATGCAGATTAATCTGCTCCATCAGCGCGACAAGGCGGTCCACGGTTTCTGCTAGTCTGTTGGTTTGCCTGGCGTTGTCTTCAACCAAGGCCAGTCGTTGTACCAGTGCTCGAGAGTGATCCTCAGTCTCCTGTGAACGCTGTTCACATTCCTCCAGTCGGTTTCTTACGAGTTCATCCGCACCTAATTCAGCGGTCATTGAATCCTGAATTATGCTTACAGAGAGGCTGGTATCTTCTTGTTCTCGCTGAAGTTGTGATATGCGGTCAAGAGCTTGGCAAAGTAGGTAGGTCATTCGGTGTTGTTCCCGTTCGAGATTCTCGAGCCTTTGCTCCTGACGGCGAAGTTGGGTAGCCAACACTAGCACCGTGAGATGTGCCGAGTTCCGAGAGTTATGAACAGGATAGGGGCTGGTTCGAGGTGACCTAGTGGTTCTCCTGGCTATTCGCGGGTTTCGTGATCCATGTGAATGAGAGTGTGATGGATTGGGTGGTGTGTTTGCCATTCCAGTGGCAGAGTGTAAGTAAGACGAGGCTATTATATATATAAGTATATAGTATCCAGCCTAGTGTCTAGCACGTATCAAGTAATGGTCCGGTTCTCTCGTGGTCAGAGTCAACTAACGTATTCCTGTTCAACATAACCATTTCAGACCTCACATCATCTTTCCTTAATTGTACATAGTTGATCAGGTTATGTTAAATTAAAGTCGTATGCTGTAATTCCTGAACCAATCATGCCTAGTAAGGGAATACTGCCTAATGGTCATAGTCTAGGCCCACTAAATGCAACCTAGTTCACTATAACCTTAGGCTCTGATACCAATCTGTAACACCCCCAAATTTAATGATTTGCGGAAGCATACTTGGGTGTTACTAATCAATATACAAAGCACAAGATATACAGTAAACGACCTCTAAATGAGACATTGTAAAACGATTTCATAGAAATATATGTTTGAAAACTTAATGTTTTCGTATACAAAAATAGTTCCCTAGAGTCCACGCGTATGGCGGGAGATTCTATTACATAATCAACATGTACAAAAGATAATGCTGAGAATCTCCGTTAATGCAGTTTAGTTGAAATCATGCGACTCTGGCTATGTCCTGGAGAAATCCTACTCCATATGAGTACCTGAGAATACATGCTAAAAGGGTCAACACGAATGTTGGTGAATCTCACAGGTTTGTAAGTAATATCAGTTTTGAACACAAGATTTCATCAGTAGCGCCCGCAGGCGTAAATCAAGTATTTGCAAATCCAGCAAATGTAAAGTAAATAAGTTATACCGTTGCCATGAGGCTCATAATCGAAGCTTAACCCATAAGTAATCAGTTGCTCCCGTGACATGCTCGTAATTGAGCAAGCATAAGTAACGAAATAATAGTCGCCCGTTTATACATAACGGTTCGTGGTAGCGCTACTACCCCGGGCGGGGAGGGTCATTTCCCTAATGGATCCATTAACTAGTGTTCGCGCTTAAGTCCATAACTAACGATATATGATGGAGAGACTTCAGTAAAAGTAAGTAACTCATGCAATTCCGTTTGGTATATAAAGCAGTTTAGTACTTGTGTTCAAGGAAAATCAGTAGCATGTATCTCCCCCAAATAAGATAAACAGTAAAAGTGGGGCCGTAAGACTCACCTGAGTCGAGTAATGAGCAGTAGCAAATGGTAGGTAGTATGTAGGTTCTCCGAACCCGTAACCTTTAAATGCCTAAACATATAAAGTTAAGTAAGTAGATGTCTCGCAAGACCATCTAGGCTAGTTGTCTACACAACTCGTTATGTCCAAGTGTTTGTTTAGTAATCCGTTTGTAGTTTGAAAACAAGTATGGCCCGTTGGTGACGGTTTGTAATAATGATTCAAAGTGTTATCATTATATGTATCGTTGAATCAGGTTTCGTTATTTGTAAGTGTTCGACACTTAGTGTGAAAAGTATTTACAACATCTAATGACGGGGGTCCGGGGGCAGCGCCCCTGGTAGTGGGGTCCAAGGGGCGGCAGCCCCTGGCGGGGTCCAAGGGGCAGAGCCCCTGGTTGGGGTCGAGCTGCCAAGTCAGCTTGGAAAATTTTTATTCCTACCACTTTCCTTTAGTGAAAACGTATCCGAAATTTGAATTTGGAGTAAAATTAGGTGGTAAAATCTTGGTTCCGACACTTAGTAAAAATGTAAATTTCAAAGTTCTGGTTTGTGCGACGTCAGGTGCGACGTCGCACATGATGACCGCGACGTTTGGAATGACGTCGCTAAGTATAGCATTCGCAATTTAATGCGACGTTACGTATTATGTCGCTATATGCGACGTTAGTTCGGTTTGCGACGTTAAGGTCTGCGTCGCTATATGCGACGTTCGCAAGTCAATGCGACGTTGGGGATGACGTCGCTATATGCGACGTTGTGAGGTGTTTAGCGACGTTGTAACTGACGTCGCAATCGGGCCAAGCCAGATGCGACGTCGGCGACTGATATGGTTCCGGTGGCCGGAAAATCGGCCGAACGACTTCAGTTTGGTCCAAATCTTTTACCCAACCCATTTTTGGATATTTTAAGCATATATAAACCATAAAACGTAAAAATGAGTGAAAACGGAGAGTTTCGGGTTTTGTCGGAAACTTACAAAATGCCGAAATGAAAATCCGGAAAGATATGAATGTAGATCGTGGTGTCGTGGTCACTTTCCTCCAAACGGCCTATATATTTCGTGGTCGTTTCGTGGTGTTATTTAGCGATTTTTGGTGATGGAGGTGGTTTGGTGATTTGAGAGAAAAGAAAGAGGAAGAAAGAGAAAGAGGTGGAGAAAGTGGGGGAAAAAGAAGAAAGTGAGAGGTTTAACCTCCCATTTTCGGTCTCCGTCAACGCGCCCCGTGCGGTGTTCGTTTTCTCCGTCTTTTAAGTGTTAAATATTTATTTATGCGCGTTTATTATTCTTTTGAAATCACAAATTTTATTATATAATTTACTTAAATTATTTCTTTAAATCGTTAATAGTTTGAAATGTAATATAGTTTGTATAAATTTAATTACTTTTGTTTTTAACTCGTGTAAGCTTTTATCGAGTGATACGAGATAATTACTAATTATTTTAAAAATAACATTTTGGTCATGATTGCATTATTTTAGTTTATAAACATTTGTTCACCAACTTCCGTATTAATCGAATAGAATTTCATTCTATTTAAATTGCGTACGATTTAATTCCAATCGCGTATTCGTATGTATTCAACAATATATATTTTGATACATTAATCAGCCTATCACAGAACTAATTACATGTATCAATAAACGATTAGGCACTAATCACTAGTCCTAATTTGGCGGGTGTTACAGCTTTGAATCAGCAAGCATTATTCTAGCAGCTTCAATCAACGTTCTATTCTTCCTTTCAGCTACACCATTCTGTTGAGGTTCATAAGGTGCACTGAATTGATGAATTATACCTTTGCTTAAGCATAGATATTCAACGTTGAATTTTTGAATTCCGTTCAGTTGTCACTACGAATACGCTTCACTCTCTTTTTATAGACATTCTCTACCAGATCAAAGAACTCAATTAGAATTCCTGGAGTTTCATCCTTAGATCCCATAAAGAATACCCACGAGAATCTAGAATAATCATCTGTGACAACCAAACAGTACCATTTGCCACCTAGACTTCTCTTGCTTATAGGGCCGAAGAGGACCATATGTAGCAACTCAAATGGTGAGGAGATAGAGTTTTCAGTCTTAGATCTGTGTGGTTTCTTATGCTGCTTTCCTTTCATGCAAGGAATACACTTATCTTCAGACTCGAAACGTTTTTGTGGTACACCCAGAACTAATCCATTCTTGGTTATGTAGTTCATTTTTCTCCAGTTCAGGTGTGCCATTCTCCTATGCCATAATAGAGCGTCTGCTTCTGAAGCTTTGGATAATAAACATGTAGACACCATTGAAAAACTAGGACCACCCATGTTAATAGCATAAATGTCCTTCTTCCTTGGTGCCCTCATCAATATCCATTTATCAGGAATTGTGAATCCTGGCTTCAGAATTAAGGCTTCCTTTTCATTAAAATGAACTGGATGACCTTTATCGCAGACTTGGGAAACACTTACTAGGTTGTGAGTTAGTTCTTCAACATAGTTCACATCCTTTAAAGTCAAAGTTCCATTTGAAACATTTCCTTTCCCAGTAATTACTCCTCCTTTGTCTCCAGCAAAGTTAACTCTTTGCTTCAGACTCTCTTTGAAGTCCTTCAGTAGACTTCTCTCTCCTGTCATGTGTCTTGAGCATCCACTGTCTACATACCACCAGCTGTCCTTGTTCACAGTCTGCTCATGCACGTAACAAGTTGTACACAATTAGTTTTCAAGAGGGACCCAAGCCATTACGGTCTTGGTTTGTCCCTTATCATCAACAATCTGAACTTCCTTGAAATAACCATAACTGTTCTCATCAGGAGTCTTGGTTACTTTCACAGGAGTTTGAGGCTGTTGATGATCAGAAGTCTTTTGCCTATGAGGAGAGTGAGTAGAAAACCTCCTAGGCACATAACTTTGTCCTTGTGCACATGAAGTAGAACCACTCTCAAACTGACTGTGGTTTCTACTTGGGGTCCTAAATCTCGATGGTGTCTTATCTCTAGATATATTTAAAACATTATCAGATTGAGAATAAGGCCGTTTAGGTTTAGGTGGAGAGACACTATGAGTACCATATCTTTTTAGAATATTTACAGGTTTACTACCTAATCCCGGTTTGGTACCTAGACTGTCTATAACTGAACTAGAATTGGTCTGTGTCTGTTCATTAATCACTAACTTAGATGATGCTTCCAACTTCTTGTTAGGACAACAAGAAGCCACATGTCCCTTCTGGTGACATTTGAAGCAATACCTCTGTTTACGTGACTTACCAACTTTTGCTTTTTCATTTGGAGTCTTAGGCAATAAAGGATCAGATGTTTTCTCCTTATTAACCCTATCATCAGTCTTAGTATCATTAATCACTCCACCCGATACAAACAGTATTTTGGTGTGATGTGATATCTTACTATTATCAGATGACAGATTATTAACAAAACTCTTATGTACCTCTAACTGTTCAGGCTTATCAGTTACCAATTCCTCAGGTCTAGCATCAGTCATTTCAGAATCTACAGGAGTACTAGTGTAATTGGCATTAAAAGGATGAGGTACATCATTGTATCCTATCCCAGTCTTGTCCTTTACACTACGTTGAGCATCTAGCATTTTATCCATTTTTAAAGTTCTATAAGACTCAATCTTACGATTTTGCTCAACTAACTTCTGCTTATGCTCAGCTAGCTCTCTATCCCTATCAGCTATTGTTTGATTCAAGTCATTAATGTTCATATAGAGACCATCTATAATTATATCCTTTTCATTTATGGTATCTCTAAGTGCAATCTTATCAGAACCATCAGACTTAATCTTATTCTTAAGATCTACCTTATATGTACTTAACCTAAGGACATCACTTTTAGCTTGTTCAAGTTCAGATATTATAGTCTTATTAGAATCATTAAAAGTGCTAACTTGGGATGACAGATTCTGATTAGACACAGTTAAGACACTTACTTGAGATTGTAAATCAGTAACTAGATAACAAACATCAGCAAGAGTAAGAATATCCAAACATACCCTTTTCTTGTCAGTTTGTACTTCAGCCATGCGTGCCACAAAGTCATCTGGACTCATATCAACTATTGAATCCATGTACAGCACGTCATCATCACTTGCTTTTTCTTGACACTCCAGCACCTTCACTTCAACATCAGTAGGCATATAGCTTGTGGATTCAACAGCTATCTCTTGATCGTCAATCTCAGCCATGAGAGCATCCTCAGACTGAGCTTGCCAATCATAAGATCCATCTAACTGTTTCACAACTAAAGCTTTGGAAGCTAGAGTACTTCCCGAGCCTTGTTTGCTATTACCAGTTTCAACCTTAGGTCTTTGACACTCACGAGCAAAGTGTCCATAACCTTGACAGTTAAAACACTTGATCTTGGTCTTATCAAACCCTGATCGATTTCCCACCACTTTTCTACCAGTTCTCTTTAAGAAATTTTTAACTCTTCTAGATAACATTGCAAGTTGATCCTGGAGATCTATTTCCTCAAGATAATCAGGGTCTATCTGATCATAGTCTTCATCAAACATAATCGGATCATTGATTTTACCCTAAATGTTGTTTTCATAGGAAGCAACAAAGGATGCAAGAACAGATAATTGTTGCTCGGCAGATTTCACACTCATCGGCATCTTTTGATGCCTTTGAGCTGACTTCTCAGCAGTTGTACCTTTAGTTTCATTACCAGATGAGGTAAGTAGGCACAAATCATCTGTTATCATTTCACCATTTTCATCAGTATTACCAACTAACAGTGCAGTGGTCGAACTAGATGAAGTAGTTGAGAGATTTGATTTCCCATGATATAGCTCAGGATTCTGAACCTGATCAGAATTTGTTTCTCTCGATTTCTTAGTGAAATCATAACCTTTTAACTTGTCAATGACCTGCTCTAAGGTCATGGTTGCATACCTTTCATCATTGTCCTTGAGCATCACACCATACATTTCCCACTTAGACGGTAAACCCTCAATAAACTTGTCGGTTCTTTCAGTCTCAGTAGTGACAATCTCATGGTTGTCAAGCTCACTTAACAAATGGTAGAATCTAGTGATATAAGCATCAAGATCTTCTCCCTTCAAAGCTTTAATAATAGTAAACTATTTCTTGAGAAGATTTTTCATGCTTGCCTTTACTTGAGGACTTCCCTCACATCTTTTCTCGAGCACTTCCCAGAGCGTTCTAGCAGTTTGAAAAGATTTGAGTTGATGGTTTATCTCCTTAGGTAAACTCATCTTGATTGCAGAATGAGATTTATTCTCTAACTTATAGTCCTCCTTTTGTTGATCACTCATCCGGTTATAAGCAAGAGTAACAATTGTATTATTAACCGTTTGAGTAGGTGCCGTATATCCATTCTTGATACACATCCAGATTGACAGATCATGAAATCTATAGTAAGATTCAAATCTATCCTTCAAGTTATAGTAGTCTTCAATCTTCAACAATTTAGGTGGAACATTAGATTTTCCAACCACGTGTTCCATCTCGATCATTTTACTTAGGTCCGACATCGTAAATTCAAAAGTCAAACTGTCTTCGCGAATTCAGAAAACTCGATTCGCAGGAACTCAATTCAACTCGCAATCTCAGCTCAATTCGCAAACTTCAGTTCGCCAATCTCAGTTCGGATCGCGACAGATGTCGATTCGCAAGTGATCTTAATTCGCTAGGGATCTCGATTCGCAGCTAAAGTCAACTCGCGAAACTCAGTTCAACTCGCAAGTTCAACTCGGTTCGCAGACGAAGCTGAAACCCTAATCTCAACTCGCGAAACGGCTGAAAAACCCGAAAACGAAAATTTTTGGTATTTTTACGATTGAAACTTAAAATTTTGACCGTAAATAAACCCTAAATCGTCCAGAGAGTGATTTTGATCGTTAATATGTACTAATGCACGTAAAAACGATCCGAAATCAAACGCGATATAAACCCGAAAACCTCGAACTTACTCGTATTTAGCCCGAAAGCTCTGATACCAGATGTAAGTCCCTAGTTCTTAGGATCGATAACTTCGTTATCTATAGTATTAAGGTGCGGAAACCCTCAATACGTCGTTATCTTACTATAACGAATAAGTTCGTGTTCGCGTTTACTAAAACTTAGCTTTAAACGATAAACCGTCAAAGCCTAGCCGTTAGGTTTATTATTCTCTGGAAACTTGAATTCGCAGGTCAGGAAATCGAATGGCAAAAGTTCTGATTGCAAAAGTTATGTTTTTCACGAATTGAAAAACAATATATAGTTCGTCTCAACTCGCAGCCGCTGGGCTTGCGAGTTCACTCGACTCGTTACGTAAGCCCAAGCCCAGTTTGACTTCAGCTCGCTATGCTTATTGCGGATCCAGATCTCATCTCGCAAGACTAATCCTGCGACTTGAGATCTCGACTCGCCAAGCTTATTTATTTCATTTTCGATGTTCGTCTAACACTTTAACACATTTAATATATTTAACGAATATTAATAACAAAACAAATATTCATTTACAAATCTAAACCAATTGTACAAACATGATAACAATTACACCAGTCCTATTTCAAGCTAGATCTGTTGTCACAAACTATGTTTCAACAAAATCACACATACTCGTCTATGTCTCTAATATTTTACCTAATGTTTCCGTGAATTTTAGATGTCGTTTCATTAGGTAAATAAAATCAAGAAACACATAAGTTCAAATTTTGGCCAAAACGGACTGTCGCGTACTAACCGAATTTTCTGTAGGAATCGGTGCATTTTAAGAGGAAGTGTTCAACACGAAAGTTGTAGACAACGAACATACGAAGATTTTGGCATAGGTTTCATGCATTTATTTTGTGTATAGGATTTTATATGAACTTTTCCGTGAGCCTGATTTTTAGGACAGAAATCTGTCACTTAAAGATGCTCATGAAAAACGTGTTTTAGCATTATATTTGGACATAATCTTGTTAATGGAGCTATAAAACATGTAAATAAACAACATGAAATGAATTTAGAGAGAGAGAGAGAGAGAGAAATGGTTCCTCACAATGAAATGGTGAAGAACAATGAAGATTGATGATGAAGATGATGAACTTAAGATTGGTCTTGGCTTTCTTCTCTTGATCTTCTTGATGATTAAGGATGGAAGATGATTATGGGCTGTGATGATGATGGTAGAACCGATGGTGAGAGGGGAGAGAGAGGTGTTTGAGTGTTTGAAGTTTTTGAAATGAAAGGAAATGATGAAATGAGGGGAAAATAAAGAGTGTGGGTTTGTATAATGAGGTGGAGGGTAAGTCAACAAAATCAAGTGGGATGGTGAGTGGGGGCAGCAGGTTTTCAAGGGGGGCCCACAAGGTGCCCAAATTTGTTCCCTCAATTCGCGCTCCGTGCGGTGTTCGTTTCCTCGTCCGTTTCGGTGTTTATTTAGACGTGAAACGTTTAATACATGCGTTTTAAATAACGATTAAATTTCGGTATTTTCCTTGTTATATTAGTTCTAAATACTTGAAAATACTTTATAAAAACGTTCCATTAATTTATCGGTCTCGAATTGCGTGTTTATTTTACGGTTGTTTAATCGCGTGACGTTTTAATTGTTTTAAGTTTTGTTATTATTTTAAAACGTAATATTTTTATTAAAAGTTTTATTCGAAATAATTTATTTTTAAATTATGAAATTATAATTTTGGTTTCGTCGGGTTGTCAGGCGCGTTTCGCGCGTTTTCGTCGCGTTTGTGTTATTTTATACGCTACGAATGCTTTGTTAAATATTATCGACATAATATTTATAAGTTTATGAGTTTATTAAATAATTTCATATTATTTAATATTTTGTTCACCAACGTCCGTATTAATATGTACCGGAGTCCATCCGATATGAAAATGCACGATTTAAATAAATCGCGTACATGTATGTGTATATATATATATATATATATATATATATATATATATATATATATATATAAATACACAAAATGATACACATAATTAGCCCTAAATATAACTAATTACATGTATTAACACAATGATTAGGAACTAATTACTAGCCCTAATTTGTCGGGTGTCACAAGTTGGTTGGAGATGAATTTTTCCACCAAAATATCAAATTCGGTGTATTCGCTTATACATTGTAGATGACCTAAATGTATAATACAATGGTGAAAACCTCATATGCACGATAGTGAAAATTTTCTTTAGTTTAGTAAAAGATCGATTTATAATGTAAGTTCAAAACTTAGATTCGCATCTACAACATTGCTCGTTAATGTGAACTTACTCATGAATCAGTTAGCAAGTAAAAAATAAGATTAATTGTAACTAACGCAAACAAAATATATGGTTGCATTTATATTTGATGTATCGCTACTCACGTTGACAAGATAAATTGATAAAAAATTTTTTTATTGTTTTACTAAAATCTTTTCAATGAATTTAAGGGGTTGTTGGTTGTTTATGATTGGAGCAAAAGAAATTATAAAAGAGAAATTTTCAAGCTTATACCATCATCAAAACCTATTATCAACCTAAATGGCTTTCGTGTTCAATTAATCAATCATCAATTAATCATAATATACTACAATCGATATTTCTACCTTTTAAAATTGATAAATCCATCACAAATATGCATTATCAGGTTTTACAGTACAACCTGTTTATGCATATTTGTGATGGATTTATCAATTTGAGTGGTGGATTTATCATCACCCTAATATGTAGGTACCCGGCAAACTTTTCAGGTAGCTATTCTATTTTATACTTGTAGATAAAAATTGAATCCGTCATATTTCTTTTCAATAACAGTAAGTAATACAAAATTTGTTACGTTTATTTGTATTATATCTCCGCCTCACACTAAAAACGAGATAAAGTAAAACATATATATGGATTCATAAGGTTTAAAGTTTTTATTATTGGGGCAAAAGCTTTTTCAAAGACATTATATTTTTATAATGTCTATGTTGAGTCGGTGTTCCCTATGATCATGTCCCAAAAATGATAAAAGACAAAATCTACCACTAAAGATATACGTAGTAATGTATTCTTATCATCGGTATCTTTCACAATCGATAGATGAGTCGGTAACTCTTTCATTCTTGAGTAAGTATATAGTAGTAATAAGCAATAAAAGATTTACTCACTAATCTTTTCAAATGAAATAGTTGTCACTATAGATGATAATAGTTATCACGGAGCTGAACAAGATCAAAGAGAAGCATTCGACAATGACCAAGTTACTTGTTGAATAAAGAACTCATGTTTGCAGCGGATGGCAACGACCAGCTGCTACAAGTCCAGCAACATTGTCACGTACAAGGTACAAAATATGACAAGACGTCTTCTAGTTATTCTAGAGTCTTTGATGATCTATGCAAGTGTATTTACGAAAGATCAACATGATGGAGGATGTGACTTCACATTCTCAAACGTGATTAGTGGAAATCATTCACACGAGGAATACAAAAAGAAAAAAAATAATTCTAGATATGTTATTTGTGACGGATCATATATGATTAGTGTGTCATTGTGTACTTAAAACCGATTGTATTTATCATCTGAGAACGAGTATTTTGTCTAAGTACAGTTGTGTCAGTGAGTATCTGACTATCTGTATTGTTCATTTCATTTGTTTTGGAAATTCGTCAGTGAGCTTAATTAGAAGTGGTAATATATACGGAGTATATTGTATTAGCAATTTGAACTGATTATAGTTTTGATTTGATCTTTCTGAATTCGAATCTTGATGTAATTGATATCGAAGCATATTTTACTTGTGTTTTTTATTTGCTATTCATAGAAAAGTGCCAGTCTAAATATTATAGTACAGTTAAGAGTTGTTTAGGTGATTCATACTTTGGTTAGACCTAGGGTTATAAACGAGTCAAATTGAGCTTGAGTTTCACACTGAGCCCGAGTTCGATTCAGTTTTGACTTGTTTATCACGTTAAATATTTAACCATTTTCTTTATATCATACTGTTGTTTACTCTTATGCATACATAAAAATAATATAATTTTTATTAACATTATTAAAATTATACATATAGAATATTCATTAGGTAAATATATATGATAATAATAACATCATATACATTATCATTATATTAATGTAGACAAACTATAGACTCACTTAGATTTGCAACTCTATTTAATCTGAATAATGAAGTTCGAGCTCGAGTTATATTAACAAACGAGCCCCAAGGTATATTTAAGCTTGTATGAAGCTAAGCTTATTTAATTGAGCTCAAATTAAGATTTTAACGAATCGAGTTTGAGTAACTCACAAGTGAGACCGAAAGTTTAGAGGGTGTTTGGGGAACTTATTTCCCAAGCTTATTGCTTATAAGCAAATAAATTAGAAGATGGTAGCTTATTTTGAATCTTCTCACAATAAGCCAATAAACTTTATATAATAGACTTATCAAATACTAAAGGGTGGTGATTTGTATACCACCAACTTTTAGCCATACACCACCAAGTACGCTTTAAAGTATTGTACAATACAACAGTCTGATGCATAAATAGTAGTGTATGGCTAAATTTGGTGGGGTACAAATCACCTCCCAATACTAAAGGGGAGCTTATTAAGCAAATAAACAATCAAAATAAGCACCCCCTCGAACACCACCTTAGTATAAAAAAGTTGATCAGTAACAGTCATATATATACCAGTTTAAGAGTAGATTAAGATGGATTATTTAATATCGGACACATAATGTAATTCTACTCTTAACAAACAAGATTGTCTAAAATCATACATTTTATAGCGAACATCTTTTTAAAAGTAGGTCAAAGCTAAAAAATTAAATAAAAAAACAGATTTAAATAACAAACAAATAAATAACATATTCATCGTCTATATAATATGTAAAACATACAAAGAGTAAGGTTCAAATGAGTCCACCAATTTTGAGTGAGAATGAGGGAACCAATAGATTTCTGCCATGTGTCACTTTATTCTCTCTCTTCCATACTTTATTCTCTCTCCTCCACATTTTTAAAAATTAAATATCTCACAAACGGTAAGTCAAAAAATCATGAAAATTGCACCATAAAATTCAGCGTTTTCTCCTCTTCGATTTGCCGTCCCTCAAGGCATACTTTTGACAACTTTTTTTTTTCTCATTTTTTGGTGGGTTTCACAAATTAGTAACACATGTGTTAGTGAATAGTTGTACATTTAATTTGTGGTTAAGGTTAGGGTTTAGGGTTAGGTGTTTAGTAGGGTTTATAAGGGTTTAAGGTTTAGAAGGGGTTCAAGGTTTAGGGTTTATAAAGATTTAGGGTTTAGCGTTTTGTAAAGCGTTTAGGGTTTAGGGTTTGGGGTTTAGGGGTTAGGGTTTAGGGTTTAGGGTTTGAGGTTTGGGGTTTCGGGTTTAAGGTTTAGGGTTTAGGGTTTGAGGTTTGGGGTTTCGGGAGAAACCCCAAACCTCAAACCCTAAACCCTAAACCCTAACCCCTAAACCCCAAACCCTAAACCCTAAACGCAACACTTTAACACATGTGTTAGTAAATGTGAAACCCACCAAAAAAATGAAAAAAAAAAACTTTTCGAAAATATGTCTTGAGGGACGGCAAATCGAAGAGGAGAAAACGACGAATTTAATAGTGCAATTTTCATAATTTTTCGATTTGTCGTTTGTGAGATAATTGATGTTGGGGGTAAATGGGTTTTGTACATGTGGAACATTCTCTTTGTACACATGGCTTGATATCATTGGTTCCCTCATTCTCACACAAATTCTTATTCTCATTTGAACCCTACCCAACATACAAAATATAAACTTTACCAAATTTTCCATTTTTCGTAGCGAATATTTCCAATTTTCCACTCATTAGACGGGACATATGTTCTCGGTGGTGGTCCATTAATTGTTGCATGCTCCTATCAATCCCCTTTACGCATGATTAAAAGTTGATCTTTGACTTTTAATTGTTAGTCCTAATATATCAGTATTTAATTCACGATATATTAAAGAGAAATAATATTTACAGCCTTTACGATTGTCAATATGAATCATTTCACGAAATTATCAAACATAAAGTTTTTTTTTTTTTTTATCAAAAATTATAATTAATACATCACAAATAAAAGAAATGTTTCAGTAAATTATTGAAGCAAGTTATGCGATAAAATTTGAAAGAATCAATATTTCATCTCTCTAAATCTACTTAATTTCAAAAAGAAAGTTCCACGATAAAACTTAAAAGAATCATCTTTCCACACCTCCATCTTCACTTCTTTTCATTAAAAAATATCAGGGTCGCAAAGTCTCAAATTGTAATTTTGTTTTTTGTTTTTTTAAGAGATAGTTCTGAATTCAGTATAATGAAATCTTGATCGACATGTTACAATTTCTTCTGAATTATAAAAAGAAAGAAGTGAAGTTATCTTTTAATGGCCAATAATTTTGTTGCTAGTGACAATAAAGATTGTATTTGAGTTGAAGCAAGTTTAATGTGGTAGTAGCCACATGCAATATGCGAGCATCTTAATTTCCCCCCACTATTTTAGGAAACCCACACTCCTTTTTCAATATTTTTTCATCATATACACAACTCACAAAATACTTCTCTTTATTTTCAAGTTACCAAAATTCAATTTCACACGTAAATTAGTCGATATACGTCATTAGTTATAAATGGCAATAGAATAGAATTATATACAATTTGAGTTCATTAAGTTTTATAATGTTATCAAAAGGTCCACATAAATTCAATGAACATAGCATTCTATTCTTGTAATGATGCGGTGAGTAACAGTTTACATTTTAATACATGTTCGATATTGTCTTCAAACACCATCATCATATATAAACATATAATCAACGTATTGTTTTTAAATAAGAGTTAAGTGCTTCTAACAATACTTAATTAATGACTCATATTATTAGAGGTGTACATATGGGCTTTAGCCCGAACTCAAACCTAGATAAAGCCTGAAAAGGCCCACCACCCCAGCTTGCCCCGAAAGTACTAAAGAGGCATGAAAAAACCCGAAAAAAAAATCCAAAAGTCCTAAAGAGGCCCGAAAAAATCAAAAGCCAGAGCTTTTCTGAGATGAAACCCGGGCTTTTTAAAAAAAAACCCGATTTCATTTTAAATTACACGTTTTTAATATTTATTTAAGTTTTTTACTTATATAACATATATCTCGTTGTATATGATCATATACCTTTTGAATATGTAAGGTCTTGTATTCTGCACATACGTATATGGTTATATACTGAAGTTTATCGATGGATATTTAAATAATTACGATAACATCGTACGTACATTATACATGTATAGTTGTATGTTATAAAATACAACAATAATTTCAGTTTTACCCCCAATAGATATAAACACATGCTAAAATTAGCATTTATATACTCCAAATTTCTAATAATACTGAACAAAATCAAATAAACTAAAAGGCCCGAAAAAGGCTGCTTCGGGCTTTTAAAAGCCCAGGCTAAGTCCATTACCTTAGCAAGTTTAGCTTTTTGTCAAAGTCTGAATTTTTTTTTAACTAAAAAAGCCCGGACTTTTTTAGGCCCATTCTAAACCCGACCTAATTCGGTTGTGCACCTCTAAATATTTCTATTTTGTACCTAAATACTCAGACGTACAAAACGAAACAACGGCACATCGGTCGTTCATCATTATTCATGTATTTGTATACAGTACTAATTGTCTTTATGCACAACCGTACTCACTTTGTTAATATAAAAAAATATGTATATTTTTTTTATGATATTTTAAATGAAAGCTTCCATGGGTTTGTTCTTTTATAGTATCCATTTTATTTACGGGTTTACTTTTTCTTCTGGATGGGATATTCGACGTGCCAATGATATAAACTTTACTTTCCTGCAAAGTTATTAAATGTATAAGCTTACCAAAAGCTCTCTATTTTTAAGTAAAATTTAGTCAATATATATAAAGACGTGTGGCATGATATATCATAACATTGTTAATTTACGCACGACACGAGATGTCGTTTATCTTTTTTAATTATTAGCTAAAATGGCTATTACAAGTTTTTTTGGGAAGTAAGTTGTGTTTTGGTCTCAACGTATATAGATAGACAAAAACTATAAATATTAACCTTAATTTCTTAGAACGGGAATCCTACAACCTAACTCGCATATTATGTATAAGTGTACAACCATAAATATATACATATGCACTCGCTATCGCAAATGCGGCTTGAACTCGCAAACTCTTAATTGATGGTCCTTCTCATACTGCTAGGCGAAAGCATTTTATATATACTTAATCGTAAGTATTTAGTTATAGAAATAGTAACAAATTTGGAAGAGAAAAAAACAAATAAAATCTTGAAATACCAAAAGAATATCATCAAACTAAAAGCCATGTTGGCGTTGCACATTGTTCGGGCCAAAACCTATACTTGAAGATTACCTTTTTAAACCAAACATTCCATATGCGCTCTGTCATTTCCATTTTGACATGCAAATGTTATTTCTTTGCTTTACCCTTTAGAATTACAGTACTTTGTAAAAACGGAAAAAAGGTAACTTGCTTTTAAGCAACATATCTTTCAACACACTGTTTAGTACTTGTATTTGCTTTTGTGACTACAGATAGTTGTTAATATAGATCGAGGTACCGAGTTAGAGTCACATATGGGTAAATAGGTGGATTTTAAGTGTTTAATACTTCTATTTACTTTTTGTAATAATAAAAACAAGATGATTAAAGATAACGAAAAAATAAAATAATAATTAGACAGGAAACATTTGAATTTTTCAATCTAGAGGTGCCAAGTGCGGCCCATATAATTGGGTCGATTTGAGTGTTAGTTATCAATTATGGGCATTTTAGGCTGTACCCATGGAGGCATGGACCTTAGCTCAAATATAAGGTCTTTGAAAACAGTCGAATATATTCATCCATAATTATGTAACTAAATAAGTGGTAGATCCAGCATTTAGAGTGACCCGTAACATTATTATCCTAATCATTGTGAACTTGTAACACAAACAAAAACTGCAACTAAAAATTCAATTTTTCATAAGAAATTTACACTACATATAGCCAAGGTTGAAAAAGTCGGAAGTCGGGGGCGAGTCGGTCGGAACCTCGGAAGGACTAGTCGGGGACTAGTCGGATTTGACTTTTGTTGACTTTTTATACATTTAAATAATAAATTATAAGTTTATGTGTAAATAAAAATATATTTTTAAAGATAAGGGACTTAGTTGTAAATTTCTATTCACTTATTATTCCTTCTCTTTCCTTGTGTCCAGATCTAAATTAGAGATCTGAGATCGTAGCTCATCTTCTTCTACATCTACTTCTACTTCTTCACCATCTTCATCATTTCCTACCCCTTCCCACCACATTTTCTTTCATATTTAGCAACAAAAAGCAATGGAGAGACAAATCCAAGCCACAGAAGAACGATTCTGACCCGTTGACCTGAGTTGACCAGCGTTGACCGACTTTTGGTAGCGATTTGGGGGTAGGTGAGTCGGGATGTCACTGGAGACCGACTAAGCGGCGACTTGACAGTCGAGTCGACCGACTTCTACAACCATGCATATAGCGAATAGAACCATAACAACTACTACCTCTACTTTCTACATGACTCTGTCTTTGAATTAAACTTGAAGAACCTATTATTAGCTTAAAGACCAGTTGGACTTATAATGATGTTGTTTTCAATACCCTACGATATAGTTGAAGTTGGCATCTCATTTTCACATAATATGTGTGTCGTCCCCCACTACAACGGTTCGGGTTTCACCCCGGTCGTCGTTCCGGCTGCAACAGGGAGATGACGGTGTTAAGTTTTAAAATTTATTATGCGGGGCTCAAACTATTCGTGCTACCTACCTTTTGAGTAAGTGGCAAGTATAACTCGAGTGTCGTCCAAAATCGGAACGAATTGAATTGAATTAGACTTCCTAAGATAAGTTCGCTAATATGATGGGTTTTTAGAAGGTAGGTATGTTTGTTTTGGGTTTTATTAAAACTAACTACTAAATAGAAAGTATATGACAAAAAATAAAACAAGAATATAAGTAGCAGGTAGGGAGTGATTGCTGAAACTTCAATGATTAGGGTTTCGAGATGATATCCATTATACGAAACTTCAATGATTACTTGATTAGTGTAAAATTCGGCGACAGTAGAAATAAAAAGAAAATAATTGATAAAAAAAAAAAAGAAATGGATCCTAGGAGCAGGGCTCCATGAAGGAGCAGGGCTCCATGAAGGAGCAGGTAAGGCAGTGGGCCTGTCAATGAGATGCCTCCACGTGTCTTTGATGTCCCCCTACAGCAACCAAGCAGGGACTATTCTTGTACATCTTTCATACTTTTGGAGCTGACCGCAAAATGTTCACATTATATTGAATTAAAGTAACTTCCGAAATTATGGAATGAAATCCGGTTAGATCTTTTAGATCGATAACCTAAATCTTCGATTAAAACATTGGATCGATAAGTAACTTCTCAAAATCTCGCAAACGCCGTTAGTTACCGCCGGTAAACCTTCAACGAACTTCTGTAATTCGCCGGATTCATGAAGCTGCCGGATTTCTTCTGCACCTCCGATGTACCTACCGCCGATGAAAACTTTAGGTAAGGTTAATTTCGTCTTTTCGATTTTATCTTCACCGTTTTCAATCCTATTTCGTCAATTTATCTGTTAATTCCGGCGGCGGTTTCGGTGAGTTATGGTTTTGTTTTGTGAACGCACGTTTGATTTTGTTAGCGAGGTGAACGCGGTGGAAGATCGAGAGTCTTCTAGCAACGGCGGTGGCGAAAGAAAAAAGGTTGTTGAATTTTGATCTGCTTATTGAATTTTGATTTCTGATTATGCATTTTACCTGTTTGATGAAATGCCACACTGAAATTATGCATTTTACCTGTTTCAGTTTCCTTGTGGATTTGTCATTTTTGATAAAATTTGTTTGTATTCTGCTTTTGTGTTTTTGACTAATGCATCTCTTATTTTCTATGCTAGTTGATTAATTTCTTTTACTTTTTAAGATATAAAAAAGGTTGTTGCCCTTTATTATGTGTTGATAGATGATTGATTGAACCCGGTGTAGTATTAAGAGTTAATTGATATACGGAAATGAGTACCAATTACTTAGTTAGCACTGATTTGAAGACTCTTGAACAGATAGGGTCCTTGTTTTCAGGACTAATGACAACATATGTTCATGATAATAATAGACTGGTTGCATCTGATAACATATGGGATGTGGTATGCGATGCATATTAGTGATTAACAGAAGCACTTACAACAACTCTATGTGTATCAGTGGTGGTAATAAATGATCACATTATCATATATACATCAAATGGTTAATAGGCAGAAACAAAATCATGAAACTGAGAAATATGATCAGATTTAAGTAGACAAATGATATGGAGTAGCTAAGAGAAAAAGTAAGACCATTTCTTCTTTCACAAAGGTCTCCTGCTTCGACCTTTTTGCGTCCATTCAGGTTTTCCATTGGTACAACCTATACTCAACTAGCATAACTAATATGACTTTTCATGCAGTAGATTATATTTAAAATGCAGTAGATTATTTTTAAAATGCAGTAGATTATGTTTTTAAAATACAGTAAATTATGTTTAAAATGCAGTAGACTACCTTTCATGCATTATAAATTTAAGAATACAATAGTTTTAAATGCAGTAGACTGACTTTAATGCATTAGGAAATATAAAATGCAGTAGAATTTTTAAAATGCTATAGATTATGTATGGCAACTGTTAACTGTTTAGATCTTTCGTTTGCAGTTCTTGTTGAATGGGTATGTTGAATTTTGCATCATTTGATGATCGAAAGATCATACATATCATTTGTTTAGAATTTTCCCTGATAACCATATTTAAAGTATACCATATCATGTCTATGAATACATCCCCTCTGGAAGAATCTCTCAACATACATAAGAATTTTTTTCAGTAACTTCTATCTCTTTTACAGATAAAGGTGGATCAGTTCTTTAATCTCTTTTTCTTAGATGCTGCCCTCCCTTTTCTTGAATCATATCACAAAAAATGTGGAAATAAAGGTGCTTAGGGATGAATATAGTGAAATTTATTGTTAAATCGATGTGATTCATTTTACATCAACTTCTTTTTTGCTTTCAGATCTTGTTTGCACGTCATGGAAGCCCTATGATCAACTTGGTTATGCTCGTGAAGTATCGTTTCAGCTCCCGATCAAAGTTTATTTCGGTACAATTGTCATAGTAGCATGTTTAATCACTTGTATTTATGTACTATTAGCTTTCTTTGTTGCAGTCCTTATAGAAATTTTTTTGGTAGATGGACGAGTTTTGAGTTATACGAGCTTTATTGTACCAAAGAGTTTTGGGTTATACGAGCTTTATTGTATCAAAGTTTTGGGTTATACGAAAACTTACTGCATTTTACGTTTAACATACTGCATTTTACGTTTAACTTACTGCATTTTAAGTTTTAAAACCTGATATGCACACAAGATCTCAGATATGATTAACTACATTTACTGTATTTACTACATTTTACTGCATTTACTGAATCTACTGCATTTTACCATATTCTACTGCATTTTATTATTGCTTTTTGGATGTTACTGCATTTTATGTTTACGGTGGTGAAAAACTGATCTACAAAAGTAGATATCGAAAACTTACTCATTTTTTGTTTAACTTACTGTATTTATCACATTTTACTGCATTTACTGAATCTACTGCATTTTACCATATTCTACTGCATTTTACCATATTATTTTTTGGATTTTAGTGCATTTTATTGCATTTACTGAATCTACTGCATTTTATTATTACTTTTTGGATGTTACTGCATTTTATGTTTACGGTGGTGAAAACTAATCTACAAAAGTAGATATCGAAAACTTACTGCATTTTACGTTTAACCAACTGCATTTTAAGCTTTATTGATGAATCACGAATGCATTTTTATTTTGATGTATTTATCGAATTTTGCCATATTTATACTTTTAGGACCTATAATTGTATGAAAATCATAATTGCCTCTAGTTTCAACTTAGGAAGAACAACTGAACTAGTATGCGCAGCAGTAAACGGAGCAAATATTGCTGAGTTAGAAGAAGATTTTGGTTGAGTATCTTCTTTAATGATATTCCCTTTCACTGCAAACGGGGCAAACATGTCTACAACAAGTTTTTAGAGTCGTAAAATGCAGTTAAACATTTTTTAAAATGGTTAATGTACAAATTCGTTACTGTACTTTGCCAAAATGTTCATTTGGGTTACTGTACTTTTAAATTATGCAATTGGATTACTGTACTTTGTAAAAGTGTTCAATTAGGTTACCAAATTTTCGCCATAGTTCAATTAAGTTACTGTACTTGTAAAAATGTACATAACAATGTGCAATTGGGTCACTAAACTTTTAACCAAAATTAAGCAAAAATATGCGTGGTGACAGTTTTTGAAAGTACAGTAATCCAATTGCATATTTTAAAAGTACAGTAACCAATATGAATATTTTGGCAAAGTACAGTAACGAATTTGTACATTAACCCTTTTTAAAATGCAGTTGAATTTGTAATGTTTTTTAACTTTTCCATTTCCAAGTTGAATCTAGAAAATCAACTCTCATAAACACATAATAATCATCAAAATAACAAAATAAACTGTCATAAACACATAATAATCATCCAGATTGAGTTGAATTTGTAATGTTTTCTGAGGTTGAGACCTGCTTTGGTAAAAAGATGTCTTCAACTATTTTTTTCTTAGCCATCTTCTGTTTAGCTTCAATTATTGTCTTTTCTTCGTCTATTTTCTTCTTCAACTCCAATTCCTTTTGCTTCTGGATTTCTTCTATCAAACCAAACTCCTGAAGCCTGTTGCGTATGATCTCATGGTTTTTCTTTGCTTCTTCGTGCTTCTTCTTTTCCATCTCCGCAGAAGCCAAATCTGTGGCTTGACAATGCAGAAAATTCTCATACTCCGAATATGGTTTCCCAAGAGTTTCTATTTGAGGATTATCCACTACACAACCTTTATCATCATTTTTCTTGCTATTGCATCAGAGAGGTACCAAGCTTCAAATTTTCAAGACCACTGTTTTTCTCCAGCTCATCCTTCTGACTTTCCTTCTATCCTTCTCTTGATTTTCTTTCTTTTCCTTGAGGTCAAATGCAGGTTTTGGAGGTGCATTTTCAAGCACGTTTGGAACTTCGGGAATAACTTAAGTCGGATCTTCACAAACTGCGCTTTTAACTGCACATAACGGGTCAACAATCAGGATTGTTGCTTCTTTCTTTTTGGATGACTGCCCAGGTTCTTTCCCATGATTAGAAGGCGTCGACAAAAGATTGACATCAGTGTCAAATACATAATGCAAGCCTATGTCAGGAGATTCCTTCTTCAAACACCTTGTAACATCAAAAATTGTGTTTCATTCCACAGCTAAATCAAGAAGTTCTGGATCAAATGGATGACATGACATCACACTGGTCATAGAGTTATCAACGTACTCTTTATATTTTCTTACATGAACCATACTTCTTTTGATGATCATTTTTGAATCCTGCAATATAGTGATCATTAAGTGTGTATGTACTTTTTATGATAATAATTCATCTAATAGATATACTGCATAATTTATAAGTTGAGAATGTAAAAAAGTTACATACTCTTAAACTGTAACACCCCCGAAATTCACTGTTTTGCGGAAGCATAGTTTGGGGTGTTACTAATCAAATATCACAGCACAAAGATAAAGTAAACGACATCTATATGCAACGTTTGTAAATTAGTTACATTCCATAGATATATTATTTGAAAACTTAGTGTTTTCGTATACAAAAATGTAGTTTCCCTAGAGTCCGCGCGTGTAGCGGGAGATTCTATTACATAATCGTAATGTACAAAAGATAATGCTAAGAATCTCCGTTAATGCAGTTGTGTTGAAATCATGCGACTCTAGCTAAAATCCTGGAGTAATCCTACTCCATCCGGGTACCTGAGAAAACATGCTAAAAAGTGTCAACCAAAAGGTTGGTGAATCTCACAGGTTTGTAAATAATATCGGCTTTGAACACGAGGTTTCATTAGTAATTCCCGTAGGCGTAAAATCAGCCATTGCAATCCAGCAATCGTTAAATCAGTATTTGCAATCCAGCAAATGTAAATAAGTAAGTTTATACCGTTACCATGAGGCTCATAATCGAAGCTTAACCCGTAATTAATAACTTTGCTCCCGTGACATGCTCGTAATTGAGCAAGCATCAGTAACGAATAAGTTGTCACCCGTTTATACGTGTAAATCGGTACGTGGCAGCGCTACTGCCCCGGGTGGGGAGGGTCATTTCCCTAATGGATCCATTAACTACTGTTCGCGCTTAAGTCCATAACTAACGATATATGATGGAGAGACTTCTGTTTGTAAGTAAACTCATGCAATTCCGTTTGGTATAGTAAACAGTTTAGTACTTGTGTTCAAATAAAAGCAGTTGCAAGTTTCTCACCCCGTATGTAAAACAGTAAAAAGTGGGGCTGTAAGACTCACCTGAGTCTTGTAATAAGCCGTAGCAATTAGCAAGTAGTAATTATAGCAAGTAGGTTCTCCGAACCCGTAACCTTCAGATGCCTATTCATATGAAGTTATGTAAGTATGCGTCTCACGAGACGTTTCGTTTAGTTGTACACAACTCGTATAGCCAATGTTTATTCGTATGTTTGTAATTGTTCGTTTGTTTGTAAAACATGTTTGGGCCCGTTGGTGACTTAGTTGAATTGTTAATCTCGACATAGATTTACTCGTTTGGAATGTTATGTTTGAAAAACATGTTTCAATATCCCTTAGATATTATATCGTATAGTCGTTCGAAGTCCCAAAATGTATAACACTTAACTTGGAATTAAATTTGTAAATCTGCTGTGTTTTGCGACACTAAATGCGACACTAAAGTTTGTCATACGACACAAGGCTTGTGTCGCAGACGTCATGCGACACAAGGATACGACACAAGGATTTGTGTCGCATCAGATACGAAATGCTAATTTAATAGCGACATAGTGATTGTGTCGTATGGGGTATGCGACATAGTGGTTGTGTCGCATGACTTGCGACACAAAAGTATCTGGTACGACATAAGATACGACACAAAGGATTTTATGCGACATAAAGGCTAAATTACGACACAACATGCGACACAGTGCTTGTGTCGCATGGATGAACACCAGCCCAGAAACTTACGGGTTTCAAGAATTTTCGACCAAAAACGCAAATCTAACCCATTTTTGAGCTATAAAATCGTGTATTATTCATGTATTAGGTTATATCTAAGTTGTGTACACATCAAAACATCAAAACATTACACCAAATTGAATAGATCTAAGATTTTAGGATTTTCTTACTTTTGCAAATCGAGCCAAATGGAGGATGAAATGATGAAAACGATCTTGATATTCTTGCTCCACTCGTGATGGTGATTCCGAATATGTAAATTTCGGGTGTCGGTTTGGATTCCGAAAATTGGGTGTAGATTGGTGGTTGAGAGAGTTTTTGAGAATGTGGGTGTTTTGTTGGAATGAAAATGAAAGAGAGAAGTTGGGGTGGGGGTGGGGTTTGGCTGATCCCACAAGGAAGGAGGGGGAAAATACTCCCCAAAACGCGGTATTTACTCCGTGTCCTAATCGGTTAATCACTAAATTTTAATATTTAATCAAACGTTTATATTCTTAAAATGTAATTAAAGTATTTAAATAAAAATACTTTGGAATTAATAGTAAAACATTTGTCGCACTATTTTAATTATTTAAGTCGCGTTAATATATAAATGATGCTCGTTCGGTTGCGTATTTTATATAACAAAATACGTTCTCATTATTTAAGAAAATTTCTGTCACCAACGTCCAAGTAAACTGTGTCGGACTCTGTCCGGTTAATTTGCACGATTCATCCAAATCGCGTAAGTATACACACATATATATATAATTCACCTTATATATATACAAATAGAGCCTGTAATTAGTCCTATTACATACTAATTACAACTAGTTACAAACAATTAGGCATAATTAATTATCCTAATTATGCGGGTGTTACATTCTCCCCTTGTTAAAGAAATTTCGTCCCGAAATTAGCTTGAGTGCACGGACGGTGCGTTATCTGGGAAGAGATGTGGATATTTTTGTCGTATTTGGTCTTCCCGTTCCCAGGTGAACTCAGGGCCGCGCCTAGAATTCCACCTAACCTTTACGATGGGAATACGACTCTGTTTCAAACGTTTGACCTCACGGTCCATGATTTCCATAGGTTCCTCGACAAAATGAAGTTTATCATCGATTTGAATTTCGTCGAGCGGTATAATCAGCGTCTCGTCAGACAGACATTTCTTCAAGTTAGAAATGTGGAATGTGTTGTGTACGCTGCTAAGTTCAGCCGGAAGTTGCAGGCGATATGCCACTGGACCAATCCTTTCAAGGATTTCGAATGGTCCGATGTATCTAGGATTTAGTTTGCCTCGTTTCCCGAATCGAATAACACCTTTCCACTGTGCCACTTTGAGAAGTACCTTGTCTCCTACCTGGAACTCAAGGTGTTTGCGTCTCACGTCAGCATAGCTTTTCTGACGATCACGTGCGGCTTTCAGCCGGTTTTGAATACCAACTATTTTCTCAGTAGTTTCTTGAATGATTTCTGGACCCGTGAGTTGGGATTCTCCTAACTCAGTCCAACAGATAGGTGATCGGCACTTACGTCCGTAAAGTGCCTCGAAGGGTGCAGCCTTTATGCTGGTATGGTAACTGTTGTTGTACGAAAACTCGCACAACGGTAAGTGATTTTCCCAAGAAGTACCGAAGTCAACTACGCAGGCTCGTAGCATATCCTCAAGTGTTTGAATAGTTCGCTCGCTTTGGCCATCGGTTTGCGGGTGATAAGCAGTACTCATATCCAGACGAGTACCAAGAGATTTCTGTAGCGATTGCCAAAAGTTAGAAGTAAAACGGCTGTCCCTATCCGAGATGATCGAGATAGGTACACCGTGTCGCGAGATGATTTCTTTGACATAGATGCGAGTCAGACGCTCCATCTTGTCGGTTTCCTTGATGGCCAGAAAATGAGCAGATTTCGTGAGACGGTCCACGATCACCCAAATGGTATCGCAACCACTCGAAGTTTTCGGTAGTTTGGTAATGAAGTCCATGGAAATCTGTTCCCATTTCCATTGAGGAATTTCAGGTTGTTGAAGCAACCCAGAGGGTCTTTGGTGTTCGGTCTTTACTTTGGAACAGGTTAGGCATTTACTGACGTACAAGGCGATGTCAGCTTTCATGTTAGGCCACCAATACAACCCTTTGACGTCATGATACATCTTGTCAGAACCAGGATGTATAGAATATCGAGATTTGTGAGCTTCAGCCATCACCAAATCTCGCAAGTTTCCGAATTTGGGTAACCACACCCGGTTAGAGAAGTATCGAGTTCCATCGGGTTTGATTTCGAATTGTTTATCCAAGCCTCGCAAGGCTTCATTTTTCAAGTTTTCATCGTTGAGTGCTTCAAGTTGAGCGGTAAGGATTTGAGCAGGAAGCTCGTTATGAATTGTCATAGAAAGTGCTCGAACTCGAAGGGGTTTCACTCGTTCTTTTCGGCTTAGGGCATCGGCAACTACGTTAGCCTTGCCCGGATGGTATTTGATCTCGCAGTCGTAGTCACTAAGCAACTCAACCCAGCGACGTTGTCTCATGTTTAGATCTTTCTGATCGAATATGTGTTGGAGGCTTTTGTGATCTGTAAAGATAGTGCTTTTCGTACCATAGAGATAATGTCTCCAGATTTTCAATGCGAAGACCACAGCACCTAACTCGAGGTCGTGGGTCGTATAGTTTTTCTCGTGGATTTTTAGCTGTCGTGAGGCATAGGCAATGACTTTTTCCCGCTGCATCAACACACAACCAAGTCCTTGGTGTGAGGCGTCGCAGTAAACTACGAAATCGTCGGTGCCCTCGGGTAAGGACAGGATTGGTGCACTGCAAAGTTTGTTTTTCAATAGCTGGAAAGCTGACTCTTGCTTATCAGTCCAATCGAACTTCTTATCTTTCTGCGTCAGTGTGGTTAGGGAAACAGCTATTCTTGAAAAGTTTTCGATGAATCGGCGGTAGTAACCAGCAAGACCTAAGAATTGTCTCACTTCGGTTGGAGTGGTCGGTGACTCCCAGCCCTTGATTGCTTCAATCTTGGCGGGATCAACATGAATTCCTTGGCTGTCAATCACGTGCCCGAGGAATTGAACGGTTCGAATCCAGAACTCACACTTAGAGAATTTGGCATATAACTCTTCGTGTTTAAGAAGTCCTAGAATGGTTTTCAGATGTTGAGCATGTTCCTGCTCATTGCGAGAGTAAATCAGAATATCATCGATGAACACAATGACGAATTTGTCAAGATATGGTTTGCACACCCGATTCATAAGGTCCATGAATACGGCCGGTGCGTTGGTTAAACCGAATGGCATCACTTGGAACTCGTAATGCCCATAACGAGTTCGGAAGGCTGTCTTTGGGATATCATTGTCACGGACTCGGAGTTGATGATAACCCGACCGTAGATCAATCTTTGAGTAAACACTCGATCCCTGGAGTTGATCAAATAGGTCATCGATTCTAGGAAGTGGGTACCGATTCTTTATGGTTAGCTTATTCAGCTCTCGGTAGTCAATACACATGCGGAAAGACCCATCTTTCTTTTTCACGAATAAGACCGGAGCTCCCCAAGGCGAGGAACTTGGTCGAATGAATCCTCTGTCCAGGAGTTCCTGTAGTTGGTTAGACAACTCCTGCATTTCGGATGGTGCTAAACGGTAAGGGGCTCGTGCCACGGGTGCAGCTCCGGGCACAAGTTCAATTTGGAATTCAACTTGTCTAGGTGGCGGAAGTCCGGGCAAGTCTTCAGGAAAGACTTCCGGGAAATCCCGCACGATCGGAACATCCTCAAGTCGCTTCTCCTCCGACTTCTTCTCCGTTACATGTGCGAGGATGGCTTGATACCCTTTTCGTAGGTATTTTCTCGTTTTCAGACAGGATACAATATTCAGATTCCGTCTACCGGTCTCCCCTTGTAGGACTAAGGTTCCACCGGAGACAAGAGGTATGCGAACGAGTTTGTCATGACAGATGATTTCAGCTCGGTGTTTGGATAACCAATCCATACCGACAATAACATCGAAGCTGCCGATCTCGACAGGAATTAAATCAATGGGAAACGTTTCGTTCGTGAGGTTAAGTGTACAGTTGTGTATGATGCTATCAGTCTCAATCAGTTTGCCGTTAGCTAATTCAACAATGTATTTAGCATCTAAGGCAGTGGGAGTTATATCAAGTAAAGGGCTAAATTTCTCAGAAATGAAGCTTCTATCGGCACCGGTATCAAATAACACAGAAGCAGTAATGTCGTTGAGAAGGAACGTACCCGTCACGACGTTCGGGTCTTGTCTGGCTTCCCCAGCCTTGATAACGAAAGCTCTACCGCGAGCAGGGTTGTTGTTGTTGTTTTTCAGCTTTGGGCAATCTCTCTTGAAGTGCCCTGAATTTCCGCACCCAAAGCAGGCCTTTGGTGCATCGGTGTTGGGGGTAGAAATGTTGGTCCGGCAATCCTTGGCTAGATGCCCGAACCGTTTGCAGTTGGTGCAAGGGCAAGAACCGTCATGGTGGCGGTTGCATTTGGGACAGTAGGGTCTGCTCCCGCTGTACCCTTTCTTCTCCGAAGTTCCAGATGTATAAGCCTTAATGTACCCAGGCTTTTTGTTGGAGGTTTGGTTGGATGTGTTGGGATTTCCTTCCCACTTGCGTTTGTTGTTTGCAGATGGGGTTGAAGTGGTGCCACGGCGGACAGAATTTGCTGTTAGTTCATGGGCCATACGGATGGCGCTCTGAATAGTACCCGGTTTGGAAGAAGTTACCAGGTCTTGGAGTCTCTCAGGAAGACCATCAACAAATTTCTCGATCCTCTTGTACTCAGGATCGACCATGGTTGGGCACAGAAGTGCCAGTTGGTGGAAACGGTTTGTGTATCCGGTGATGTCATCACCCTGCATCTTGTGGTTCCAGAATTCCACTTCTAGTTGTTTCAATTCATCCCTGGGGCAATACTCGCCCCTCAACATCTTCTTCAACTCCTCCCACGGGAGTTGGTAAGCAGTAGCGACACTCACAGTCTGGGCGTAAGTGTTCCACCAGGTGAGTGCGGTGTCAGTAAAGGTACTAACGGAGAACTTAACCTTATCTCCCTCCGCACAGTTGCAGATCAGAAATACAGACTCAACTTTCTCGATCCAGCGTACTAGACCGACAGCTCCCTCAGTACCTGCAAAGTTTAGAGGTTTGCAGTTCTGGAAGTCCTTGTAAGAACAAGGTTTAGCAGCAGAGGTTTCAGCGGCATCGCTGTTTCTTGAAGAATTTGGTGGAGTATTCCGAGCCAAGGCTTCAGTAACAGCCTGGGTTATAAGGGAGGTAATCTGGGCATCTGTGTATGGTCTTGACTTTGGCGGCATGATTCTTCAATAAAAGAAATGAAGATACATGAGATTTTGTAGGAAATTGTAATGGTCACAGATGTACATGTATAAAAGCAGCAATACATAACATCAACATGGAAAATGACAATTTATGTGAGTTGAAATAGCAAGGAAAGTTTGATAGATAATGTGGGTTCAAAGGTTACATCCTACAGAGATATTACGAAAGGTGTCGGGAATTGTTACATCCGACTAGTTTATAGAGTAGATCATTCGGTGTTGTTCCAGTTCAAGATTTTCGAGTCTTTGTTCCTGACGGCGGAATTGGGTAGCCAATACGGGCAACGTGAGATGTGCCGAGTTCTGAGAGTTATGTACAGGATAAAGGCTGTTTCGAGGTGATTTTGTGTTCCTCCTGGCTACTCGTGGGTTCCGTGACCCATGTGAATGAGAGTGTGACGGATTAGGTGGTGTGTTTGCCATCCTGTGGCAGAGTGTAATTATGACGAGGCTAATATATATATACACATATCATATCCAGCCTAGTGTCTAGCACGTATCAAGTAATGGTCCGGTTCTCTCGTGGTCAGAGTCTACTAACGTATCCCCGTTCAACATAATCATTTCAGACCTTACATCATCTTTCCTTAATTGTACATAGTTGATCAGGCTATGTTAAATTAAAGTCGTATGCTGTAATTCCCGAACCAGTCATGTCTAATAAGAGAATACTGCCTAACGGTCATAGTCTAGGCCCACTAAATGCAACCTAGTTCACTATAACCTTAGGCTCTGATACCAATCTGTAACACCCCCGAAATTCACTGTTTTGCGGAAGCATAGTTTGGGGTGTTACTAATCAAATATCACAGCACAAAGATAAAGTAAACGACATCTATATGCAACGTTTGTAAATTAGTTACATTCCATAGATATATTGTTTGAAAACTTAGTGTTTTCGTATACAAAAATGTAGTTTCCCTAGAGTCCGCGCTTGTAGCGGGAGATTCTATTACATAATCGTAATGTACAAAAGATAATGCTAAGAATCTCCGTTAATGCAGTTGTGTTGAAATCATGCGACTCTAGCTAAAATCCTGGAGTAATCCTACTCCATCCGGGTACCTGAGAAAACATGCTAAAAAGTGTCAACCAAAAGGTTGGTGAATCTCACAGGTTTGTAAATAATATCGGCTTTGAACACGAGGTTTCATTAGTAATTCCCGTAGGCGTAAAATCAGCCATTGCAATCCAGCAATCGTTAAATCAGTATTTGCAATCCAGCAAATGTAAATAAGTAAGTTTATACCGTTACCATGAGGCTCATAATCGAAGCTTAACCCGTAATTAATAACTTTGCTCCCGTGACATGCTCATAATTGAGCAAGCATCAGTAACGAATAAGTTGTTACCCGTTTATACGTGTAAATCGGTACGTGGCAGCGCTACTGCCCCGGGTGGGGAGGGTCATTTCCCTAATGGATCCATTAACTACTGTTCGTGCTTAAGTCCATAACTAACGATATATGATGGAGAGACTTCTGTTTGTAAGTAAACTCATGCAATTCCGTTTGGTATAGTAAACAGTTTAGTACTTGTGTTCAAATAAAAGCAGTTGCAAGTTTCTCACCCCGTATGTAAAACAGTAAAAAGTGGGGCTGTAAGACTCACCTGAGTCTTGTAATAAGCCGTAGCAATTAGCAAGTAGTAATTATAGCAAGTAGGTTCTCCGAACCCGTAACCTTCAGATGCCTATTCATATGAAGTTATGTAAGTATGCGTCTCACGAGACGTTTCGTTTAGTTGTACACAACTCGTATAGCCAATGTTTGTTCGTATGTTTGTAATTGTTCGTTTGTTTGTAAAACATGTTTGGGCCCGTTGGTGACTTAGTTGAATTGTTAATCTCGACATAGATTTACTCGTTTGGAATGTTATGTTTGAAAAACATGTTTCAATATCCCTTAGATATTATATCGTATAGTCGTTCGAAGTCCCAAAATGTATAACACTTAACTTGAAATTAAATTTGTAAATCTGCTGTGTTTTGCGACACTAAATGCGACACTAAAGTTTGTCATACGACACAAGGCTTGTGTCGCAGACGTCATGCGACACAAGGATACGACACAAGGATTTGTGTCGCATCAGATACGAAATGCTAATTTAATAGCGACATAGTGATTGTGTCGTATGGGGTATGCGACATAGTGGTTGTGTCGCATGACTTGCGACACAAAAGTATCTGGTACGACATAAGATACGACACAAAGGATTTTATGCGACATAAAGGCTAAATTACGACACAACATGCGACACAATGCTTGTGTCGCATGGATGAACACCAGCCCAGAAACTTACGGGTTTCAAGAATTTTCGACCAAAAACGCAAATCTAACCCATTTTTGAGCTATAAAATCGTGTATTATTCATGTATTAGGTTATATCTAAGTTGTGTACACATCAAAACATCAAAACATTACACCAAATTGAATAGATCTAAGATTTTAGGATTTTCTTACTTTTGCAAATCGAGCCAAATGGAGGATGAAATGATGAAAACGATCTTGATATTCTTGCTCCACTCGTGATGGTGATTCCGAATATGTAAATTTCGGGTGTCGGTTTGGATTCCGAAAATTGGGTGTAGATTGGTGGTTGAGAGAGTTTTTGAGAATGTGGGTGTTTTGTTGGAATGAAAATGAAAGAGAGAAGTTGGGGTGGGGGTGGGGTTTGGCTGATCCCACAAGGAAGGAGGGGGAAAATACTCCCCAAAACGCGGTATTTACTCCGTGTCCTAATCGGTTAATCACTAAATTTTAATATTTAATCAAACGTTTATATTCTTAAAATGTAATTAAAGTATTTAAATAAAAATACTTTGGAATTAATAGTAAAACATTTGTCGCACTATTTTAATTATTTAAGTCGCGTTAATATATAAATGATGCTCGTTCGGTTGCGTATTTTATATAACAAAATACGTTCTCATTATTTAAGAAAATTTCTGTCACCAACGTCCAAGTAAACTGTGTCGGACTCTGTCCGGTTAATTTGCACGATTCATCCAAATCGCGTAAGTATACACACATATATATATAATTCACCTTATATATATACAAATAGAGCCTGTAATTAGTCCTATTACATACTAATTACAACTAGTTACAAACAATTAGGCATAATTAATTATCCTAATTATGCGGGTGTTACATAAACGTTCATCTCCGATCTCAAAAATATAGTCAACAGTGGAGTCATCCATATTTTCTAGATTTTTGTACATTGAATTCTGTGTTAACAATGAAGATTTAGCAGTTACTTAAACAATGTTATAAATAACAATTGTATGTAAACAAGAAATATTTTACCATTGTCTTCAGATCTCTTTCTCTTCTTTCCAGAAGAATCCCTCATTTCTTCTACAGAATTGACTAAAACTTGTTTCCTTGTATTTGTTGTTCTCCTATTCTTCACTTCAACCTTAAGACTTTTTTGTTTTGTGGATTTTTTGTAACCACTTTCTTTAACTGATTTGTTTATGAAGTGCACTACATGAAAGAGGTCAAACAATAATATAAGTTTAATAACATAAAATGCAGTTGCAAGACAGCAGGATGAAGTAAAAGGCAAATACTGTGTTATTTTTAATGTTAAACTACTAAAATGCAGTTAGTAGCACAAAACACACAGTAAGACAACTTCATTTTCTTTTTATTACTTTTCTAGAGTTTGTAGTGTATCATATATGTATTTAAAAGCAAAAATATAGGTCGTAAAATGCAGTTAAACATATTTAAAATGCAGTTGAGTTTGTAATATTATTAACTTTCAATTTTCATGTTGAATCTACAAAAAAAAAATCTCATAAACACATAAGAATCATCAAAATAACAAAATGAACTCTCATAAACACATAAAAAGCATGCAGGTTAAGGTTTGATGATCAAATTTTTATCCAGATCAAACATATTTCACATTAAAAAAAAAATTATATCTAAATGACATATATACCTCTTGATACTGACTCCGCTTCATCGCTACCTTCAGACGACAAATTTACATGAATCGATTTCTTCTTTTTTGTTTGATTCAAACTTGTATCGTGTTCTACGATGGCTTCTTCGTGTAGCTGCTCAACAAAATCGATTATTATTATCAGGAAAAAACAACAAAGTAGTCACGAAACGAAGAATAAACATATTTATAATCTGTAAAACTTACGAGTTGCTTCATGTTTTGCTACTTTTAAACTAGAAGTTGGTGTTTCAGATAACGACGCAGGTGTGTATGATTTCGACATTATGCTTTCTCGCAAAATCTGAAAACGAAGATTATCGGAGACGGATTGTTGATGAAAACGGCGACGGTTTGTTGATGATCGGCGACTGTTTTGTTGATGATTGCTATAATTTTTGTGATTTTGTTGCTTTGTTTTTATGAAATAGATGATTATTGTGATGAAGATGATCTTTGCTTGTTGCAGTAGAGAGAGAGGGAAAAAAAGGACAATGAATGAGATAGCTAACCGTTCTGACCGAATGAAAGTGATGGTGTAAAACAGATTTACACATTTGGTCCATTGACCATATTATTTGCAGTGTCGTCCCTGTTGACTGAATTTATATTTGCCGTTGGATTGGAATGAAAGATGGGGATCATCTCTGCCTTTGCTGCTCCTGTAAAACCCCCATCCCCTTAACCTTTCCCAAAAAAAAAAAAAAAGGAAAATAAAGAACAAAAACTGTGTCAATGATGCTCACGTGTCGTTATTTGATTGGTGGAGATGATATGGAGTGACACAACGCGCCATAAATGAAAAGTAAAACTGAAATTTCCGTCACTATATCTACAGCACCGCCGGAATAACCACCGGAAGAGAAAGAACTGCAATCCAACCATCACCGGCGGCTGTAATATTTTCACCAGGTAACATCATTGAATTACAATTTCGTTTATTGGATATATGTTTTGCCTAGGGTTTCAATTTTTTTTTTTTTTTAAATAATTATGTGAAATTTTGTGCCGTTTTTGTTTTTCAGGCACGAGACAGGAACAGATCGGTAGGGTTTTGGATCGAACGATCGTGTTCAATTGTTTATCAATCAATCAACCGTAGTTTGATCTCTCACGTTTTTCTCAGCTGCGGTTAGTTTATTTCAGTTTTAGTGTTATTAGTTAGTGATTCGCTCTTTTTATTACTTGTACTTGACTTAGAGCTGTTTATATATAAGTATATTGTAAAGGATTGAGTTTTTATTGTTCTGTAAGGATCTGTAACTATTTGCTATTAGCTATATACAAACTTAGTCATAAGGCTCCTTTTTTGTCATAAGCATATTTCACTTGTCAGTGATCATGCTCTGCTTATGAGTCGATATGTATTTCAAGCATGAATTGGTTAGAGATCAATTAGGGAGTTTATTTATCATATCGTATCAACTAATGTCACTGCAATAGGTCTGCTTTTTATGTAGTATGTGTCTTTTGTCGAAGTTAGTGAGATTTGTATGATACTTGCAATAAGGTTGGTTGTGTAGAATGCAAGGCTTTTGAATATTGTTTTGTATTTTTCCATACCATACTTCTTCATTTTTGCATCTAGGTTTCGCTTTAGTGTCTTATGTCTATTGAAACGCTTATAATTATCCCTTCTTATTTTACACTATCAAGAAAAATCATAATTTTTTGTGCAAAAGTGATACTGCCATAACCCATATGTACTAAAATTCCGTTGGGCCCTGGCTCTGTGAGCATTCTTATTTTCCATGGGCTTGATTTACTTTCCCTGTTTTATTTTACAATTGCAAATTGCAATGGTCATCTAATTGCAGTCACCTTTCAGTCTTCTATCTAGGTCCATATGAAGTTATATATGTCTCAACTGTAGGCTGCTTCCAACTAGCGAGTGAAGATTACTGAAATAACTTATTTGTACCTGTGACAATGAAGAATGGCGAGCGTGCAGCAAACATTGCTCTAGCAGGTACACCACCCTTCCAATTTAAACACTTATAATTTGAATTCTTAAACCGTATTATAGTAATATCCATCTAGTTCGAAAGTACTAATTATGAGTGTTCATCTGTTTAACCCTGTGTTGCAGGTCTAACACTGGCCCCGTTAGTTGTGAAGGTAGATACAAATATAAATGTCATACTAACGGCTTGCCTCACAGTTTTTGTGGGTTGCTATCGCTCTGTCAAGCCGACACCTCCATCTGTAAGTATACCATCTGCCATCTTACACTTGGACGTATTGACTTTATTTCTATTTTGTGTAAACTACAATTTTCTGAATCTTTCAGGAGACGATGTCTAAAGAACATGCAATGCGTTTTCCCTTAGTTGGCAGTGCAATGTTGTTGTCATTGTTCTTGCTCTTTAAGTTCCTATCAAAAGATTTGGTTAATGCAGTGTTGACAGGCTACTTCTTTATACTTGGGATCATCGCTCTTTCGTATGTTCTTTTTGTATGCATCTATCGTCCATCTTTTGTATTCCAGAAGATAATATCTTGCAAATATTATTTACTATTCATTTATTGGATAATAAGATTGATTTCCTTAATCCAGGGCTACACTCCTACCTGCAATTGCATGGTTTCTACCAAACAAGTGGAATGATGACGTTGTAATATGGCGGTTCCCTTATTTTCAATGTATGCACCATATGCTTTTACTCCCTCGAACACTATCTCCATCCTATGCTCTTTGGGAATAATTTCATTTGTTTAGTTGCCCATGCTTTTATGTCAATTTTATACATCGGGGGTCTAGACTCTAGCTTATTAAATTAACATACGTGCATCTCTGTACATGCCTTATTCTTGTGTATGTATATAATGGATAGCTCATAGATTTGTTGCAGCCTTTTGATTGCATTATTATGCTGTGATCTGCAGAATGATATGTTTCTTTAAACATTTCTTAAACAGCTTTGGAGGTTGAGTTTACAAGGTCTCAAGTTGTTGCCGCTATTCCTGGTACCTTTTTCTGTGCATGGTATGCTGCACAAAAGCATTGGCTAGCTAATAACATACTGGGGCTTGCATTCTGCATTCAGGTTTGTGCACATCACTTTTTCTCAAGGGTCCTTCTGTTTATAATTTGAATATAAAATAAAAAAGGTCGCTAAGCATATGTTTACTTTATACCCTCTTAATATTTTGCAGGGAATCGAAATGCTCTCTCTTGGCTCCTTCAAAACTGGTGCCATTTTGTTGGTATTGAATTTTTTTTTTGTTACAAAAGATCTTGGGGTTATTTTAAATGGACATGTCTTTTTTGTCATGGATTCTGATGATGTCATGGTTAAAACTTGCAGGCTGGACTTTTTGTATATGATATATTCTGGGTGTTTTTCACACCAGTGATGGTCAGCGTTGCTAAATCATTTGATGCACCTATCAAGGTAGTATTCCGAAGTACAGAATACATGGAAATGGTATTTATAATCTAACATGACTGCTTTCCTCTTGCTCCAGCTTCTATTCCCATCAAGAATTGCCACACGGCCCTTTTCCATGCTTGGTCTAGGAGACATTGTAATTCCAGGTATGAAAATAACCGTTAATCTACCATGATAAGTTACTGTTTAACGTTCTTTGAAGAAGTTTTTTCTAAACAATTTAATGGGAATTTGTAAGCGCTTACATGGTGATGTTATTTACGTACTATCTAACTAGTCTCTGTTTATTTCCAGGAATTTTTGTAGCTTTGGCACTGCGATATGATGTATCTAGAGGGAAAGAGAGCCACTACTTCGAAAGTGCTTTTCTGGGATATACGGCCGGCTTGGTCGCTACAATTGTTGTCATGAACTGGTTTCAAGCTGCACAGGTTGGTAATCTCGGATCATCTCGCAATAACCCATTCTTATTTCTTATGAAAGTTAGACAAAAAAAATGAAATGAACACTATTACTGGAAATCTTTTTATTAATACAAGCCTATGTTTTTGCGTCTCGAACATGCTAAAAAGTTCATAATCATTAATTATCGATTTAGTTGATGAAATTGTCCCATTCCTTTGTCATTGTTAACACACATTTAGATGTATCATTATGCATGTCTGCCTAATCAAATATTGTCATTAGATTACATCATAAATGAGTGGTTGATTGGAAAGCTGATGTTGGTTTGTTTTCAGCCGGCTCTATTGTACATTGTACCTGGGGTTATTGGGTTCTTGGCTGCTCATTGCCTATGGAATGGAGAGGTCAAACCGGTATGTTTTCACATCTTCCCAAATCTGATCCGATTTAATCATTTAACATTTCCATTTTTTGTGTCCTTACAATGAGCAGCACTGTAGAGGTGGCAAGATGTGTAGGGGGTTGAGTAATGGGTCAAAATGGGTTTTATTCTTTAGTTTGGGTCGAACGAGGCACTGCGGTCTGGGTTGGTTTGAGCTGCAAACACTATTTTGTGTTTTTAAAAAAATTGATGTGCTAATGATGACCCGTGAGAGATCCTATACAATCCAAGTTATTCTATTTATAGATATATTGGTTGAAATTGCGGCTACAAGGGAACACAGATTTCATTGTATTTCTGACAACCATCTATTGGTTATGCAGTTATTGGAGTTTGATGAGTCAAAAACAGCTGATTCAACAGAGGAAACAAGCAGCAAGAAATTGGAGTGAGAAGTTGAAAGGATATACCTTTTTTTTTCATTAGAGTTTTGCTCTAACTTATGTAGTTTTCTACTTTTCTTAGACATTTACTAGATTCTGCAATCATCCGTCTGAACATTAATCTTTCTTAATTATTCTTGTTTTTACTTCACCGTCATGGATACGACTTTTGAACTATCTTGTTTCACTTTTCATCTCAATTTTCAAAACCAAAAAAAAAAAAGAGAGAAAAGAAAAGAAAGAAAAACGCCCAAGTAATACGACTGTTTTGATTCGCGGACCTTGGTTAGCGTCATCTTAAATTTTGGGACCCATGCGATTAATGAATGTCATCTTCTGCTGCGCTCTTTTGAGACTAAGGGTGGACGATCATCTGCTTTGCAACTTGCTAACTCATGATCAGACATAAACATTTCTCGCAGTATCTTGTTTGAGGAATGATTATAAGTTAGATCTGTTAGCAGATTTTTTATACAGTAATATGTAACTGTACTACGACATCGTTAGTTACAAAATATGTAATCAGTATACATATACACTTATTCCTAAAAATGTACCTTGTTACAAAATGGTTGGTTGATGGAGGACTAAGAATATTGTGACTTTATTGATGGTATCAAATTCTTCCCAAGTGAGATGCACATAAAAGAGAATAAATTAAGGTAGCATTTAGTGAAGGCCAAAATACAGGAGCGGCTCAAGGTAATTAGGGGCCTAAAGCAAACTCAAAATATGAGGCCTAATCGTTAAGTAATCGATTTTGCTATACATAGTGCTCAGGGGCTATGATTAGTTAATAGGTGTTTGGTAAAAGTGTTTAAATAACTAACTTAATTTGTTAAAACTTAATTTGTCAACTTCCTGCTAGCCAATTTAAATTACCATTTAACCACGAGTCATGTTTCTACGATTGAGATGGTTATTTGAACAATTTGATAAGTGGTATTGCCTAAAAAATGACCGGAGAATTTAATCGTGTGAAAATATAAAGAAAATGATTAAGATACTTTACTGCTAGCCAATGTAAAATGAAGATTGCATTTAAAGACATTAAAATAAATTTTGAAACCTTTTTTTCACAAAAAGACTTGGATCTTTTTGACAAAAAATGGGTCTAATTGTTTTAACAACTACAATGGGCCTAAGTTTTTACATTGTGAGGCCTTATAATGTCGTTTTCTCACACAAATTGGGTCTAATATCTTATAACTTATATTCTCCAAGACCTTTAAAGACCAAAATACATTGAAGATCTTTGTCGTTATGCTATACTAATACATGATATCGATAAATTTGGGGCCTTAGAAATTCGGGGGCCTAAAGCGGTAGCTTCACTGGCTTTACCCTCGAGCCACTCCTGCCAAAATACATACTATCGTTGGCAAAAGCATTCATAAGATTATGGGTGTTCAAAATATCCGTGTCCGATATCTAAAAAACCGAAATATCCAAATCCTACGTTCTTAACAAGCCATAATGGCATCACAAATCCACAATTAACATGTGTGAATCAAAGCTGTAGATGATAGATATTTAGAGTAAAGAAATAACGTAGGCCAATAACATGTGCATGTGGATGTTTGTCAATTCTCTTCTCTATAAGAATATAACAACAGTGGTCAAGTTATTTGTCTAGAAAAAAAATTTTCTAGAAAAGTTACTCTCATTGGTTTGAAAGATCAACTTGTTCAAAATTGTCAACTTTTTGTAAAACAGTACTATTAAACACCACCGCGTACTCATCATATGTTATATGTTACTAGCACAATACTCGCGCAATGCAGCGGTGAAAGTGGTGATGGAGGATGGAGGTGCGAGTGAATGTTTTAAAATAAAAACATATTGTACTCCGTCCGTCCCATTTAAAATGTCCACATTACTATTTTGGGATGTCCCATTATAAGTGTCCACTTTGATATTTAACCAATCAAAAAAAGACTTTAGTGGGTAGATTTAATATTTGATGGATGAAAAGTGTAGTTAGTGGAGAATAAGTAGTAATCAAAAATAATAGATAATGGGATATGGGTATTAATGGAAGTGTAGTTAGTGGAAAATAAGAAGTAGTAGATAATAGATCCTGGGATAGGGGTATTAATGAAAATGTTATAAATAAGTCAAGGGTAGTATAGTTATTTTGTTGTGTTGAGTATCATTTTAAGATAATGGTGGACATGGTTTATATATAGTATAGATATAGATATAGATATAGATAATATGTATAGATAGATAATAGAAGACAAGCAAGGTAGTTCCGTTTTGCCGCGACAACAAATGAGAAGAAGGCAGTGGTAGTCGACGGTCATATCCTACAATAGCATGGATGGAATAATTGTTGGAGGTGACTGTTAGCAATGTAAATGTTGGTCGACATTGGTGACTAACAATAGTAATGTTTTACCATGTGTGGTTTATTTTGGTTCACATTTTTTTGTTCTTTACTTGTTAAACATTAAATGTGTGACACCCGTCAAATTAGGACTAGTTATTAGGTCCTAATCATTTTGTTAATACATGTAATTAGTTCCGTGTTAGGCTAATTCTGTGTATCATTACGTATATAGTTATATATATACGCATTAACATGATTTATGAAATCGTGTCACGTTATATCGGCCAAATTCCGATTCATTTATATGGACATTGATGAACCTATTTTATTAAATAATATGAAATTATTTAATAACATATTTATTTTCGAATATTATTTTGATAATATTTCATAAGTATTTTGTATCGTACAAGTAACTTATACGCGACCAAAAAAAAAAAAACGTGAAACGCGTTCAACAATCGAAATAAACTAAAGTTATATTTTATAACTCATTAATAAGTATTTTGATAAAATACTTTAACTCAAAATATCTAAAGTTCATTCGTTATTTAAAAACGTACGTATAATATATAACGTCTAATTATACGTTTAACGACCGGGAAAATGAACACCGCACGGAGTGCAAACGTGAGGAACAAAATTGGGGACAACCACCACCTAGTGGGGACATCCCCAAACCGATTTTCAAACATGGGAAACAAGATCCACAATATGTGGATCTTGTTGTAGAAGTCTCATGAACAAAGACAAAGACCACATCCATCCATTTCATTTCATTTCTCAATCTTTTCCATCTCTCTCTTTCTCCTCTCTCAATCGGCACCTCCAACCACCACCTCACCACCATCAACCACCATCATAACATAGCTTAAAACCACCACCTTTTAGTGAAGGAAGCATGGAGAAGAAGCGGAAAGCAAAACCTAAGCATCATCTACCTTGATTTCACCTTTAAATCGACATCTACACTTTTGTGAGCAATTATTTCTTGTTAGATTTACATATATTTATATGTTATGTTGTTGATTTAACAAGTAAATGTTCAAATATTAACTTAAAAATCGTTTTTACTAAACATACATGTATGTATACAAACTGCCCAGAAAAATCATCTCACAAAAACGATCATAACTTGAGTTCTAGGTTGAATCAACACATGAATCACATACCGAAATCTTCGTATGAATGTTCTCTACAAAAAGTTCTTCTATGGCCCGACTTGAAAATACACGAAATTTTGTGTATAACCCGATCTTTGAACAAAGGTCCATTTCGGACCAAAACCGACACGCACCCCTTTATCATTTTATTTGACCACCAAAACGACCACTATAATTCTTGGAAAAATTTGACAACATGCTTGACATATAGAGGGTCAATTGTGATTTTTGGTAGAACCTGGTTTGGACTAAAAACGAGTCGAATCGAGAGCCCAATCGAGTTAAAATCTGGAAACGATATAACTAGGGGTGGAAACGAATATAACTAGAAGTGGAAACGATATAACTAGGGGTGGAAACGAATATAACTAGAAGTGGAAATGGATATAACTAGAAGTGGAAACGGATATAACTAGCAGTGGAAACGATATAACTAGGGGTGGAAACGATATAACTAGAAGTGGAAACAAATATAACTAGAAGTGGAAACGGATATAACTAGAAATGAAAACGGATATAACTAGAAGTGGAAACGGATATAACTAGAAGTGGAAACGGATATAACTAGAAGTGGAAACGGATATAACTAGCAGTGGAAACGATATAACTAGGGGTGGAAATGATATAACTAGAAGTGGAAACGAATATAACTAGAAGTGGAAACGAATATAACTAGAAGTGAAAATGGATATAACTAGCAGTGGAAACGGATATAACTAAAAGTGGAAACAAGGGAATCATAACTAGCAGTACAAAATCTAGAAAACACAAATATCACTAAGTGTCGAACTTGGATAACCACTAATACTCGTACGATATGACTTCTAAACCACTTGGGATATATTTTTTTAAGTATAACACTTCGATATCATAATAATAATACTTTGAGATTATTATTACAAACAATCACCAACGGGCTGTACACGTTTTGAAAACGCAAACTAACCAACCAAATCGTAGTCATTTGGACATTACTAGTTGTGTGACACCCCGCAATATTTGAGTACAATTAAGTACTGTAACCAAGTGCATTTTTAGGCTAATTCTCTACTTAGTGAATTCACAAACTATTTTAGGAGATAAGTCTAGCAAAACCCAACGATTTAATACGTTAGGTATTACTTTATTTGTAATTATTAGTAATTATGCGCAAAACAATCGGAGTGAGTCCGACGAAATAAATATGTACGTTGGTGATACAAATTTTATAAATATCTTAAAACTATTTTTATAGTAGATATTTACTTTGGAATATTATGCTAACGATAAAAGCACAGCGATAACACATTAAACGTTTATACGTTTCAATTAAAACGTAACAAATGCGACAAAATACATAAATAAGATGAACTCGACAATCAAACGAGTCAAAAATAATATTTTTGAAACTCAAATTTAAGTACTTAGAATAATACTTCGAAAAATACTAACGCGAAATAACATTAACGAACTAAACGAATATAACGTATTAAAACGTATAACGATCGGGTAAACGAATACGGGTTAAATACCAAATAACTAACACAATTATTTGGAGACCAAAAAGTGGCATGACCATGCCTTCTTGACTTTGATGGCCGGCCACACCATAAGCAAACACAACCATACCTTTTTTTTTTTTTACTATGATATACAAACATACATTCACACACACAAACTCACTCCATTATTACTCCCTCTCTTTCCCTATCACTTATCTCTCTCTCGGCTGTGATAACAGCCTCAAAACCTCATCAACATCATTCTAAAATCATCATTTAGATCATCATCAAGAGGTTGCAAAGGAGGAACAAGGAAAGAAGCTCAAGCATCATCATCATCATCCTCTTACACCTTCATCCTTAGAGCTTTGTAAGGATCAACTTTCCTTCACTAATCTATATGTTTTTAGCTCATAAACATGTTCTAAGTTCACTACATAAAAGATCATACACAAAAGTACAATCAAAACTTGGTAAAACTTAACTTGGACAAAAACTGAAATCTGGACAGATTTATACTCGACGGTAGAAAAATTATATAAAATCGTACAAGTTGAATAAATGGGTGAGACCACTTGGAAAATCTTCGTATTTATATTTGGAACAACTTTCGTGAAGAACGTTTCGCTTGAAAAGCCACAGATTCCGATCTAGCAATTGATTCGGAAAACTTAGTTATGAAAAACGACTTTCTGGACAGCTTTGATCACGATTTTTTTTAAAATATTGTGGATGTCTAAAAAGCATGAAAATGATACTAGAAGTAGGTGATATATATGGGAACATCGTGTAAAAATTTCGGATTCGTTCGATGAGTTTTGACCCCCGAAAAACGAGCTCGAAAATAGTCGAAAACAACTAAAAACTGAGTTCGGGGGCTGTTTTGGGCTCGGAATAAAAACGACATTTTTAGTTAACAACGAAACACAACGATAATTTTTCCAAGCTCTATTAACATATTTAAGACTTACCTAAAAGATTCGGGTCAAACCGAACACGTTTGACCACGTTTTGAATTAACGAAACTCACTTTTTTTTTTTAACTTAGACTACAAGTGTTGCTTTTGGGATCAAATTTTATGCGACACTCAACTGAGTGTCGCCAAATTATAAACTTATATTTTATGTGATACTGGACCAAGCGTCGCTACCTCAACTCAAGTGTCGTCTGTAGTGTCGCCAAAAACATAGAACAAAAACTTAAGTTTCTCACAACTTATACCAACTCAACAACAAACATATAACATACGACACGACCAACAAGTAATGTATACTTACAACGAAACGAGTTTAATAATAATAACACTTTGTATTATTATTACGATATTATAACCAACAAACACGTACAAACTAATAAACGAACAACGATCTTTCAGCAAGTGAACGAGTAACAATAGTTTGACATTTAGTCAACTACTTATATTAATATCTCCTATGTTTAGGACGTTAGAGACTTTATTGGGCTTACACATTGCTAGCACTCACATACCGAGCTCACGAGGTAATTAGCAGCACAAGTAAAAATGCATGCTTACGGAGTTAGGCGACCCAAGACGAATTAGGATGCCAACTTTTGGGACAATTATGTTTTCTTTGGTGTAGCTGATAATCATCAGTTATACATATGAAAACTCTTTTTTTTAAATATGTATTTTATAACTGGATATGTTATATAACACTATTTCTATGACTTTGACGAGTCATAGCCTTTTGTAACAAACAACTTGATTGAAATGGCATCTTAATTTAATTGTTCTGCAATAATCATACGCTCTGATCTGGCATGAGTGTCAAATGTTGACGACAACACCCCCGCCTAAACTGATGCTTCCGCAAATCATGCATTGACCGCGTTGACCGAATTTGGGGGTGTCACAGTTTGGTATCAGAGCCATTGGTTATAGCGAATTAGAAGTCTTTAAGTGACCTGAAAGCCTTAAAGACCTAGACTATAGCCTTGGCTAGAACACTCATGCATGCACACATTGCATACGTCTAACTCACTATATGACAATTATTGTCACAATGCGTTTAAGTGGATAGTTACGTGTTCCTACACGTGACTTCTCCAACATGGTTGTGATAACAATGGCACCTCGGTACACGAAAAACCATCAACCAACGCCATCACACATTTTATCTATCTGTCTACAATACAGACGTTATCGTCTGATGAATGGTCAATCTGATTTTGTATTCCCCGAAACAAAGTACACTTGATTCAATCGCTCCTAATTGAGCATTAGAAGAATGCTTGAGGACACTTTTATTATACTAAATCTGGAACTCTTCTCACACATTGCAACCTCCCACTTTTGCGGGCAAACATATATAAAACTAATGGTCCCTACCTTAGTTATTATAATTCACACATCAATCAGGAAACTTCCTGACACACGAAATGACACTTAAAGAATTACAAAGCAAATACCCCGACTTGAATGGAGACATCATCTCCACTTACAAACGACACAAACCTGATAAAGTACACCTGGACTTGTATAACGAGGATGGATGCTAGGAGAGCGTTCCCGAATGGTTGAGAGTATAGCTGAGGTTATCAACGATTTTGATACGAAATGCAACAAGTAACCATCAACGTTTTGAACTAATATATGAACTAATTGTGAACAAACTTATACTATTGAGGACACCCATTGATTAGACTCATGCACAAATGATCTTGTAAGGAGTAACATAACTTAGAATTTTATCTCGAACGACTACACACAAGATCCTCAAAACTATTTTAAAAGCTTTCAAGCTTTTATACAAATTAATGTATATGAAACGATGACTATTATAATACTTTTGAAAACTTGATTCACCCACCTGACATAGGTACTCGATCTTACTAATATGGATCAAGGGACACTAACATTCCCTACTAATTTAGTCTCTACTACTTGAGCGATTATTTGCGAATAGGATGCTGACATTCCTACAACGATTATTAGGACATGAATACTATTGTACTAACGTCAAGTTGGATGACTGGTCGGTCATAGTTGACTACTACATAAACAAACTCTCGTTTTCTATTAGACAGAACAAACCTTCTACAAACATTTAACGATTAAGATCGACAACTTATCGATCGAATGGACGGAAGGAAACAGATAAAGGTTGCGATACCTATCGAAGTACCAAGCCTTCTAGGCACTACATGAACAAAACATAGGAAGGTGTCGTTATACACCAATCAAGTAGGATTCTCAAACAACAATTAGGGTGGTCAGACCCAATCCTACAAAATAAATTTCCTCCCCACAACTAACAGACTTTATATGACAATTTTTATACAAATTGTTTACGAAGATGCTAAACTATATTTTTGGATAACCTTCCAACGAAAACTATATTCTGGGTGACATCCGAACGAGAACTACAAATTTGGGATAACATTTCAACAAACACTTTGGATAGGAAATCGGAGAACATACCGGTGATGTGTAATACCGGAGAACGTACCAATACGTGTTTATTGACCGGAGAATGCACCGGTAGTAAATTGAGACAATCGAAAAACATACCGGTGCTGTTTATACTATAGAACGTACCAGTACACATTTAATGACTGTGACAACCCCAAATTTAATAATTTGCGGAAGCTCGATTTGGGTGTCACTAATCAATATACAAAACACATAAGATATATAATGAACGACCACTATATGCGTCGTTTTAAACTTGTATTAATAAAGTAAACGTTTACATCAAAAATAATGTTACATTAGCTCGGTTCCTGAAATTAAGAGATTACATAGCATAATTACTTTTACAAAATATAATAATGCAACCCAATCTCTAGTTGTATGTATGATGACTTGATATCGCGTAAAAAGTCATGTTTTTACTGCCGATATCTCTCTCATTCTGGAACGATTCTTGGCATTATAACTCAAATATAGCACAAATCATTGATATTATGCCAAGATGATTAAAACAAGGTTGCACGAGAAAAATCAAGCAAAACGGATGTAAAATGAAGATTCCACACACGTTTGAAGATTCAAGGCACAAAATCGAGATTTCAAGACCAAAATGCCCCCCATCAATATCCATTATTTTCAAGATGTTCGTTTTCAAAATACGAATCTAACAGAAGAAGAATCAACCAAAACGGGCAAAGAATGAAGATTTCGCGCCCGCCAGAAGATCCAAATGATCCGTACGCAATATCTGGAGCTATGGACCTCAATTTCAGGCATATCCTATGTCAAAATCTTCGTTTTTGAATTACGAATCCAACAAAAAAAGAATCAACTCAAACGGACGTATAACGAAGAAAACACGCACGAATCAAGAAACGAAGCAAAAGATTGCGCAACGGGGCGGGGTGGGGCCCACCGCCGCCGGCCACCTGGCTGGCGCCGCCGGACACCCTTCCCCCATCCCGGTTTCCATTTTTGGCAAGTTTTGGTACCTGGTGCGGTCACTTTTCGCGTTGTACAGTACCCGGTGCGGTCACTTTTCGCGTTGTACGATCCACTTTTAGCTAGTTTTTCTAACATGCACCTCAAGGCTTCATGATGCTAAAATGAGCCAAGACTCACCTATAAAAGGGGTGTTTGGGTTCATTTGAAACACACACCAACATATGCACTCTTTCTAGCATATTTCATACTTTCTCACCATCCATTCTTTTCTTTCTTTATTGTAATACTTCCTTGGTTAATTAGACTAGCTAATTAACTAGTCAAGGAAGATTTGTACGGAGGTTCTCCGGGACGCATTTGTAGCTACGAGTTATTGTATTTCTTTATCAGGTTTTAATCTATCTTTCATATTTAATCATGTTCTTTCTTTCCTTAATAAAATTAAATATGTATGCTAGAATTGCCATGATTTGCTAAATAACTCAATTGTCTACTATGATAGTAGTTTAGGAAAGATTTAAATATGTGATTATAATGTATGCTATGAGATTACGGGCGCTTTATATCATGAATAGATGTAGGAATTGAATCTTTATTGTTTATCTGCCCAACTCATGTTGTGACTAAAACCTTATCCAAAAATGAACGTAGCTAACTCATAGGGTACTGGTCACTTAGTTATACTATGTTTGATTGAATCATTGAGCTCGGCATGGCCGGTGTTCTCTAGGCCAAATTAGGATCTAAGAGACACGGAATATGGGAATAGAGGTAGATTAAGATTTAATTCAGACAGACGGTATTTTCGAGACAACTTTCGGAATATCCTCGATTTAATTAATACATTTGAATGCTTAGGTTTAACTATTGTCTTGATTGTCTTATTGCATGTTCTTGTTTGATTGTTGCCTTAGGATTATCGTACTAGTAAAATACACCTAGCCTTAATTGTTGTGAAATAATACGACGGCCCCTATTCAACTGTTCTTCGATATAGTACTGGAAATGCTTATGGCAAAGTACAAACGTATGGAAGTCGAGAACGACCGAAGGTAGTTGTGTTATGGATCAATTAAACAAACGTATTATTTAAGTTTCTATTTGTAATATAAACCATCCCTATCTTGCTGCATACTTGAATAATGTTGATAATTCATACGAATAAGTGATGACATCTTATCTGACCGCTTAGACCAGTTCTTCTAACTTATCCCAACAAGGGTAAAACCTGTTTACAAGATTGTTTATTCAACAAACTGTGCCATGATTCGGACGCCTATGATGACCGAGATTGGGGAATAGGATTCGAGATTAACTGTCAGATAATATGGACATGCATTTGAGAGAACTTTCGGTGTATGCTTTAATATATTCTGCAACCCACGTGACATTCTATCTGTCTAATTGTGGACACCTCCGCATTAGCCCGATAGTAGGATTGTAGCAATAACTCACATTAACTTATGAACCTATCATCATTAGAACTCTTCACATTTTAATATCACCTAAACCACTTCATAGTAGACAATCGCTTTTAATTGCTGAACGCCCGAAGTAACCTCCATATCCATTTCTGATTTAATTTAGTTTAACCTTAGAATAGAAAACCCAAAATCCAAATCAACTCCCTTCCACCCTAGCTAAATTCATAAAAGTCTCTAAGTTCCCCTAGTCTCAATTCGTCGCGCTTTGAAGAACGATCCTAGGTCATACTTATCCTTGCTAGCCCTTAGATTAGCAATAATAGTAACCCTAAGCCCCAGCCTTATAAATTAAAAACCCGCTGCTGGTGCCCGAATAGTCATCGTTAACGACACCGACCTGTTCGGGCGCCAACAAGTTTTTGGCGCCGCTGCCGGGGAGCGTCGGCAACCGATTTTAGGAAATTTGGTAACTTTAGTATTTAGCGATCCTTTTGAAAGATTAACATCAATCAAAAGTTACATTTTTTTTTCCTTAGGATTAGTTTAGATTAGTTTTATTTTATTAACCAACTATGTCAACCCCTTATTTTAATTTAACCAACCTTACACCAAGTGGATCATTAAAACAACTTTTGACCATTCCTTCACCGATAACCCACTTACATTCCTCAAAACAACTTTTATCTGACTTTATACTAGAACAAAATGTCATAAACAATAGGATAGCCGGATTTCAAGACAACATTGATGCTATGATAAAAATTTCCAACAAATTAATTTCTAACATGGAGTCTATTTTGGAAAACTTGAACTTTATTGAGGAAAGTACGTCGGCAACTACCATTCAACCCAATGATGTGTTAATTGTCACTAGGGGGGAAAAATTAACCAAAGTTGATCCACCACCACCAGATAACATCCCCGAAAACACTTCTTTGCCCACACCTACACCAAGTGAACATGTGTCAATTGACATCCCTGTCACAACACCTGACTCATCACCAACCAAAATCCCGGATAATGTACCTCGCACGAGAATACCTTATCCCGGTAGACTTAAAAAGGAAAAGCAAGAAGCCCAATTCGGTAAATATCTGGAAATGTTTAAAAGCTTGCATTTGAATGTTAGACTTTTAGATGCTTTAGTAGAAATGCCCACATGTGCCAAATTCTTTAAAGAACTTCTCTCAAACAAAGAAAAACTCAGGCAAATAGTTAGTTTACCCTTAGATGCTGAATGCTCTTTAATTGTACAACATGGTCTTCCACCTAAGTTAGGGGACACTGGACGTTTTACGATACCTTGTTTTCTCCAAGATATCCAAATTAGTAATGCTTTAGCTGACCTAGGTGCTAGTGTTAATCTCATGCCTTATTCCCTCTATAAGAAATTAGGATTAGACAACATACTGCCTACTCGTATGACCATTCAATTAGCAGACAGATCAGTTAAACTCCCTCGAGGAATTGCTGAAGATGTCATGGTCAAGGTCGATAAGTTCGTCTTTCCAGTAGACTTCATCATCATGGATATAGAGGAAGACACCCACATCCCACTCATCCTTGGCAGACCATTCTTGAATACTGCCAAGGCCGTAATCGACGTAAACGAAAAAATCTTTAAAACTAAGAGTCGGGAAAGAGGAGGTCTGTAACACCCCCAAATTTAATGATTTGCGGAAGCTTGATTTGGGTGTTACTAATCAATAACAAAGCACAAAGATATATAGTAAACGACTCTATATGCGTCGTTTTAACAAAATATATTGATAATTGAAATGTTTACAACATTTAAAGCTTTACATAGCTCGAGTTTAAATAAAAGGAGATTTCAGTACATAAGTACTTGTACAAAATATACTAATGCAAGAAAATCTCAATCTTCTGTATGCTGACTCGAGCTAAAGTCCTGAAGCAGAAACATCCTACTGCTTGGTACCTGCGATATATGCTAAAAGGTCAGCTAAAAGCTGGTGAGCTCACAGGTTTGAAATCAGTTAATATAGTATGAACCGCAAGATTTAAATAATGAATTGCATCCAGCAATTAAATAATGAATCGCATCCAGCAATTAAATAATGAATTGCATCCAGCATTTAAATGATAATCATCGTGTATACAGCCATGAGCACATAGTTGAGCTTAACTCGAGGGCCGGGTCCCCTATAGAGAATTCCGGGCGAGGTGCCTCCACGAATGCCTAATCCACATTCGTCTTCCCAAATATTAGTACGTCCGTTTACCCGGTTAGTGCTTGCTAACCCGGATGAGGTGGGTCAATCCTATATGGTACCATATACTAATATTCACGCTACAACGTATTAACAACTATGCTGACGGAGGACTTTAAAATGATTAGTTTCGAAAAACTCATGTAGTATATGAAAAGTTGGTACTTGCGTTCACATGTTAAAAGTTGAGCAGTATATCACACCCCTGAGTAAAACAGTAAAAGAGGGGCTATGAGACTCACCTGAGTCTTATGAGTTTAACTTAATAAGCTTGAGTCGATTAGCCGAGTATGAAGTCCAAAGACTTGTAACCTGAGGGTGTCCACTACACGCGATGGTTATAATATGCGAAGGTATCTAATAAGACTACCTTGTAGTTGTTCGTTCAACTATAATGTCCAAATGCCATTTGGTTGATTGATTTGAATGTTTGAAAACATGTACGGCCCGTTGGTGATGGATTTGTAATAATAATCTCAACTATTATTATTTTGATTTCGTGGCGTTTTACTTGAAAAAATGTGTTTTGATTGTGTTTTAGAAGCCGTTACGGAATCTAAGTACGGGGGTCCGGGGGCAGCGCCCCTGGTAGCGGGGTCCAAGGGGCGGCAGCCCCTGGCGGGGTCCAAGGGGCAGAGCCCCTGGCTGGGGTCGAGCTGCCAGGTCAGCTTGGAAAATTTTTATTTCTACTATATTGCTTTAAGGAAAAACGCATCTGGGATCTGAATTTGGGTAAATCGAGTGATAAATTTCGAGTCTCGACACTTAGTAAAAATCTATGTTTTTGAGGTTCTGATTTGTGCGACGTTGGGTGCGACGTCGCAGGTAGGGTTGCGACGTTGAGCATGACGTCGCTAAAGGCGACGTTTCGCAATTTAATGCGACGTAGGGTGCTGCGTCGCTAATGCGACGTAATAGGCTGCGTCGCTATATGCGACGTCGAGGATTCGTGCGACGTTGTGACTGACGTCGCACTATGCGACGTTACGAGGGGTTTTGCGACGTCGCAGCTGACGTCGCATAAATCTGGGTCCAAAAGCGACGTAGCGTTCTGTTGGCCGGAAAATGTGTCGAAAACGAGTTTTTCGGTTTCCGTTTGGTCCAAAACTTTTACCCAACCCATATTTGGACATTATAAGTTGATATAAACTACTAATAAACAACAACACTTGAAAACGGGAGATTTCGGGATTTGTCGGAAACTTACAAATTGTCGGATGAGAAATCCGAAAAGATAGGATGATAGATCGTGATGCGGTGGTTGTTTTCTTCCAAAGAGATGGTATAATCCGAGGCCGTTTGATGTTGTTATTTTGCGATTTTGTAGGAAAATGTGGAGGTGGTGGTGGTTAGTGATTTGAGAGAAAAGAAGAAAGAAGAGAGAGAAAGAAAAAGATAAATGAGAGAAGAGATGGTGGGAATGGGAGGTTATCCTCCCATTTTCGCCCCGCGTTCCCGCTCCGTGCGGTGTTCGTTTTCTCCGTCGTTTAATCGTAAATAATTATTTTAAATATTAAAGGTACGTTTTAAAATACAAATTATTACGCGAGATTTTATTTAAATGTTTTACAATTTAATTTATATTTGAGTTATAAAATGGTAAGTTAGTGTGTTTAATTTGCGCGTTTTAATATTTTAAATTGTGTAAGGTTTGTTTGTACGATACGAATGAATACGAAACATTATCATAATAATATTTTTGACATAACAACGTTATTTAATAAAATTGGTCACCAACGTCCGTATTAAATTGAATCGAAATACATTCGATTTAAATTTGCGTACGATTTAACCAAATCGCATTTTCGTATATATTCAACCATATATATAATTCGATACATTAATTAGCCTAACCAGGAACTAATTACATGTATTAACATATGATTAGGCACTATTTACTAGTCCTAAATTGGCGGGTGTTACATTCTCCCCCTGTTAGAAGAATTTCGTCCCGAAATTTAGCTCGAGGTCGTGTTCGAGGTAGAATCAGTGAAGAGTTGAGGATATTTGAGTCGCATCTGGTCTTCCCGTTCCCAGGTGAATTCCGGACCACGCCGCGAATTCCATCTGACCTTGACGATGGGAATATGACTTTGTTTCAGTTGTTTGACCTCACGGTCCATAATTTCAGCGGGTTCCTCAACGAAGTGGAGTTTATCGTCAACACGAATTTCATCTAGTGGAATAATAAGTGTCTCATCAGACAGACACTTCTTCAGATTTGAAATGTGAAAAGTGGGGTGCACGCTGCTGAGTTCGGATGGCAGCTGCAATCGATAAGCTACGGGGCCAATCCGTTCGAGGATCTCAAAAGGCCCGATGTACCTGGGATTTAACTTCCCACGTTTGCCAAAACGGATGACGCCTTTCCAAGGCGATACTTTTAAGAGTACTCGATCCCCAATTTGGAACTCGAGTGGTTTGCGTCTCACGTCAGCATAACTTTTCTGACGATCACGTGCGGCTTTGAGTCGGTTTTGGATTTCCACAATTTTCTCAGTGGTGGCGTGAATGAGTTCAGGACCAGTGAGTTGACTATCTCCCACTTCAGTCCAACAGATCGGTGATCGGCACTTACGACCGTACAGTGCCTCAAAAGGTGCAGCCTTAATGCTGGCGTGATAGCTGTTATTGTACGAGAATTCGCACAACGGTAGATGTCTTTCCCAGTTTGTACCGAAATCAACTACGCAGGCGCGTAGCATATCTTCCAGTGTCTGAATGGTTCGTTCACTTTGGCCATCGGTTTGAGGATGGTATGCGGTGCTCATATCGAGACGAGTACCCAATGCTTTTTGAAGTGATTGCCAAAAGCGAGAGGTAAAGCGGGCATCTCTGTCAGAGATGATTGAGATTGGAATGCCGTGATGAGAAACGATTTCTTTGATGTAGATTTGTGCAAGGCGTTCCATTTTATCGTTTTCTTTGATTGCCAGGAAATGAGCAGATTTGGTGAGACGATCGACGATCACCCAAATGGTATCGCAACCGCTCGCCGACTTGGGTAGTTTGGTTATGAAATCCATGGCAATTTGTTCCCATTTCCATTCAGGGATTTCAGGTTGTTGGAGTAGACCAGGAGGTTTTTGATGTTCAGTTTTGACTTTCGAGCAAGTAAGACACTTGCTGACATAAGTGACGATTTCGGCTTTCATGTTTGGCCACCAATAAAATTCCTTGATGCCATGGTACATCTTATCGGATCCCGGATGGATAGAATATTTAGACTTGTGAGCCTCGTCCATCACCAAGTCTCGTAGGTTTCCGAAATTTGGCAACCAGATTCGGTTTGAGAAATACCTAATCCCGTTAGCTTTGATTTCAAATTGTTTGTCAATGCCCCGCAAGGCCTCACTTTTGATATTTTCAGGTTTCAGGGCTTCAATCTGAGCGGTATGAAATTGAATGGTAAGATCGTTGTGAATGGTCATACTGAGGGCTCGGACTCGAAGTGGTTTTGGTCGTTCCTTTCGACTAAGGGCATCGGCTACAACATTAGCCTTCCCTGGATGGTACTTGATCTCGCAATCGTAATCGGTAAGCAACTCGACCCATCGACGTTGCCTCATATTGAGATCCTTCTGATCGAAGATATGTTGGAGACTTTTATGATCGGTAAAGATTGTGCACTTAGTGCCGTAGAGATAATGTCTCCAGATCTTGAGAGCAAAAACGACAGCTCCAAGTTCGAGGTCATGAGTGGTGTAGTTCTTTTCGTGAATTTTCAGCTGTCGTGAGGCATAAGCAATGACTTTATCTCGTTGCATCAACACGCAACCAAGACCTTGGTGAGAAGCATCGCAGTATACCACGAAGTCATCGGTGCCTTCGGGTAAGGATAGGATCGGAGCACTGCAAAGCTTCTGTTTCAGAAGTTGAAATGCTGACTCTTGTTTCTCGGTCCAATCGAACCTATTGTCCTTCTGAGTCAGTACCGTGAGTGGTTGAGCTATTTTAGAGAAATTTTTGATAAATCGTCGATAATACCCAGCAAGACCCAAGAATTATCGCACTTCAGTTGCAGAGGTGGGTGCTTGCCAGTCTTTGATAGCCTCGATTTTTGATGGGTCAATGTGAATTCCTTGACTGTCGATCACGTGACCAAGGAATTGAACAGTTTGGATCCAGAACTCACACTTAGAGAATTTTGCATACAGCTCCTCGTGTCTAAGTAGTTCAAGGATGGTTCTGAGGTGTTGCGCATGTTCTTGCTCGTTGCGCGAGTAAATGAGTATGTCATCAATAAAGACGATGACAAACTTATCGAGGTAAGGTTTGCACACCCGATTCATGAGGTCCATGAATACAGCCGGTGCGTTGGTTAGACCAAAGGGCATCACTTGGAATTCGTAGTGCCCGTAACGAGTTCTGAAAGCAGTTTTTGGAATATCGGTGTCGCGAACTCGTAACTGATGATAGCCTGATCGTAGGTCGATTTTTGAGTAGAAGCTTGAACCCTGAAGTTGGTCGAATAGATCATCAATGCGAGGAAGTGGATAACGGTTCTTGACGGTCAATTTGTTCAACTCTCGGTAGTCGATGCACATTCGAAATGAACCGTCCTTCTTTTTAACAAATAAGACCGGAGCTCCCCAAGGCGAAGAACTCGGCCTAATGAATCCTCTATCCAGAAGTTCCTGTAACTGAGAGGACAACTCCTGAAGTTCGGATGGGGCTAAACGGTACGGTGCACGGGCCACCTGTGAGGCACCCGGCACGAGATCAATTGAGAACTCAACCTGTCTAGGCGTAGGTAAACCAGGTAGTTCTTCCGGAAAGACTTCGGGAAAGTCTCTAACAATTGGCACATCCTCAAGTCGCTTCTCCTCCGACTTCTTCTCTGTGATGTGTGCGAGTATTGCAGGGTAACCCTTTCTCAGAAATTTTCGGGTTTTTAAGCAAGAGATGATATTGAGTCCCGTCCCACCGGTCTCCCCCTGTATGAACAAGGTTCCACCGGCAGCGAGTGGAATGCGGACGATCTTATCGTAACAAACGATTTCAGCTCGGTGTTTGGACAACCAGTCCATTCCAATGATGACGTCGAAACTTCCGATTTCAACGGGTACAAGATCGATTGGGAAGGTTTCGTCAGCTAGGTTTAAAGTGCAATTAGGTATCACACTATCGGTTTCAAGTTCGCCATTCGCTAGTTCTACAGTGTACTTAACATCTAAGGCAACAGGATTGATGTCAAGTAGTGGGCAAAAGTCATCAGAGATAAAGCTTCTATCAGCACCAGTATCAAATAGAACAGAAGCATTTAAGTTGTTGAGGAGGAACATACCCGAGACCACATTCGGGTCTTGACGGGCGTCCCCAGATTTGATGACGAAAGCTCTGCTTCGGGTGTTGTTGTTGTTGTTGTTGCTGTTGTTGCGGTTGTTGTTGTTGTTCTTCAGTTTTGGGCACGAGTCTCTGAAATGCCCAGGTTTCCCACACTCAAAGCATACTTTGGGTGGTCTGATGTTGTTGTTGGAATTGTTGTTGGCAGGAGAGCGGCAATCTTTGGTGAGGTGGCCGTACCTCTTGCAATTGTTGCAAAAGGGACCACAGGAGCCTTCATGGTGGCGACTGCACTTGGAACAATAGGGTTTGCTCCCAGTGTAGCCCCGGATGATGTCAGTGGTGGTGTTGTAAGCTTTGATGGTGTCGGGTTTCTTGTTTTGTTGGTTGAAGGGGTTGTTGTGGTAGTCAGACCACTTGCGTTTGTTGTTGTGAGAGGATGAAGTGGGTGGTTCAGAATCTTGGCTCATGGACATCAAGTCTTGGGCCAATAGGATCGCACCGTCAATGGTGGTTGGTTTTGAAGATATGACGTGACCCCGAACAGGATTAGGGAGACCAAGGACGTACTTCCTGATTTTATCAGGTTCAGTGCTCACCATAGCTGGGCGGAGGGCAGCTAGTTGTTGAAACCTGGTAGTATAACCATCGATATCACCACCCTGAACCTTTAAGTTCCAGAACTCCTCATCTAGCTTTTGGAGTTTGGCGATTGAGCAGTACTTGGCAGTGAGCTTTGCTTTCAAGTGCTCCCAAGAGAGTTGGTAGGCAATGTCAGCACCCACTGATTGGGTATATGAATTCCACCAAGAGTGGGCATCATCTTCAAGAGAGCAGGTGGCGAAGTTTACTTTGTCGTTCTCCGCGCATTTACTGACACGGAAAACAGTTTCCATTTTCTCGAACCATCTGATCAGTCCGATGGCTCCTTCAGAACCCTTGAAGCTCGAGGGTTTGCAGCTTTGAAAGTCCTTGTAAGAACAAGGTTTGACGGCAGAGGTTTCAGCGGCATCGCTGTTTCTTGTGGAGTTTGGTGGTGTATTCCGAGCCAAGGCTTCTGTCACAGCCTGGGTTATGAGTGACGTAATCTGAGCATCGGTGTAAGGTCGTGTCTTTGGCGGCATGATTCTTCAATAAAAGAAATGAAGATACATGAGATTTCGTAGGAAAGTTGTATTTGTTATAGATGTACATGTAGAAAAGCAGTAATACATGACATCAACATGGAAAAAAAATGACAATTAATATGAGTTGAACAACAAGGAATATTTGATAGCTAATACAAGTTCAAAGGTTACACCCTACGGATGTATTACAAGAGGCGTCGGGAATGGTTACATCCGACCGAGTTATAGAGTAGCGCGTAGATAGTTACTAGATTACAGGATAGATTACAAGACAAAGACTACACTAGTCTTAACGTAGATCAATTTGTTCCATCATCGTGACAAGACGGTCCACAGTGTTTGCAAGCCTGCTAGATTGACGGGCGTTGTCTTCTGCGAGTGCTAGTCGTTGTGTTAGTCCACGCGCATACTCTTCTGCTTCAAGTGAGCGTTGTTCACATTCTTCCATCCTTTGTTGCAGAAGGGCATTTTCCACCCTTATTTCTATTATTTGGTTGCGAAGGACATCCATGTTGTTGTTTGTGGTTTCAAGATCGTCGGAGACTTGTTCTATGCGTTCAAAGGATGTAAGCCTCCAGTTTTCGTTCGTTTCCTGCAGCACGACATCCATGGTGCGAAGTCACTGCTCGTGTTGGTTTACCCTAGCGGCTAAAGCCGGTAAGGCGATGTGAGTAGGATACGGGCCAGCTCGAGGCAACCTGTTGTTCCTCCTTGCTACCCTTGGGTTCTGCGACCCGGATTGAGAGCGAGATGAATTTGATGGGATGTTTGCCATTTCTGAGACAAAGCGTTAGTAAGATTGAGGCCTATATTCATATAGCTCCTATATAATATAGCCTATTGAGTGTCTAGCATAAACATGTTTAAGTCTCGGTTCTCTCGAGGTCAGAGTCTTCTATTGTACCCTGTTCAGCCATAACTACTTTCAGGTCTTACATCATCTTTGCTTAATTGTACATAGTTGATCAGGCTATGTTAAATTAAACTCGTATGATGTAATCGCTGAACCAGTTATACCTAATAAGGAATACTGCCTAATGATCATAGTCTAGGCTCACTAAATGCAACCTAGTTCACTATAACCTTAGGCTCTGATACCAATCTGTAACACCCCCAAATTTAATGATTTGCGGAAGCTTGATTTGGGTGTTACTAATCAATAACAAAGCACAAAGATATATAGTAAACGACTCTATATGCGTCGTTTTAACAAAATATATTGATAATTGAAATGTTTACAACATTTAAAGCTTTACATAGCTCGAGTTTAAATAAAAGGAGATTTCAGTACATAAGTACTTGTACAAAATATACTAATGCAAGAAAATCTCAATCTTCTGTATGCTGACTCGAGCTAAAGTCCTGAAGCAGAAACATCCTACTGCTTGGTACCTGCGATATATGCTAAAAGGTCAGCTAAAAGCTGGTGAGCTCACAGGTTTGAAATCAGTTAATATAGTATGAACCGCAAGATTTAAATAATGAATTGCATCCAGCAATTAAATAATGAATCGCATCCAGCAATTAAATAATGAATTGCATCCAGCAATTAAATGATAATCATCGTGTATACAGCCATGAGCACATAGTTGAGCTTAACTCGAGGGCCGGGTCCCCTATAGAGAATTCCGGGCGAGGTGCCTCCACGAATGCCTAATCCACATTCGTCTTCCCAAATATTAGTACGTCCGTTTACCCGGTTAGTGCTTGCTAACCCGGACGAGGTGGGTCAATCCTATATGGTACCATATACTAATATTCACGCTACAACGTATTAACAACTATGCTGACGGAGGACTTTAAAATGATTAGTTTCGAAAAACTCATGTAGTATATGAAAAGTTGGTACTTGCGTTCACATGTTAAAAGTTGAGCAGTATATCACACCCCTGAGTAAAACAGTAAAAGAGGGGCTATGAGACTCACCTGAGTCTTATGAGTTTAACTTAATAAGCTTGAGTCGATTAGCCGAGTATGAAGTCCAAAGACTTGTAACCTGAGGGTGTCCACTACACCCGATGGTTATAATATGCGAAGGTATCTAATAAGACTACCTTGTAGTTGTTCGTTCAACTATAATGTCCAAATGCCATTTGGTTGATTGATTTGAATGTTTGAAAACATGTACGGCCCGTTGGTGACGGATTTGTAATAATAATCTCAACTATTATTATTTTGATTTCGTGGCGTTTTACTTGAAAAAATGTGTTTTGATTGTGTTTTAGAAGCCGTTACGGAATCTAAGTACGGGGGTCCGGGGGCAGCGCCCCTGGTAGCGGGGTCCAAGGGGCGGCAGCCCCTGGCGGGGTCCAAGGGGCAGAGCCCCTGGCTGGGGTCGAGCTGCCAGGTCAGCTTGGAAAATTTTTATTTCTACTATATTGCTTTGACGAAAAAACGCATCTGGGATCTGAATTTGGGTAAATCGAGTGATAAATTTCGAGTCTCGACACTTAGTAAAAATCTATGTTTTTGAGGTTCTGATTTGTGCGACGTTGGGTGCGACGTCGCAGGTAGGGTTGCGACGTTGAGCATGACGTCGCTAAAGGCGACGTTTCGCAATTTAATGCGACGTAGGGTGCTGCGTCGCTAATGCGACGTAATAGGCTGCGTCGCTATATGCGACGTCGAGGATTCGTGCGACGTTGTGACTGACGTCGCACTATGCGACGTTACGAGGGGTTTTGTGACGTCGCAGCTGACGTCGCATAAATCTGGGTTCAAAAGCGACGTAGCGTTCTGTTGGCCGGAAAATGTGTCGAAAACGAGTTTTTCGGTTTCCGTTTGGTCAAAAACTTTTACCCAACCCATATTTGGACATTATAAGTTGATATAAACTACTAACAAGCAACAACACTTGAAAACGGGAGATTTCGGGATTTGTCGGAAACTTACAAATTGTCGGATGAGAAATCCGAAAAGATAGGATGATAGATCGTGATGCGGTGGTTGTTTTCTTCCAAAGAGATGGTATAATCCGAGGCCGTTTGATGTTGTTATTTTGCGATTTTGTAGGAAAATGTGGAGGTGGTGGTGGTTAGTGATTTGAGAGAAAAGAAGAAAGAAGAGAGAGAAAGAAAAAGATAAATGAGAGAAGAGATGGTGGGAATGGGAGGTTATCCTCCCATTTTCGCCCCGCGTTCCCACTCCGTGCGGTGTTCGTTTTCTCCGTTGTTTAATCGTAAATAATTATTTTAAATATTAAAGGTACGTTTTAAAATACAAATTATTACGCGAGATTTTATTTAAATGTTTTACAATTTAATTTATATTTGAGTTCTAAAATGGTAAGTTAGTTTATTTAATTTGCGCGTTTTAATATTTTAAATTGTGTAAGGTTTGTTTGTACGATACGAATGTTTACGAAATATTATCATAATAATATTTTTGACATAACAACGTTATTTAATAAAATTGGTCACCAACGTCCGTATTAAATTGAATCGAAATACATTCGATTTAAATTTGCGTACGATTTAACCAAATCGCATTTTCGTATATATTCAACCATATATATAATTCGATACATTAATTAGCCTAACCAGGAACTAATTACATGTATTAACATATGATTAGGCACTATTTACTAGTCCTAAATTGGCGGGTGTTACAAGGTCACCTTTAATGTCGATCGATTAATGAAGCAACCCCTGGAAGAGGACCTTGGTTTGTGCGACACTATGCAGGACATCTTTGACGAACATCTCCACGAAGTGCTAGCACTATCCAGCCAGAACCCGATACCTACCACAGTAGTCACCATTCGAAGATTATATGACGAGGATCCTGGGCTGCAGTCCGCAATTACTTCGCCAGCAAATTCTGAAGAACTTCTATTTCCCTTGTTTGAAAAGGAGCTGTCTTGCACCAATGGCAAAACAATAGCCGTCCCATTGGGATGCGGTACACCGATACCTTGGCTAAAAAGAGATACATCCACACTCGATGCCCCGAATCCAGCTCCTTCAATTAAAGAAATCCTGGATTCCTTCAAGGGAATGAGTATTGAGCCACCACCATTTGAATCTCAATTAATCAACCAACCCGAATCTCTATCATTTCCAAACCCTGAATTAACCATAAGCCAATCCTCAACCGCTCAATTTCAAGAACTCCAATTCACCGACAACGGAGAAATTATTCTCACCCGAAATGACGAAGTATCCTCATCATCGGTCAACAAATACGAGCTAAAGACGAACGAATTTTCAAACCAAACCGAATGGGTCGAAATAGCATCAATCTCTACATCCGAACCTGAGATAGACGAGGCACCTTTCCAAGCTGAATATGAGAAGCTGAATAGAGACGAAATAGCTAGAATGAAGCCGTCTATTGAGGAACCACCAAACTTGGAATTAAAGGAACTACCACCTCACCTTGAATACGCTTACCTCCAAGGAACCTCCCAACTTCCGGTGATAATCTCAAAGGAGTTGAAACCAAAAGAGAAAGCTCAGCTAGTTGATGTGTTGAAATCACACAAGAAAGCAATCGCATGGAAAATTTCTGACATACAAGGAATTAGTCCCAACTATTGCACACATAAAATCCTGATGGAGAACGATTTCAAACCATCAATTCAAAGGCAGAGACGAGTAAACCCTAAAATTCAAGACGTAGTGAAACAAGAGGTTATCAAACTCTTGGATGCTGGACTAATATACCTAATTTCTGACTCACCTTGGGTTAGCCCTGTTCAAGTCGTCCCAAAGAAAGGAGGAATGACGGTCATTACAAACGAAGATAATGAGCTCATACCAACTCGGACCGTTACTGGTTGGAGGGTTTGTATTGACTATCGAAAGTTAAACGAGGCAACTCGCAAGGATCACTTTCCACTTCCATTCATTGATCAAATGCTCGAGAGGCTGTCAGGAAATGAATTCTATTGTTTCCTTGATGGATTCTCCGGATATTTCCAAATTCCACTCGATCCAAAAGACCAAGAAAAGACGACATTCACATGTCCTTATGGAACATTCGCATATCGACGAATGCCATTTGGATTATGCAATGCACCTGCAACATTTCAAAGATGCATGGTCGCAATTTTCCATGACATGATCGAACAATGCATGGAAGTCTTCATGGACGAATTCTCTGTCTTTGGAGACTCTTTTGCATCTTGTTTATCCAACCTCGATAGGATGCTCGCCAAGTGTGAAGAATCAAATCTCGTTTTGAATTGGGAAAAATGTCACTTTATGGTAAAGGAAGGAATAGTCTTAGGACATCGGATATCAAAGTCAGGAATCGAAGTAGACAAAGCCAAAGTCGAAACTATTGCGAAACTCCCACCACCCACCAACGTTAAAGCCATTCGAAGTTTTCTAGGCCACGCTGGGTTCTACCATCGTTTTATCAAGGACATCTCCAAGATCTCTCGACCTATCACCCACCTTTTAGGAAAAGATATCAAATTCGCATTTGACGAAGGTTGTATGAAAGCCTTTGACTACCTAAAGAAAGAGCTAACTAATGCACCAATCATGGTCGCTCCAGACTGGAGCCTTCCATTTGAAATCATGTGCGATGCAAGCGATTTCGCTGTAGGAGCAGTTCTCGGGCAACGGAAGGATAACCACTTTCGACCAATCTACTACGCTAGCAAAACTCTCACAGATGCTCAAGAAAATTATACAACCACCGAAAAGGAGCTGCTAGCTGTAGTATTCGCCTTTGATAAATTTCGATCCTACCTGATATTGTCAAAGACAATAGTATACACGGATCACTCAGCTCTGAAATACCTCTTCAAGAAGCAAGACGCAAAGCCAAGACTGTTACGATGGATTCTACTCCTACAAGAATTTGACATTGAAATAAAAGATAAAAAAGGAGCCGAGAATGTCGCTGCAGACCATCTGAGTCGACTCGAAAATCCATCAATGGAACAACTTGCAGAAGGGGACATCAAAGATCGATTTCCAGAAGAGCAGTTAATGAGTTTAGGAGGACAATTACAAGGATCCCAATTTACGGATAATCCTTGGTTTGCAGACATAGCCAATTTCGTAGTAGGAGGAATCGCAAGAAAAGGAATGCCATCATCGCAGAGACAAAGGTTCTTCCGCAATGTTAAGCACTACTTTTGGGATGATCCATATTTATTTAAAGTCTGTCCTGACCAGATTATAAGAAGATGTGTCGACGGAAAGGAAGCCGAGCACATCCTCCATCAAAGCCATCACGGACCCACCGGAGGACATCACGCAGCCAATTTGACAGCAAAGAAAGTATACGACTCAGGATTCTATTGGCCAACCATTTTCAGAGACGCACAAGACTTGGTGAAACGCTGCGATATTTGCCAAAGGTTTGGAAATATCACAACGCGTAACGAAATGCCGTTAACGAATATCCAAGCATGTGAAATATTCGATATATGGGGATTAGATTTCATGGGACCATTTCCGAAATCTTACGGAAAAGAATACATTCTAGTAGCTGTCGATTACGTGTCGAGATGGGCAGAAGCTCAAGCCTTCCCAACAAATGACTCAAGAGTAGTAACCAAGTTCTTAAAACAGCTGTTCTGTCGGTTTGGAACACCTCGGGCGATCATCAGTGATCGAGGCACGCACTTTTGCAATACTCAGTTTATGAAATTATTGCAACAGTATGGTGTTACTCACAAAACCTCTACGGCCTACCACCCACAGACGAATGGGCAAGCAGAAATTACAAACCGAGCACTAAAAAGAATCTTGGAACGAACAGTAGGTCAACACAAGGAAAGATGGGTAGATAAGCTAGATGATGCTTTATGGGCATTCCGGACAGCCTACAAAACACCCTTAGGAACAACTCCCTATAGGCTCGTGTATGGTAAAGCATGTCATCTCCCGATCGAACTCGAATACAAAGCTTACTGGGCACTGAAGAACTGTAGTTTAAATCCAATGATAACAGGAACACACCGGAGAAAGCAACTGAATGAACTAGCGGAACTACGGGATCAAGCCTACGAAAGTTCCAACAAATTTAAGGAAACAACCAAACTGTTTCACGATTCCAAGCTCCGCCCCACACGCTTCAATCCAGGTGATAAAGTTCTACTCTTTAACTCCCGATTTAAAAAGTTTTCTGGTAAGTTCAAAACACGGTGGAGCGGCCCTTTTACAATCTCTAAAGTATTTCCTTATGGTGCCATAGAACTCGAGGCCCTAGACGGAAATTTCAAAGTAAACGGTCACCGACTAAAACACTACGTAGAAGACTTTCCCTCAACTGAGGAAGTCTACAACTACGAATCATCTTAATATATTAGTAGTCATCAAAAAGTCAAGCTACGAGACTCGATAAACAAAGCGCTCTTGGGAGGCACCCCAAGCCTATCTTATGTTTTCAGCATTAATTTTATTTTTCTATTGTGTTTAAGTTAATCCAATATTCTATGCAGTACCTCATAAAGGACTAATGATCTTAGACCATTAACCTTTCATATTTTTTAGGATGAGTTCGCAGTCAGACAGAGCACGAGCCCCCAGACAGAGACGCTCGCGTACCATGCACCACTCCCGGAGTTCATCATCGGGTAGTAGCATGAGGACTGTCAGAGGATCCCAGTCACCACCTCCTAGTTTGGATGAGATCTCGGCAGACTTGGTGGAGGTGTACGTTCAGGAGTCATTCCTGTTACGTCCCATCCAGGCCAGGTTACCCTCACCTCACCGACCAGCAGGACAGACCGCAGGGACCTCCAGAGTACCCATCTTTGAGCATGGGGTTACTACTGCAGACCCTGCTGTCACTTGGTCTATACTGAGAGCCCTTGAGGTCCAGCACACCGCCATCTCTGAAATCCACACTGCTTTAGGCTTTACCTCTACACCAGTGTGCCCCTTTCAGATGGGACCTGATCCCGCTCCGCACATTCCACCATGGGATTTATTCCCATCTTGGAGCTTGACTGCGCAGGACCACCCCACTTTTATGGTCCCACTAGAGGAGGAGACTGCTGCACTGGACGCTTGGATCCAGGATCTAGAGGATGGTGCTGCATCTCCTGTCTATACCATCGAGGAGTCAGCATCCCCTACATCGATCGTGGAAAACACGATCTTTATGGATGATGACTTCACCGACTGGGAGGCGCTCTATGCTGACACGGATTAGCTACTTCTAGTTATTATTATTATTTATGCTTAGTATTAACTCGTATTAACATTTGTGTCTTATGAAGGTTGTGTACTATGCAGAATTGAAAATAGAATTTGCGGAACAAGTTCATTCTTAATGAGCCTGGTCCATCTCCAGCAAATTCACGCATCACAAGGAAGTACCTCTTTAAGTAAAACTCTAAGTGTGGGATTGACAAACTTAGAGGTAGAACATTAGAGACAATGTTCTCTTTAAGTGTGGGATAGCAGTAGTATTCACTACTGTATTGCAACATAAACAACATAAACTTTTGATCACACTTCTTAGCAAAACTCATATTTTCAGCAAAATTTTCAAAATTTTCGGTCAACAAAGATTCAAAAAGTTTGGCAAATCGACCACGACGGGCAAAACTCTTTGACAACCTTCGAACTAAGTTTCAAACAAGCAATCACATGACTAGGCACAAAACCACCAAAAATGAGTGAGGAATCTTGAGCCATATAAAAGCATTCACATTTAATGCTGCACTCTTTCGTTTGTGAGTGTGACGTTGTGTATGCCTTCTCGAGTTAAAACTTGTTCAGAGAATACATTTCGAAGTTACAAAAATGAGCGTCATACGTGACGAAGGTGCAATTAGAGGATCTTGACATTCCCTAAGATTAAATCCTCTTATAAAACCCCTATTTTCAAGCCTGACCTTACCAGTGCCAGTCTTCGGCATTGAAGATCAATTAGAAAACTTGTTGAGCCCTAGCTTTTTCATTTCAAATACTCACTTCAAAATCCCAATCCTGTCTTTACATAGCTGAAGCTTCTATTGGGTAAGCAAAAATTACTGCAAGAAACAAAACTCTAGAAGGAATCCCAAAAAGGAAAAAGAATATCATTCACGAAAGGACTCCAGAGAAAGCACAGATAAAGCTGCCAGGAAAATTGAAGAACTGAAAAACCCAATGATCATTTAAAACCAAGGGAAAGGTTCTTTAGAAAAGAAAAAGTCATGGAAAGAAGGCTCTCAAAGAGAGGTATCATCTAAAACATCAAAGGCAAGTCGTCACTCTTAGGCTATATTAAACTCCCAAATTGAACCACCTACACCAAAACCCTTTTACCATACACCATCTTCACCTTCTTGCGAATGTCTAGGATAATTAGCACCGTCCTCATTTAGGTATTATAGATTTGATTTTCGATCAAGCTTAAGACAACGGAAGAGCTACATAACTGGTCCCTGAGTGAATTAGAAGCTAGGAACCCTTATACACTTGAGTGAACCGAGTGACCACCTGTGAGGGCCCCAATCATGTGTAGATTTAGAAGAAAGCTTGTTAGAACCAAAAGTTTGGGGGAACATCAAGGAATGGAACCTTGTCCAAAATCTTTCTACCAAACCTGTAGGAATCAAAGTTCTCCGGAATCTGAAGACACCCATTCAGTCTTTCACAATTTGCTGAGGGTTTGCTTGAGGACAAGCAAAATTCTAAGTGTGGGATACTTGATATCGCGTAAAAAGTCATGTTTTTACTGCCGATATCTCTCTCATTCTGGAACGATTCTTGGCATTATAACTCAAATATAGCACAAATCATTGATATTGCCAAGATGGTTAAAACAAGGTTGCACGAGAAAAATCAAGCAAAACGGATGTAAAATGAAGATTCCACACACGTTTGAAGATTCAAGGCACAAAATCGAGATTTCAAGACCAAAATGCCCCCCATCAATATCCATTATTTTCAAGATGTTCGTTTTCAAAATACGAATCTAACAGAAGAAGAATCAACCAAAACGGGCAAAGAATGAAGATTTCGCGCCCGCCAGAAGATCCAAATGATCCGTACCCAATATCTGGAGCTATGGACCTCATTTTCAGGCATATCCTATGTCAAAATCTTCGTTTTTGAATTACGAATCCAACAAAAAAAGAATCAAATCAAACGGACGTATAACGAAGAAAACACGCACGAATCAAGAAACGAAGCAAAAGATTGCGCAACGGGGCGGGGTGGGGCCCACCGCCGCCTGCCACCAGCCAGCCGCCGCCGGCCACCTGGCTGGCGCCGCTGGCCACCTGGCTGGCGCCGCCGGCCACCCTTCCCCCATCCCGGTTTCCGTTTTTGGCAAGTTTTGGTACCTGGTGCGGTCACTTTTCGCGTTGTACAGTACCCGGTGCGGTCACTTTTCGCGTTGTACGATCCACTTTTAGCTAGTTTTTCTAACATGCACCTCAAGGCTTCATGATGCTAAAATGAGCCAAGACTCACCTATAAAAGGGGTGTTTGGGTTCATTTGAAACACACACCAACATATGCACTCTTTCTAGCATATTTCATACTTTCTCACCATCCATTCTTTTCTTTCTTTATTGTAATACTTCCTTGGTTAATTAGACTAGCTAATTAACTAGTCAAGGAAGATTTGTACGGAGGTGCTCCGGGACGCATTTGTAGCTACGAGTTATTGTATTTCTTTATCAGGTTTTAATCTATCTTTCATATTTAATCATGTTATTTCTTTCCTTAATAAAATTAAATATGTATGCTAGAATTGCCATGATTTGCTAAATAACTCAATTGTCTACTATGATAGTAGTTTAGGAAAGATTTAAATATGTGATTATAATGTATGCTATGAGATTACGGGCGCTTTATATCATGAATAGATGTAGGAATTGAATCTTTATTGTTTATCTGCCCAACTCATGTTGTGACTAAAACCTTATCCAAAAATGAACGTAGCTAACTCATAGGGTACTGGTCACTTAGTTATACTATGTTTGATTGAATCATTGAGCTCGGCATGGCCGGTGTTCTCTAGGCCAAATTAGGATCTAAGAGACACGGAATATGGGAATAGAGGTAGATTAAGATTTAATTCAGACAGACGGTATTTTCGAGACAACTTTCGGAATATCCTCGATTTAATTAATACATTTGAATGCTTAGGTTTAACTATTGTCTTGATTGTCTTATTGCATGTTCTTGTTTGATTGTTGCCTTAGGATTATCGTACTAGTAAAATACACCTAGCCTTAATTGTTGTGAAATAATACGACGGCCCATATTCAACTGTTCTTCGATATAGTACTGGAAATGCTTATGGCAAAGTACAAACGTATGGAAGTCGAGAACGACCGAGGGTAGTTGTGTTATGGATCAATTAAACAAACGTATTATTTAAGTTTCTATTTGTAATATAAACCATCCCTATCTTGCTGCATACTTGAATAATGTTGATAATTCATACGAATAAGTGATGACATCTTATCTGACCGCTTAGACCAGTTCTTCCAACTTATCCCAACAAGGGTAAAACCTGTTTACAAGATTGTTTATTCAACAAACTGTGCCATGATTCGGACGTCTATGATGACCGAGATTGGGGAATAGGATTCGAGATTAACTGTCAGATAATATGGACATGCATTTGAGAGAACTTTCGGTGTATGCTTTAATATATTCTGCAACCCACGTGACATTCTATCTGCCTAATTGTGGACACCTCCGCGTTAGCCCGATAGTAGGATTGTAGCAATAACTCACATTAACTTATGAACCTATCATCATTAGAACTCTTCACATTTTAATATCACCTAAACCACTTCATAGTAGACAATCGCTTTTAACTGCTGAACGCCCGAAGTAACCTCCATATCCATTTCTGATTTAATTTAGTTTAACCTTAGAATAGAAAACCCAAAATCCAAATCAACTCCCTTCCACCCTAGCTAAATTCATAAAAGTCTCTAAGTTCCCCTAGTCTCAATTCGTCGCGCTTTGAAGAACGATCCTAGGTCATACTTATCCTTGCTAGCCCTTAGATTAGCAATAATAGTAACCCTAGGCCCCAGCCTTATAAATTAAAAACCCGCTGCTGGTGCCCGAATAGTCATCGTTAACGACACCGACCTGTTCGGGCGCCAACATGACTCGAGCTAATAGTCCCTGCCTGTGCAGCCAACCTACTGCTGGGTACCTGTGATAAATACTAAAATGGGTCAGCGACAAAGCTAGTGAGCTCACAGGTTTGTATGTCATTGTATAGTTGTAAGAACCGCAAGATTTATATTGAATTTAAAATGCAATTAAGGAAAATAAAAGTTATACAATCCATGAGCACATAGTCTGAGCTTAACTTGAGCGCTAGGTCCAATTAAGGAAACCTAACTTGAAATGCCTCCTACGAGTGCCTAATCCACACTCCTCTTCCCAAATGCTAATACATCCGTCTGCCCGGTTAGTGCGTGCTAACCCGGATGAGGATTGTCAATCCCATATGATATCATATACTAACATTCACGCTAAAATGTTAGAGACTATGCTATAGAGGACTTTAAATTGATTAGCTTGAAACTCATGTAGTACTTGAAGGTTGGTACTTGCGTTCTACTTGTAAAACAAAACAGAGCAGTAATATCACACCCCTAGTTGAAAAATAGTGAAAATGGGGCCATGAAACTCACCTGAGTATTGAAGTGTTTAATTTAATAAACTTGAAGTAATTTGCTGTGAATTGATGTCCAAGGACTTGAAACCTGAATGTGTTCACGACACTTGATTGTTATTAATTGTACCGGTATCTCGAAAGACTACCTTTGTAGTTGTTATACAACTATATATATATATATATATATATATATATATATCCAAATTACTACGATTTGGTTGATTGTTTTGTTACAAGTTACTACGACTTGTTTGATTGAATTGACACAAGTTACAACGACTTGTTTGATTGCATTGATGCAAGTTACAACGACTTGTTGGATTGAATTGAAGTATGTTTTGAAAACGCGTACGGCCCGTTGGTGGTTTAGCTGAAATAATAATCTCGACATATCTATATTGGTTTGAAGTGTTATGCTTGAAAAACATGTTTCAATGTCCCTTATAAGTTATTTTGTTTAATCGTTTGAAGTTCCAAATGTCTAACACTTAGCTTGGAATTAAATTGCAAATCTACTGTGTTTTGCGACACTATATGCGACACAAGGACACGTCATGCGACACAACGGTTGTGTCGCATTATAGATGCGACATAATACCTATACGACACAAGAGTTGTGTCGCATAGGTTCGGAATGCTAAATCAATAGCGACATAGTGGTTGTGTCGTATAGAATACGACATAGTATGCGACACAGAGTACGACACAATATTGTGTCGCATGAGTTACGACACTACAGGTTTGGTACGACACAAGATGCGACATAACGGCCAAAATACGACATAGTATGCGACACAAGGCTTGTGTCGCATTGAAGAACATCAGCCCAGAAACTTTCGACTGACAAAATTTTTAACCCCAAAACCCAAATCAAACTCATTTTTAGGTTGTAAATCGTGTTTTCTTCATATATTTGGACATATACATGTTATATAACTCATAGATATGTAAAAACAAGTTAAAACAAGAGATTTCGAGAATTTGTCGGAAACTTACGCGGTGTCGGATTGAAAATCCGAAAAGATAGGTTTGTAGATCGTTGCGTGGTGGTTCCTTTTCTCTGAAAATTATGATGATTCGAGGTCGTTTCGTGTATTTATTTTGAAGATTGGTGAGATTTTGGTGGTTGTTTAAATTAGAGAGAAAAAAAGATAGAGAAAGAGAAATTGAGTTGGTGAGTGAGGAAAGAAAAAGAAGGTGGGGGTTTTAACCTCCACTTTTTCGTTCCCTGTTATTGTGCCCCGTGTGGTGTTCGTTTTCCCGATCGTTTATACGTTAAATATTTATTTTATATGTTTAAATATACGTTTCAAAATACGAATTAATTTCCGATGATTTGGTTGAAGTATTTTTATTAAAGTACTTTAGGTTGTAGTTATAAATTATAACTCAAACTCGTTTTGTTTTGTCGCGCGTGTTTATAATTTAACTAAGTAAATTGTTATTTATACGATACTGTTTAAACTGAAATATTACAAAATAATATTCTTGAGATATAATGGCTCCATTAAATAACGTTATGTTATTTAGTTAAATTGTTCACCAACGTCCGTATTTATTGTATCGAAATTCATTCGATTTGAAACTCGTACGATTTAAACAACCCGCAAAATTGTGTAGATATATATTCAACAATATATATAATAATTGATACATTAATTAGCCTAACACGGAACTAATTACATGTATTAAAACTTGATTAGGCACTAAATTCTAGTCCTAAATTGACGGGTGTCACATTCTCCCCCTGTTAGAAGAATTTCGTCCCGAAATTTATGTTGAAGTCGTGTTTGATGCTGAGTCAGTGAAGAGTTGAGGATACTTGAGTCGCATTTGGTCTTCCCGTTCCCAGGTGAATTCCGGACCGCGCCGAGAATTCCACCTAACTTTGACGATGGGAATACGACTTTGTTTAAGTTGTTTGACCTCACGGTCCATGATTTCGGCGGGTTCCTCAACAAAGTGAAGTTTCTCGTCAACTCGAATTTCATCGAGTGGAATGATAAGTGTCTCATCAGATAGACACTTCTTCAGATTTGAAACATGAAAAGTGGGATGCACGCTGCTGAGTTCGGATGGCAGCTGCAATCGATATGCCACTGGACCAATCCTCTCGAGGATCTCGAATGGTCCAATGTATCTGGGATTTAACTTCCCTCGTTTGCCAAATCGGATTACGCCTTTCCAAGGAGATACTTTGAGTAGTACTCGATCCCCAACTTGGAACTCGAGTGGTTTGCGTCTCACGTCAGCATAACTTTTCTGACGATCACGCGCGGCCTTGAGCTTGTTTTGAATTTCGACGATTCTCTCGGTCGTCTCATGAATGATTTCTGGGCCTGTGAGTTGGCTATCCCCAACTTCGGTCCAACAGATAGGTGACCGGCACTTACGACTGTACAATGCCTCGAAATGTGCAGCCTTAATGCTGGTATGATAACTTTTGTTGTACGAGAACTCGCACAATGGTAGGTGTTTTTCCCAATTTACACCGAAGTCTACTACGCAGGCCCGTAGCATGTCTTCTAGTGTTTGAATTGTTCGTTCACTTTGGCCGTCAGTTTGAGGATGATATGCGGTACTCATATCCAGTCGAGTACCTAGGGATTTTTGAAGTGATTGCCAAAATTGTGAAGTGAAACGACTATCTCTATCGGAGATAATTGAGATTGGAACACCGTGTTTGGTCACGATTTCCTTCAGATAAATACCGGTGAGGCGTTCCATTTTGTCGGATTCTTTAATTGCCAGGAAGTGAGCAGACTTTGTGAGACGATCCACGATCACCCAAATGGTATCGCAACCGCTCGAGGACTTGGGTAGTTTGGTTATGAAGTCCATGGCTATTTGTTCCCATTTCCATTCAGGAAGACTGGGTTGTTGAAGTAAACCAGAGGGTTTTTGATATTCGATTTTGACCTTGGAGCAAGTAAGGCACTTGCTGACATAAGTGGCGATTTCAGCTTTCATGTTCGGCCACCAGTAGAAGTCCTTGATACCGTGGTACATTTTATCGGATCCCGGATGGATAGAATATTTGGACTTGTGAGCTTCATCCATCACCAAGTCTCGTAGGTTCCCAAATTTAGGCAACCAGATTCGGTTTGAGAAATACCTAATCCCGTTAGGTTTGACTTCGAATTGTTTATCCATGCCCCGCAAGGCTTCATCTTTGACGTTTTCATGTTTCAAGGCTTCGAGTTGAGCAGTGAGAATTTGAATGTTTAAATTGTTGTGAATGGTCAAACTGAGGGCTCGGACCCGAAGTGGTTTCACTCGCTCTTTTCGACTGAGGGCATCGGCAACAACATTCGCTTTGCCTGGATGATATTTGAGTTCGCAGTCGTAATCAGTAAGCAACTCGACCCATCGACGTTGTCTCATGTTGAGATCCTTCTGATCGAATATGTGTTGGAGACTTTTGTGGTCTGTAAAGATTGTGCACCTAGTGCCATAAAGGTAATGTCTCCAAATTTTGAGGGCAAAAACGACGGCTCCTAACTCGAGGTCGTGGGTGGTGTAATTCTTTTCGTGAATCTTGAGTTGTCGTGAAGCGTAAGCTATGACTTTGTCTCGCTGCATCAGGACGCAACCGAAACCTTGATGAGAAGCATCGCAGTATACCACGAAGTCATCGGTGCCTTCGGGTAATGATAGGATAGGAGCACTGCAAAGCTTTTGTTTCAGGAGTTGAAATGCTGACTCTTGTTTATCAGTCCAATCGAACTTTTTATCTTTCTGAGTCAGTGTCGTGAGTGGTAAGGCTATTTTTGAAAAGTTCTCGATGAATCGTCGGTAATAACCGGCCAGTCCTAAAAACTGCCGTACTTCGGTCAGAGTGGTTGGCGATTGCCAGTCTTTGATAGCATCAATTTTTGATGGATCCACATGAATTCCCTGACTATCGATAACGTGACCAAGGAATTGAACAGTTTGAATCCAGAACTCACACTTAGAGAATTTGGCATAAAGCTCCTCGTGCTTAAGCAGTTCTAGGATGGTTCTGAGATGTTGCGCGTGTTCTTGTTCGTTTCGTGAGTATATGAGAATGTCATCGATGAAGACAATGACAAACTTGTCGAGATAAGGCTTGCACACCCGATTCATAAGGTCCACGAATACAGCCGGTGCGTTGGTTAGGCCGAATGGCATCACTTGGAATTCGTAATGCCCATAGCGGGTTTGGAAAACGGTTTTTGGAATGTCGGCATCGCGAACACGCAATTGGTGATAACCGGATCGGAGATCAATCTTTGAATAACAACTCGATCCTTGAAGTTGGTCGAACAAATCATCGCTTCGAGGTAATGGGTATCGGTTCTTGACGGTCAACTTGTTCAACTCTCGATAGTCGATACACATTCGGAAAGTGCTGTCTTTCTTTTTGACAAATAGGACCGGAGCTCCCCAAGGCGAAGAACTCGGCCTAATGAATCCTCTTTCCAGAAGTTCCTGTAATTGGGCAGACAACTCCTGAAGTTCGGATGGAGCTAAACGATATGGTGCTCGTGCCACCGGCGCAGCACCCGGCATGAGATCAATTGAGAACTCAACCTGTCTTGGTGGTGGTAGACCAGGCAGTTCTTTAGGAAAGACTTCAGGAAAGTCTCGGACAATTGGCACATCCTCAAGTCGCTTCTCCTCCGACTTTTTCTCCATGATGTGTGCGAGGATTGCGGGATAGCCCTTTTTCAGAAATTTGCGGATTTTCAAGCAAGACATGATATTGAGTCTCGTCCCACCGGTCTCCCCCTATATGATTAAAGTTCCACCGGCGGCGAGAGGTATACGAATAACTTTGTCACCACAGATAATTTCAGCCCGATGCTTGGACAACCAGTCCATTCCAACAATGGCATCGAAACTTCCTATCTTAACAGGCATGAGATCTATTGAGAAAAATTCGTCAGCTAGATTTAAAGTGCAATTAGGGATCACACTCTTGGTTTCCATAAGTTTACCGTTTGCAAGCTCTACAGTGTACTTAACATCTAAGGCAACTGGGGTGATGTCAAGTAGTGGGCAAAACTCATCTGAAATAAAACTCCTATCAGCGCCAGTATCAAACAGAATTGAAGCAGTTAAATTGTTAAGGAGGAACATACCCGTGACCACATTCGGGTCTTGACGGGCGTCCCCAGATTTGAGCACGAAGGCTTTTCCCTTGACGTTGTTGTTATTGTTCTTCCGTTTGGGACATGCATCCCTGAAATGTCCCGTCTCCCCGCATCCATAACAGGTTTTGGGTTGTTGGTTGTTGTTTTGTGATTTAGGGCCTTGGCAGTCTTTGGATGAATGCCCGTACTTCCTGCAGTTGTTGCAAGGAGATCTGCAAGGGCCATGGTGGTGGTAGTTACACTTGGAACAATATGGTCTATCCCTAGTGTAGGTGCGTTTGGGTTCGGTGTTGGTGTTGTAAGCTTGGATGGTGTTGGACCTTTTGTTTTGGTGGTTGCTGTGGGATTCGGTGGATTTACGTTTGTTGTTGTTGGATTTCTCGCGGCTGACCACCAGTGCCATGAGCTCATGTGCTAGCCTGATAGCACTTTCGGTGGTGGTTGGTTGTGATGAGGCGACACTTCCCTGGATGCTCTCGGGAAGGCCTCGGATGTATTTCTTAACCCCCTTTTTCTCCGGTTCCACCAGGCTAGGGCACAGGGACGCGTATTGCTGGAACTTGATGGTGTATCCCTCAATATCGGTCCCCTGCACAGCTAGTTGCCAGAACTCCTCTTCTAATCGGTGTATCTCTTCCTCGGGGCAATACTTCTCCCTCAGTTTGTTCTTCAACTCGGCCCAAGGTAGTTGATTAGCTATCTCAAGACCCACAGAGTTGGCATGGGCGTTCCACCATGTGAGGGCTCCTTCCTGAAAAGTGTAGGCGGCAAACTTTACCTTGTTTTCCTCAGTGCAGTTGCATAGGCTGAAAACAGATTCTATGCGTTCTATCTACCGGCTCAAACCAATAGCACCTTCCGTGCCCTTGAAGTATAGTGGTTTGCAGCTCAGAAAGTCCTTATAGGAGCAGGGTCTGGGTGGTGGAGCATTGTTGGCTGTGTCCTCGCTACTGGGTGGTGGTGTTCGGGCAGCCAAGGCTTGGGTCACACTGCGGGCAATCAGTCCCGCGATCTCAGCTTCACTAAGGGTGATTTGTCGGCGAGGAGGCATGATGCTGAGCAAGAAAGAACAAGGAAAGGAAGTGAGATACTAGTCCGAAATTCATGATATATCGCCACAGATGTACACATATAAAATGGTAATATACAACAGCTCAAGGTAAAAATCAATAACGTGAGATAATTAATAGAAATCGTCAATTGATATTTCAAAGCCAAAGGATTACAGACGATTTTGAGTCACAAGTTTCAAAAGTTACAGATTTAGATGTTTTACAAAAATGCCGGGAATTGTTACATCCGGTTGAATTACATAAACCCTACGAATCATAGAAGAGTACAGATTTCAGTCTAAGCTAATTCCGGCGTAGATTGAGTTGCAGCAGCAGTGCATTGAGATGGTCCACAGACTCTGCAAGCCGGTTGGCCGTTCGGAGAGCGTCCTCGGTTTCCCTCAGACGTGTCTCACACTCGCGCAGCCTCGATTGTAATACAGAGATTTCATTTCGGTTGCCAATCACTTGGTTGTGGACAACCTCCATGGTTTCGACTGTTCCTTCCACCTGATTTTGAAGAGTGTTCATGTTGTTAACAGTGTGATCGTGGTCCTCGGAGACTTGCTCGATTCGTTCCATTGCTGTAAGTCTCCAGAGCTCACGGGTCTCTTGCAGCTCAAAATCCATCTCGTGGATTTGTTGGTCGTGATGGTGTACTCTAGCGGCTAACTCCGGTAGAGTGAAGTGAGTGGGGTACGGGCTAGCTCGAGGTGACGCGGTGTCCCTCCTAGCCACTCTCGGGTTTCGCGATCCATGTGGATAAGAGCGAGAGGAGCTGGGTGGTGTGTTTGCCATTCTGAGACAAAGCGTTAGAAAGAATGAGGCCTATATCCATATAATAACTTATATAATATAGCCTAAGATTTTAACGGGGCTTATCTATGTATACTTAGTATCACATAATAGCCTATTGGGTGTCTAGCACAGACTTGTTTGAGTCCCGGTTCTCTCGAGGTCAGAGTCAACTAGTGTATTCCTGTTCAACATGATCGTTTCAGACCTTACATCATCTTTCTTTAATTGTACATAGTTGATCAGGCTATGTTAAATTAAAGTCGTATGCTGTAATTTCTGAACCAGTCATGCATAATGAGGAAATACTGCCTAACGGTCATAGTCTAGGCCCACTAAATGCAACCTAGTTCACTATAACCTTAGGCTCTGATACCAATCTGTGACAACCCCAAATTTAATGATTTGCGGAAGCTCGATTTGGGTGTCACTAATCAATATACAAAACACATAAGATATATAATGAACGACCACTATATGCGTCGTTTTAAACTTGTATTAATAAAGTAAACGTTTACATCAAAAATAATGTTACATTAGCTCGGTTCCTGAAATTAAGAGATTACATAGCATAATTACTTTTACAAAATATAATAATGCAATCCAATCTCTAGTTGTATGTATGATGACTCGAGCTAATAGTCCCTGCCTGTGCAGCCAACCTACTGATGGGTACCTGTGATAAATACTAAAATGGGTCAGCGACAACGCTGGTGAGCTCACAGGTTTGTATGTCATTGTATAGTTGTAAGAACCCCAAGATTTATATTGAATTTAAAATGCAATTAAGAAAAATAAAAGTTATACAATCCATGAGCACATAGTCTGAGCTTAACTTGAGCGCTAGGTCCAATTAAGGAAACCTAACTTGAAATGCCTCCTACGAGTGCCTAATCCACACTCGTCTTCCCAAATGCTAATACATCCGTTTGCCCGGTTAGTGCGTGCTAACCCGGATGAGGATTGTCAATCCCATATGATATCATATACTAACATTCACGCTAAAATATTAGAGACTATGCTATAGAGGACTTTAAATTGATTAGCTTGAAACTCATGTAGTACTTGAAGGTTGGTACTTGCGTTCTACTTGTAAAACAAAACAGAGCAGTAATATCACACCCCTAGTTGAAAAATAGTGAAACTGGGGCCATGAAACTCACCTGAGTATTGAAGTGTTTAATTTAATAAACTTGAAGTAATTAGCTGTGAATTGATGTCCAAGGACTTGAAACCTGAATGTGTTCACGACACTTGATTGTTATTAATTGTACCGGTATCTCGAAAGACTACCTTTGTAGTTGTTATACAACTATATATATATATATATATATATATATATATATATATATATATATATATATATATATATATATCCAAATTACTACGATTTGGTTGATTGTTTTGTTACAAGTTACTACGACTTGTTTGATTGAATTGACACAAGTTACAACGACTTGTTTGATTGCATTGATGCAAGTTACAACGACTTGTTGGATTGAATTGAAGTATGTTTTGAAAACGCGTACGGCCCGTTGGTGGTTTAGCTGAAATAATAATCTCGACATATCTATATTGGTTTGAAGTGTTATGCTTGAAAAACATGTTTCAATGTCCCTTATAAGTTATTTTGTTTAATCGTTTGAAGTTCCAAATGTCTAACACTTAGCTTGGAATTAAATTGCAAATCTACTGTGTTTTGCGACACTATATGCGACACAAGGACACGTCATGCGACACAACGGTTGTGTCGCATTATAGATGCGACATAATACCTATACGACACAAGAGTTGTGTCGCATAGGTTCGGAATGCTAAATCAATAGCGACATAGTGGTTGTGTCGTATAGAATACGACATAGTATGCGACACAGAGTACGACACAATATTGTGTCGCATGAGTTACGACACTACAGGTTTGGTACGACACAAGATGCGACATAACGGCCAAAATACGACATAGTATGCGACACAAGGCTTGTGTCGCATTGAAGAACATCAGCCCAGAAACTTTCGACTGACAAAATTTTTAACCCCAAAACCCAAATCAAACTCATTTTTAGGTTGTAAATCGTGTTTTCTTCATATATTTGGACATATACATGTTATATAACTCATAGATATGTAAAAACAAGTTAAAACAAGAGATTTCGAGAATTTGTCGGAAACTTACGCGGTGTCGGATTGAAAATCCGAAAAGATAGGTTTGTAGATCGTTGCGTGGTGGTTCCTTTTCTCTGAAAATTATGATGATTCGAGGTCGTTTCGTGTATTTATTTTGAAGATTGGTGAGATTTTGGTGGTTGTTTAAATTAGAGAGAAAAAAAGATAGAGAAAGAGAAATTGAGTTGGTGAGTGAGGAAAGAAAAAGAAGGTGGGGGTTTTAACCTCCACTTTTTCGTTCCCTGTTATTGTGCCCCGTGTGGTGTTCGTTTTCCCGATCGTTTATACGTTAAATATTTATTTTATATGTTTAAATATACGTTTCAAAATACGAATTAATTTCCGATGATTTGGTTGAAGTATTTTTATTAAAGTACTTTAGGTTGTAGTTATAAATTATAACTCAAACTCGTTTTGTTTTGTCGCGCGTGTTTATAATTTAACTAAGTAAATTGTTATTTATACGATACTGTTTAAACTGAAATATTACAAAATAATATTCTTGAGATATAATGGCTCCATTAAATAACGTTATGTTATTTAGTTAAATTGTTCACCAACGTCCGTATTTATTGTATCGAAATTCATTCGATTTGAAACTCGTACGATTTAAACAACCCGCAAAATTGTGTAGATATATATTCAACAATATATATAATAATTGATACATTAATTAGCCTAACACAGAACTAATTACATGTATTAAAACTTGATTAGGCACTAAATTCTAGTCCTAAATTGACGGGTGTCACAATGACCGGAGAACGACCGGTAGATAAACTGGAGAACGTACCAGTACACATTTAATGACCGGAGAACGACCGGTAGATAAACCGGAGAACGTACCAGTACACATTTAATGACCGGAGAATGACCGGTAGATAAACTGGAGAACGACCAGTATTACGATTTGCTAGAGAACGACTAGCACCGTGTTAAATCGGAGAACGACCGGTAAACTAATGAAACTCTGGAGAACAACCAGCAAAGTGTTTTAAACTATATTCTTGGGTGACATCCCAACGTAAGTATATTTTGGGGAAATAACTAAACTAAACTATGTTTTGGGTAGCGTCCCAATAGAAGCTATATATTTTGAATAGTGATCCAACGAAACTATATTATGGGCAGACATCCCACTTAAGTTGTGAATTGGGCAGACATCCCAACTAAACTGTATTTTGGGCAATATCCCAACGAAATTTTACTCTTGAACGACATACCAACAAAACAAAATTGATTAAATCCTAACACCGTCACCGAGATGTCGTGGAAAAGGATGACACAACTTTTAGTAGTCAACCCTTGTAAACTAGATGACAAATACAGATAGAACTAACCAATAGTAAGTTTATTGAATCAGGATAAATAGTACCGGGATGTGCCTGAACGTCAGAGGGACATTCCTTCGATATAGACTTGCTACCGGTAGAGTTGGGGAGTTTCGACATCATAGTCGTTAGGGATTGGGTTTGTCGAGAAATTGAGATAAGATTGTATGTTCTGATAAGTCGGTACGAGTACCTCCACTCACTATCTATTATCTCTAATGGAGATAGATGATCTACATTCTGTATCTGGCAATCACTACAACATGCAGTGGGTAATTGTCTCTATATGAGAACTGCCTGCCATTCACAAAACTAACAGCCAAAACAAACGAACGATGCAAATGATCGAGGACTCGTTAAGAGCCTGCCAAATTAATTTTGGAGGAAATTGGGATATTTGCCTCCCATTAACCGAATCTTTCTACAACAACAGTTACCACACTAGTGTACAAATGGCGCCATTGAGGCACTGTATGAAAAAAAAAATGCTGATCACCACTCTATTGGGTAGAGTGGGTGACAGATAACTATCAAGTCCCTAGAATCGTTTGGGAAACTATGGGCAAGATATCATAGGTATGTAACTGACTGAAAACAATACGAGATCAACAAGAGGGCTACGTTGATAACTGCTATAAACTTTGGGGAACTTAGACAAATTCGAATGCCACGATGGCAACCGCAAAATTTCTCAGAAACCCTACTCAATCATGTTAGTTGACACTAGACACATGTTATAAGTTCCTCGATACCACTTCTTCTAAATTGAAGCTGAGAGGGTCATAAGCATGGCTTAATCAAGACAACGGTAGAAACACAGAGTTGGTAATTAACAGATAAATCAATTACTGTGTTGACGACAACTTAGTCATGATAGGACTACATAATAAAAAATTATCACATAACAACCGTTTAGTCACGCGCGAACTACTGTGTAAATAGTTATGTCGTAACCACAATATAAATTCAATTTGAACGAGGGGAATTTACTTCTTAATCACGTGATCGACGATAACAGAATCTAATGAAATCAAAAGCTGGAGAAACCTTGGCGATACGAGTGGTAAAACATAACCTCCACTACGTAGGACCGTTCGAAAAACCTTGCTAGAAATCCCTTTTGCGTACAATTTTGAACCAGTACGATAACTCAACAATGTTCACGACATTCTTACGATTTTAATTTGAAAAGGGTGCTCAATAACGAGGCCTTAAATCATTTCCCCGATGAAGTCTTCGTTGACACGAAACTTAACTCGTTGAAGAAACTTGTCAAAACTTTTGATCAGAAAACGTAAACAATTCTGACATAGTCGGAACAAACTTTTAAAGATCATTGGAACTTGAAACGCAGCCATAACTTACTTGAGAGCACAAAGATGGAACGCGCAGAAAATACCATATGTCTTTTTGAACATGTGTAAACAACTCATAACATAACTTAAATTTCGAGGACGAAATTTATTTAACGAGGGGAGAATGTGACACCCCGCAATATTTGAGTACAATTAAGTACTGTAACCAAGTGCATTTTTAGGCTAATTCTCTACTTAGTGAATTCACAAACTATTTTAGGAGATAAGTCTAGAAAAATCCAACGATTTAATACGTTAGGTATTACTTTATTTGTAATTATTAGTAATTATGCGCGAAACAATCGGAGTGAGTCCGATGAAATAAATATGTACGTTGGTGATACAAATTTTATAAATATCTTAAAACTATTTTTATAGTAGATATTTACTTTGGAATATTATGTTAACGATAAAAGCACAGCGATAACACATTAAACGTTTATACGTTTTAATTAAAACGTAACAAATGCGACAAAATACATAAATAAGATGAACTCGACAACCAAACGAGTCAAAAATAATATTTTTGAAACTCAAATTTAAGTACTTAGAATAATACTTCGAAAAATACTAACGCGAAATAACATTAACGAACTAAACGAATATAACGTATTAAAACGTATAACGATCGGGTAAACGAATACGGGTTAAATACCAAATAACTAACACAATTATTTGGAGACCAAAAAGTGGCATGACCATGCCTTCTTGACTTTGATGGCCGGCCACACCATAAGCAAACACAACCATACCTATATATTTTTTTTTACTATGATATACAAACATACATTCACACACACAAAGTCACTCCATTATTACTCCCTCTCTTTCCCTATCACTTATCTCTCTCTCGGCTGTGATAACAGCCTCAAAACCTCATCAACATCATTCTAAAATCATCATTTAGATCATCATCAAGAGGTTGCAAAGGAGGAACAAGGAAAGAAGCTCAAGCATCATCATCATCATCCTCTTACACCTTCATCCTTAGAGCTTTGTAAGGATCAACTTTCCTTCACTAATCTATATGTTTTTAGCTCATAAACATGTTCTAAGTTCACTACATAAAAGATCATACACAAAAGTACAATCAAAACTTGGTAAAACTTAACTTGGACAAAAACTGAAATCTGGACAGATTTATACTCGACGGTAGAAAAATTATATAAAATCGTACAAGTTGAATAAATGGGTGAGACCACCTGGAAAATCTTCGTATTTATATTTGGAACAACTTTCGTGAAGAACGTTTCGCTTGAAAAGGCACAGATTCCGATCTAGCAACTGATTCGTAAAACTTAGTTATGAAAAACGACTTTCTGGACAGCTTTGATCACGAATTTTTTTAAAATATTGTGGATGTCTAAAAGGCATGAAAATGATACTAGAAGTAGGTGATATATATGGGAACATCGTGTAAAAATTTCGGATTCGTTCGATGAGTTTTGACCCCCGAAAAACGAGCTCGAAAATAGTCGAAAACAACTAAAAACTGAGTTCGGGGGCTGTTTTGGGCTCGGAATAAAAACGACATTTTTAGTTAACAACGAAACACAACGATAATTTTTCCAAGCTCTATTAACATATTTAAGACTTACCTAAAAGATTCGGGTCAAACCGAACACGTTTGACCACGTTTTGAATTAACGAAACTCACTCTTTTTTTTTAACTTAGACTACAAGTGTTGCTTTTGGGATCAAATTTTATGCGACACTCAACTGAGTGTCGCCAAATTATAAACTTATATTTTATGTGATACTGGACCAAGCGTCGCTACCTCAAGTCAAGTGTCGTCTGTAGTGTCGCCAAAAACATAGAACAAAAACTTAAGTTTCTCACAACTTATACCAACTCAACAACAAACATATAACATACGACACGACCAACAAGTAATGTATACTTACAACGAAACGAGTTTAATAATAATAACACTTTGTATTATTATTACGATATTATAACCAACAAACACGTACAAACTAATAAACGAACAACGATCTTTCAGCAAGTGAACGAGTAACAATAGTTTGACATTTAGTCAACTACTTATATTAATATCTCCTATGTTTAGGACGTTAGAGACTTTATTGGGCTTACACATTGCTAGCACTCACATACCGAGCTCACGAGGTAATTAGCAGCACAAGTAAAAATGCATGCTTACGGAGTTAGGCGACCCAATACGAATTAGGATGCCAACTTTTGGGACAATTATGTTTTCTTTGGTGTAGCTGATAATCATCAGTTATACATATGAAAACTCTTTTTTTTAAATATGTATTTTATAACTGGTTATGTTATATAACACTATTTCTATGACTTTGACGAGTCATAGCCTTTTGTAACAAACAACTTGATTGAAATGGCATCTTAATTTAATTGTTCTGCAATAATCATACGCTCTGATCTGGCATGAGTGTCAAATGTTGACGACAACACCCCCGCCTAAACTGATGCTTCCGCAAATCATGCATTGACCGCGTTGACCGAATTTGGGGGTGTCACAGTTTGGTATCAGAGCCATTGGTTATAGCGAACTAGAAGTCTTTAAGTGACCTGAAAGCCTTAAAGACCTAGACTATAGCCTTGGCTAGAACACTCATGCATGCACACATTGCATACGTCTAACTCACTATATGACAATTATTGTCACAATGCGTTTAAGTGGATAGTTACGTGTTCCTACACGTGACTTCTCCAACATGGTTGTGATAACAATGGCACCTCGGTACACGAAAAACCATCAACCAACGCCATCACACATTTAATCTATCTGTCTACAATACAGACGTTATCGTCTGATGAATGGTCAATCTGATTTTGTATTCCCCGAAGCAAAGTACACTTGATTCAATCGCTCCTAATTGAGCATTAGAAGAATGCTTGAGGACACTTTTATTATACTAAATCTGGAACTCTTCTCACACATTGCAACCTCCCACTTTTGCGGGCAAACATATATAAAACTAATGGTCCCTACCTTAGTTATTATACTTCACACATCAATCAGGAAACTTCCTGACACACGAAATGACACTTAAAGAATTACAAAGCAAATACCCCGACTTGAATGGAGACATCATCTCCACTTACAAACGACACAAACCTGATAAAGTACACCTGGACTTGTATAACGAGGATGGATGCTAGGAGAGCGTTCCCGAATGGTTGAGAGTATAGCTGAGGTTATCAACGATTTTGATACGAAATGCAACAAGTAACCATCAACGTTTTGAACTAATATATGAACTAATTGTGAACAAACTTATACTATTGAGGACACCCATTGATTAGACTCATGCACAAATGATCTTGTAAGGAGTAACATAACTTAGAATTTTATCTCGAACGACTACACACAAGATCCTCAAAACTATTTTAAAAGCTTTCAAGCTTTTATACAAATTAATGTATATGAAACGATGACTATTATAATACTTTTGAAAACTTGATTCACCCACCTGACATAGGTACTCGATCTTACTAATATGGATCAAGGGACACTAACATTCCCTACTAATTTAGTCTCTACTACTTGAGCGATTATTTGCGAATAGGATGCTGACATTCCTACAACGATTATTAGGACATGAATACTATTGTACTAACGTCAAGTTGGATGACTGGTCGGTCATAGTTGACTACTACATAAACAAACTCTCGTTTTCTATTAGACAGAACAAACCTTCTACAAACATTTAACGATTAAGATCGACAACTTATCGATCGAATGGACGGAAGGAAACAGATGAAGGTTGCGATACCTATCGAAGTACCAAGCCTTCTAGGCACTACATGAACAAAACATAGGAAGGTGTCATTATACACCAATCTAGTAGGATTCTCAAACAACAATTAGGGTGGTCAGACCTAATCCTACAAAATAAATTTCCTCCCCACAACTAACAGACTTTATATTACAATTTTTATACAAATTGTTTACGAAGATGCTAAACTATATTTTTGAATAACCTTCCAACGAAAACTATATTCTGGGTGACATCCGAACGAGAACTACAAATTTGGGATAACATTTCAACAAACACTTTGGATAGGAAATCGGAGAACATACCGGTGATGTTTAATACCGGAGAACGTACCAATACGTGTTTATTGACCGGAGAATGCACCGGTAGTAAATTGAGACAATCGAAAAACATACCGGTGCTGTTTATACTGTAGAACGTACCAGTACACATTTAATGACCGGAGAACGACCGGTAGATAAACTGGAGAATGTACCAGTACACATTTAATGACCGGAGAACGACCGGTAGATAAACTGGAGAACGTACCAGTACACATTTAATGACCGGAGAACGACCGGTAGATAAACTGGAGAACGACCAGTATTACGATTTGCTAGAGAACGACTAGCACCGTGTTAAATCGGAGAACGACCGGTAAACTTTTGAAACTCTGGAGAACAACCAGCAAAGTGTTTTAAACTATATTCTTGGGTGACATCCTAACTTAAGTATATTTTGGGGAAATAACTAAACTAAACTATGTTTTGGGTAGCGTCCCAATAGAAGCTATATATTTTGAATAGTGATCCAACGAAACTATATTATGGGCAGACATCCCAACTAAACTGTATTTTGGGCAATATCCCAACGAAATTTTACTCTTGAACGACATACCAACAAAACGAAATTGATTAAATCCTAACACCGTCACCGAGATGTCGTGGAAAAGGATGACTCAACTTTTAGTAGTCAACCCTTGTAAACTAGATGACAAATACAGATAGAACTAACCGATAGTAAGTTCATTGAATCAGGATAAATAGTACCGGGATGTGCCTGAACGTCAGAGGGACATTCCTTCGATATAGATTTGCTACCGGTAGAGTTGGGGAGTTTCGACATCATAGTCGTTAGGGATTGGGTTTGTCGAGAAATTGAGATAAGATTGTATGTTCTGATAAGTCGGTACGAGTACCTCCACTCACTATCTATTATCTCTAATGGAGATAGATGATCTACATTCTGTATCTGGCAATCACTACAACATGCAGTGGGTAATTGTCTCTATATGAGAACTGCCTGCCATTCACAAAACTAACAGCCAAAACAAACGAACGATGCAAATGATCGAGGACTCGTTAAGAGCCTGCCAAATTAATTTTGGAGGAAATTGGGATATTCGTCTCCCATTAACCGAATCTTTCTACAACAACAATTACCACACTAGTGTACAAATGGAGCCATTGAGGCACTGTATGAAAAAAAAAATGTTGATCACCACTCTATTGGGTAGAGTGGGTGACAGATAACTATCAAGTCCCTAGAATCGTTTGGGAAACTATGGGCAAGATATCATAGGTATGTAACTGACTGAAAACAATACGAGATCAACAAGAGGGCTACGTTGATAACTGCTATAAACTTTGGGGAACTTAGACAAATTCGAATGCCACGATGGCAACCGCAAAATTTCTCAGAAACCCTACTCAATCATGTTAGTTGACACTAGACACATGTTATAAGTTCCTCGATACCACTTCTTCTAAATTGAAGCTGAGAGGGTCATAAGCATGGCTTAATCAAGACAACGGTAGAAACACAGAGTTGGTAATTTACAGATAAATCACTTACTGTGTTGACGACAGCTTAGTCATGATAGGACTACATAATAAACAATTATCACATAACAACCGTTTAGTCACGCGCGAACTACTGTGTAAATAGTTATCTCGTAACCACAATATAAATTCAATTTGAACGAGGGGAATTTACTTCTTAATCACGTGATTGACGATAACAGAATCTAATGAAATCAAAAGCTGGAGAAACCTTGGCGATACGAGTGGTAAAACATAACCTCCACTACGTAGGACCGTTCGAAAAACCTTGCGAGAAATCCCTTTTGCGTACAATTTTGAACCAGTACGATAACTCAACAATGTTCACGACATTCTTACGATTTTAATTTGAAAAGGGTGCTCAATAACGAGGCCTTAAATCATTTCCCCGATGAAGTCTTCGTTGACACGAAACTTAACTCGTTGAAGAAACTTGTCAAAACTTTTGATCAGAAAACGTAAACAATTCTGACATAGTCGGAACAAACTTTTAAAGATCATTGGAACTTGAAACGCAGCCATAACTTACTTGAGAGCACAAAGATGGAACGCGCAGAAAATACCATATGTCTTTTTGAACATGTGTAAACAACTCATAACATAACTTAAATTTCGAGGACGAAATTTATTTAACGAGGGGAGAATGTGACACCCCGCAATATTTGAGTACAATTAAGTACTGTAACCAAGTGCATTTTTAGGCTAATTCTCTACTTAGTGAATTCACAAACTATTTTAGGAGATAAGTCTAGCAAAATCCAACGATTTAATACGTTAGGTATTACTTTATTTGTAATTATTAGTAATTATGCGCGAAACAATCGGAGTGAGTCCGACGAAATAAATATGTACGTTGGTGATACAAATTTTATAAATATCTTAAAACTATTTTTATAGTAGATATTTACTTTGGAATATTATCCTAACGATAAAAGCACAGCGATAACACATTAAACGTTTATACGTTTTAATTAAAACGTAACAAATGCGACAAAATACATAAATAAGATGAACTCGACAACCAAACGAGTCAAAAATAATATTTTTGAAACTCAAATTTAAGTACTTAGAATAATACTTCGAAAAATACTAACGCGAAATAACATTAACGAACTAAACGAATATAACGTATTAAAACGTATAACGATCGGGTAAACGAATACGGGTTAAATACCAAATAACTAACACAATTATTTGGAGACCAAAAAGTGGCATGACCATGCCTTCTTGACTTTGATGGCCGGCCACACCATAAGCAAACACAACCATACCTATATATTTTTTTTTACTATGATATACAAACATACATTCACACACACAAACTCACTCCATTATTACTCCCTCTCTTTCCCTATCACTTATCTCTCTCTCGGCTGTGATAACAGCCTCAAAACCTCATCAACATCATTCTAAAATCATCATTTAGATCATCATCAAGAGGTTGCAAAGGAGGAACAAGGAAAGAAGCTCAAGCATCATCATCATCATCCTCTTACACCTTCATCCTTAGAGCTTTGTAAGGATCAACTTTCCTTCACTAATCTATATGTTTTTAGCTCATAAACATGTTCTAAGTTCACTACATAAAAGATCATACACAAAAGTACAATCAAAACTTGGTAAAACTTAACTTGGACAAAAACTGAAATCTGGACAGATTTATACTCGACGGTAGAAAAATTATATAAAATCGTACAAGTTGAATAAATGGGTGAGACCACCTGGAAAATCTTCGTATTTATATTTGGAACAACTTTCGTGAAGAACGTTTCGCTTGAAAAGGCACAGATTCCGATCTAGCAACTGATTCGTAAAACTTAGTTATGAAAAACGACTTTCTGGACAGCTTTGATCACGAATTTTTTTAAAATATTGTGGATGTCTTAAAAGCATGAAAATGATACTAGAAGTAGGTGATATATATGGGAACATCGTGTAAAAATTTCGGATTCGTTCGATGAGTTTTGACCCCTGAAAAACGAGCTTGAAAATAGTCAAAAACAACTAAAAACTGAGTTCGGGGGCTGTTTTGGGCTCGGAATAAAAACGACATTTTTAGTTAACAACGAAACACAACGATAATTTTTCCAAGCTCTATTAACATATTTAAGACTTACCTAAAAGATTCGGGTCAAACCGAACACGTTTGACCACGTTTTGAATTAATGAAACTCACTTTTTTTTTTTTAACTTAGACTACAAGTGTTGCTTTTGGGATCAAATTTTATGCGACACTCAACTGAGTGTCGCCAAATTATAAACTTATATTTTATGTGATACTGGACCAAGCGTCGCTACCTCAACTCAAGTGTCGTCTGTAGTGTCGTCAAAAACATAGAACAAAAACTTAAGTTTCTCACAACTTATACCAACTCAACAATAAACATATAACATACGACACGACCAACAAGTAATGTATACTTACAACGAAACGAGTTTAATAATAATAACACTTTGTATTATTATTACTATATTATAACCAACAAACACGTACAAACTAATAAACGAACAACGATCTTTCAGCAAGTGAACGAGTAACAATAGTTTGACATTTAGTCAACTACTTATATTAATATCTCCTATGTTTAGGACGTTAGAGACTTTATTGGGCTTACACATTGCTAGCACTCACATACCGAGCTCACGAGGTAATTAGCAGCACAAGTAAAAATGCATGCTTACGGAGTTAGGCGACCCAAGACGAATTAGGATGCCAACTTTTGGGACAATTATGTTTTCTTTGGTGTAGCTGATAATCATCAGTTATACATATGAAAACTCTTTTTTTTAAATATGTATTTTATAACTGGATATGTTATATAACACTATTTCTATGACTTTGACGAGTCATAGCCTTTTGTAACAAACAACTTGATTGAAATGGCATCTTAATTTAATTGTTCTGCAATAATCATACGCTCTGATCTGGCATGAGTGTCAAATGTTGACGACAACACCCCCGCCTAAACTAATGCTTCCGCAAATCATGCATTGACCGCGTTGTCCGAATTTGGGGGTGTCACAGTTTGGTATCAGAGCCATTGGTTATAGCGAATTAGAAGTCTTTAAGTGACCTGAAAGCCTTAAAGACCTAGACTATAGCCTTGGCTAGAACACTCATGCATGCACACATTGCATACGTCTAACTCACTATATGACAATTATTGACACAATGCGTTTAAGTGGATAGTTACGTGTTCCTACACGTGACTTCTCCAACATGGTTGTGATAACAATGGCACCTCGGTACACGAAAAACCATCAACCAACGCCATCACACATTTAATCTATCTGTCTACAATACAGACGTTATCGTCTGATGAATGGTCAATCTGATTTTGTATTCCCCGAAGCAAAGTACACTTGATTCAATCGCTCCTAATTGAGCATTAGAAGAATGCTTGAGGACACTTTTATTATACTAAATCTGGAACTCTTCTCACACATTGCAACCTCCCACTTTTGCGGGCAAACATATATAAAACTAATGGTCCCTACCTTAGTTATTATACTTCACACATCAATCAGGAAACTTCCTGACACACGAAATGACACTTAAAGAATTACAAAGCAAATACCCCGACTTGAATGGAGACATCATCTTCACTTACAAACGACACAAACCTGATAAAGTACACCTGGACTTGTATAACGAGGATGGATGCTAGGAGAGCGTTCCCGAATGGTTGAGAGTATAGCTGAGGTTATCAACGATTTTGATACGAAATGCAACAAGTAACCATCAACGTTTTGAACTAATATATGAACTAATTGTGAACAAACTTATACTATTGAGGACACCCATTGATTAGACTCATGCACAAATGATCTTGTAAGGAGTAACATAACTTAGAATTTTATCTCGAACGACTACACACAAGATCCTCAAAACTATTTTAAAAGCTTTCAAGCTTTTATACAAATTAATGTATATGAAACGATGACTATTATAATACTTTTGAAAACTTGATTCACCCACCTGACATAGGTACTCGATCTTACTAATATGGATCAAGGGACACTAACATTCCCTACTAATTTAGTCTCTACTACTTGAGCGATTATTTGCGAATAGGATGCTGACATTCCTACAACGATTATTAGGACATGAATACTATTGTACTAACGTCAAGTTGGATGACTGGTCGGTCATAGTTGACTACTACATAAACAAACTCTCGTTTTCTATTAGACAGAACAAACCTTCTACAAACATTTAACGATTAAGATCGACAACTTATCGATCGAATGGACGGATGGAAACAGATGAAGGTTGTGATACCTATCGAAGTACCAAGCCTTCTAGGCACTACATGAACAAAACATAGGAAGGTGTCGTTATACACCAATCAAGTAGGATTCTCAAACAACAATTAGGGTGGTCAGACCCAATCCTACAAAATAAATTTCCTCCCCACAACTAACAGACTTTATATGACAATTTTTATACAAATTGTTTACGAAGATGCTAAACTATATTTTTGGATAACCTTTCAACGAAAACTATATTCTAGGTGACATCCGAACGAGAACTACAAATTTGGGATAACATTTCAACAAACACTTTGGATAGGAAATCGGAGAACATACCGGTGATGTTTAATACCGGAGAACGTACCAATACGTGTTTATTGACCGGAGAATGCACCGGTAGTAAATTGAGACAATCGAAAAACATACCGGTGCTGTTTATACTGTAGAACGTACCAGTACACATTTAATGACTGGAGAACGACCGGTAGATAAACTGGAGAATGTACCAGTACACATTTAATGACCGGAGAACGACCGGTAGATAAACTGGAGAACGTACCAGTACACATTTAATGACCGGAGAACGACTGGTAGATAAACTGGAGAACGACCAGTATTACGATTTGCTAGAGAACGACTAGCACCGTGTTAAATCGGAGAACGACCGGTAAACTTTTGAAACTCTGGAGAACAACCAGCAAAGTGTTTTAAACTATATTCTTGGGTGACATCCCAACTTAAGTATATTTTGGGGAAATAACTAAACTAAACTATGTTTTGGGTAGCGTCCCAATAGAAGCCCAGTAGGTTCCAACATCTAAATCATTAAAACCTTGCGCGTATAATACGCCCAGTAGGTTCCAACATCTAATCATTAAAACCTTGCGCGTTTAGGACGCCTAGCAGGTTTCGGTCGTTGGAGACGACATCATTTCTCTTGTTCACCATCATTAGTGCTTGATAGCATCTCATTAGACTCAGGTGAGTCTCATAGCCCCTCATTTTACTGTTTTAACCAAGGGGTGGGAATACATGCTCTGTTTTGTTTTACATATGAACGCGAGTATGAAATTATTACGTATGCTGCATGAGTTGTTTTCACCTAATCAATCTAAGTCCTCTGAAGCATAGTTCTGTTAATATGGTTTTAGCGTGAATGTTAGTGTATGGTACCATATGGGACTGACAATCCCCGTCCGGGTCAGCAAGCACTAACTGCTCAAAATGGACGTATTATCATTTGTGAATACGTGTGTTGATTAGGCATACGCATAGAGGCACCCTCGCTCAGGCACTGATTATGATCCTGACCCCTCAGTTAAGCTCAGACTATGTGCTCATGACAGTGATACATCATTTATCTAATTAATTGATTGTAAATCATTTCATTAAATCTTGTGGTTCATTCATAATATCTTATCATTAAACCTGTGAGCTCACCAGCTTTTAGCTGACCTTTTAGCATGTATTCTCAGGTTTGTAGCAGCAATAGGTTTGCTCACTCAGGATGCCCATTAGCTCGAGTCTCATGCAAACATCAGGAGATTGTCATGCATTACTATTTTTGTAAAATTAATTATGCTATAGAATCTCTATCATTAATCTCGAGCTTTTGTAAACTATTATAATAGTGTAAGACTTTTATAATATCAATGTATTGTAAACGACGCATATAGAGTCGTTCATTGTACCTTGTGTGCTTGATATTTGATTAGTCGCGCCCCGAACCAATTCGCTTCCGCAACCCGAATTAGGGGGTGCGACAAGATGTGTCATGTGTGTACAAAGATTTTATATATATTATCTAAACTGAATTACCCTTTGGCAGTAGTTCAACAAAATTAGAGTTATTCAACAATGGATCAAAGATCGCCTTAAGTTACAAAGTAATATGTTGGATATTCTTGGGCTTGATGCGACACATAATAAAAATGCAAAAAACAATTTCTCCCTCACAAGTCACAATCGAATCTGTTAACACTATTGTCTCGAGTTAATAATACAAGAAGTAGAAAAGGAGGATAAGTTAGAAGGGAACAAAAAAAGAAAAAACAGAAAACAAAGGAAGATTGCTTATTTACATATATATACCTTTTTTTTATTTTGAAAGGCAGCAAAATGTATTATAAATGACAACTAGCAAGACGCTAGAAGCCCCAAAGATACAGAGTTCTAAACACCAAGACTACATCCGGACCTCCACTACCTTGGATCTAAACTGTGAGGGCATTAAAAGAGATGAAAAAAACCTGCGAGGACACAGGAAAAAATCCCCGTAACAAGGGGCCGCGCTACTGGTTTTCACCCTTGCACGATTTTGATAATGCCCCATGCAGACCCAAGGAATCGATTCCATATACTGATCTTTTATATCATTCCGAAAAGGAATGGACAAGGATAAATACTAAACAGACTTGAAAACAAAAATTAAAATCAGAACATAAAACCCATGCAGCATCACGAACCACTTCATTCCCATCACCATTTAAATTCGCACCAACTTTTCCATGATATATCTTGTCTCTTAGCTCTGCTCGTAATCCATAGATAGCTCGTACTATGAACTTCTTCTCTTAATCTCTGCCATGAAGGAGTGGTCCCTTGAAAGCAAACTTCATTTCTCATTTTCCAAACGCACCAGCGTGCAACAAGTATGATGCCTTCTACAATCTGACTTTTGTTACCATAATCTTGTTTCAAAGAACAGGTGAGATCCCGAATTGAGAAGGCAAAGATAGGGGTGAGCTTACACCAAGAACTTATGAAGCACCAAAGCATGTTAGCGTATTCACAAGATAATAAAAGATGATCAATTGTTTCTTCATATATATTACAAAGAGGGCAAAGAATCGATGGAACCTGGACATGTCTTCTAGACAAAGCAATCTTAGTAGGAGTAAGAGGGCAAAGCATGTTAGCGTATTCACAAGATATATATACCTTTTACTAAAAGAAACTTTACTCTAATAAGAAGATGAAAAATTCAATGTATTTTCATCATTAATCATTATCATCATTATCATTAATCATTATCCCTTATAAAGTTTTTAGGGTTTCCTTTAGAAACTTAGGGTGCGTTTAGTTACAGAAAACTCCCCACTTTTCCATCAAAATTTTCTAAGAAAACAAGAAAATTATAAAACGTGTTCAAATTTGAATTTTCTAAAAAACTTTTCTAGGAAAAGGAAAATCTTTGTTTTTTTTTATAACTACAAAGTTGAAAACTACTTTTGATGGTTTTCTAAATTTTCCATCTTTACTCTTCATTGGAAAAGGAAAACTTCACCCCTTGCAACTAAACACGTTTTCTAGATTTTCCATGCTTTTCTAGAGAGGTAAAATATTTTTCATTCTCTAGAGAAATAGAAAAAGAAAAATGGAGAAATTTTTCTGTAACTAAACGCACCCTTAGGGTTTTAAAGATCGAAAATGACGAGATTACCCCTACATACTATGAGAAGGTGTTGAGTCACTTGTCGCTGACCATGATGAAGTCACTGGTCGCTGACCAACTCAACCTTACACTACTCAATGAAGAAATGGATTGTATCGAAGCTGCTGTTGCTAATGATAGGATTTGCTGATCGTCATTCATTCTGATTCGATATTCTGAGGAAGATTTAAAGCTCAACTTGGTGTGTCGCTGATCTACGTCAGCGAGAGCATTACTTCTTCAAATCAATAAAGGCAAAAGTCACTGCCAGAATAACAGCTAGTCACTGAAGATCCGTTGTTCAAATCATTCTACAAGAGCATGTTAGCTCGCAGTGAGTGAGGAGGATTGCTGCATCATCAGTGACTATTTCAATAAAGCCTCTCAAACATCTAGTACTTAAAAGTAATGTACTTATCTATACATCAGCAAGAGTGTTCCAGTTTAAAGAATGCCTGAAAGATTATGTGGCAGCAATTGATTGGTTTTAAGGTAACGAGATATTTGCGGTAACAGAATTGGGACCCACAGAATGTCGGTTTATCAGAGATCAGGACCAATCAAGCAGCAACACGTGTCCTTTCAAGATCCTATTTTGTAGGCGATATTTTAGGAACTCTTGTAGTATAAATAGTTCAGTGTTTTGTACTATTGAGGCTAGTCGTCATATGCACCGTTCTTCTGTTTGTCAGAGAACCAGTTTGTCTAGGTGTATATTAAGATTCAGCGAGGTTAACTATCAGCGTGTCTGTCCACTGTAGTTAATGCTCTTCATTGTAATAATTTAGCTAAGTGTTTGAATTGGATTAACTTTGGTTAATCCATTCCGCATTCAACACTTTGTGAATTTAATCAATACAATTCACTTTCAGCTACTATTACTTATCATTCTTTGATTCTGTTATATCTTTAATCTGTTATTTCAATACCGACATACTCTGTTATAGATAATTAATTTAAAACAAACTGAAACACTTGGTAAAATCTGAAATTGTTTTAAATTGTATTCAACCCCCCCTTCTACGATTAAACTTTACACTTTGTGATTCCAAATCACTAACTAATAGTGATTACGGGACTATCAATTGGTATCAGAGCAGAGTTGGTTTAAATTCAATTAACCAGGTCTGCTATGGAATCAGTAAAGTATAGCTGTGTTGACTCTGATTATCAAAAGGGAAATGGTTCTACAACCAAACCTCCAGCTTTTGATCCTTCAAGGATTGAAACTTGGATGTCCCGGATGATGATGTTTTTGGACTTAGTTGATGACCGTCTTTGTAATATAATAACCAATGGTCCCCATATCCCAACTACTATTGTTCCTGCTGTAATTGCAACAGCTACTACTCCAGCTATACCAGAAATGGTTTTACCTAAAAGAGAGGAACAATGGACTGATGAGGATAGGCGGTTGGTTAGACTTGATAAACAAGCTAAAATCTACATAGGCATGGCACTTCCTGATGAAGTGTTCGAATCAATTAGGCTTTGTAGGACTGCAAAAGATATGTGGGATACCCTTAGGAATATATATATTGGAACTCCTGATATTATTCGCTGCAGGGAAGTTAATCTCACTCGCCAGTATGAGCTGTTCGCAATAGAACCAAATGAATCTCTGTCTTCAACTTACACCAGATACCAGTCACTGATGAACAAAATGGAGAAGGCTGGTATAGACAAGGAACAAAGATTTGTTGTTGAAAAGTTTCTTGAGTTGCTGCCAAGGAAAATCTGGGGAACTATTGCCACTTGTACCAGACAGAGAAATGATTATTCAATTCTGAATCTAACTCAGGTCTATGGTATTTTGCTCAATTGGGAGCAGTCTGAAAAGCAAGCTGATCAGAGTGAGCATATTCGTGCTACTCTTGGAAGTCAGAAGATATCCAATGCCCTTGTAGCAGAGCTTGATGAAATCGATCAGAGACAGAAGTCAAAAGTGTCTAAGAAAAGCTCAAAGTCACTGATAGCTGAAGAAGAAGGTGGTCTGAATGAAGAAGAATCAGAATATGAGTATGATGAAGGATTGGAGAAGCTTGAGAAGGATATGGCCATGATGGTTGCTAATTTCAGAAGGAACACCAGATCAAAACGATTTGCTGGTGCTCCATCATCTGATAAATTTTAATCTTAAGGTGAATGCTACAAGTGTGGCAGAATTGGTCATTTTGCAGCTGAATGCAGATCAAAGTCAGTGAATCAAGTCCCTGAACCCATGCCAGATGTCAGAAATGACAAGTATAACAAGTACAAGGCAAAATACAAGAAATTGAAGGCATTGGCTAAATCTGGGAAGAAGAAAAGAAAAGGATTTGTTGCTGAAGAAAGTTCACTCAGCGACTCTGATTCATCCTCTTCATCTGATGATGAAGAAGCAATGCTTTGTCTAGACAAAGATTATTGTTTAATGGCTAATGATGCTGAATTCCATGAAAATATCAAGGAAGTTGCTCAGAAATGTTCAGCATCAGGATGGGATTCTGACAGCATCTACAAAAGCATTCTTAGAGAAACCATCTGGTATTTGGATAGTGGATGTTCCAGGCATATGACAGGATGCAAGTCGCTGCTCAGTGATTATCAGGATGAAAAAGGTCCTGATGTAGTGTTTGGTGATAACAAAGTTGGGAAAACCAAAGGGTACGGTGTCTTATCCAATGGTAATGTAATGTTCAAACGTGTAGCATATGTAGAGGGTTTGAAGCACAATTTATTAAGCATCAGTCAGTTTTGTGATTCAAAGAATAAGGTACTTTTTGATCATGAAGCTGGTGTTGTTTACAACAAAAAGGGAAGTGCTGTTCTTGCTGCAAACAGGAAAGGGAATACTTATGTGGTCAACATGGATTCAGCACAATCAGGAACATGCTTTTACTCCAGAACTGTTTCAGAAGAAAAATGGCTATGGCATAAGTGACTCTTTCATCTGAACCTCAAAGCAATCAATAAACTAAGCAAGAATGGTTTAGTCACTGGATTACCAAAAATGTCTTATGACAAAGACAAGCTTTGCTCAGCATGTGAAAAGGGAAAGCATCACAACTCGTCCTTCAAAAGCAAACAGACTTCTTCAGTAACAGAATGTTTTTACTTGCTACATATGGATCTGTTTGGACCAGTGAGTACAGCAAGCCTTGGAGGAAAAAGGTACTGTTTGGTGATAATAGATGAGTACTCCAGATACACTTGGGTATTCTTTCTTAAAGCCAAAAGTGAAGCTGCCAGCGAGATCATATCCTTTGTCAGGAAAATGGAAAATCTAAATGATGTCACGGTAAAACATCTGAGAAGTGATAATGGTACTGAATTTCGAAATATTGACCTTGAAAATTTCTGTGATTCAAAAGGTATTTCTCAAAATTTTTCAGCACCACGAACACCCCAACAAAATGGGGTGGCGGAAAGGAGAAATAGAACCTTGATTGAATCTGCTAGGTCAATGCTCATTGATGCTGGTCTTAAGACCTATTTTTGGGCTGAAGCAGTGAGCACTGCCTGCTACACTCAAAATAGGTCACTGATTGTTAAAAGGCACAGTAAGACAGCATATGAGCTATTAAGGGGGAGAAAACCTGATATAAGTTTTCTTCATGTTTTCGGTAGTACCTGCTACATTCTAAACAAAAGAGATCACTTAGGAAAGTTTGATCCCAAAGCTGATGAAGGAATATTTGTTGGTTACTCAATCATCTCTAAAGCTTTCAGAATTTATAATAAACGAAGAGAATGTATTGAGGAATCAATAGATGTTACTTTTGATGAATCATATGATGAGTCACTCACTGATCCAAAAGAATATGAAAATCTTGTTTTTAACAAAATGGATGGTGACTTATCAAATGAAATCAAATCAAATGATAAGAAATATAAAAATTTCTCATCTGATTCTGAAGATGAAGATAATATTTCTGAAGATAATTCTAGTTCTACTTTAGCTACGAATAATTCAGGAATATCATCTTTACCTACAGATGTTCCATCATCATCAACTCAATGTCCAAACCAAAACTCGCATAACAATACTACTCATGCCACTGATGTTGATTTGCCCTCTGAACCCTCGCAAAGTAATCAAGTCACTGCTAAACCTCAGCGAATAACTAAGTGGACAAAACATATTGATAATCAATTGATTATTGGTAATCCACAATCCAGGGTTCAGACAAGATCAGCAACTGCTAACTTCTGTTTGTTTGTAAGTTTCGTGTCTCTAATAGAACCAAAGAAGGTTGATGAAGCACTTACTGATCATCACTGGATAGCTGCCATGCAAGAAGAGCTATCTCAGTTTGAAAGAAATAAAGTTTGGAAGCTTGTACCACAACCCGCTGGAAAGTCAGTGATTGGAACACGATGGGTGTTCAGAAATAAAATGGATGCTGATGGCGTGGTTACAAGAAACAAAGCTAGACTAGTTGCACAAGGTTACTGTCAGCAAGAAGGCATCGATTATGACGAAACCTTTGCACCAGTAGCTAGGCTTGAAGCAATTAGGCTATTTCTTGCTTATGCAGCTCACAAGAAATTTAAAGTATATCAAATGGATGTGAAAAGTGCCTTTCTGAATGGCAAGCTGCAGGAAGAAGTGTATGTCAAGCAACCACCTGGATTCATTAATCCAAAACACCCGGGTTATGTGTACAAACTCGATAAAGCCCTGTATGAACTAAAACAAGCTCCTAGAGCATGGTATGATACTCTCTCCATCTATCTGATAAAATGTGGCTACGTCAGAGGTAAAATTGATAGTACACTATTTATCAAAAGAGATAAGAGAGATGTCATATTAGTCCAGATCTATGTTGATGATATCATATTCGGGTCTACTAACAGTGACATGTGCAAGGAATTTTCTGATCTCATGACCAAAAGTTATGAGATGAGCATGATGGGTGAATTAACATTTTTCCTTGGTTTGCAAATAAAACAAACCAAAACTGGAATTTTCATTAGTAAAGGAAAATACGTTAAAGATCTGTTAAAGAAATTTGAATTTGCTAATTGCTCAACCCTTGCTACACCCATGTCACCTGCAGTAAAGCTACATGCTGATCCTGATGGTAAATCTGTAAACATTACTGCTTACAGAGGAATGATCGGGTCGCTGCTGTATCTAACTGCTAGTAGACCAGACATTATGTTTGCTACATGTCTCTGTGCTAGGTATCAAGCTGATCCTAAGGAATCACATTTGCTCGCTGTCAAAAGGATCTTTAGATATCTTAAGGGTACTCCTAATCTTGGTCTCTGGTACCCATCTGGTTCAGACTTTTCCCTGAAAGGATACTCTGATTCTGATCATGCTGGATGCAAACTGGATAGAAAAAGTACATCTGGTAGCTGTCAATTTCTTGGAGAAAAGCTAGTAAGCTGGTCCAGCAAGAAACAAAACTCAGTCTCAACTTCAACTGCTGAAGCTGAATATGTTGCTGCAAGTGCATGTACTGCTCAAATTCTCTGGATGAGAAATCAGCTTGCTGACTATGGCTTCGACTTCAATGAAATACCAATCTACTGTGATAGTCAAAGCGCTATAGCCATTGCCAACAATCCAGTAATGCACTCAAGGACAAAGCACATTGATGTCCGATATCATTTCATCAGGGACCATGTGATGAAAGGTGATATTGAATTGCATTTTATTCCAACTGATTACCAACTCGCTGATTTATTTACAAAACCTTTAGATGAGAAAAGATTTAATTTTCTTATCAGCGAGCTTGGCATGTTAAACTTAAATGACTAGCTATGCTATCATGCTTAGTTAGTTATTTTTGTTTAACGCGTTTTTTTTTTAAGTATCTGTTATGTTTCTATATGACCTATATTGTTATTGTTCTATATTTCTGTTTTGCTGATTATGTTAGTATTCTAAGTTGTAACTAGATCAGTGAAAGATAAATATAGTAAAATAATACATAGTTCATATCAGACATAATCTATACTTAAAAAAAAAAAAAAAGAAAAAAAAGAAAAAAAAGAGAGACCTATTCTTTAACTGATCTTGTTAGTATTCTAAGTTGTAACTCTTTCAGCGAAAGATCAGTCTCTCTAAATTTTGTTTTAAAAAGAATAAATAAAAATTATGATTCTTATTTACCAGTGATCAAATCTCTCTGACTTAGTTAGTATTCTAAGTTGTAACCAAATCAGTGAGATTACATCTCAGGCAAATTGAATCATATATGAGTGTTATTTTTATTTGTGTGACTTGATTCTTTCATCATTATTTGACGGGATGTGTCACAAAATTGCACCTCTGACACTAGACTTTTCCTTACGTCACATATACTTTTCCGGCGTACCTTTCAAATCACCATTAATACCACCAAGCTCCACAATCATCACACCTATTCCATTTAAACATCAAAACTTATCACCCCTACGCCACCCCTATTTACTACCACTATCTACCACGTTTTCCCAATCTTAACCACATGATCATTCAAGAGTTTCAATAAATCAAACCAAATGGTTTTCTTTCTGTTTCAAATCAAAAAGAAACTCTTGATGTTCATATTCTCTTTCAAATACTCTAACCAATAAAAGTCTTTTCGATTTCTGTAACGGCAAATTCAAACGTTTTAAAATCAAGGAATTTTGCCATTACAACATTCAAAATCACTCTCATCACCATAAAATATTTTTTTATAAAAACAGAGTATGATATTTATTTCATCACTTGATAGATCAGGGTAAAATTTCTCTTGTAAAAATCAACCTGGTCTATAATCGCCTTGTTTCTACTTAGTCTAGTGATGCCATTTTTATCTACTCTGCTGGGATTACAAGGTTCTCTTGTAATCCAGTATGAAACTAATGTACACTCGTCTGATTCTGCCCCACCATCGATCATGTCACTGCTCACACCCCCAGTGACCAAAACTGATCATCCTCCATCCAAGAAAACCTCAAACTCTTCTACAAAAAGCTTGAAAATAAAGGCCCTGTTTCTAGCAAAACAAGGGATCAAGAGTGAAATAGTCACTGAACGTTCAGTCTCTATGGGCACTCTTGCTAAAACCAAAACTTACTTATCGAGTCAACCCATGAGCCACTCATCATCCTCACAAAAGGATGATGCTTCATTCAAAGGGCAAGTGACATCAGTGGGTGATGACACACTCATATCTGGTGTCACATCACTGGCTACAGACCCGCGCCAACTCTCTTCTATCACCACACCAGCTGTCAATGTCGCTCTCCAGTCACAGAGAGTGATACAGGCTGCACTTTCTGTTTTTAAAGATCCATCAGTTAAAACACAAGCTGATGATGAGAAAACCAAAACTGTTTTACAACATGATCACATAGTTACTATCGCATTTTCTAATATCATCAAGGGGGAGAAATTTCTACATGAAGAATGTGCTGATGCTTACAGAAAAATGATAATCTACTATAGGATATCATCAAGGGGGAGAAAACGTGCAAATGAATGCAAAAATCAATGGTGTTCATATGTAAAGTTGTTGTTTCTACATGAAGAATGTGCTGATGCTTACAGAAAAATGATAATCTACTATAGGATATCATCAAGGGGGAGAAAACGTGCAAATGAATGCAAAAATCAATGGTGTTCATATGTAAAGTTGTTGCTGATTGGAAATCATCTATTTGGATCATATTACAGGGTCAACACATCTACAACTCATGTGGAAAAGTTGCTGACGCTATTAGAACCATATAGAAAAGTTGCTGACGCTATATGGAAAAATTGCTGACGCTATGAAAATTACTAATACATGGGGATCATCTTTGCAGCTTCTATCTCAAATAATACCTATTCCCTGTATTGATGTTACAATTTTCATGGCAATCTTTATTTCATATCAGCTTAGCAATGAATCCTTCTTCATCAACTGCAGCTCAAATATGTCTCATTGATTTTCAGTCGGTTTAAGCTACAAGAAGAAGGATATTTGCATATAAAATTTCCTTCACAGTTGTCTTCTCTCTGATGACAAGTGCACTGTGATGAGGTATATTCTCACTGATGAAATTGTGTTCACTGACGTCATCTCTATGTCTCTCCCTACTACAGTTTTGAATCATATGTCAAGAAGAATGAATGTTTGGCCTGATTTCTCCCTGGTTGAAAGACTTCCCGTTTACAAAATGTGAGTCAAAGCTGAAGATATCAGAAGTTGCTGAATCTCTTGATCACTGAAGAAGATTGTCTTATCTAAATCAGATTAGAGCATTGTAACTAAAAATGATTATGTACTTTATAATTTAGCTTCAATAATATTTGAACCTGTGCAAATCTCAGAACATATCAAAAGAATCCAAAAAGAAAGATGAATGGATCACAAGCATACAGTCACTGAATGTTTAAATTCTTAAACACTGACTATAAACTTTCACAGCAACAAGTTTGTCTAGGGAGCTTCAATCACAATCATTTAGGGGGAGATTGTTGAGTCACTGGTCGCTGACCATGATGAAGTCACTGGTCGCTGACCAACTCAACCTTACACTACTCAATGAAGAAATGGATTGTATCGAAGCTGCTGTTGCTAATGATAGGATTTGCTGATCGTCATTCATTCTGATTCGATATTCTGAGGAAGATTTAAAGCTCAACTTGGTGTGTCGCTGATCTACGTCAGCGAGAGCATTACTTCTTCAAATCAATAAAGGCAAAAGTCACTGCCAGAATAACAGCTAGTCACTGAAGATCCGTTGTTCAAATCATTCTACAAGAGCATGTTAGCTCGCAGTGAGTGAGGAGGATTGCTGCATCATCAGTGACTATTTCAATAAAGCCTCTCAAACATCTAGTACTTAAAAGTACTGTACTTATCTATACATCAGCAAGAGTGTTCCAGTTTAAAGAATGCCTGAAAGATTACGTGGCAGCAAGTGATTGGTTTTAAGGTAACGAGATATTTGCGGTAACAGAATTGGGACCCGCAGAATGTCGGTTTATCAGAGATCAGGACCAATCAAGCAGCAACACGTGTCCTTTCAAGATCCTATTTTGTAGGCGATATTTTAGGAACTCTTGTAGTATAAATAGTTCAGTGTTTTGTACTATTGAGGCTAGTCGTCATATGCACCGTTCTTCTGTTTGTCAGAGAACCAGTTTGTCTAGGTGTATATTAAGATTCAGCGAGGTTAACTATCAGCGTGTCTGTCCACTGTAGTTAACGCTCTTCATTGTAATAATTTAGCTAAGTGTTTGAATTGGATTAACTTTGGTTAATCCATTCCGCATTCAACACTTTGTGAATTTAATCAATACAATTCACTTTCAGCTACTATTACTTATCATTCTTTGATTCTGTTATATCTTTAATCTGTTATTTCAATACCGACATACTCTGTTATAGATAATTAATTTAAAACAAACTGAAACACTTGGTAAAATCTGAAATTGTTTTAAATTGTATTCAACCCCCCCTTCTACAATTAAACTTTACACTTTGTGATTCCAAATCACTAACTAATAGTGATTACGGGACTATCAGAAGGACAAAATTACCGATTCTTAGATTTGGAAAAGAACATAATATTTAAAGCAATATTTTATATTAAATAATATGTAATGTCTTCCGTAAATATATATATGATTGTAATTTTGGAAGTAATCCTAGATGTCAACTATTATTTTCAATGTTGTTGGTTCATTTTAGCTCGATGTAATAAATTGTTGTCATTTCAATGTTATTAATAAAAAATTAAGCAATAAAACATGCCTTATTACCACTAACCAGAATTGCAGTAACAATATCTATATAATACATAAACAATAAAACATGCGAATCAAAAATTCACTATTCAACCCGCCGCTATGCGCGGGTAACCTTCTAGTTTCAATTAAATGGGATGATCAGAAATAAATTACTATATAATTAATAAATAAAAAAGTAAATGGATGTCATTGTCATACAAGTGTGTCTTGTTTTTCTTAAAGTAAAACTAATTTTCATATTCAACGGCGCATCCCATTGTTTGTAGTTTAATTATATTCTTCTTTTAGTCATAATAAAACCACAAACAACTGCGTATAAACAGAGCAAACATATACATATAGATAGATAGATACAGTTTCTGCATACTAAACATAAAAGTAAAAAAAAAAATAAAAAAAAAATGGAATCAGATTATGGACTTCCAAGAGACCTATCTCATCTGCAACAAGCTAGATCACTTTACAAACCACAGCTTCCTCCTTGTCTTCAGGTTCACTTTCCTTATCACAACTGATCAATTATCGATATATGTATAAATATGGTATCATGCAAATATTTCTGACTCACTTGTTCATGTTATGTATGATCTATTACTATATCATAGAAAAACGTTCTTGACTTCATTTTAAAGCTAAGAGTATTTTTACTTTTTAATCTACCCCGTCTGATCAAATTTTGATCGTTTCTATTTAATCTTGGCTGTCCAAAGATGGAAAGTTAAACAAACATGGATGCAATCAGTGTATGGAAAGTATGTTGTATAATTAGCGTAAACAAACACTAAAAGTAAGATGATTATGATCTTCATATTGCTCTATAAATGTGAAGGTTTCTACAGTATCATGTACTGCATAGCGTGTGTATCGTGATATTTAACTTTATTTGATCCTCAGAGTTTCATGTGACAGATCAGTCAAATATGTGGTTTTGCAGTTTATTATTTGAACTGTTTCCTTTGTATGAAACTTCTGCCTTCTTATCGCTTTTGAGCCATTTTTTTGGGTTTGTTCTTTATTAGGGAACTACTGTGCGAGTAGAGTTTGGTGATGCAACTACAGTAGTGGATACCTCTGGTGCTAGCGCGATCAGTCAGTCGTTTCCTCACACTTATGGTCAACCTCTGGCTCATTTTATTAGAGCTACATCCAATGTACCTGATGCACATATTATTAGTGATCATCCTGCAATCAGGTAAAAATTTTTATCTCACTCGATTTCCTTTTATTTGTTGTAGTTCAAATTAACCATCTCTATAAATGTAAGATCGTTGTTGGTCAGCTGGTCTTTTCTACCCATTTATTTTACATGGGTCGATTTCGGCTGTCTTTTATTTCAAACAGGTCTAGTTATATAATATAGCTGAAGGCAGAAAGGGTGAGATAGGCTGAAAGTTGCCCCCAATCTACCTAAGTCACTTTATCAAGAGGTTTAGATTATTATTGTAATAAAATTGTATCAGTATCAATAGTTAACACAATAATTTTTTAGAACTTTTAAAACTGGAAAAGAAAAGTTTTTGCTGGTCAACCCACCCCACCCCTTTCAACTTTAGTCATAAATGACATGTTTAAACTCGAAACAGTTTTTACTTGTCCGTCTTGTTCTTGCCACCTAATTGTTGGTATTGTATATATAAGACCCCCACCCTTTAAATTTTGAAATTTGTGTATACCATGTGTAGTAATAAACTCTTGTTAATTATCACCTTTCAGAGTTGGATTGGTCTTCTGTGGGAGACAATCTCCTGGAGGACATAATGTTGTATGGGGCCTACATGAAGCTCTCAAAATACATAACTCTGAAAGTATTTTGCTTGGCTTTCTCGGTGAGTAATGCTTGTTTTTGTTTAATACTTGTGAATATAACTGGGAACTATCTCTTACACAATTGTGGGATCATAAAAATAACTCTTTTTTGGATGTCACTAGGTGGTTCTGAAGGTTTATTTGCTCAAAGGACACTTAAAATAACAGATGATGTTCTTCTTACCTACAAAAACCAAGGTACATTGCAAGAAATTAAATTTGTGAGCTACAGGTGAAAAATGGACTGGTCGGGCGGGTTTGTTAATGGGGCACATGGGCGATTTTGACCCAAAACACTTTTTATCCAAACCTTTCATATAATGAGTGAAATTATATAACTTCCATTGCAGTCTAATCTGTGAAACATAATATTAATGACTTAAATAGGTTTATGCATTAGAAGTACACTGAGCCATTATAGTAAAACATAGCCAGAATCAACCCATTTATAAGTTTATGGGTTAAACTGCCACCTGTAATATTGATTAATGACTGTTTGAGTCCTCTTTAGGTGGTTACGACCTATTGGGACGAACAAAAGATCAAATTAGAACAACAGAACAGGTCAATGCTGCAATGGGTGCATGTAACGCTTTGAAGTTGGATGGCCTTGTCATTGTTGGAGGTATGCAACAACTATAATTGCATGATTGTTCCACCTGCTGTATTCTAATTTATTAATTCCGCTTTTTATGTCCAAAATTGAAGGGGTAACATCAAATACAGATGCAGCTCGTCTTGCTGAGACTTTTTCTCAAGCAAAATGCTCTACAAAGGTACATAAATATGCCATAACCCAAGATGTACTTTATTATATTGGTATATTTGTTGAAATAATTTAATAATTTTCAGGTGGTCGGAGTACCTGTTACTTTGAATGGAGATCTTAAGAACCAGTTTGTCGAAGCTAATGTTGGATTTGATACAGTTTGTAAGGTGTACATTTAGATGTCAACCACTTCATATGAGTAACAAACTGATAAAAACAATATATAGAGGGCGTACTCTCTAGTCTTATCGAATTAGCTATTAAGCATTTGCATTAAAAAAATTTATTGTTTGATGTAAATCAGAGTTACTTTTTCAGATTTTTCCTGCACATCCTAAATACTGAAGCAATTAATATTTAGTTAAAGAACTATTAATACTAATTAGATTCTATACCTTGTTTGCTCTTTGTTTAGGTTGACTCTCAGCTCATCAGCAACCTCTGCACAGATGCTGTTTCAGCTGAGAAGGTAATCCTAATTGAGACAACGCAGAGTTAGAGGTGGTAAAATGGGTGGGATGGGTTGGGTAATGAGTCAAACGATACACTTTTCTTTATAAGTTGTGGAAAGTTTGTTAGGACTAGTTTGCGTTTTATACATGATCACAAAAGCATATTGTTACAATAATCGTGCATTTCTTTGATAAGTGAATGTAATAGGTTGTGTGCCTTATATAATACATATTAGGCGATTTTTCACCCATTTCTTATTAGCTTGAAAATACCCTTTTGACCTGTTTTAAATAACGCATAACTTGAATCAACACATTCATAACTAACTGGGTCAAAACTTTAATGCATAGAAATATATGCAATAGCTGAATTTACTCCTTTCCCTTTTATTTATTACTTCTTGTCAATGATTTTCAATTTCCAGTACTATTATTTTGTTCGCCTGATGGGTCAGAAAGCCTCTCATGTTGCATTAGAATGCACTCTGCAGTCACATCCTAACATGGTGCACATTCTTTCTTATCATAAAATTTGGATTTGGATGCATGTTTTATATAAGGCCTTAGTGTCTGGGAATGTATCAAACTTTCACCAAATCTCTATTGTGTGTATCCAACTTACAAAACTCAATATTAAAGCACTCAACTTGTAAATACCCTTATATTGATGTATTTTGATGACGTGTCACTCTCTCCTTGCGCCACGTGGCATGCTATGTGTGTGACACGTCATCAAAGTACATCAATATAAGGGTTTTTACAAGTTGAGTGCATTAATATTGAGTTTTGTAAGTTGGGTACACACAATAGACATTTGGTCAAAGTTTGATACATTCCTAGACACTAACCCCTTTATATAATTCTTCTTGTTGATCCCAAGTTTAACCTTGTATGTCTCATTTGTAGGTTATTCTTGGTGAAGAAGTTATCGCTGCAAATTTAACCATCTTTGACATAACAAAACAGATATGTGATGCCGTGCAAGCCAGGGCAGAAAAAGGTCTGTGGATTTTTCCAGTTAGACTTTCTGATTTTAAATCATCGATGAGGGTACATGGGTAAGATAAAAAATATGCGTAAAAGGAAACACGTCAAATGGTTCGAATGGGTTGAAAGTTGCCTAAAGTGCAATTTCCATACTAAAAACCTCTTTAAGAGTAATCATTTATATTTTTATGTAATTGCAGTACATAAGAAAATTAGCGTAAAAGGAAAATTCGTCAAATGGTTTGAAAGGGTTGAAAGTTGCCTAAAGTGTAATCTCAATACATAAAATCTCTTTGATTATTTTGATCAAAAAGTTAAGCTGATATTGTTATAATAAAAATTTTGATATCGTATTTGACACACTAAGTATACATAAGTTATTTGGACCAAAAGTTTTTCAGGCCAACCCAACCCTGTCCTACAAGTCTCAATTGGTACCATAATTACCCTCTTTGACCTTTGATAAACTACCTGACCCGCCCATATGGTCACCTTTAGTAATTGTCAGTGTGGTGGTTACTGCTTACTATTATCTAAGTATCTTCGGAAATTTGTTTATTGGGACAGAAAAGTACCATGGTGTCATTTTGCTTCCAGAAGGGCTTATAGAAAGCATTCCTGAAGTTTATGCCTTGTTGAAGGTGACTAACATCTCTTTATTTTAATTTAAAGATCTAAATAATTTATTTTGCCTGATGCTATGGCATCAAAATCTTATGTTTTTTCAGGAAATCCATCGATTTCTTCAACAAGGTGTTCCCATTGATATAATGTCATCACAACTGTCACCTTGGGCATCCGGCTTATTTCAATTTTTGCCACCATTCATTAGAAAGGAGGTCAGTTTATCATATATATGGATATGTGGCTTATTTATAAAAATATATGTTAATTGCTCATATATGGCCTTCATATGTGCAGCTTCTCCTTTATCCTGAATCAGATGACTCTCCACAGTTGTCTCAGGTACTTGGTTTAATGGCCTTAATAACTTCATAGAAAGTAGAGTTAACAAAATGGGCGGTCAGTTGAGACAAAACACTTTTGTCAAACTATTTTACAATATTTTATTACGAAATAATCTAATATTTGAAGAATGTTATTTTATCGATTTTATGCATATAAAACAGACTATGGGTGATTTTCATCCGTTTGAGCTACTAGTGATAAAACATGACCTGAATCATCCCGTTCACGGGTGGAACAGAAAAGCTTAACAATATTTATTGATTTTCGAATTTCGAATCTCAGATTGAAACAGAAAAGCTTCTTGCGGTACTTGTGGAAGCGGAAATGAGCAAGCGACTGGTACAGTCTTATTTATGTATTTCTTTCTATATCGAGTGTAGAACTGTTATTAGTATTATTAATACATCATGATCTTCGAGAACTCATTATCTAAGTAAATGTTAACAGAAAGAAGGTACATATAAAGGGAAAAAATTTACTCCAATCTGTCACTTTATGGGATATCAAGCGCGGGGATCTCTGCCTTCAAAATTCGATTGTGACTATGCCTATGTACGTTTTACGATGCACCCCATTTAATAAAAAAATTATGTTAAAACATTAAGTATCGTCTTCCTAACTGTGAGATAAAAAATGTAGGTTCTTGGGCATATTTGTTACCATATTCTGGCCGCTGGTCTTAATGGTTACATGGCTACTGTAACTAATTTGAAGGATTCTCTAAACAATTGGCGATGTGGTGCTGCTCCAATAACTGTACGGTTTCTGTTTCTAAAATAGATGTGTCTTCAGTTGTCAGCATTTTTCTAGATACATGATTGATAACTTTGTTACTTGTTTGACTACTTTGGAGATTTCTAGGCAATGATGGCTGTAAAGGATTATGGTCATGCTTCTGGATCAATGATAATTGGCAAACCTGTTGTTCATCCTGCTACGGTGGATTTGAGAGGAAAAGTATACGAGTATGTTACTCATTACCATTCTGTTTCATAATGCCAGAGGTGGTAAAATGGGGAGGTCAAGTAACTGGCAAAAACGATTATCTTTTAGCATGGGTCCAGTCAGATTGACCTGCAAACACTGTTTGTCCCTTTTTAATAACAATATTTAAAATAATTCGGTGTTATATATAAGTTTGAAGAATATATTAATGAAAATATATTGATAATAAAGGAAATAAGGAGCTTTTAGTAATTATACGAGTACATGTTTTGGCCGACTTCCAACCAACTTGACCTGCTAAAGATGAAAGTTGACTCATTCATATGTAAATGGGTTGAAATTTCCATCTCTAATGGTACCTTTCATGCTTTAATAATGACTTTGTTGCTCTTCCTACAAAAACGAAGTTTACGTCCAAATACTACCTCTCACATGTTTTCTATTTCAGAACCAGACTTTATTTTTGGTCTATGAACATATATACTTGGTCTTTTGGTTGTATATTCCAAAAAAAAGACTACACTTTACTTTGCCTGTCGGTCACACCCCACTCATTCATCCAAATTGTGACATATATTCAAAATTTACAAGAGTGATGGTTCCGTCTTCGGTGGGATTGGGTAAAGTTGCTGTTTGTCTTTCAAGAAGTCTTTATGGGTGATAGACTGATAGCTACTGATATAAGTGCAGGGTGCTTAGACAAAATGCAACAAAGTTCTTGATGGATGATGTGTACAGAAACCCTGGGCCTCTTCAGTTTGATGGTCCAGGTGCCGACTCTAGGACTGTCAGCTTGTATATTCAGGACCTGGATTACATGGGCCGTATAAAACAGCTAAACGTGTATCTTGATAAGGTACGTACCCTTCTGGGTTGTGTACTATATTGGTGACGGGTCAAATGGGTCATATAAAAGAATCAAATATATGAGATGAGTATTTTAATAGTATATGGTTTTTGTAGATGATAATATGATATTCAGTACAATAATTATTTTTAGAAATTCGTAAATCGGACAAAAAAAGTGTTGATGGGTCAACCCAACCCAGCTCGTACTTCAAATTAACATGTGTGATCCGATGTTAATATGCATCTCTGCAGGTACGAAGCATTGTGAAACCAGGTTGTTCTCAGGACATTCTGAAAGCTGCTCTAAGTGCCATGTCATCTGTGACGGACATTCTTTCTGTCATGGCATCTTCTTCGAATGGCAGCATTTAAAGTCGGTTTTTGTTGCCAACTTCAAACATTACTCTAACCTTATTTTCCTGTATCTCAATTTGTAAATGAGGCTCCCAATCTTTGATCCTATGGGAAAGTTTAATAATAAAAATGAGAAACAACTGGCTATCGAAATGATGTCATCGTGTGAATATTTTGCAAGGTATGTATACCGAATCAGATCAGATTCTGATGTTCTCATAACAGAAATTTTCAACTCATAGCAAAGGAAAGGGGCTTAACAACTTAGATATTTGATCAATCAATTTGGTAAAAACATTTATCATGAATCAACTGGTATATAAAAGTTGTTCACTAGTGATAAATACATCAAAGTGGAGTCTTACGTACCTAATTGTTCAAAACTTGCTAGGTCCCTCCCAACGACAAATATAATTAATATAATATAATTAATAATTTTTCAGTGACAAACTTTCAATCTTAATCGAGTTTTTGTTACAACCTTTCTAATAACTAGGGGTATAGCCCGTGCGATGCACGGGGCTTGATATGTTCCAATATTTGTGCACACAATTTTCATAACTGTTGGTACTAAAAGTAAACTTCAAATTAACAAATTCATGTAGTTTAATCATCTTGTAAGTTATGCTAGAGTTGACAAACTTGTATATAATGGGATTTTGATATAAATCATCCTGTTGGGATGCATAATAAACGTTCACAAATACCACAAAGTTAGACATGTTATTGCATTTGAGTGTAAGATATAATAGTAATGTTTAAAGAGTGAATCGTAACAAATGACTACATATTATACATGCAAAATCAACATCATAGTTAGGATCCTGAGAATCATAACATTAAATATCCCCAATAGAACAATTTCTCTGGTATATACCCTTAAGCATATCTTCATAAACATTCAATATATGCTAACACTGACTGCAAAAGATTTGTTACGTCAATAGAAACTAATAAGCTGATCAATTAAAACCCCAAGATGCAATTAATAGTTGGTTTACTTAGAATTTTTCTCGCGCAAAAAACGATTAGAATTAATACGGTGCCCATGATTTTTTTTCTATAAAACTAAAATATGTTGTCAAGACGTTCGTGAAATTGTTACAAAGAAGAAAGAAACTTAAGTTGAAGCCTAAAACAACAACTCTCTATCACCATATTCATCATCTAAAAAAAAATGTACCTAAACAACTCTTGCTCATCTTCAAACTACTTGGTCTACCTTTTAGTGTTTTGATGTGTGTTGTATCGAACTGCAACTATGTTTTGTGTGAGCTTCTCCAATATTGTGACTGGATTTCGAAAGCGGTTGGATACATGTTAATGAATTACCCACCAACAAACACACGTACAAAACCTAATTTAAATAAATGGATTCTTCTACACATTGCCATTTAATTTAATTTGTGTAAAAAGGCTTATTACCTTTCTAATTATATTGTTTTTACTACAGTATTTGATAAGTTGAAGGGTATGAGAGTTTCTTATATATGCATTCGTACTCCCTCACTTTAATTATTATTATTATTAGAATTAATTATCAATTTAAATAAAATAAATGTAAAGAAAATGAAAGGGTGAACTAAAACTTCACACATACATATATCATTCAATGTAAACGAAAGGATAACTCAACCATTGATTAAATCTCTTCTTAGAGTAAACGAAAAAGCTCTAAACATATATGAAACTATTTGGAGGAACACATGGGAGTTTCAAACCACTCGGCTTCTTTTTGTCATATGTATAATAAATAAATTTATTTATTATAGACTATCTTATTATTTTTTTTATTTGATTTTTTCCTATGTATTATTCATTACTATATTGATGACGACAAAAAACTTATATTATATATACGGAGTAGTTTCCAAGACTCATTTAATTGCGTAAATACAGTAGATGGCCACTAATCCTTTCTAACATAATAATAATATATTTTCTGATTATTAAGTCAAGGCTCATTTTGTATAGCATTTTTATCTTTATAGTATTGTTGATAATATAGTGTAGGCTTATATTTTACTTTTTTACTTTTATCATTTTTTTTACCATCATTTAATATAGTGGTTAATCCCCTATTATTACACCAATGTTGAATTTTTATTTATAGACACCCATTAATACCCTAAAGTTAATTTACTATTTAATATATACGCAAACTAAATTCGTAATAAATGATATGAAAATGAAGTATTTTTAAGTGATAAATATTTTATATTAATTTGCTTTTAATATGCATGTCTCGTGAGTGACCCAAGATTGTAAGTTGCTATTAGAAAACGTTGTAGAGATTTTCATCTTTGATCACGGTAATTAATGGATTGGATGATATTTTACATATTGCTAGTTATACTATCTTTATTTTTCTATGATAAATAAAAAATCAAATTTATAATTTAATATAGTGTTTAGATTTTACTTTTTCACATTATTTACTATCATTTAATGTAGTAGTTAATCCCTCGTTATTTTATTATATATATATATATATATATATATATATATATATATATATATATATATATATATATATATATTGCTAATTATATTATCATTTTATTGATTTGTGGAAAAAAAACTAAAAAACTATAATTTAATGTAGTAATTAATCCCTGATTATTATATATTGCTAATTATATTATCATTATTTATTTATGACAAAAAACTCAAAAATCTTAATTTAATGTAGTAGTCAATCCCTCATTATTTATTGCTAGTTATATTATCATTAGTTATTAATTCATGATTAAAAAAACTCAAAAATGATAATTTAATAATATAATGCTTAGATTTTACTTTTTACCATTATTTACCATCATTTATTGTATTGGTTAATCCCTAATTATTATACCAAGGCTCAACTTTTAAAGTATTGTAGATTATCTCAACCCGACAAAACTATTGGTGCACATTTCTTGTATGTATGAAAAGACAGACCATCAATTCATGTAAAAAAGTACTACACAATATCTCTAGGCTAACATCCCCTAATTCCTAGCCTTTAACTTTCCTTTATTTTTCTTTTGTTACATGTCGATATTAAATTTCTTACATTTTTTTAATAAACAAAAAAAAAAAAAAAAAAAACAAATTATTTCATTTTCTAATAAGTACTCTCTGTCTCAAAATGATTCAAAATGCACACAGTTTTAAGAAAATCACTATCTGCCAATAATATCTCGTCTTTACCCACTAAAGTCTTTTCTGATTGGCTGTAATGGAGTCTGGATACTTATTTTGGGACAACCCAAAGATAATTATTTTGGGATGGAGGGAGTACATGATACATTCAAGTATAAAACAAACAATTATTAGTAACAAATAACTTTTGTCTTGACAAATCTGCGACTAAACGAAATTTATATCGATCAATCGCATTGCATATGCATGACCTTCCATATACATTATACTTTGATGATTATGTGCTGCGTTTATCATCGTTTTGACCAAACACCTTTTGTCTTTGAGAATTTTGCTACCATTTCAAATTTACAGTCAATTTTTACGCGGAGTACTTTTTTCAAGCGTTGATTTACTTCTAGATACACCACCACGCTCACACATAACTATAATCTTGGCTGTGTAACCATTTTTTGTTTTTAATATTATGTTGATAATTATTTGTCTATGAGAAAATGCCTTCTTGTTTTACTCATTTTATTAATTCGTACAAGATTATTTATAATGTTATGAATTGATATAAGTTTTGAATGTTATGAAAAATGATTAGACATAGGTTCGTTTATATTGGAAACTTTTTCACTTTAGTTGCGTCAAATAATTCAAACTTTTGTTTAAATCCGGTCAAATAATTTCAGCTTTTACTTATGTCGTGTCAAATAATTTTATCTTTTATTTTTTATCTCTTAAAGAAAAAGTAAAAAAAAAAAACTTTAGAGAAATATTGGATGATGGGATTCGAAAATCTGCAGACCTACATGCCTATAAGGGGGTATGCTCATTGCCACTCTATCTCTAATTGAAGTTTTAATATTCTGTAGCATGGCGCAAGTGATTCGCTAGTGTCAAGATGCCGACGATCGAAGTTAACATTCGCTTAAACGTACACATTGTATACCAAAATCTGTTCCTGTCGCATCGTGCAGACTTTCATCTTGTCTGATGTTATCTAACAAATATAATATCCTGTTGTAAATAAGAGTTTAATTTAATTTAACTCAAAGTATCATATTGGAGAAAGAATAGGGGCAGATATGAAAATAAAAAAATAAAAATAAAAAGAAGTCTAAATTCGAAATTCAAAAATAGTTTCCGTTAGACAAAGAGAGCGTTGTTCCAAACGGCTATATAATAATATCTTCCCCTTTATTCTTCTTCTTCATTATCTTACAACCCTGATAACCTTCTAAAAAAACAGAAGTAAAAATGGAGTCCACGAAGACAGCAATGGAAGCGTTTGAGAAGCTCGAAAAAGTCGGTGAAGGAACCTACGGTAAAGTCTACAAAGCCAGAGAGAAAACCACCGGCAAAATTGTTGCTCTGAAAAAAACAAAACTTCATGAAGATGAAGAAGGCGTTCCACCGACAACACTTCGTGAGATCTCAATTTTACGAATGCTGTCACGTGATCCTCATGTCGTGAAGTATGTCAATATATCTTTCTTTAACTCCTCCTTTCTGATTATCACTTTACCTAGGGTTTCTTGATTATTTTATTTAATCCGTTAATCAGATCTGCTGATTTTAATAGGTTTGATTTTGTTCTTTTCTTCTATTATAATGATTTAGTTTATAATTGCAGTTTAATTAGGGATTTCTGGATGAATTTTCTTGTTGAATCTGTTTAATTTTGTGATTTCTAGGGTTTCATAATTTGACATCACCCTGCTAGGGTTTCATTTGTCAACTCATTACATGTACTTCTGGATCTCTTGATTCTAATTGCTTCGATCTGATTTTGTGAAAGTTCTATTAAACGGTTACGATTTTAGGTCATAATGGCACTTTAATTAGGTCATACTAGCAGTCTAATGTGCGATTTTTCGCAGAATCGTCAGCTTCTATAAGGATTATAATTTTTTCTTAAGAATAGATCTTATATACAGAAATAGAATGATTATGGTTTCTATGTTTACGTTTATTAGCACTTTTTCCCTCTGATCTGAATGATGTACCTATTACCTAATATAGCAACCAAATTGAATTGGTATCAACTTGTTCTGTATCTGACCACATTCATTGACACCGAACAGGCTGATGGATGTGAAGCAAGGTGTGAACAAAAGCGGGAATACGGTTCTCTACTTAGTATTCGAGTATATGGAGACTGATGTAAAGAAATTCATCAGATCATATCGTCAAACTGGTGATAACATTCCACCCCAAATTGTCAAGGTACACCCTATTCATATTTAACTTCATATCCAGCTGTCTGCTTGTTCTTTTCGAAATATGCAAATTTCTATTTGTACATATTTATCAAAGTTGTTTTTGGTACTTGTAGAGCTTGATGTATCAACTTTGCAAAGGTGTTGCTTTCTGTCACGCCCATGGTGTCTTACACAGGTATCCCTTGTTCTCCCTGTTTTGACATATTTTAAAAAATTCGGTTGTCATTTTGGTAGTAATTGCACTTGTTCATTTGATTCAGGGATCTTAAACCCCACAATCTGTTGATGGATCGAAAGACACTGATGCTAAAAATAGCTGATCTTGGACTTGCCCGAGCCTTTACTCTACCGATTAAGAAGTATACTCATGAGGTATCAGGCCTGTTTCCAATGACAAAGTAGTTAAATTTTGTAAGCACTTAATTGACAGTTTTTAATAATCACTATAATTGTTGCAGATTTTGACCCTTTGGTATAGGGCTCCGGAGGTCCTTTTGGGTGCTACCCATTACTCAACAGCCGTTGACATGTGGTCAGTTGGCTGCATATTTGGTAAGGCTCCTTGTACCTTGTTATCTCATAATCGTTTATACTAATTTCACTTGGTGTGAGGAACTGATCATTTGGTTGATCGTTTGTGAAAACTTGTAGCTGAGCTAGTCACTAATGCAGCCATATTTGCTGGAGATTCTGAGCTACAACAATTGTTGCACATTTTCAGGTCTAATTTCGTAATATCTCAAAAGGGAAACCATTTCTTGTTGCTTGAACCTATGTAGCATGATTTAATGATTATTATTTATTGCATGTATTCAGGTTGTTGGGTACTCCTAATGAAGATATCTGGCCTGGAGTTAGCAAGCTCAAGGACTGGCATGAGTACCCACAATGGAAACCCAAGCTCATTTCAACTTCTGTCCCAAATTTGGATGAAAATGGCCTCAATCTCCTTGCGGTAAATAAAGAAGTACAACTTGTGTTTTAAAATCATACAATGGAATCAATCTCGAATATCTTATGAATAGTTATGTATTTGTGCAGCAAATGTTGGAGTATGAACCATCTAAAAGGATTTCAGCTAAGAAAGCAATGGAACATCCATATTTTGATGATCTTGACAAGACATATCTTTGAAATGCCTGATCTGTTGCTTGTCTCGAGCAAGATTAACATCTGATTGTTAGTAGTCATTAAAGCAAAGATTCTCATTATGATATAATTCTTTGGAACGAATTGAGGTGTGTTGAGTAGTATGTTGTAATAGCACTTTTTAATGGGAAGTCGTAATTCTGAGTTGTGTTTGGTGCATTTTTCAGTTCACTTATCCTTCCATTATATCCGACTCTCTAATTCATAGAGTCTTATATATATATATGACTTCTCTATGGACTTGTAACACAGAAATATTTACTCCAGTCAAAATATAATGACCTTAACTGTAGGCATAAAAGAAAACCTTAACTATAGTCATCTATGATTATCTGCTTATAGACCAACCAACTTTCAATATAACTTCTGACAGGTGCAAAGACAAACGATAGTATATCAGCAGGGGCGGTAGGTGGAGCTAAATATTTATATTAAGGAGGCAAAAAATTCTAGGGGGCAAGAATTTTAAAATGTCAATAATACCCTAAAAGTTGCTACTTGTATATCCATATTTCGTTGCACGCTTTAATGACTTTAATGTGAAGTTATCGTGATTAACTATCTCAATAACTAGATAGATGAGTTGTGACTTGTGATATACAATATATATTGACTAGTAGTAATCCGTGCAACGATAACAAATGAACATGATAAAAGTATGATTGATGATTATGATTTATTGCAACACTGTTTTAGGTTGATAATCTACTAATCAAAATACAAAGTTTGCAAAACCAGTTTGTTACAACCTTCTATAAAACTGCTCAGAAGGTCAACATCACTCCTTGTGAATGATGAATGCATGCTAAATGAATGGGGATGAAGGCAACCAGAAAGTTCCGTCATATAATTTTTTAAGAATGACAGTGTTATAGGAAAAAACATAACCCAAAGTTATGTTATGATATGTTGTACTGTGAGCTTTAATAGTTGTACAGTTTGGAAATAAAATCTTCTACCACACCTTCTCCGTCGCTTTCTACAAGTGCTATTGATGGTTGGAAGTGGACTCTTGGGCAATCTGGGTGTTTCACTGTCAAACATCTAACCAAAATTATTGAAGATAAATATTTGGTTTCGTTAGATCCCGATCATAAAACTCTCTGGAACAATCTGGTGCCCAGAACAATTAATATCTTTGGTTGGAGAGCTATTCGTGATCGTCTTCCCACCATGTCCAATCTTGAAAGGAGAGGTATCCATTTTGATTCGGTGTTGTCTAGGCTTTGTTCGGAGGCCCCTAAAACTTTAAGCCATGAGCTTTTTGGATGTCCTTTGGCGAGTACGCTTTGGAGAATCTGGAAATGAAGGAACAAGATCATCCATTCTCAAATTGATGAGGAGGATATCTTCCCTTCAATTCAACAACATTCTTTGTTGTGAATGTCAAATAGGTGTAAGAATATTTCTTATAATTGGGTTGATTGGGTTACTAACCCTTTAGGTGGCGTTTCGTGATTTTGGGGTCTGTTTTGATGCTATAAGGTGTTGTGATTAGGTAGGTTTTGACGTTTTATTCTCCTGCATAGAGATTGTTTATGTTGTATCCTGGTTTGTCCCGTTGTTTTTTTTAGTTCAAATATATTCAGTTGTTCAAAAAAAAAAAAAACCAATAAAACCGGGTTTTAGTCCAAAAAAAAGGCTATGAAAACTTAAAATGTGTAATACTCCGGGAGTACGATTTTAAGGCTTCAGAACGTACTTTTGAAACCATTTTGCAATTCACTCAATCTGGTGATCATAGCAAATGAGTTTTATTCGTGAGAATCAGAATGGCCAATGCTTATAAATAGCCAATGCTTACAAATTGTTGCGTATTTGTTAAGTATATAAGAATATGACAAAGGATAAAAATCACATCCAACACCTTTTTATGGAAATGTACTCTAATTGCCCTTTAAAATCATAAAATAATCATGATTCAGTTATGTATGGCTCATATATTGAAATTTGAAATAAAATGTAATTAACCGGTTATTATCTAATAAAAACTTAGACGTTTAAGTTTTTTTTTAGTTTGTCCATTAAAGATATAGAATCTTGTAAACATACTTCTTAAAGTCATCGTTAACATGCATAAAACTGTTTTACATTTCAGTTGGTTATTATTTATTTAAGAACGTCTACTTTTTTATATACAACAATTTTATGCATGTTTAAAACAATTGTGAAGCATAATTAAATGGGAACGGTTCACAGGGGAAGTGGAAGGGGAAGGGAAGAGAGGGTAGGAACTATTTTGCAATTATAATAAAGTTTTGAATCTGCCCGAAAAACTGTCCGAATTTTTTTTCAAAAATTGTTAAAAATTTTGTTCAATCAGAAAAGCTGTTAATATCTAAAATTTAGTAAAAAATGCAAAAGATATAAGATGCAGTAACAATATATAAGATGCAGTAAAAATATACAAGATGCAGTAAAAATGTACAAGATGCAGTAACAATATACATGATGCAGTAAACAAAGTAATAGTAATTTTTTGATTTCAAGGATAAACTAAGATTTACAAATAAAGACGCTTAAAAAAACATATGATGTGGTAACAATCTACAAGATGCAGTAAATAAGTACTAGTAGCTTTTTTTTTTTTTACTTCAGAATAAATTCAAACTTTATCAACACATAAAAAATGCTAAAGTTCATAAGATGCAGTAAACAAGTACCACTATTTTTTCTTATTTCAAAAATAAACTCAAACTTTTACCAACACAAAATGCTAAAAACATTATTAGATGGAATAACAATATACAAAATGCAGTAAACAAGTATTAGTAATTTTTTTGATTTCAAAATTAAATTCAAGATTTGCCGGGTGTAAACCCTTTACCCAAAAAAAAAAAATAATAAATAAATTCAAGTTGTATAAAACACATAAAAAATGCTAACTAATCATAAAATGCAGTAACAATATACAAAGATGCAGTAAATAATTACTAGCACAAATATACATTAATTGCATTTAAGATGCAGTAGAAAAAATGTAGGATGCAGTTGATTTTTTTCCAGATCTAAAAAGTAGATCTAGATGCAGTAGAAAACATGTATGATGCAGTTAATTTTTTCAGATCTAAAAAGTAGATCTAGATCTAAAAAGTAGATCTACTTTTTAGATCTAGATCTACGAATTTCCATATCCATTTCGTCTTTGATCGATATGTTTTTATAAAGTTGTTGTGGTAGTTAATATGATGACGTAAGTGGTGGTGGCGGTGGATCGGTGGCGGTGACGGTGGAGCGGCGGGAGAAGAAGGAAAAACGATCACTGTAACAACCGCCAAATTAGGGCTAGTAATTAGCGCCTAATTCTCTGAAATACATGTAATTAGTTCTGTGTTAGGATAATTAATGTAACAAAATATATATTTGTGAATATATACGAATACGCGATTGGATTTGATCGTGCACAATTTTTAAATCGAATGTAATTCGATTCGGTAAATACGGACGTTGGTGAAACATTTTAAATATAAACACGAGCCATTATTTAAAAACATTATGACATTCGGAATAGCCTTTTAATAATACTCTCAAATTGTCTCATTTCGTACAATTAAAACTACGCGACTCAAAAACAAAATACTAAATTTATGTAAAGATTTGACGAAATAATATAATTAAATTATTTAACAAAGATTTGTATTTTTAAATGAATAATTACGCTAAATAAATATTTAACGCTTAAACAACGGAGAAAACGAATACCGCACGGAACGCGAGGACGGAGACTGAAAATGGGAGGTTAAACCTCCCACCTTCCTCCCTTTTTCCTCATTTATCACCTCCACTCATTCTCTCTCTTTCCCTCTTTTCTCCCCCTTCTCTCTAAAAATTGAACCACCACCACCATCACCAAAAATCGCCAATTAACACCACGAAACGACCACGAAATATATAGGCCGTTTGGAGAAAAGTGACCACGACAACACGATCTACCTTCCTATCTTTCCGGATTTCTCATCCGACATTTTGTAAGTTTCCATCAAAACCCGACATCTCTCGATTCTTAATGTTTTTACGTTTTAATGGTTTATAATAGCTTGTAATGTCCATTGGAGGGTTGGGTAAAAGAATCGGACCAAACGGAAACCCGAAAACATGTTTTTGGCTCGAAATCCGTCGATCAGACCGTTCTGCGAGCTGAGGTATGTTCTTCCTGCGAACCGAGCCGAGCAGCGAACCGAGCCGAGCAGCAAATCGAACCGAGCAGCGAATCGAACCGGGCTGCGAATCGAACCGAGCTGCGAATCGAACCGAACTTGCGAGCCGAACCGAGCCGAACGAGCCGAACTGACCTGGTCTGCGAACTGAGTTTCTACTCAACGATTCGACATTCGCGTAACGACAACTACACTTTTTACGACGATGATTAACATACAAAAATACATACTTTTACTAAACGTAAAACGAGACGAATAATAATAACACTTATGGATTATTATTACAAACCGTCACCAACGGGCCAACCATATTTTCTAAGAACAAACGATAACGAACCAACATTGGACATAACGAGTTGTGTAGACAACTAGCATAGATGGTCTTGCGGGACATCTACTTACTTAACTTTACATGTTTAGGCATTTAAAGGTTACGGGTTCGGAGAACCACATACGGGATTTCATCCGCCTTACTTACTCGATTTCACATACTGACTTGCTAGACTCAGGTGAGTCTTACGGCCCCACTTTTACTGTTTTTCTTATTGGGGGAGATACATGCTACTGATTTTCCTTGAACACAAGTACTAAAACTGCTTACTATACCAAACGGAATTGCATGAGTTATTTACTATTTACAGAAGTCTCTCCATCATATATCGTTAGTTATGGACTTAAGCGCGAACACTAGTTAATGGATCCATTAGGGAAATGACCCTCCCCGCCCGAGGTAGTAACGCTACCACGAACCGTTATGTATAAACATGCGACTATTATTCGTCACTTATGCTTGCTCAATTACGAGCATGTCACGAGAGCAAATTATTACTTACGGGTTAAGCTTCGATTATGAGCCTCATGGCAACGGTATAACTTATTTACTTTACATTTGCTAGATTTGCAAATACTTGATTTACGCCTACGGGCACTACTGATGAAATCTTGTGTTCAAAAACTGATATTATTTACAAACCTGTGAGATTCACCAACATTCGTGTTGATCCTTTTAGCATGTATTCTTAGGTACCTAGACGGAGTAGGATTTTCTCCAGGCATAGCTAGAGTCGCATGATCTCACTAAACTGCATTAACGGAGATTCTCAGCATTATCTTTTGTACATGTTGATTATGTAATAGAATCTCCCGCTATACGCGTGGACTCTAGGGGACTACATTTTGTATACGAAAACATTAAGTTTTCAAACACTTACTTTATATGAAATCGTTTTACAACGTCTCATTTAGAGGTCGTTTACTGTATATCTTGTGCTTTGTATATTGATTAGTAACACCCGAGCATGCTTCCGCTAAACAGTGAATTTGGGGGTGTTACAGATTGGTATCAAAGCCTAAGGTTATAGTGAACTAGGTTGCATTTAGTGGGCCTAGACTATGACCATTAGGCAGTATCCCCTGTTAGGTATGAATGGTTCAGTGATTACGTCATACGAGTTTAATTTAACATAGCCTGATCAACTATGTACAATTAAGCAAAGATGACGTGAGATCTGAAAGTAGTTATGGCTGAACAGGATACACTAGTTGACTCTGACCACGAGAGAGACCGAACTTGAACGTGTATGTGTTAGACACCCTAGGATATATGTTATATGTATTATGAATATAGGCCTCATTTTCTTAACGCCTTATCTCAGAATGGCAAACACACCACCCAGTTCGTCACGCACTGGTGGATCACGAAGCCCAAGGGTGGCTAGAAGAGACAGCAAGTCGCCACGAGCTAGCCCGTACCTCACTTACCACACCCTACCAGAGTTAGCTGCTAGGGTACATCATCACGATCAGCGACTCCACGAGATGGACATTGAACTGCAGGAAACACGCGAAAATTGGAGACTCCCAGCAATGGAGAGAATCCATCAAGTCTCGGAGGATCACGAGAACACCGTCACCGACATGGAAACCCTTCAAGATCGGGTAGGAGAAGCAGTCGAAACCATGGAGGTTGTCCACAATCAAGTGATCGTCAACCGAAACGAGATCACTGTGCTACAATCAAGACTGCGCGAATGCGAGACACATTTAAGGGAAACCGAAGACGCCCTCCGAACGGCCAACGGACTTGCTGAATCTTGGACCGCCTCAACGCACTGCTGCCACACCTCAACTTGCGTCAGGATTAGCTTGGGCTGAACCTGTATTCTCTTATGCTTTTGTAGTAATCTATGTAACTCGACCGGATGTAATAATTCCTGGCACTTTTGTACTACTACTACTCTGTAATATTTTAGGAAAAACTCGTACATTGTATCCAACTGGTTAATTAAATGGAACGTGATTATCACTTCGTACTGTTATCGTGTATCTCCTTATATACACTTGTGATATATCATAATTTCGTGCAATTATCTTATCTTCCTTCCTTGTTCTCCTTGTTCAGTATCATGCCTCCCCGCCGACAAATCACACTTAGCGAGAACGAAATTGCGGGTCTGATTACCCGCAGTGTGGCTCAAGCTTTGGCTACCCGAACACCGACTACTAGTAGCGAAGATTCAGCTACTAACGGGCCACAACCCCGACACTGCTCTTACAAGGACTTCCACAACTGCAAACCTCTGGGCTTTGCAGGTACTGAAGGAGCTATCGGTCTAATCCGCTGGACCGAGAAAGCCGAATCTGTATTTCTTACTTGCAACTGCGCAGAGGGAGATAAGGTCAAATTCTCTGTCAGTACTTTTACCGACACCGCTCTTACATGGTGGAACACCTATGCCCAGACGGTGGGCGTTGCTAACGCTTACAAACTCCCGTGGGAGGAGTTGAAGAAGATGTTAAGGGACGAGTATTGTCCCAGGGATGAATTAAAACAACTGGAAATCGAATTCTGGAATCACAAGATGCAGGGTGATGACATCACGGGATACACCAACCGTTTCCACCAACTGGCACTTCTGTGCCCATCCATGGTCGATCCTGAGTACAAGAGGGTCGAGAAATATATCGATGGACTTTCAGACATACTCCAAGACCTGGTAGCTTCATCAAAACCGGGTACTATTCAGAGCGCCATCCGTATGGCCCATGAACTCACGGCATACTCTGTCCGCCGTGGCACTACATCAACCCCATCATCAAACAACAACAAATGAAAGTGGGAAGGAAACCCCAACTCATCCAACCAGATAACCAACAAAAAGCCTGAGTCTGTTAAGGCTTATTCATCGGGGACTTCAGAGAAGAAAGGGTATATCAGGAACAAGCCCTACTGTTCCAAAGACTTGTTCCTGCCCTTGCACCAACTGCAAATGTTTCGGGCATCTAGCCAATGATTGTCGAAGCACCAATGCCCCAAAGACTTGTTATGGGTGCGGAAGTCCTGGGCACTTTCTGAATAATTGCCCTAAGCAGAAAAACAACAACAACAACAACCGGAACAACAACCCTGCTCGCAGCAGAGCATTTGTCATCAAAGCTGGGGAAGCCAGGCAAGACCCGAATGTTGTAACGGGTACGTTCTTCCTCAACGATCTTACTGCTTCAGTATTATTTGATACCGGTGATAATAGAAGTTTCATATCTGATGAGTTTTGCCCTCTACTTAATATCACCCCTTCGGCCTTAGATGTTAAGTACACCGTAGAACTTGCAAACGGTAAACTCATAGAAATCAATAGTGTAATACCTAATTGCACTTTAAGCCTCGCCAACGAAATTTTCTCAATCGATCTCATGCCTGTTGAACTAGGAAGTTTTGACGTCATCGTGGGTATGGACTGGTTGTCCAAGCATCGGGCCGAAATAGTTTGCCATGATAAAATCGTCCGAATTCCTCTCGCCGCCGGTAGTACCTTGATCATACAGGGGGAGACCGGTGGGTTGAGACTAAATATAATCTCCTGTTTAAAAACTTGAAAATTTCTGCGAAAGGGTTACCCAGCAATTCTCGCGCACATCATGGAGAAAAAGTCGGAGGAGAAGCGACTTGAAGATGTGCCAATCGTTAGAGACTTTCCCGAAGTATTTCCGGAAGAACTACCTGGTCTACCTCCGAATAGACAGGTTGAGTTCTCGATTGATCTCGTGCCGGGTGCCGCACCGGTGGCCCGAGCACCGTACCGCCTTGCTCCATCTGAACTTCAGGAGTTGTCCGCCCAGTTACAGGAACTTCTGGATAGAGGATTCATCAGACCGAGTTCTTCACCTTGGGGAGCTCCTGTCTTGTTTGTCAAAAAGAAAGACGGTTCATTCAGAATGTGTATCGACTACCGAGAGTTGAACAAGCTAACCGTCAAGAACCGATACCCACTTCCTCGAATCGATGATCTATTCGATCAACTTCAGGGATCAAGCTGTTATTCAAAGATTGATCTTCGATCGGGTTATCATCAATTGCGTGTTCGCGATGCCGACATACCAAAAACCGCATTCAGAACTCGTTACGGGCACTACGAATTCCAAGTGATGCCCTTTGGTCTAACCAACGCACCGGCTGTATTCATGGACCTTATGAATCGGGTGTGCAAACATTATCTCGACAAGTTTGTCATTGTCTTCATCGATGAAATCCTCATATACTCACGAAACGAACAAGAACACGCACAACACCTCAGAACCATCCTAGAACTACTTAGACACGAGGAGCTTTACGCCAAATTCTCTAAGTGTGAGTTCTGGATAAATACCGTTCAATTCCTTGGACACGTGATTGACAGTCAGGGAATTCATGTAGACCCATCAAAAATTGAGGCCATCAAGAACTGGCAAGCACCAACCACTCCAACCGAGGTACGCCAATTCTTGGGATTGGCCGGTTATTACCGCCGGTTCATTGAAAACTTCTCAAAAATAGCTCAACCACTCACGACACTGACTCAGAAGGAAAAGAAGTTCGATTGGACTGATAAACAGGAGTCAGCATTTTAGCTGTTGAAACTCAAGCTCTGCAGTGCACCCATTCTGTCCTTACCCGAAGGCACCGATGACTTCGTGGTATACTGCGATGCTTCTCACCAAGGTCTCGGTTGCATGCTGATGCAATGAGACAAGGTCATTGCTTACGTCTCTCGACAACTTAAAGTTCACGAGAAGAACTACACAACTCACGACCTCGAGTTAGGGGCCGTGGTATTCGCTCTCAAAATCTGGAGACACTACCTTTATGGTACCCGAAGTACCATATTCACCGACCACAAAAGTCTCCAACACATCTTCGACCAGAAAGATCTTAACATGAGGCAACGTAGATGGGTTGAATTACTCACCGATTACGACTGTGAGATCAAATATCATCCGGGCAAGGCAAACGTGGTCGCCGATGCTCTCAGTCGTAAGGAACGAATAAAAACACTTCGAGTCCGAGCCCTCAGTTTGACAATTCACAACGACCTGAATATCCAAATCCTCACCGCACAACTCGAAGCTCTCAAACCCGATAATGTCAAAAACGAGGCCTTACGAGGCATGGATAAACAATTCGAAACCAGACCTAATGGAGTTAGGTACTTCTCTAACCAAATCTGGTTGCCTAGTTTCGGGAATCTGCGGGACTTGGTGATGGATGAAGCTCACAAGTCCAAATATTCTATCCACCCGGGATCTGAAAAAATGTATCACGGCATCAAAGAGTTTTATTGGTGGCTGAACATGAAAGCCGAAATTGCCACGTACGTCAGCAAGTGTCTTACTTGTTCAAAGGTCAAAGCCGAATACCAGAAACCTTCCGGCTTACTCCAACAACCCGACATTCCTGAATGGAAATGGGAACAGATTGCCATGGATTTCATAACCAAACTTCCTAAGTCGTCGAGCGGTTGCGATACCATTTGGGTGATCGTCGATCGTCTCACCAAATCAGCTCATTTCCTGGCAATCAGAGAAACCGACAAAATGGAACGTCTCACACAGATCTACATCAAAGAAATCATTTTCTGACACGGTGTCCCTACCTCGATCATTTCTGACAGGGATGCTCGTTTCACATCTCGTTTCTGGCAATCACTCCAAAAAGCATTGGGTACCCGTCTCGATATGAGTACCGCGTACCACCCTCAAACCGATGACCAGAGCGAACGAACTATTCAGACACTGGAAGATATGCTACGAGCCTGCGTAGTTGATTCTGGTACAAATTGGGAAAGACATCTACCATTGTGCGAATTCTCGTACAATAACAGCTATCACACCAGCATCAAGGCTGCACCTTTCGAGGCACTGTACGGTCGTAAGTGCCGATCACCGATCTGTTGGACTGAAGTGGGGGATAGTCAACTCACTGGTCCTGAACTCATACACGAAACCACCGAGAAAATTGTTGAAATTCAAAACTGTGACAACTCTCCAAATTAGGTATTAATTAAATAATATGCATGTGCATTCTTACGCTAATTTCCTGGTTAAGTTTTAACAAAACTCCTTGTTGTGATGTAAGCCTAGCAAGCCCGTACTTTTAAACAAAAAGTAAAATGTAACACGTAAGTAATTTATACTTACATACAAATATATTCGAACGAACCCGACAAAAATAAATAAATAACCTAAAACTATTTTTGTTGTAGTTATTTACTTAAGAATATTATGCTAAACGAGGAAGCATAACGATAGAACGAAAACAATTACGCGTTTTAGCTTAAAACGTAACGTACGCGTCGAAAACGCGCAAAACGAGCCCGACAACCAAACGAGTCAAAAATTATATTTTTGAAACTCAAAATAAAGTATTTAAAATAATACTTCAAAATATATTAGCCCACATAGGTCGTTAACGAATTAAACGAAACTATCACGTTATAACGTACGATTAACGATTAACGATTAACCGACAACCGGGCTTAACCCGAATTCGAGGACCGAGACCCGAGCCCAACCCAAGATGGGATAGGCCCAGACCACGGCCCATTACAACCCACAATCGGCCCAAGGAGCCCAAGGAGGGCAGCCCTAAATGCCACCATATTTAAACCACATAAACTTTAATCCTTCCATTATCACATAACCTCACACACACTTAATCACCACATTTCTCTTAACTTTTGGGATGGAGCAGCCTCAACCACGACCTCCACCACCTTCCACCATCACCTCCAAGTAAATCTAACAGCAAACATCATCATCTAGTCACCCCTACACACGAGTTTAGCAAGGAAAGGCGAACAAGGACAGCAGCCGCATACTTCGACGAACACAGCCTCTAGATCACGTTTTCTGTGGTATAAACCTCTAACTTTTCTTTTAAATTACTTGGATTAAGTTTATAAACATTTTAGTGTTCCATTTCCTACTGATTATGTCCAAATCTATGTTAAAAATCGGATGAACATGCTATTAACCACTGGATAATGACTTTACACACTGGATAATAAAATAGATCGGATTAGATCGACCTTAAACGACTCATTTCATGATGAAATCTAACGTTTCTTAAGCCTAAACTCAATTTTGAAGTGTCTAGTTTTCAGATCTGTAATCCTCACGAAAATTCAAGTTCATTTTCTATTTTTTATTTCTGAAATAAAAGTACATAGCAGATCTGATGAATCTGACCAGAATCTTGACCAAATTAAAATGAGCATATCTTGGGCTATGGATCGAATAAACAGGTGAGACCAGTGGGAAAAGATCATAAATTGTGTTACCTTTCTATCCCTTACTCGCACGTTTTGTGAAGTTTTGTAATACTCCAGATATAGTCAAATCATGTAACGTATATACCGAAACAGGGCTGCTGGACAGACTTGTGTTTGAAAAATTATTGAACGAGTTTTACTTAACCAAAAGTTACATAAAAATAAGTTTTGGAAACCTGAGACATAGGGGAATAAGCTTTAATTTTCTTGGATTTCAATTCGGATTCTAAGTTGGTTAAAACGAGCCTTGAGCGAGACCGAAAATCTGGAAAACTAAGATTGAAGGGCTGTTTTTGTAACAAACATAAAAACAACACTTTTGGATATCCACATGACATGAAACTTATTTTTCATAGATAATAAACACATTTAAGACTTGTGTAAAAGTCTCGAGTCAATCCGAGCATGTTTGACTAAGTCAACAAAAGCGGGCCTCAAAACGATAAAACGCGAACATATATACCTACGAATATTGGACGAGCCGATTGGAATACATACACATTTGGGACGAGACGTATATTATATGAAACAAATAGAGACTAGTGATTTGGAAATAAACGACAAACAATTTATGTATATGAGATATATGTAAACGAGACGAAACCACATTTAAAAATATATGAGTTATAACATACTTATATGTATACAAACTAGATGACACGAGAAATAATATCAATATTTCGACACAATGTCACGACGCAGTTAACAACTTATATTATTAAAGAAATTAACAATTTCTCCAAACAAACAAACAACCTATTAACATAAGTGATTAAACAAATCAAACGTACTTATGATAATACATCTATTGTATATAGGTTAACACACCTTGGGCTATTATCTGTCGGCTGCTAGCTTTCTATACCGAGCAAATCACCGTGAGTTCACAGCCCCTACTTTACAAATGTTTTATGCTTTTAAACATAGGGGTGTAAACATAGAAACTGCATGCAAACACATGCAGCAAATTATATAAATGCTTTATTACTTTATTCAACTGTTTGATATGAAATATTATTTCACAACTGTTTTGGGAATTAGACAACAAATCCTAGTACGGACCAGACTTGAGATGTGTGCATGAAAGACCTTATGTCATGCAGACTATAACCATTAGCTAGGTGACTCTAGCCACTGAGTATACGAATAGTACTATTGCCGTGACGACCCTCCTGTGGATGGAGCGTATACTTAACTGTCCTTCAGGCAAGAAACATAAGTTTTGATTGTGGTTTGGTTATAGGGTTAGGTCGCGTTACTTTAACCTGCGAGGTTTAGCTCACCTTTCAGGGGATTATAGTCTAAGCATTCCCACTTACTATTTAGGATGAACTCATCCTACAACTGTTTTATACCGGTATACTTTCTGGTTATATTTATATGATGGTAAACCACCAGACATACATTTTGGGTAACAACCCACATAAACTATATTTTAGGGTAACTATCCCTACAATCTTATAAATTGTAAAACCTGCAAACATTTATTTATTGAATAACAATTCAATAATTCTAAACATAAATGGTTTAACATACCTTACATTTATACAAAACCTGTGAATTCACTCAACATATTTGTTGACGACTTTCTTTCTATGTTATACAGAAAATTAGCAACGTAAGTAAAGAATCGCATGCATTCAGGATGGACAACCCTGGACTACTTAGGATGCCATATATTTTGGGACAGCTTTTGAGGATTTCCTCTGTATTACTGCAGACATTGCAGTTATACTCACGAAATCTTATCTTAACATATGTATTGTAAAACTCAAATGTTTTAAACTTTATTACTGCCGTACGACTTACATAGTCGTACTACTTTTGTAATAACTATTTTAAACTGGCATCCTTTATATATTATGTTCTGTATGATCATATGCTCTGATACAGTGAATGCACAATTGTAACATCAGCACCCCCGCTGTTAAACTGTTTACACAAGATGCTTCCGCTAATTATAACTTGCTTCCGTTAAACATTAAATAAACACAATTATGGATTTTGGGGGTGTGACAAAAACCGACTCAAAGCCGCGCGAGACCGTCAGAAAAGTTATGCTGACGTTAGACGCAAGCCACTCGAGTTCCAAGTTGGGGATCGAGTACTCTTGAAAGTATCGCCTTGGAAAGGCGTAATCCGGTTTGGTAAACGCGAGAAATTAAATCCCAGGTACATTGGGCCTTTTGAGATCCTCGAACGAATTGGCCCCGTGGCGTATCGATTGCAACTGCCTTCCGAACTCAGCAGCGTGCACCCTACCTTTCACATTTCTAACTTGAAGAAATGTCTGTCTGACGAGACACTTGTTATACCACTCGACGAGATTCGTATCGATAACAAACTTCACTTCGTGGAAGAACCCGCTGAAATTATGGACCGTGAGGTCAAACAACTGAAATAAAGTCGTATTCCCATCGTCAAGGTCAGGTGGAATTCGCGGCGTGGTCCAGAATTCACTTGGGAACAGGAAGACCAAATGCGACTCAAGTATCCTCACTTATTCACTGATTCTACCCCGAACACGACTTCGACTTAAATTTCGGGACGAAATCCTTTTAACAGGGGGAGAATGTAACAACCGCCAAATTAGGGATAGTAATTAGCGCCTAGTTCTCTGTAAATACATGTAATTAGTTCTGTGTTAGGCTAATTAATGTAACAAAATATATATTTGTGAATATATACGAATACGCGATTGGATTTGATCGTGCACAATTTTTAAATCGAATGTAATTCGATTCGGTAAATACGGACGTTGGTGAAACATTTTAAATATAAACACGATCCATTATTTAAAAACATTATGACATTCGGAATAGCCTTTTAATAATACTCTCAAATTGTCCCATTTCGTACAATTAAAACTACGCGACTCAAAAACAAAATACGTAAATTTATGTAAAGATTTGACGAATTAATATAATTAAATTATTTAACAAAGATTTGTATTTTTAAATGAATAATTACGCGAAAAATAAATATTTAACGCTTAAACAACTGAGAAAACGAACACCGCACGGAACGCGAGGACGGAGACTGAAAATGGGAGGTTAAACCTCCCACCTTCCTCCCTTTTTCCTCATTTATCACCTCCACTCATTCTCTCTCTTTCCCTCTTTTCTCTCCCTTCTCTCTAAAAATTGAACCACCATCATCAAAAATCGCCAATTAACACCACGAAACGACCACGAAATATATAGGCCGTTTGGAGAAAAGTGACCACGACAACACGATCTACCTTCCTATCTTTCCGGATTTCTTATCCGACATTTTGTAAGTTTCCATCAAAACCCGACATCTCTCGATTCTTAATGTTTTTACGTTTTAATGGTTTATAATAGCTTGTAATGTCCATTGGAGGGTTGGGTAAAAGAATCGGACAAAACGGAAACCCGAAAACATGTTTTTGGCTCGAAATCCGTCGATCAGACCGTTCTGCGAGCTAAGGTATGTTCTTCCTGCGAACCGAGCTGAAGCGAACCGAGCCGAGCAGCGAATCGAACCGAGCCGAGCAGCGAATCGAACCGAGCAGCGAATCGAACCGGGCTGCGAATCGAACCGAGCTGCGAATCGAACCGAACTTGCGAGCCGAACCGAGCCGAACGAGCCGAACTGACCTGGTCTGCAAACTGAGTTTCTACTCAACGATTCGACATTCGCGTAACGACAACTACACTTTTTACGACGATGATTAACATACAAAAATACATACTTTTACTAAACGTAAAACGAGACGAATAATAATAACACTTATGGATTATTATTACAAACCGTCACCAACGGGCCAACCATATTTTCTAAGAACAAACGATAACGAACCAACATTGGACATAACGAGTTGTGTAGACAACTAGCATAGATGGTCTTGCGGGACATCTACTTACTTAACTTTACATGTTTAGGCATTTAAAGGTTACGGGTTCGGAGAACCACATACGGGATTTCATCCGCCTTACTTACTCGATTTCACATACTGACTTGCTAGACTCAGGTGAGTCTTATGGCCCCACTATTACTGTTTTTCTTATTGGGGGAGATACATGTTACTGATTTTCCTTGAACACAAGTACTAAAACTGCTTACTATACCAAACGGAATTGCATGAGTTATTTACTATTTACAGAAGTCTCTCCATCATATATCGTTAGTTATGAACTTAAGCGCGAACACTAGTTAATGGATCCATTAGGGAAATGACCCTCCCCGCCCGGGGTAGTAGCGCTACCACGAACCGTTATGTATAAACGGGCGACTATTATTCGTCACTTATGCTTGCTCAATTATGAGCATGTCACGGGAGCAAATTATTACTTACGGGTTAAGCTTCGATTATGAGCCTCATGGCAACGGTATAACTTATTTACTTTACATTTGCTAGATTTGCAAATACTTGATTTACGCCTACGGGCACTACTGATGAAATCTTGTGTTCAAAAACTGATATTATTTACAAACCTGTGAGATTCACCAACATTCGTGTTGATCCTTTTAGCATGTATTCTCAGGTACCCAGACGGAGTAGGATTTTCTCCAGGCATAGCTAGAGTCGCATGATCTCACTAAACTGCATTAACGGACATTCTCAGCATTATCTTTTGTACATGTTGATTATGTAATAGAATCTCCCGCTATACGCGTGGACTCTAGGGGACTACATTTTATATACGAAAACATTAAGTTTTCAAACACTTACTTTATATGAAATCGTTTTACAACGTATCATTTAGAGGTCGTTTACTGTATATCTTGTGCTTTGTATATTGATTAGTAACACCCGAGCATGCTTCCGCTAAACAGTGAATTTGGGGGTGTTACAATCACGATTGGTTACGTCCGGTGGAGACCGGTTCACCAACGATGGTAGTTCGCATCTTAAACTTTCCGGCCACAAATCCGCGTCGCTTTTTCCGCCTCTTTTATTCGATCATGACGTCGGTGACGGTGACGATCGTGGTGGTGGACGGTCGTGGTGGTGTTAGACGGTGGTGCTAGACATTGGTGGTGATGGTGTGTGTAATATAGAGAGTGGTTTTATATGTTTTGTGAAGTGTCACACCCTCGATTTCATTGTTTGCGGAAGCGACGATTTTTTGGTGTGACTAATCCAATATCAAGCGCATAGGTACAAGCAAACGACTCTACACGAGACGTTTGTACATTTTACAAAAGTAGTTACAAAGTTTAAGTTATAAGTTTACAACACAATGACTTCGCATAAATAGATCCCAAAGATTTTAATACATAACCGATTAACAAAAGATAATTATATAAAATCTTCATATGTTTATAGATGCATGCGACTCGTACTAGCTAGCATAACCTGCAGGCCACCCTACTGTAGCTGAGCACCTGAGAATACAACACTAAAAGGTCAGCTATAAAGCTGGTGAATCTCACAGGTTTAACATAAAACATGATGTGATCAACATGATTATCCGACGATTTATAACCGAACAATGATTAAACATTGTAGCCGAACAATGATTAAACCAATTAAGGTTTCCGAATTAAATATACCGACACTGTTATTGCACTGAGCTATGTTTCAAGGCCTAACCCTATTTTCTGCCTCCCGAACGGTGTCAACACCCATAACAATTACTAAAATGCCCGTTTGTACGTGGTTGTAGCTAGCAACCCGAACGGGGACGTCACTCCCATGATAGATCTATCTTTTAGTAATCGCACCTTATTAAGTTAATGAACCATACACTGATGAGGACTTTACCGAATTAAAACACTCATGCAATAACCGAACAAAATCAATACCGACAATGATAACCGAATATAATAACCGAGTTAAAATCAATTTAACTAACCGAATAACTGTGATCACAAAAACAAGTAAGTATTGTATCTCACCCCGAGTTTAAAACAGTAAAATAGTAAAATGGGGCTGTGAGACTCACCTTAGTCTATCCGAGCTATGAATATCCGATAAGGAATGAACAGTCCGAAACCTTCTAATGCCCTAAGCATATAAGGTCATATATAAGTGAACGTCTATATAGATCACTCCCGATGTGTGTCCATTTATTCATTAATGTGTGATGTTCGTATATATCTTTAAAACCGTTTAAGTTTGTGGTTTATAAAAGTGGTACGGCCCGTTGGTGACGGAATTGAAATCATATTTCAAAATACAATTGTTGTTCATTTTGTAAAGATATACTTTATATGTTTTCGTATCGTATAATAATATTTATTGTCGAATAAGTTTGATACTTTTTGAAAGAAAAAGAATTATTTGTCCTCAGATGATCATCTGAAAATAGATGATCATCTATCGTCCTCAGATGATCATCTGTCTAGATTCAGATGATCATCCGAATTATCATAGCCTATAATCTGAATTATCATAGCCTATCATCTGAATTATTATAGCCGATCATCTGAATTTTTATAGCCGATCATCTGAATTATTATAGCCGATCATATATCTTTTTCTAGCCGATCATCTATGTTTTTCTAGCCGATCATCTGAATTATCATAGCCGTTCGGCTATATTCACTGAGCCGTACGGCTCAATCCATATAGCCGATCGGTTCACTGGGTATAGCCGATCGGCTGGGTTCTGTTTTTGGTTCTGTTCGTGCAGTTCATTCCCAAACCAGTTTTTAACTTCATTTTTAACCAAATTCTCACATATAGAACACTAATATATGATAATTTAAGTATTATAAATACAAAAATTAAAGAAAAGTGGAGTTTTCTTACGAATCAAAAATGGAGGTCGAAGGATGATGATGATGCCAAGATGATAGTGAAGAAGATGATAAAGATGGTGATGATGATCCTGCTACTGCTGCTGCTGATTGTTGTTGTTATTGTTAATTTTGTTGTTGTTGTTGTTGATTGAGATAGAGAAGAGATTGAGAGCCGAGAGAGATGATGAAATGGATTGTGTTTGTGTGTGTGTGTGTAATCTGTATTATTGGAGTCGGTTATATCCGGCTCCAATAATTGATACAAGTGTGTATTTTATACCCGTGTTTGTTTATCCGATCGTTAAGTAGTATAATGTTTTTAAATGATAAATTTTTAAATACGAAATCGTATATGTTTTTAATCGAAGTATTTTATAAAAATACTTTTAGTGAGATATAAAATTATATCTTCGTTTCACCTTGAATCGGATAGTTCTTAGTGTACAAAATGTGTTTAAATTTTCAACCGAGTATATAATTATTATTCTCATCAATAATATATTATTTAGAAATATTTTGCACCAACGTCCGTATTTGAGATTGTGCATTCTTTGAGATTTGTTTGTATGTGATTATTAAATAATCCTTTAATGTTATATATATATATATATATATATATATATATATATATATATATATATATATATATATATATATTATCCGAATACTTTTGTGTTAACGCGTACTGAGTACGAATGATTAAGGTTTAAATTAGGAGCTAATTTTGCCCTTTTTGACCGGGTGTCACATTTTCCCCTTGTTAGGAGAATTTCGTCCCGAAATTTATCCGAAGCCGATGATCGCGTGTTTCTAAGGCCGACTATATAATATAAGTCTACTTATTAAGACTTCCGGTTTTTCTCTCCCCTTGTTAGGCTTGAGCCTATCGGTCGCTAAAGGAAATGATGGGAAATTCTGTCGCACCCCCAAATCCGGGTTGCGGAAGCGAATCGGGTCGGGGCGCGACTAATCAAAAATCAAAGCCCAAAGATATAATGAACGACTCTATATGCATCGTTTTAAACAAAATACATTGATTTTAATAAAAATTTACAATAATTTATAGTTACAAAAGCTCAGTAATCTATCTGAGAGATTCTATGACATTACTACTTTTACATAATATAATAATGCAGAAAAATCTCTTGATTGTTAGCATGTGACTCGAGCTAGATAATCCTGTGCAGTCCTACTACTACTGTGTACCTGAGAATACATGCTAAAAGGGGTCAGCTAACGCTAGTGAGCTTACAGGTGTAATGATGAAACAATAATGTATGAACCACAAGATTTAGTATAATGCAGGAAAATCTCTTGATTGTTAGCATGCGACTCGAGTTAGATAATCCTGTGCAGTCCTACTACTACTGTGTATCTGAGAATACATGCTAAAAGGGGTCAGCTAACGCTAGTGAGCTCACAGGTGTAATGATGAAACAATAATGTATGAACCACAAGATTTAGTATAATGATTTGAAATTAATCAAATAAATATGTATATTACTGCCATGAGCTCATAGTTTGAGCTTAACTGAGGGGTCAGGATCACAATCAAGTGCCTGATCGAGTTTGCCTCCTGGATGTGCCTAATCATACACATGTGTGAACAAATGATAATGCGTCCGTTCGACCGCAGTCGTGGTAGCGCGACTACCCCGGACGGGGATTGTCAATCCCATATGGTACCATACACTAACACTCGCGCTAAATCCATACTAACAAACTATGATGTAGAGGGCTTCATGATTAGTACAAACAACTCATGCAGTAAATATATCGAGTTTTGTACTTGTGTTCACATGTAAATAAAAGGGAGCATGTATTCCCACCCCTGGGTTTAAAACAGTAAAATGAGGGGCTATGAGACTCACCTGAGTCTGATGATATGCAGTGAAGCAAATGTGATGTTGTAAAATGAGGTGTCCAAAGACTGTAACCTGTCAGGCGTTCAAAACGCGCAAGGTTATAAGTATATGTAGACGTCTCAAAAGACCGTTCATGCTAGTTGTTCATCTAACTAGTAATGTCCAAATGATTTGGTTGTCGATTGATTAGTTTGAGTTTTGAAAATATGTACGGCCAGTTGGTGTCGGTTGGTAATAATAATCTTTAAAGTATTATTATTATGTGTTGATCCATTGTATACTATTAAAGTATATGATCGGTAAGTTGTATCTTATATAAGTATTGGAGTAACGTGTGTTCGACACTTAGTGTGAAAATTAGTTTTCAAGTTTCTGATTTAGGCGACACTTAGAGCATCACTTAATAGTTTTTGGCGACACTAGGAGAGTGTCGCATATATAGTGAATTTCAGTATTGTATGCGTCACTGAGTGAAGTGTCGCATAAGGTGGCGTCACTAGGTTGCGTCACTAAGGTTAAGTGCCGCAGGTGTACTGTTCCTAAAATAGTGTGTCACTTCTATTAAGTGTCGCTGGTGTGCGACATGGCGTCACTTCGGTGAAGTGACGCTAGTATGAGTCATTTGATTAATGCGTCACTCAAAGGGAGTGTCGCTAAAAATAATTCACGGGTATTGTAGCGTCATTTAGGTGAGTGTCGCATGACTGATTTGGTCCATGCGACACTTAAGTCTGATGTGTTTTACTCTATCTCAAAAACGTGGTCAATGGTCTCGGTTTGACCCGAAACTTTTACCCAAGTCTTAAAATGGTCCAATAAGTTCAATAAAATTATTGGTTCGTGTCGGGGTTCACCGAAGTGTCGGTTTTGTAAAATGATTTAAACAACCCTTATGTTTATATTTTCAGATTTTTGACTCGATGAACCTCTCGTTTTCTACACTTTTTAGTCCAAACCAAGTCTCACCAAAAATCACAGTTGGACATCCATATGTCTAGTTCATTTCTGCATTTTATGGTATTTTTATAAGCTCATTTACTATTTTTAGCAAAAATAGATATGAAGAGTGGTCGGTTTTGGTCTAAAACAGACACTAGCTCAAAGATCAGCTTCTACACCAAAATAAGTGTATTTTTACAAATGGTCAAAGATGAACTTTTTGTAGAGGACATCCATACGGAGATTTCGGTATAAGATTCATGTCTTGATTCATCATAGAACTCAAGTTATAGTCGTTTTCGTGGGACAATTTTTCTGGGCAGAAAACTGTGACTTTATATGTGTTTGAAAAACGTATTTTAAGTTTTGTTTTGGACATTTCTTAGTTAAATGAACAAGTAGACATGTAAACAAACATAATAAAAGTACTTTTCGAAAGGATCGGGAATCTTACAATGATCGTATGAAGAATTCGTAAAGATAGAAACGTTCCTTTTGTTGTGGTGATCGTCTTTGCTCCACACCTTCTTGCGTTTTGATGAGATTTTAGTGGTTGTTTTTGGTGATGTTGATGGCAGTTTGGAGGTGGTATAAAAGAGAGAGAGAGGCCGAGATAGAGAGAGAGACTTAGAGAGAGGAGAGTGGTGATGAAATGAGATGATCATGGTGATGCTTGAGATTAGTAGTCAACAAATAAGATCCATGATTTATGGATCTTGTTTTTGGCTGATTTCATTAAATAAAGGGAGGCAAGATTTTTGTTTAAATCTTGCCTCCAAACTTGATATTATATCCGTGTTTGTTTACCCGATCGTTTAAACGTTCGTTTGTAATTTAAACGTTATACGTATGTGTTTTAAATAACGTTTGAAGTTCGATATGTTTAGATTGAAGCATTGTTTAGAATACTTGGAAAACATTTCTAAAAATGTTTGGTTATAGTGTCGGTATTGGTTTGCGATTTGGAGTTTCGGTTGTTTAGTCGCGTAACGTTTAAATTATACGTTTTTGTTAACGATTTGAATTACGATGTTTTAAATAAATGATTTCCATCCAAAATAATATGTTTTAAATTTACAAAATATATTTTGACGTTTATTCGATTGTTGGGATCGTTTCACGCATTTTCGGTCGCATTTGAGCATTTTATACGATACGAAAAACTTACTGAATATTATTAAGATAATATTTGGAAATAAATATGTTTATTAAATAATTTCATATTATTTAATAAATTGAGTTCACCGACGTCCGTATTAATGGGTCGGAATCCATCCGATGAAATAATTGCACGATTAAATTTAATTGCGTACGTGTATATATATTCCAATATATATATAATGATACATACAATTAGCTTAACACATAACTAATTACATGTATTACAAAGTGATTAGGACCTAATAATTTGCCCTAATTTGTCGGGTGTCACAAATTCTTCCGATTCTTTACCCGCCTGTTATGTCTACGTGACAAGGTCGGTCCGTATTAACAAGTATTACCATGAATTGGATTTATAATCCACCGAATTTGATGAGTTCTACCGTATTTCTAGAGTTTAGCATAACTATCGATACCGTACAAGATCTATAACCGTTCTATATTAGCATGTATAGATTTTCGATACCTAAACCGAATTATATCACTGAAGTGATAACCGAATTATATCACCGAAGTGATACCCGAATTATATCACCGAGGTGATACCCAAATTATATCACCGAAGTGATACCCGAATTATATCCCAATCATGCGTACCGAATTAATTACCGAATTATATATCGTCTTAGCTAACCGAATACTATAGCACACACTACTACCAATTTATCCGTGAGTAGGAAAACGATTAGTTTCCTCCGAATGAATGATTCCGACAAAATGACCGATTTACCGATATATATCAATAATGATATCCGAGTTATCGATCTCAACAGAAAGTCTAGCCGTTAAATTTTAAAGTGCAAGTACGTATTACACTGCCGGACTCGATTAACTACCGTTTGCTAAACCGATTGTACATTTACCATCAAAGGAAATAGAATAGACGTTACCAGACAAGGTACATACCCGTGTCAGGGTCTGGGCGAGTGTTCGTAGCATTCAGCACGAAGAACCTTCCTTTAGCAGTGTTGTTAATTTTTAGCTTAGGACAGTCATTTCGGTAGTGTCCTACTGTGCCACAATCCTAACAAGCTTTCACTCGGCAGTCCTTAGCAAGATGACTATAACGCTGGCTCTTGTCACAGGGTGTGCCACAAGGCCCGTCATGGTGATGTTTACACTTTGAGCAGAAGGGTTTGGTTCCAGTGTACTCCTTCTTATTTTCAGATCCAGAGGCATTGACCTTGGTGGTTGCAGGCTTTTTATTGGTTTGGCTTTGGTTGTCAGGGTTTCCATAAGCTTTTCTTTTGTTATCCTTTCCGTCGTGAACAACCTGTGCCATGAGGCTGTGAGCCATACGAACAGCACTTTGGATAGTCCCCGGTTTGGATGCAGTTACCATCCCTTTGATGCTTGCGGAAAGTCCCCAGATATACCTCTCGACCCTTTTGTATTCAGGATTGACCATAGTTGGACACAAGAGAGCTAGTTGGTGAAAACGGGTGGTGTATCCAGCTATGTCATTGCTGTTGATAGTGTGATTCCATAATTCAGTCTATAGCTGTTGTATTTCCTCTCTAGGACAATACTCCTCAGTCATCATCTTTTTCAGATCATCCCAGGGTAGTTTGTAAGCAACATCAATACCCAAAGTCTGGGCATGCGTGTTCCACCAGGTGAGTGCACCTTCCACCAGTGTGCAGATAAAGTACTTGACCTTACAGTCATCCGGGCAGTTATAGATACGGAAGACGGATTCCATCTTCTCAATCCACTGTAGTAGGCCGATGGCTCCTTCCGTGCCCTTGAAGTTCAAGGGTTCGCAGTTGAGGAAGTCTTTGTAAGTGCAGGGTTTTGTCGGAGGGGCGTTGTTGTTGACCTCTTCGCTCCCCGGGTTTGGGCCTGATCTGCTGTTGGGAGGAGTTTATTGAGCGGCCAGAGCTTCAGCTACTCGCTGAGTAATTAGTTGTTCAAGTTCAGCAGGAGTGAAGGATTGTCGTCTCGGAGGCATGTTCCTTCAATAAAGACAAGGGACATGTCAGATTTTTGAATCGAAGAAAGTGATTGTCACAATTGTATGAATTCTGAACAGTGAATTGATGCATGATGCGTCAAATGAGAGAAATAGAAGATAATAGGATTGTAATCATTTAACAAGCGTGTCCAAAAGATTACAAGAGTTAAAGTTTACAAAAGTGCCAGGAATATCACATCCGGACAGATATTTAGAATTTGTTCGTTATCCGACGCAGGGTCATCCGTTGTGGGGTTTGCCGTTTCGGTTCGAGGGAATTTGTTAGGAATGATAGTAAAATATTTCAGTCCTTAGAGGAATACCGATTCCGAACGTTAAGCATGACGACGAGTGAATGACGAAATTTTCTAACCTTACCGGGGTAAGTCTATCTCGAAGAGATGACCCTCTAAAGCTAGGGTACATCCCGGTACTATTTTTCCTGATTCGATCAACTTACGACCGCTAAGTCCTATGATGTATCCGAACAGTGAGTATGTTACCGAGTATCTGAGGTATAATCGCATATATACTAAGTATATTTCCGAATATCCGTGACCTATGTATATATATACAATATATTTATATATATACCGAGTATTTTAAAGATTATCTGAGGCCCTATCATATATATACAGTATATAACAGTCTAAAATATATTCCGTGTCCGAGGCCTATTCATATATATACAATATGTATAATAGCCTTATCATATACTTATATACCATATACACGTATATACCCGCCTAGTTGTGTCTAGCACAAAACAAATATGAGTCCCGGTTCTCTCATAGTCAGAGTCAACTAGTGTATTCATGTTCAATATAACCCCTTTCAGATCTCACATCATCTTTATTTAATTGTACATAGTTAGCTATGCTATGTTAAATTAAACTCGTATGATGAAATTCCTGAACCAGTTATACCTAATGAGGAATACTGCCTAACGGTCATAGTCTCGGCCCACTACATGCAACCTAGTTCGCTATAACTTTAGGCTCTGATACCTATCTGTCACACCCCCGATTTCATGGTTTGCAGAAGCGACGATTTTTAGGTGTGACTAATCCAATATCAAGCGCAGAGGTACAAGCAAACGACTCTACACGAGACGTTTGTACATTTTACAAAAGTAGTTACAAAGTTTAAGTTATAAGTTTACAACACAATGAGTTCGCATAAATAGATCCCGAAGATTTTAATACACAACCGATTAACAAAAGATAATGCTATAAAATCTTCATATGTTTATAGATGCATGCGACTCGTACTAGCTAGCATAACCTGCAGGCCACCCTACTGTAGTTGAGCACCTGAGAATACAACACTAAAAGGTCAGCTATAAAGCTGGTGAATCTCACAGGTTTAACATAAAACATGATGTGATCAACATGATTATCCGACGATTTATAACCGAACAATGATTAAACATTGTAGCCGAACAATGATTAAACCAATTAAGGTTTCCGAATTAAATATACCGACACTGTTATTGCACTGAGCTATGTTTCAAGGCCTAACCCTATTTTCTGCCTCCCGAACGGTGTCAACACCCATAACAATTACTAAAATGCCCGTTTGTACGTGGTTGTAGCTAGCAACCCAAACGGGGATGTCACTCCCATGATAGATCTATCTTTTAGTAATCGCGCCTTATTAAGTTAATGAACCATACACCGATGAGGACTTTACCGAATTAAAACACTCATGCAATAACCGAACAAAATCAATACCGACAATGATAACCGAATATAATAACCGAGTTAAAATCAATTTAACTAACCGAATAATTGTGATCACGAAAACAAGTAAGCATTGTATCTTACCCCGAGTTTAAAATAGTAAAATAGTAAAATGGGGCTGTGAGACTCACCTGAGTCTATCCGAGCTATGAATATCCGATAAGGAATGAACAGTTCGAAGCCTTCTAATGCCCTAAGCATATAAGGTCATATATAAGTGAACGTCTATATAGATCACTCCCAATGTTTATCCATTCATTCGTTAATGTGTGATGTTTGAATATATCTTTAAACCCGTTTAAGTTTGTGGTTTATAAAAGTGGTACGGCCCATTGGTGACGGAATTGAAATCATATTTCAAAATACAATTTTTGTTCATTTCGTAAAGATATACTTTATATGTTTTCGTATCGTAAAATAATATTTATTGTCGAATAAGTTTGATACTTTTTGTAAGAAAAAGAATTATTTGTGTTGGAATAGTGTCCAATATCATAACTAATTGGTATGACTATCATTAATGGTAAAGTCCTTTTTGGGTTGCCCTCAATAAACAATCAAAAGAAAGATGAAGAATAATATTAATAGTATTAGTATTATATTTAATTGTTTAATTAATTAATAATAGTTTATTAATTAGAAATTAAAAGTAATTAAATATGGCAGAAGATTCCAGAAACTGACTCAACCGCAGGTTGGAAGGTCCAACCGCCGGTTGAGGTTAGGGTTTCTAAGGCGGTGGAATTCGCAGACTTGGAGTACAAGTCAAACAGCTCCAACCGCCGGTTGGAAGGTCCAACCGCCGGTTGGAAGGTCCAACCGCCGGTTGGGAGTTGAATTCAGCAAACTCTGGGTTTTCTTCCACAACTATAAATAGGGGCATCCTATACCTTCATAACATACGATTCAGATACGAATTTTCTGAGAATTTCAAAATTCGAATTTCTCTTGGGTTTTTGGGTGTGAAGCATTAGAGGTATTCTACTTTGGGTACTTGCCTCCAAGTGACGAAGCTCTGCTCGTTGGTCTACGTGCGAGAAATAGGTTTTCTCTAAGGTTAGTGTTTTCTTTATTCTCTTTGTCCAATTTATTTATTGTACTATGTTGTTAAAGTTAAAGATCCCTTAGGGTTTTAGTTTCCTAATTGCCTTAGATTATTTAAAGTTTTGTTATTCCGCTGCGTGTATAATAATTTAGTTAGGGAATAGAAAACCCAACAGTGGTATCAGAGCCATAGCTTAACAAATAGTAGCATGAAATTATCTGCAACAGTATGTAGGTAAAGATAAATTGGAAAGAGAATTATCTAAATAGGTAATATGTATTTACAGTTTAGATATTGATAATTTTAAATTGTTTAAAATAGACCACTAATTTTAAAAGGTTTAAAATAGAACCCTAAACTTCAAGAGAGATTATATGTATAATATGATTTATATATATGTATAATTAAAGTCTAAATACATTGTCAGTCAATTGATAAATCGGCTCACCCATGAGGAACAAACTATAAGAGAGGTATAAGGCGGGTCGCTTTGCTTCCCTAAAGAAGTCAGGTTTTTAATAGGCTTCGCGCTGACCTGCTTCTCCGCTTCTTTGTGCGTTCGATGGAGCTACGGATGACTTTTGATAGGATGATGTCAAGATTAAAAGTAGACTTAAAATAGTGAAACAAAATCACGTTTTAGCTATAGGACAAATGAATAGTATGCTAACCCATGAAATCCGCACATCTCTCGTATGAACTGTTAATGGAGCGTGTGTTGTTTACCGGCACATTAATATGAGGACATAATGAGAGGTGATTGAGACTCGCGATTCTCGAGCGTACTCGAGCCGGGGATCACGCGGGGTTTGCATGGTTAATTCACCATCTTGTTCATGATCCTCGGCATGCCAGTCATGAATAGTAGATGTGCATAACCGAGATTAACATGCCATTGATAGAAATCAATGAATCTCAAAGATCTAGGAGTTTCATAGAAATGAAATAGATAATGGTATTTTAGTTATATGATTACGGCGACCCTTTTCATAAAACTGAAAATATAGATCCTAGCCTTAATTTAGAAAATTGGGTAAATAATTAAGGAATATTCAAACTAACTAAAACTGTTTTTATCTCATAGATGGCTAATTTAAATGGTGCAAATCCTCCCGTCCCCAATCCCGCACATAACTCGAACTTCTCACTACTCTCAGTTCTTGGGAGGGAAAGACTGACCGGTCCAAATTATATGGACTGGATGCGTAACCTAAGGTTTACCTTGAGGTACGAGAACAAGGAATATGTTCTCGATGAGCAGATTCCCACAACTGATGAAGAATCAACCCAAGAGGAGATTGAGGCACACCGGAAACATTATGATGACGCGAATAAAGTGTCTTGTATCATGGCATCTTCCATGAGCCCTGAACTGCAAAAGACTTTTGAAAACACATGGGCTTATGATATGAACCAACAGCTGAAAGAAATGTTTCAGGCTAAGGCAAGCAAAGAACGCCTTGATGTGGTGAAATCCCTCATGGCTTGCAAGCCCAAACCTGGAGTTTCTATCTGTGCTTTCGTCTTAGAGATGAAAGGGTACTTTGATAGGTTGGAGTCATTGAACATGGTATTTGACACAGAGTTTTCCATCGCCATAATTCTATCCAGTTTGCCAGCTGTCTACAATCAGTTTGTAATGTCATAGCAGATGAATATGAATAAGAGAGAAGGCTCAATAATGGAACTCTACAATTTACTGCAAACTGCTGAGCAAGGAATCAAGAAAGATGATGTGTCCTCTGGCTCGGCAGCTCCTGTGTTGACTGTTGGTCAAAGTGCAAAGAAAAGGAAAAGGTCAAATACAAACTGGAAAAGAAAGAATACTGATGGAAAGTCCGTTCGTAGGTCTAAGAAAGGGACTGATTCTGAGATTGCACCTGTTAGTGACCCTAAGGAAGCAGTGTGCTTCTACTGCAACACTAAGGGGCATTAGAAGCGTAACTGCCCAAAGTACTTGAAGGACCTTGAAGATGGAAAGGTCGAGAAGAGTATTCACTCAGGTATGTTTATGATCGAACTCCATAATACTACAACTTCTAATTCGTGGGTTCTGGTTACAGGGTGTGGTAATCACATTTGCACTGTATTGCAGGGACTAAAGGAAAGTAGAAGTATGAAGTATGGAGAGCTCAACCTAGTTATGGGAAACAAGGGAATTGTACCTGTAACGAAGATTGGAAGATTTGAGCTCATGCATAATTCTGGAGTTAAGATAGATTTAAATAATTGCTATTATTCGTCAGAAATGACTAGAAACATTATTTCATTTTATGCTTTGTATAAAGATGGTTATCATTTTTCCTTTGATAATGGAAATGGAGATATTTTGGTTCATTTAAATGATTGTTTTATTTTTAAAGCTTCTCCTTACAAAGGCATATATGAAAATGTTAAATGTGTTAGCAATGTTATTTTAAATGTTGATTCATCTAATGAAATAGATAAATCCAAGTTGTGGCACTATCGTCTTGGGCACATAAACAAGAAACGCATTGCCCAACTCCAAAAGGATGGAGTGTTGGAATCATTCGACCTCAAATCGGATGATGTATGCGAATCTTGTTTATTAGGAAAGATGACCAAATCACCATTCACTGGATCGTGTGAAAGAGGTGAAGAATTATTGGACTTGGTACATACAGATGTATGTGGACCATTCCAATGTGCTACAAAAGATGGAAATAGATACTCTGTTACATTTACTGATGACTTCAATAGATTTGGACATGTTTATCTGATCAAACATAAGTCAGATACTTTTGAGGTATTCAAAAAATATCAAAACGAAGTAGAGAATCAACTGGGCAGAAAGATAAAGGTTCTCCGATCCGATAGGGGAGGAGAGTACCTTGGTATCGAGTTTCTCAATCATCTTAGAGATTGTGGAATAGTTTCACAATTGACTCCTCCTAGAACACCGCAGCTTAATGGTGTTGCTGAAAGGAGAAATAGAACATTGTTAGACATGGTTTCAAAGACAGTTTTGTAGCACCTGAGAGTCCCGTAATCACTATCAGTTTAGTGAATTGGAATCACAAGTGTAAAGTTTAATTGTAGAAGGGGGGGTTGAATATAATTTAAAACTTTTTTAGATGTTAGCTAAGTTAATTGATGAGTTTTAAATTGATTCACAGAAACAGAGTATAAGCAATAGTAACACAGTATAACAGATTATAGATATGACAATATCAAAGCAACAAAGTAACGATAGCTAAATGATGAATTATATTGATCATACAATTCACAAGTGTTGAATGCGGAACGGATTAACCAAAGTTAATCTAATTCAAACACTTAGCTAATCTATTACAAATGAGATGAACAGCAATGGACAAACACGCTGACTGTTCACTCGCTGGATCGTTAATACGTACTCTAGACAAACTAATCACTGACACACAAGTGATAAGTACGATTGAACGACTAGCCTCTACAGTACAAAACACTGAACTATTTATACTACAATAGTTTCTAAAATATCGCCTACAAAATAGGATCTTGGAATGACACATGTCGCTGCTTGATTGGCTTGATCTCTTATGAACCGACATTCTGCGGGTCCCAATTCTGTTACCGCAAATATCTCGTTACTTTAAAACCAATCACTTGATGCCACGTAATCTTTCGGACATACTTCAAGCTGGAACACTATTGCTGATGTATAGATAGGTGCAGTACTTCTTGTACTTGATGTTTGAGAGGCTTTATTGAATAGTCCCTGAAGATGCAGTAATTCTCCTCACTCACTGCGAGCTAACATGCTCTTGTAGAATGAATTGAGCTATAGATCTTCAGTGACTAGCTGTTATTCTGGCAGTGACTTTTGCCTTTATTGATATGAAGAAGTAAAGCTCTCACTGATGTTGATTAGCGACACACAAAGTTGAGCTTTAATCTTCCTCAGCATATCAAACAGAATGAATGACGATCAGCGAAACCAATCTTCAGCAACAGCAGCTTTGATACAATTCATTTCTTCATCGAGTAGTGTTAAGTTGAGTTGGTCAGCGACCAGTGACTCAATAATCTCCCCCTAAATGATTGTGATCGAAGCTCCCTAGACAAACTTGTTGCTGAGAAAATTTTATAGTCAGTGTTTAAGATTTTAAACATTCAGTGACTTGTACTTGTGATCCATTCATTTATCTTTTTGGATTCTTTTGATATGATCTGAGTTTTGCACTTTGGTATTCTCAAAAGCAAAATTAGGTTTTATTGAACTGTAAAACATAAAGTAATTTTAGTTACAATAAACCTAATCTATTACAAGCTTCAATTTAAACAGCCCCAAACTTCTTCTTCTTTTACGATGCCCAACTCATTCTGCAATTCATATTTGTCACTGGATGGCAGGTACCTGTACTGTCTAGCAAGCCCTTCTTCAAAAATTGCCTTTCTCATCACTGAGTCTTTAGGAAGCACACTGACTATTCTGATGAGATGTACAAGTTTCTCATGATCTATCTTTTCAAGTTCTGATTCTCTTTGGAAACACAACTCTCCATTGAAGTCTCTGTAGACAATCCCTTTCTCTCCTTCAGTAACTTCAGTGCCCTTAACTCTTGGCACTCCATCAGGAATGGATAGGTTCAATTTTCTGGTGTTTAGAACTCTGATGATTCTGTTGGTATCTGATCTATACCTTGGGCTTGGTGGCTGCACTATCTCTTCACCAAATATGACAGTGTCTTCTGGTCTAAGTAGCTACAGATCCACCATTTTCTTGAACAGCCTGTCAATCTCAGTCAAGACTTCTTCTTTTGCAGCACTTGAGGAGTGACTGATGGCAAGTCTGATTTCATTCCATTCTTCTCTATGTAATTTGCAGACTTGATCGAGATTAATTGCTTAAGACTCCATTCCTCTGTGGATAAGTAGCTGAGCTTGAGATTTGTTCTTAGGTTTCTTCAAGTTGACTTTGGTGATAGGAGCAGGATTTGATCTTCCAGTCATTCTGACAGCATATTTCTTCCTGTCAATCTCATCCAACATTTTATCAGCTGATGTCTTTGCTCCCCCTTTCTTTTTCAACTTGCTGCCCTTTTTATCTGCACAAAGCTCTTGTTGAAGATTAGATTCTTCAACATCTTGAAGGAGTTTAGACAGCCTAAAATCTTCATCTTCTTGATGTCTCTTTAAGAAGATTTCTCTTTCTCATTGTATCGCTTCATCTCCACTCAGTTTCAACAGAAAAGCTCGATCAGATTAGATTGTTCTTTCAACTTTCTTTTTCTTTCTTCTTCTTCTTTCGCATCTTGCTCAGCTTGAAACTTTAAGAGCATCTCCCTCTCATGCTTCCGTCTTGCTCTTATTTTTCTTTCTATTCGCTGCTGTTCAGTTTCTTCAGGATGGGGACTTTCTGAAGTTAAGATTGATGACAAAAGATGAGCAGGAACAGAAGAATCTGGATCTGTGATCTCTGGATGTGAGTGGTAATAAGTTGTTGTGGTTGTTGCTTCTGTTGGTATAATGATAGTGGGGATTGAGAGGGTGATCTGTTGTTGGTGGAGTTGGTGGAGTTGTTGTTGGTGGAGTTGTGATTGTGGTAGCTGAGTTGTTGTTGATGTTCGGATTGTTGTTGGTGGAGTTGTTGTTGCTGTTGAGATTGTTGTTTGTGAAGTTGTGATTGTGGTAGCTGGTGGAGTTATTGTTGTTGTTGGTGAAGCCTCAGATATGACAGTATCTGTATGAGGCGTTTCTGATAAGGACTTAGGTTGCTCCATGATGGTTTTGAGATTGTACATGGTGGCTGATATTTCTTCCTCAGAGAAGATTATCTTTTTGGAAGGAATGGACTCTGATGTGGGAGACTTGCTGGTCCTTTTTCTTTTAATCAGAATAGAAAAGATTGGTTGCTGATCTTCCATCTGATCATCAGTGTCTTCTTCCTTTTTATCATCAGTTTTCCCTTTATTTTTCTCTTCCTCAATGCCAGTATCTTTATTATCAGTCACATCAGCAGTATCATTTTCATTTTTACCATCGTCATCATCATCTCCTTCATCCATATTATCAGTCACATCATTCCTACTTTTCGTATTATCAGCATCATTTCCATCATTGCCATCATTATCATCATTATTATCATCATCTCCTTCATCCATATCGATAACATCATCTTCTTGTTGTCTATTCATCCATTCCCACCTCATCAGCTCAAAGCTTGCTGACTCCCCCATAACTCGTGCATTCTCATCAGCGGCCCACTCTCTAACCTTATAATCATACATTCTTTGTTCATCCAGATGAAACTCAGGGAAGGTAACCTCATAAATATCATCAGCGACATCCATATATGATGTATTTTGATTTGAAAAGATATCATTCTCAGCATCATCACTTTTATCACTTTTATTCTCATCATCATCACATTCATCACTTTCTTTATTTTCCCCCTCTGCCTCATGAACGAAATTGATAATCTCAGCAAGTCAGTTACAGATTTTCTTATGATCAGCATGCATAGTTTCTAAGCCTTTGATGGTTGTTTCCTGATTGCCGACCATTATTGGAATTTCTTTCATAACTTTGTGAGTATGAATGATAAATTCCGCAATAGAAGATGCCATCTCTTGTTGATGTCCAGTGAGAGAAGATATGTCTTTATCATGAGTTTTGAGGCAGATGGTGGTGAAAGTGGAGAGCTCAGAGAGAGATTTAGCCTGAGTTTCCAGAAGTCGATAATGATCAATTTCAGCATTGGCAATTGTTTTAACCTTCTCACTGATCGATTCACTCCAGGAAGGAATGGGTTCATATACTGCTGCAAGAGAGTGAACTTTACTGGTGAGATCAGTAAGTTGGCCTGTTAGTGATTCCCTATCCTCAGTAAGCATTCGAATTTGTTGCTGAGAAGAAGAAATGTAGTCAAGCAGCAGTTTATCTGTTGGTGAGATGGTGGAGGTTGATGCTTTGTTGGTTGATGGTGATTTTTGAGTGATATGGGAGATTGGTGGTATTGGTTATGATTGAGATTGGATTTCAACATCTGGTTGAGATGGTTGATCATCAGCATGTTGAGAGATGTTGTCACTGGAAAGAGACATTGCATCTAAATCCTGGATGGGTGAGGTTATGGTATCAGCAAGAGGAATAGTGGAGAAGGGTAGAGATGAAACATCATTATCATCTGGTTACTGATTCACCTTTGGAAGAATAAAATTATAGGATCGATGTTGCTGATCCTTATCAGATGAAGATGTAGATGTGTCCATAGGTTGGGCTTCCTCAACATCATCAGCTTGTGTTTTAGCTGATGGATCATTAGAAACAGAGATAGCAACCTGTATCTCTCTCTGTGACTGGGGAGAGACATTGTCAGTTGGTGCAGTGAAAGATGAGAGTTGGCCCGGGTCTGTAGCCAGTGATGTGACATCAGCGATGGGTGTGTTATCACCCACTGATGTCACTTGCCCTTTGACTGAAACATTATCCTTTTGTGAGGATAATGAGTGGCTGATGGGTAGACTCGATAAGAGGGTGTGGGTTGCACCCGAATCACTACTAACAATGGGTTGAGCCATTGTAGTTGTCTGTAGGTTTCCCTTTTTAGAGTCACTGGACTTTTGTGAGTCCAGTGAAGCAGCTTTAGGCTCAGGTTGATTAAGAGTGCCCACAGGAACTGAACGTTCAGTCGCTGTTTCACTCTTGACGTCCTATGACGTCTTTATCTGACTCTGTCCCTGATCCTTTAATGTCAGGGACTTTAACTTGATTTTCTTTGAAGCAGTTAGTGGTTTTTGTTTTGGTGGTTGATCAGCAGTAGTCACTGGAGGTGTGATCAGTGACGTGATCGATGTGGGGGCAGAACCAGACGGATGTACAACTTGTAAAGGCTGGGGTGCAAGTATCCTCTTTGGTTTCATGAAATCAGGGAGAAGCACAGTTGCAGCTTTACTAAAAATTTGTTTCCCTATCAGAGTGGGTTCGAAACCTTTAAAAGAAACCCTATCATAGGCTTTGAACTGATCTTTAAAAACCAGTGAGAGAAACCTAGGATAGGAAACATATTTTGCTCTGGTAGTTTCACTGATTCTTAAAATAATATCATCAAAGATCACACTTGCATAGTCAACTTTTAAGGAGTTGACCAGTGACCAGCTTAACTGTGCTTCAAGGGAGTTGAATTGATCATAACTCCCTGTTTTTGTGCCCAGAGATTGAATAAAGTTTGAAAATAGGGCATTCCACACACCATCCATTTTAGATTTATGAACAGTAGAGTACTTACGATTTCCACTGCTATCCGTAGTGTATTTGCAGTTAATCCCAGTGAGATTCACTATGCCTCCTTTGGCATCTTCCTTTTCAGGCAGTGGGTCGTAAGTATCATGCTCATGGAGTTGTAAAACGGTACAGATGGTGTGTGCAGAAATAATTATTTCTTGACCTCCGTTATCGATGAAACCTTTGAGTTGTGAGGTACTATTAACGATTGAGTGAGTGCAGGTATACCAGAATTCACTCAACCATTCTCGATTCATTTCTCCAGGTGATAACGTGAGAGCAGGTAGAATAAAGTGGTTTTTAAAAAAGCTTATTACCTCCGCATACTCAGGTTTAGGGCAGGAAACATTACCCAAATAGTTTGATTTAGGGACAGTAATGACTGAATCTTCACTTACTGCAGAGGCTCGAAGAGCTTTAATTTCTGTAGAAGCAGCGTATTCATTATTGAAAAATTTTGATTTAGACATTACAGATCCTTTGAAAAACTTGTTTTCGCCTTTGATTTTAGGGTTTTTTGAAAACAGGGGGTTTTTGAAAATTAGGAAAGCGTAAAAGTGATAAGTCACTGATTTGGGAGTTTAAATAGAGTACGCTTTGCTAATGATCGTGTGAACGAAACTATGGCGACGTGTATGGTCGTGGTGGAAGTGGTAGAGGCATAGGGGGTTATGATGGTAGAGAGTGGTGGCATTAATGGTGATGGGAGTGGTGTGCCGGAAAAGTGCGCTGACGTAGGAGAGAGAATGTCAAAAGCGCGTGATATTTTCGTTACACCAACAAATATTTAATTTGAAATCCGTTAGATTAAATATAAAAAGTATTAATTATAACGAATGTTTGTCGATTTGATATACCACCATTAAATGATACATCAGGGAGTCCCTGATGTACTTAATCAATAAATTGATTACCCACCAAAAATGAAACATAAGTATTAAGAGAAAATAAGAATGATTTTCTATCTGATTGAGATTTAGTCTCCCTGATTTAGACACAACTTAGAATACTGAATAAATCAGAGAGATGTGGTCGTGACCCAGATATGAACCAAGGTTATTATTCAGAAATACTTATATTATTATTTATTTATTTTTTTATATTATTTTTTTTTAAAAATGAGTACAAATTATGTTGTATATATATTGAAATATCATGTCATTAGCTTGTCTATCACTGCTCGAGTTACAACTTAGAATACTAACAAGATCAGTTTAGAGAAAGAATAAATCAATGATATAAAACATAATATGAAAACATAATGAATACTCATCTAGAGAAAGACATAGGTTTAGTTCAAATGATGAACCCATTCAGAGATGGGTTGATAATGGCCAAGCCTGGGATTAGGCTTCCATTGATTGGGATAAATCATTTTTGAATGCTCACTGATGGTTTGATGATTTGAAATAGGTAGAGCGGAGTATTCTGATGACAAGTGCTGTCTTTCACCACATTTGTAACACTTTTTGTTAACACGACTGGCCTTTTTGACTTTCCTTGTTTTAAGTTGCTGATCTGACACAATCAAACAACTTTTCTTGCTGATTTTTACTTCCTGCATCTTTGACTTAAGGTCACTGATTGATGTTGTTTCAGTGACAGACACAGTGTCAGTGAAGTTGCTGATCATTATTTGATTATCAGCAATTGTTTTGATGAGATGTGAAGTTACTGATGATTTGACAGTTTTCAAAACATTCATCTCATCATTACCATTTAAGCTATCAGTATCTTCAGTGACCAACTTGCTTTTAGTAAAATAGTTTGGTCGTGGCTCACTGAAGATGGAGATAGGTTCAAATACAGCTTCTGAAAAATTACCTTTGGGATCAAAAACAGGGTCAACCATTGTTGAGTCAGCGAGGGATGCAACGTATTCATAATATCCTCCCAAAATAGCTTTAACTTGTTTTGGAATTTGATTGTTTACACATTGATTGACCTTATCGTTTGACTTACACCAAAATTCCATGACCTTTTTAAGTTGTTGAAATTGTGTCTCAAATCTTACCTTTTCTTGAACACAAACTTGATTTGCATAAGTTTGTGCATCAAGATCTAGTTTTAATTTCTTCATTTTTGACTCATTTTCATTTTGGTCATTAAGTTTGGATTGTAAGTCACTGATTTTACGTTTTTGCCCTCTTTGAATATCATGAGCATTTGATAAGTCAACTATCAAAGACTCAAAGATATTATCTTTTTCAGCAGCTGTGTATGATTTGAAACAATGCACCTTGTAAAGAGTTTCAGGATCCCATTCAGATGCTGAACATTTAGGAATGACTTCTTTGATGTCTTCAAGAAGTTCAGCGTCATCAGCCATCAGACAGTACTCTTTATCTAAACAAATCAATGCTTGTTCTTCATCTGATGATGAGGAGTCAGAGTCACTGAATGAACCTTCTTCAGCGACGAAACCTTTTCCCTTCTTCTTTCCAGATTTAGCCAATGCCTTCAGTTTTTTGTACTTTGCCTTGTACTTGTTATACTTATCATTTCTGAAGTCTGGCATAGGTTCAGGGACTTGGTTGACTGACTTTGATCTACATTCAGCTGCAAAATGACCAGGTTTGCCACATTTGTAGCATTCTCCTTTAGATTGAAATTTATCAGATGATGGAGCACCAGTGAATCTTTTTGATCTGGTGTTCCTTCTGAATTTAGCAACCATCGTGGCCATATCTTTTCCAAGCTTCTCCAGTCCTTCATCATACTCGTACTCTGACTGTTCTTCAACTTGACCACCTTCCTCTTCAGCTATAAGTGACTTCGAGCTTTTCTTAGACACCTTTGATTTCTGTCTCTGATCGATTTCATCAAGCTCAGCTACAAGAGCATTGGATATTTTCTGACTTCCAAGAGTAGCACGAATATGCTCACTCTGATCAGCTTGCTTTTCTGACTGCTCCCAGTTGAGCAAGATACCATAGACTTGAGTGAGATTAAGAATTGAATAATCATTTCTCTGTCTGGTACAAGTGGCAATGGTTCCCCAGATTTTTCTTGGCAGCAACTCAAGAAACTTTTCAACAACAAATCTCTGTTCCTTACCTATACCAGCCTTTTCCATTTTGTTCATCAGTGACTGGTATCTGGTGTAAGTAGAAGACAGAGATTCATTTGGTTCCATTGCAAACAGCTCATACTGGCGAGTGAGATTGACTTCCCTACAGCGAATAATATCAGGAGTTCCAATATATATATTCCTAAGGGTATCCCACATGTCTTTAGCAGTTCTACAAAGCATGATAGATTCGAACACTTCATCAGGAAGTGCCATGCCTATGTAGATTTTAGCTTGTTTATCCAATCTAACCAATCGTCTATCCTCATCCGACCATTGTTCCTCTCTTTTAGGCACAACCATTTCTGGTATAGCAGGAGTAGTAGCTGTAGCCATGACAGCAAGAACAATTGTGGTTGGAATGTGGGGACCATTGGTTATTGTATTATAGAGACGGTCATCAATTAGGTCCAAACACATCATCATTCAGGACATCCAAGTTTCAATCCTTGATGGATCAAAAGCTGGAGGTTTGGTTGTAGAACCATTTCCCTTCTGATAATCAGAGTCAACACAGCTGTACTTTACTGATTCCATTGCAGACCTGGTTAATTGAATTTAAACCAACTCTGCTCTGATACCAATTGAGAGTCCCGTAATCACTATCAGTTTAGTGAATTGGAATCACAAGTGTAAAGTTTAATTTTAGAAGGGGGGGTTGAATACAATTTAAAACTTTTTCAGATGTAAGCTAAGTTAATTGATGAGTTTTAAATTGATTCACAGAAACAGAGTATAAGCAATAGTAACACAGTATAACAGATTATAGATATGACAATATCAAAGCAACAAAGTAACGATAGCTAAATGTTGAATTCTAAGAATACTGAAAAGATTCAATATGGAAAATTCTAAGAAAGGGAACTTACCCTTAAATCATGGCATTAAGATCAGTAAGGATCTATGTCCGAAGTCTGAACAAGAATTGGACATAATGAGTCGAATCCCATATGCTTCGGCTATAGGATCGATCATGTATGCCATGACGTGTACAAGGCTTGATGTCTCATTTGCTTTGAGATTAGTGAGTCGACATCAGCAGAATCCTGGTGAAGGTCATTGGACAGCTGTAAAGAATATTCTTAAGTATTTGAGAAATACTAAAGACAGGTTCTTGGTTTATGGTGGAGAAGAAGAACTTAGAGTAACGGGTTATAGTGATGCTAGTTTCCAAACAGACAGAGATGATTGTCGATCACAGTCTAGTTGGGTATTCCTACTAAATCGGGGAGCAGTTACATGGAAAAGTTCTAAGCAAGATACAGTAGTAGACTCTACATGTGAGTCTGAGTATATTGCGGCTAGTGAAGCGGCAAAGGAAGCTATCTGGATGAGGAATTTCATTGGAGATCTTGGAGTTGTTCCAACGGTACAAGATCCTATTGCTATATTCTGTGATAATGAAAGTGCAGTTGCCTTGAGTAGAAAACCCAAGGATCACGGTGTAACACCCGCCAAATTAGGACTAGTAATTAGTGCCTAATTCTCTGTTAATACATGTAATTAGTTCTGTGTTAGGCTAATTAATGTATCGAATTATATATTGATGAATATATACAAACTTTGCGATTTGATTAAATCGTACGCAATTTAAATCGAATGTATTTCGGTTCAATTAAATACGGACGTTGGTGAACAAATTATTAAATAATTTAATTACTATTTAACAACACAATTTTTACTTAAAAACAATTCCTTGTAATATTTCAAACTCGTATTATAATGTACAAATAAACTTTTACACGACTAAAATATTAAACGCGCAAACTACCAAAACAAACTAAGTTAGGTTTATAATTCAAATATAAAACATTTGGTAAAATACTCCAATAAAAATATCGTGTAATAATTCGTATTTTAAAACTTATAATTAAATATTTAAAATAAATATTTAACGTTTAAACGAACGGGAAAACGAACACCGCACGGAGCAAGGACGAAGACTGAAAAATGAGGAGGTTAAACCTCCACCTCCCTCCCTTTTTCCTCATATTCACTCAACTCTCTCTCTCTCTTTCCTCTCTTCTTTTCTCTCAAATCACCAAAACCACCACCACTCACAAATCCTCAAAATAACCACATAAAACGCAACCGGATCATAACACCGCTTTGGAGAAAAACGACCACGACATCACGATCTATCATCCTATCTTTTCGGATTTTTCATCCGACACTTTGTAAGTTTCCGAAAAAATCCCGAAACCTCTCGATTCTTAGTATTTTCACTTGTTAGTTGTTTATGTAACTTATATATGTCCAATACTAGGAAGAGAACACGATTTTATAGCCTAAAAGTATGTTAAAATTGAGTTTTGGATCGGAAAAACGCGTCAGTCGCTGGGTACTGACTTGGTGTTCATCTTTGCGACACAAGCCTTGAGTCGCAGCTTATGTCGCATAAAACCTGTTATGTCGCACCTTGTGTCGTACTAAATAATTAGTGTCGTAAGTCTTGCGACACAACCATTATGTCGTACCTTATGTCGCAAATTCCTTGCGACACAATCCTTATGTCGCTGTTAAATCAGCATCGTACGCTTATGCGACACAACCCCTGTGTCGCTAAGCTCTTGTGTCGCATCCTTATGCGACACAACCCTTGTGTCGCATGACAAACTTTTGTGTCGCATATTGTGTCGCAAAACACAGAAAACTCATATTTTTCCACTAAGTGTTGGACTAATAAAACTTTAAACTTTCAACTACACGACTTCAGGAATACATTGGTATATATATATAATACAAGCAAGATACTTAGAAAAACAAGATAATAATGTTGAGGTTAATATCATAAATCTGTCACCAACGGCCCGTACACGTTTTCAAAACACAAATCTAATAATCAACCAAATCGTAGTAATTTGGACATATATAGTTGTATAACAACTGCAAAGGTAGTCCTTTGAGATACCGACTCACGTTTATAACCATCGCGTGTCGTGGACACCCTCAGGTTACAAGTCTTTGGACTTCATTACTCGGCTAATCAACTCAAGTTTATTAAGTTAAACTCACAAGACTCAGGTGAGTCTCATAGCCCCTCTTTTTACTGTTTTACTCAGGGGTGTGATACAATGCTTATTTTAACATGTGAACGCAAGTACAACTTTTATATACTACATGAGTTTTACACACTAATCATTTAAAGTCCTCCGTCAGCATAGTTTTTAATACGTTGTAGCGTGAATATTAGTATATGGTACCATATAGGATTGACCCTCCTCGTCAGGGTTAGCAAGCACTAACGTGGTAAACGGACGTACTAATATTTGGGAAGACGAGTGTTGATTAGGCACTCGTGGAGGCACCTCGCTCGGAATTCTCTATAGGTGACTCGACCCTCGAGTTAAGCTCAACTATGTGCTCATGGCTGTATACACTTACATTATCAATTGAAGGATGCAATTCAATTATTTAAATCTTGCGGTTCATACTATATTAACTGATTTCAAACCTGTGAGCTCACCAGCTTTAGCTGACCCATTTTAGCGTGTATCACAGGTACCAAGCAGTAGGTTTTGGCTGCTAGCAGGATTACTATAGCTCGAGTCAGCATGCAGACAGTAGAGATTTTCTTGCATTAGTGTATTTTGTACAAGTACTTATGTACTGAAATCTCTCATTTTATCGAACACGAGCTATGTACAGCTTCAAATGTTGTAAACATTTCGTATATTAATATATTTTGTTAAAACGGCGCATATAGAGTCGTTTACTATATATCTCTGTGCTTTGTATATTGATTAGTAACACCCAAATCGTGCTTCCGCAAAACATTAAATTTGGGGGTGTTACAGATTGGTATCAGAGCCTAAGGTTATAGTGAACTAGGTTGCATTTAGTGGGCCTAGACTATGACCATTAGGCAGTATTCCTTACTAGGTATAACTAGTTCAGTGATTACATCATACGAGTTTAATTTAACATAGCCTGATCAACTATGTACAATTAAGTAAAGATGATGTAAGATCTAAAAGTAGTTATGGCTGAACAGGGTACACTAGAAGACTCTGACCTCGAGAGAACAAAAACTCAAACATGTCTGTGTTAGACACCCTAGGCTATTATGTGATACTAGGTATACATAGATAGACCTCGTTACAATCTTAGGCTATATTATATATGTATTATATCAAAATAGGCCTCACTTTCTCTAACGCTTTGTCTTAGAAATGGCAAACATCCCACCCAATTCATCGCGCTCTCAATCCGGGTCGCAGAACCCAAGGGTAGCTAGGAGGAACGCCAGGTTGCCTCGAGCTGGCCCGTACCCCACTCACTTCACCTTGCCAACCTTAGCCGCAAGGGTGAACCAACACGAGCAGCGTCTTCGCACCATGGACGTCGTGTTGCAAGAAATGAACGAAAACTGGAGACTTACATCTCTCGAACGCATCGAACAAGTCTCCGAGGATCACGAAACCACCGTTAACAATGTAGACATTCTTTTCAACAAAGTGGTTGAGATAAGCGTAGAAACCGCCCTGTTGAGACACAGACTAGAAGAGTGTGAGCAACGCTCACGGGAAACCGAAGAGTATGCCCGTGGATTAACCCAACGACTAGCGCTAGCAGAAGATAACGCCCGACAAGCCAGCAGACTTGCAAATACTGTAGACCATCTTGTCACAATGATGGAACAATTCAATCTGCTTCAAGACTAGTGTAGATCTTGCCTTGTAATCTATCTTGTAGTCTAATAACTACTTAAGCGCTACTTTATGATTCGGTTAGATGTAACAATTCCCGACGCCTTTTGTAATACATCCATGAGATGTAACCTTTGAACTCATATTATCTATCAAATATTCCTTGCTGTTTCAACTCATATTAATTGCCATTTTTCATATTGATGTTATGTATTACCGCTTTTATACATGAACATCTGTGACAATTACAAATTCCTACAAAATCTCATGTATCTTCATTTCTTTTATTGAAGAATCATGCCGCCGAAGACAAGACCATACACCGATACTCAACTTACGTCACTCATAACCTAGGCTGTGACTGAAGCCTTGGCTCGGAATACTCCACAGAATTCCAGGAGAAACAGCGATGCAGCTGAAACCCCCGCTGCTAAACCTTGTTCTTACAAGGACTTTCAGAGCTGCAAACCCTCAAGCTTCAAGGGTACTGAGGGAGCCATCGGAATAATCAGATGGTTCGAAAAGATGGAAACTGTTTTTCGCGTCAGCAAATGCGCGGAAAATGACAAAGTTAATTTCGCCACCTGCTCCCTCGAAGATGATGCCCACTCTTGGTGGAACTCATATTCCCAATCAGTGGGTGCTGACACTGCCTACCAACTCTCATAGGAGGACTTGAAAGCAAAACTCACTGCCAAGTACTGTTCGATCGACAAACTCCAAAAGCTGGACGAGGAGTTCTGGAACCTAAAAGTTCAGGGCAGTAATATCGATGGTTACACCACCAGATTCCAGCAACTCGCTGCCCTCCGCCCAGCCATGGTAAGCACAGAACCTGATAAAATCAGGAAGTACATCCTTGGTCTTCCTGAGCCTGTTCGGGGGCACGTTGCCTCTTCAAACCAAACCACCATTGACGGTGCAATCCTACTGGCCCAAGACCTGATAGCAATGAGCCAAGATTCTGAACCACCCACTTCGTTCTCCCACAACAACAAATAAAGTGGTCCGACTACCACAACAACCACCCAAACCAACAAAACAAGAAATCCGACACCATCAAAGCCTACAACACCACCACAGACATCAAACGGGGCTACACTTGGAGCAAACCCTATTGTTCCAAGTGCAGCCGCCACCACGAAGGTTCTTGTGGCTCCTTTTGCAGCAATTGCAAGAGGTATGGTCACCTCACCCAGGATTGTCGTTCCCCTACCAACAACAACCCTAACAACACCAAAACACCCAAAGTCTGCTTTGAGTATGGGAACCCCAGGCACTTCAGGGACACGTGCCCAAAGCTGAAGAACAACAACAACAATAGCAGCAACAACCGCAACCGCAACAGCAACAACAACAACACCCGAAGTAGAGCCTTCGTCATCAACTCCGGGGACGCCCGCTAAGACCCGAATGTGGTCTCGGGTATGTTCCTCCTCTACAACTTAACTGCTTCTGTTCTATTTGATACTGGTGCTGATAGAAGCTTTATCTCTGATGACTTTTGCCCACTACTTGACATCACTCCTGTTGCCTTAGATGTTAAGTACACTGTAGAGCTAGCAAATGGGAAACTTATCGAAACCAATAGTGTGATACCTAATTGCACTTTAAACCTAGCTGACGAAACCTTTTCAATCGATCTTGTACCCGTTGAAATCGAAAGTTTCGACGTCATCATTGGAATGGACTGGTTGTCCAAACACCGAGCCGAAATCGTTTGTTACGATAAGATCGTCCGTATCCCACTCGCCGTCGGTAGAACCTTAATCATACAGGGGGAGACCGGTGGGACGAGACTCAATATCATCTCTTGCTTAAAAACCCGAAAATTTCTGAGAAAGGGTTACCCTGCAATACTCGCACACATCACAGAGAAGAAGTCGGAGGAGAAGCGACTTGAGGATGTGCCAATTGTTAGAGACTTTCCCGAAGTCTTTCCGGAAGAACTACCTGGTCTACCTCCGCCTAGACAGGTTGAGTTCTCAATCTATCTCGTGCCGGGTGCCGCACCGGTGGCCCGCGCACCGTACCGTTTAGCCCCATCCGAACTTCAGGAGTTGTCCACCCAGTTACAGGAACTTCTGGATAGAGGATTCATCAGACCGAGTTCTTCACCTTGGGGAGCTCCGGTCTTATTTGTGAAAAAGAAGGACGGTTCATTCAGGATGTGTATCGACTACCGAGAGTTGAACAAATTGACCGTCAAGAACCGTTATCCACTTCCTCGAATAGATGACCTGTTCGACCAACTTCAGGGGTCGAGTTTTTATTCAAAGATCGATCTTCGATCAGGTTATCATCAGCTTCGTGTTCGCGACACCGATATTCCAAAAACTGCTTTTAGAACTCGTTACAGGCACTACGAATTCCAAGTGATGCCCTTCGGTCTAACCAACGCACCGGCTGTATTCATGGACCTCATGAACCGGGTGTGTAAACCTTACCTCGACAAGTTTGTCATTGTCTTTATCGATGACATACTCATTTACTCGCGCAACGAGCAAGAACATGCGCAACACCTCAAAACCATCCTAAAACTACTTAGACACGAGGAGCTTTACGCCAAATTCTCTAAGTGTGAGTTCTGGATAAAAACCGTTCAATTCCTTGGTCACGTGATCGACAGTCAGGGAATTCACGTTGACCCATTAAAAATCGAGGCTATCAAAGACTGGCAAACACCCACCACTGCAACTGAAGTACGTCAATTCTTGGGTCTTGCTGGGTACTATCGGCGATTCATCGAAAATTTCTCCAAAATAGCTCAGCCACTCACGGTACTGACTCAGAAAGAAAAGAAGTTCAATTGGACTGATAAACAGGAGTCGGCCTTTCAATTATTGAAACAAAAGCTTTGCAGTGCTCCCATTCTATCCTTACCCGAAGGCACCGATGACTTCGTGGTATACTACGATGCTTCCCATCAAGGTCTCGGTTGCGTGCTGATGCAACGGGTCAAAGTTATTGCCTACGCCTCACGACAACTCAAAATCCACGAAAAGAACTACACCACTCATGATCTCGAACTTGGAGCTGCCGTTTTTGTTCTCAATATCTGGAGACATTATCTCTACGGCACTAAGTGCACAATCTTTACCGACCACAAAAGTCTCCAGCACATATTCGATCAGAAAGACCTCAACATGAGGCAACGTCGATGGGTCGAGTTGCTTACCGATTACGATTGCGAGATCAAGTACCATCCAGGTAAGGCTAATGTTGTTGCCGATGCCCTCAGTCGAAACGAACGACCAAAACCACTTCGAGTCCGAGCCCTCAGTATGACCATTCACAACGATCTTGCCATTCAGATTCATACCGCTCAGATCGAAGCCCTGAAACCTGAAAACATCAAAAACGAAGCCTTACGGGGTATTGACAAACAATTTGAAACCAAATCTAACGGGATTAGGTATTTTTCAAACCGAATCTGGTTGCCTAGTTTCGGGAACCTACGAGACTTGGTGATGGATGAAGCTCACAAGTCTAAATATTCTATCCATCCGGGATCCGATAAGATGTACCACGGCATCAAGGAATTTTATTGGTGGCCGAACATGAAATCCGAAATCGCCACTTACGTCAGCAAGTGCCTTACTTGCTCAAAAGTCAAAACCGAACATCAAAAACCTTCTGGTTTACTCCAACAACCTGAAATCCCTGAATGGAAATGGGAACAAATTGCCATGGATTTCATAACCAAACTACCCAAGTCGTCGAGCGGTTGCGATACCATTTGGGTGATCGTCGATCGTCTCACCAAATCTGCTCATTTCCTGGCAATCAAGGAAAACGATAAAATGGAGCGCCTTGCACAAATCTACATCAAATAAATTGTTTCTCAACACGGTGTTCCAATCTCGATTATCTCCGATAGAGATGCCCGCTTCACCTCTCACTTTTGGCAATCACTTCATAAAGCAATGGGTACCCGTCTTGATATGAGTACCGCATACCATCCTCAAACCGATGCCCAAAGTGAACGAACCATCCAAACACTGGAAGACATGCTACGAGCCTGCGTAGTTGATTTCAGTACAAACTGGGAAAGACACCTACCGTTATGCGAATTTTCCTACAATAACAGCTATCACGCCAGCATTAAGGCTGCACCTTTTGAAGCACTGTACGGTCGTAAGTGCCGATCACCGATTTGTTGGACCGAAGTGGGAGACAGTCAACTCACTGGTCCTGAACTCATACACGCCACCACTGAGAAGATTGTGGAAATCCAAAATCGACTCAAAGCCGCACGTGATCGTCAGAAAAGTTATGCTGACGTGAGACGCAAACCACTCGAGTTCCAAGTTGGGGATCGAGTACTCTTAAAAGTATCGCCTTGGAAAGGCATCATCCATTTTGGAAAACGCGTGAAGTTAAATGCCAGGTACATCGGGCCTTTTGAGATCCTCGAACGGATTGGCCCCATAGCTTATCGATTGCAGCTGCCATCCGAACTCAGCAGCGTGCACCCCACTTTTCAGATTTCTAACTTAAAGAAATGCCTGTCCGATGAGACCCTCATTATACCACTCGACGAGATTCGCGTCGATAACAAACTCCATTTCGTTGAGGAACCCGTTGAAATTATGGACCGGGAGGTCAAACAACTAAAACAAAGTCGTATTCCCATCGTCAAAGTCAGATGGAATTCGCGGCGTGGTCCGGAATTCACTTAGGAACGGGAAGACCAAATGCGACTCAAGTATCCTCAGCTATTCACCGATTCTACATCAACAGCGACCTCGAGCTAAATTTCGGGACGAAATTCTTCTAACAGGGGGAGAATGTAACACCCGCCAAATTAGGACTAGTAATTAGTGCCTAATTCTCTATTAATACATGTAATTAGTTCTGTGTTAGGCTAATTAATGTATCGAATTATATATTGATGAATATATACAAACTTTGAGATTTGATTAAATCGTACGCAATTTAAATCGAATGTATTTCGGTTCAATTAAATACGGACGTTGGTGAACAAATTATTAAATAATTTAATTACTATTTAACAACACAATTTTTACTTAAAAACAATTCCTTGTAATATTTCAAACTCGTATTATAATGTACAAATAAACTTTTACACGACTAAAATATTAAACGCGCAAACTACCAAAACAAACTAAGTTAGGTTTATAATTCAAATATAAAACATTTGGTAAAATACTCCAATAAAAATATCGTGTAATAATTCGTATTTTAAAACTTATAATTAAATATTTAAAATAAATATTTAACGTTTAAACGAACGGGAAAACGAACACCGCACGGAGCAAGGACGAAGACTGAAAAAGGAGGAGGTTAAACCTCCACCTCCCTCCCTTTTTCCTCTTATTCACTCAACTCTCTCTCTCTCTCTTTCCTCTCTTCTTTTCTCTCAAATCACCAAAACCACCACCACTCACAAATCCTCAAAATAACCACATAAAACGCAACCGGATCATAGCACCGCTTTGGAGAAAAACGACCACGACATCACGATCTATCATCCTATCTTTTCGGATTTTTCATCCGACACTTTGTAAGTTTCCGACAAAATCCCGAAACCTCTCGATTCTTAGTATTTTCACTTGTTAGTTGTTTATGTAACTTATATATGTCCAATACTAGGAAGAGAACACGATTTTATAGCCTAAAAGTATGTTAAAATTGAGTTTTGAATCGGAAAAACGCGTCAGTCGCTGGGTACTGACTTGGTGTTCATCTTTGCGACACAAGCCTTGTGTCGCAGCTTATGTCGCATAAAACCTGTTATGTCGCACCTTGTGTCGTACTAAATAATTAGTGTCTTAAGTCTTGCGACACAACCATTATGTTGTACCTTATGTAGCAAATTCCTTGCGACACAATCCTTATGTCGCTGTTAAATCAGCGTCGTACGCTTATGCGACACAACCCCTGTGTCGCTAAGCTCTTGTATCGCATCCTTATGCGACACAACCCTTGTGTCGCATGACAAACTTTTGTGTCGCATATTGTGTCGCAAAACACAGAAAACTCAGATTTTTCCACTAAGTGTTGGACTAATAAAACTTTAAACTTTCAACTACACGATTTCGGGAATACATTGGTATATATTTATAATACAAGCAAGATACTTAGAAAAACAAGTTAATAATGTTGAGGTTAATATCATAAATCTGTCACCAACGGCCCGTACACGTTTTCAAAACACAAATCTAATAATCAACCAAATCGTAGTAATTTGGACATATATAGTTGTATAACAACTGCAAAGGTAGTCCTTTGAGATACCGACTCACGTTTATAACCATCGCGTGTCGTGGACACCCTCAGGTTACAAGTCTTTGGACTTCATTACTCGGCTAATCAACTCAAGTTTATTAAGTTAAACTCACAAGACTCAGGTGAGTCTCATAGCCCCTCTTTTTACTGTTTTACTCAGGGGTGTGATACAATGCTTATTTTAACATGTGAACGCAAGTACAACTTTTATATACTACATGAGTTTTACACACTAATCATTTAAAGTCCTCCGTCAGCATAGTTGTTAATACGTTGTAGCGTGAATATTAGAATATGGTACCATATAGGATTGACCCTCCTCGTCCGGGTTAGCAAGCACTAACCGGGTAAACGTACGTACTAATATTTGGGAAGACGAGTGTTGATTAGGCACTCGTGGAGGCACCTCGCTCGGAATTCTCTATAGGGGACCCGACCCTCGAGTTAAGCTCAACTATGTGCTCTTGGCTGTCTACACTTACATTATCAATTGCTGGATGCAATTCAATTATTTAAATCTTGCGGTTCATACTATATTAACTGATTTCAAACCTGTGAGCTCACCAGCTTTAGCTGACCCATTTTAGCGTGTATCACAGGTACCAAGCAGTAGGTTTTGGCTGCTAGCAGGATTACTATAGCTCGAGTCAGCATGCAGACAGTAGAGATTTTCTTGCATTAGTGTATTTTGTACAAGTACTTATGTACTGAAATCTCTCAGTTTATCGAACACGAGCTATGTACAGCTTCAAATGTTGTAAACATTTCGTATATTAATATATTTTGTTAAAACGGCGCACATAGAGTCGTTTACTATATATCTCTGTGCTTTGTATATTGATTAGTAACACCCAAATCGTGCTTCCGCAAAACATTAAATTTGGGGGTGTTACACACGGAAAGTCAAAGCACATTGAAAGGAAATACCATTTTGTTCGAAAGAAAGTTGAAGAAGGACATGTAATTGAGAAGAGCATAAGATCAGAGGAAAATCCAGCTGATCCTTTCACAAAGCCTCTAGGAAAGTCCAAGCACGATGAACATGTTAGGAGCATAGGTTTAAGAGATAATGTAAAGTTTTAGTTGATTAGTTTGAATTTGAAACGTTATAAACAATGATAGAAACTGTAATAGACTTGGTGATTAATAATGGAGATTTTTAATGGGAAGGAGTTCTACCATTTACTATTGTTTATCGTTGTGTTTCAGTTTCGCATGTTTAGACACCACTTCCAGAGTAATAAGTTCTTACTCAAACCTCCTCAGTCGATCACACTATAGGAAGTATGTGGTGAATTAAGACTGTCTTGGAGTGTTAGTAGATGTCTATGGAGATAGACATGGCATGGAGATTGCTGCAACACTCATGGGTACTTAATGGGGATTTAAGTATAGGAGAAACCCGCACTTAAAGAGATCACTTCATGGATTGAATCACGAGTGATTATAAGATGATAATATCTTCTATTCTTAAAATGGAGATACATGAGTATCTAGTTCTTCGAGTCTGTTATACTTTAGTCTATTCAAACGCTGTGCGTAAATGCCAGTTATAAAGGGTATGTTGGGTATGATATGATGAGTTGACTAGTGCTATGTAGTCGATATTTATTTGTTCCTTTTGCCTAAAATGGAAAAGAGATATCATGGGCCCTCTGATGATTAAAGTTTGACTTAAAAAGTGCTAGGCCTGGCCGAGACTAAAGTGATAGTTCAGTAGTCTCATATAGTCAATATAATCGGAAATCGGAAAACATATATGAATCTTGAGATTGATTATAATCCATGTCTCGATTCATACGATATCGTGAAACAAAGGAATGGATGATCACTTATCTAAAGGACTAACTCTAAAGATGAGATCAGAGTTCGGCAGTTGCTTGGATGCACACTTTACATAGTTAATGAGATATAGCCTTGAGACCAATAGTAGTTGATGAATTGTCCAAGTGGGAGACTGTTGGAATAGTGTCCAATATCATAACTAATTGGTGTGACTATCATTAATGGTAAAGTCCTTTTTGGGTTGCCCTCAATAAACAGTCAAGAGAAAGATGAAGGGTAATATTAATAGTATTAATATTATATTTAATTGTTTAATTAATTAATAATAGTTTATTAATTAGAAATTAAAAGTAATTAAATCTGGCGGAAGATTCCAGAAACTGACTCAACCGCCGGTTGGAAGGTCCAACCGCCGGTTGAGGTTAGGGTTTCTAAGGCGGTGGAATTCGCAGACTTGGAGTACAAGTCAAACAGCTCCAACCACCGGTTGGAAGGTCCAACCGCCGGTTGGGAGTCGAATTCAGCAAACCAAAGGGTTTCTTCCACAACTATAAATAGGGGCATCCTATACCTTCATAACACACGATTCAGATACAAATTTTCTGAGGATTTCTAAAATTCGACTTTCTCTTGGGTTTTTGGGTGTGAAGCATTAGAGGTATTCTACTTTAGGTACTTGCCTCCAAGTAACGAAGCTCTGCTAGTTGGTCTGCGCACGAGAAATAGGTTTTCTCTTAAGGTTAGTGCTTTCCTTATATTCTCTTTGTCCAATTTATTCATTGTACTATGTTGTTAAAGTTAAAGATCCCTTAGGGTTTTAGTTTCCTAAATGCCTTAGATTATTTAAAGTTTTGTAATTCCGCTGTGCATATAATAATCTAGTTAGGGAATAGAAAACCCAACAATTTGTCCTCAAATGATCATCTGAAAATAGATGATCATCTGTCTAGATTCAGATGATCATCTGAATTATCATAGCCTATCATCTGAATTATCATAGCCTATCATCTGAATTATCATAGCCTATCATCTGAATTATTATAGCGGATCATCTGATTTTTTATAGCCGATCATCTGAATTATTATAGCCGATCATCTATCTTTTTCTAGCAGATCATCTATGTTTTTCTAGCCGATCATCTATGTTTTTCTAGTCGATCATCTGAATTATCATAGCCGTTCGGCTATATTCACTGAGCCGTACGGCTCAATCCATATAGCCGATCGGTTCACTGGGTATAGCCGATCGGCTGGGTTCTGTTTTTGGTTCTGTTCATGCAGTTCATTCCCAAACTAGTTTTTAACTTCGTTTTTAACCAAATTCTCACATATAGAACACTAATATATGATAATATAAGTATTATAAATACAAAAATTAAAGAAAAGTGGAGTTTTCTTACGAATAAAAAATGGAGGTCGAAGGATGATGATGATGCCAAGATGATGGTGAAAAAGATGATAAAGATGGTGATGATGATCCTGCTACTGCTGCTGCTGATTGTTGTTGTTATTGTTAATTTTGTTGTTGTTGTTGTTGTTGTTGATTGAGATAGAGAAGAGATCGAGAGATTGAGAGCCAAGAGAGATGATGAGATGGATTGTGTTTGTGCGTGTGTGTGTAATCTGTATTATTGGAGTCGGTTATATCCTGCTCCAATAATTGATACAAGTGTGTATTTTATACCCGTGTTTGTTTACCCGATCGTTAAGTAGTATAATATTTTTAAATGATAAATTTTTAAATACGAAATCCTATATGTTTTTAATCGAAGTATTTTAAAAAAATACTTTTAGTGAGATATAAAATTATATCTTCGTTTCACCTTGAATATCCGGATAGTTCTTAGTGTACAAAATGTGTTTAAATTTTCAACCGAGTAAATAATTATTATTCTCATCAATAATATATTATTTAGAAATATTTTGCACCAACGTCCGTATTTGAGATTGCGCGTTCTTTCAGATTTGTTTGTATGTGATTATTAAATAATCCTTTAATGTTATATATATATATTTATATATATATTATCCGAATACTTTTGTGTTAACGCGTACTGAGTACGAATGATTAAGGTTTAAATTAGGAGCTAATTTTGCCCTTTTTGACCGGATATCACATGAAGAGTGAAAGAAAGAGGGATAGAGAAGGAGTTAAAGTGTTCTTATGTGTTTTTGTTGCCCAAATATGAGTTGGTTGACCCCTCATAATTAATTTAATATTATTTACAAGTTGGTCCCTCAAACCAAAAATAATTGTAAATTAGACCCCGTGACATGGCATGATCTGTGTCATTGATTTTGAAATAGACGGACGTGATCTTCTGCCCCTCCTAGCTCTCTTGAAAGACCCTTCCTCTCTGATCTGGATACTAATTAAATTAAGGGAATTGATACTTAGGGCTGTCAATAAAAGAAAAATTGTGCATTTATTGAAAGCTAAAATTTCCTTATTTAATCAAAATTATAATTAATACACTGAATGTTTGCATTGAATTCACTGAAATATTTCTTTTATTTATGATGTATTAATTACTAGGCATTGAGCCCGTGCGATGCACAGCCGTTTATAAATTACAATTATTTCAATTTGTAACCTTAATGTTATTAATTAAAATATTGAGCCCGTACGATGCACGATCATTTATAAAATACAATAATATTAATTTGTAAGTTTAATGTTGTTAATTAAACGGCTATTTAAAATATATATATATATTGTTAATTTGTAAGTAGCCCTATAAATTAATTTTGTTAATTTAAATGTATAATTATCATATATTGAAAATGAAAATAATTGGTAACTTAAACAAAACTATTATTGGAGTGAAAAATTATTAATGACAAAAACATACAGTATTTGTAAAACAAATTTTTATTGATGAATCAATCCTTTGTAAACCAAAGTCAGGTGTTGATGATTTTCGTATATTTCCTAAATATAATCATTTTCTAACCAATTTTACTTTTAACTCTTTAAATGCATCATATACATTGACGTAGGTATAAATTGGATGTTTAGGAAACAAAATGAGATGAAACAATGATTGTGATTATGTTGAGTTAATAGTGATTACGAAACATTATGCGAAGGGATACCTTAAACGATATTTGTCTGTCGGAATAATATATTAACATTCATTGGATAAAAGTTGTTTTAATAGTGTTATTAATTCATATTTGTATTAAAGCGTTTGATTATTATAAACGATTAATATAAAAAAAATTATACTCCGTAACAATAAAATAATATATAACCTTTTTATTTTTTTCACTCATGTATGGAGTTTTTTTAAATAAAATAAATTTATTTTATGAGTTCGAGTTAATAGTCATCACGAAACATACTGCAAACGGATAACTTAAACGACATTTGTTTGTCGGGAGAACATATTAACATTCGTGGGATAAAAGTTGATACATAAAGTATGATGTAATCTCATTTTTTTTTTTTTGGAATTTGGGTATCTGCTCACTTCTCACCATAACACCGATCTTGTCACCTTGTAAATGACAAAAGTAACAATATTTGTTGAGCCCTTACAATATACGGTAATTAGAAAAATAAAAATTAATCATATTTTTAATAGATTTTCTATTGTATTTTAATATTGTTGAAATTTTAGAATTTATTATTGAAACTCAATAGTAACATATATGAAAATGTACAGAAAATAATCAATTTATATATTTTTATTAAAGCTAATTTTCTTAAAACATAAACATGATAGTTAATAATGATAATATTAGTTAATTTCAATGTATGAGATATGAATAAGAAAATGAATCTATTTTTTACATATTAAATGTAAAATAGGAATTTTAAAGACCATTATAATTATAATAAAGTATATATAATTGATAAATAATAGTCTTAGTAATAATTATTAAGGTTTTTAAGGGAAAAATAATTTGATGATGTGGCAAGTTAGGAAATTCTAAAGAAATGGCAATGTGATGATGTAGCATGTCTAAAAATTAAGAAAAACTTTTTTAGGTTTTTAAGGAAAATATAATATGATGATGTGGCAAATTAGGAGATTCTAAAGAAAAGGCAACATGATGATATGTCATGTTTAAAAATTAAGTATAAATCTTTGTTTTTTATGTATAGAAGATAGATAGATGACTTTTGATAATAAAGAAAATTTTAAGTTAAATAATTATTTTTAAAGGGTTTATTTCCCTTAAATTAAATTTGAGATATTTTTTTTCCAGAATTATAATATTTTACCATAACTTTCATGTGATTCTCTAGAGTCTAGATAAGGATTCTCTATATAAGGAAAACTAGTTAGTATTTAGGCCGTGCGACGTACGGCCCACGTTTAGAGAAGTTGATATTAGCTTTTGCGATGTTACATGTATTATACTCCATCAATTCCATATTAATTGTCCACTATTAAAATGTACATAGATTTAGGAAAGTACATTGATTACTACTCTCTACATTCCATTTTTATTGTCCACTTTTGATTTTTGAAGTCTTTCTTTTAAAACTTTGACCATGAATATCTTTGTTTGTGTTATATAATACTTGATGCAAATTATACCAATGAAAATACATTCAAAACTCAATCCATTCATATATTTTGCATCAAATATTATATAATACAAACAAAAATATTCAAGGTCAAAGTTGTCAAAGAAATACTCTAAAAGTCAAAAGTGGACAATAAAAGTGGGACGGAGAGAGTATCTTTAAGGAGAATCATTTACTAAAATCAAAACAATAAATGTTTATTTCTTATCATCAACTATTGCCAAACATCAATACTTCGATTAGAGAGTCGTCTGACACACCTTGAATCATAGTTTATGTATAGAGAAAGTTAGCTGTAAAATTCAATGAAAAATCTAACACTCAAAAATCAAATGATTAATGATGAAAACTCATGTTCTTAACAATCTATAAATTTCATATGAGCAATCTAGCTATTTGTTATACTTTCATAATACTCCGTAGATGTTCTGTTCATGTAGCACGAAGCTACCACAATTAAAAAATGTGATTGACCTATATTATGGAATATGTAACAATAGATGATATTTTTATTATCTGAAAAATAAGAATACGACCATTGCTTATCTATGTAATAATACATATGTAACATGTATGCATTGTTAAAGTGGACACTTTGACTACGACGGACAAAGTATTATGTCCTCTCAAATGAATCTTATCATGCATATCACTTAGCTATATATATTTGTAACACCCTCAAATTTCGGTTTGCGGAAGCTATCGGGTCGGGTGTTACTAAATCAAATATCACAGCATAAGATACATAATGAATGACTCTAAATGAGACGTTTGAAAATAATTATACAATTCCCAAAATAGAACGTTTACAACGTTATGAGTTTGACAGAACTTTCCAAATACATAATTTGAAAATACAAAAGTAAATGCAGAGTAGTCCCAATTGTTGAAAATATGCGACTCGAGATAATAAGGTCTTGTAGCAATCCTAATCCTGCTGGGCACCTGAGAACACATGCTAAAACGAGTTAGCTATAAAGCTGGTGAGTTCATAGGATTGTTAGTTATAATCATGAAGTATAAAGCTTATGCGTTTTGATGAATAGTTCCAAATCAACAATGTCAGGTTTGTATTATAAAATGTCGTAACACCAATGTGTATGTGTCGGTCAAGGTATCTCATACCTAGCTACTAGTGGTGTGTACCTAAGTACATCAAAGTATCATGGCAATCCGTGCTGAAGTATGGTTTGTGTAATTGTATGACCGCGTCATATAGTAACAGGTAATTGTAGTTCCCGCAGAACTATGAAAAAAAAATGTTTGAAAACGTGTATCGTGTTGCATCCAGCAATAGTAAATAGTAGATCCGAAGATCTAAGTTTGAGAGCGTGTAACGTGTTGCCTACGGCAACGGTAATTAGTAGATCCGCAGATCTAAATGCGTAACGCGTCCGCTACGTGTCGAGCTAACGGCCTCGCGTGAAAACATCACCGACCCGTTAACTAATGAAGGATCCTGAGCCTAAGCCCGACCATCCTTGGTTGTGTGTGTGTGTGGATCACGGCGCATAAGCCCGTGCCACATCGTTTGTATCGATTTACCGCGATATCGTAATTGTGCCCACTGCAATACCGTGGCATCGTTTTGTGCACACTTTACCATGGCCTCGTCATGATAGTTAGTCATGAGTGAAAATATGAGAGTGCCATACTGGCGTTGTCCTTGTAAAAAAAAATGTTGAGTCGGCAGTGCTACGACTGCCCGACTAAGTTGTTTGAGAGCCAGCAGTACTCGACATGCCTGACTAAGTATATCATATAATTGTATGTATACTAATATACATATGTAAATTGTAGGTAGCACTGAGTACTCGAGGTGATGTATCAGTATGTAGATATATATATATATATATATATATATATGTCGAAACAGTAATATATGCAACAATCATGCCACGCATGAAAATAGTTAATTGTATCTAATTATGTATGGACAAATACTTAGATATTAAATAGCACGTGGAACCTAGGTATGGATACTCATCACCTAGTTGAGCTGTATTAGTATAAGGAATCTATACTAACGTGTGATAATATTGTATACTCCTAGCCTAAAACCTAGCAAGTATATATATCGGAGTCTCGGGAAAATGTTCAATTCAGTCCAGTTCCCGTTCTAGTGATAATGAAGAGTGTCGACAGTTTTAGTTCCTAGAGAATAACTAAACTTGTAACAGTATATATGTTGTCCAGTGCAGGTAGAACTAACTAGTTCTAATGTAGTCAATGATATTGTCCCGCGACAATATGGCCAAAGAATTGTGGTAACTAAATCAAATTATGTATTGGTAATCGTTTTCCAACAACCTAACAGGGTACGATTTCAACCTATCCAGGTTAAGTATTGATATTGTTCTAAGACAATATTAAGGGTGAAATTCCTAAGTATTACACATTTCGTATTACATGCAGTAATATAAATAGTTGTGAATTATAAATGATTATTAATATAATTCGAAAACAGTAATTTGAGCATGTGTTTCACCCCGAAAACAATAAAACGATTGAAAGAGTGGGGCTATGAAACTCACCTGAGGAGCTAGCGTCTTAATGTACGAGTCGTGCCAAGTATAATCTCCTAGTGTCCTAAACACGAGAGATTTTGTATGTTTGTAAGTGCGGTTCGTTATTGATGATTCGTAATAATAATTCATATTATTATTAGGTTTGAACTTTCGTATACTTTATAAAGTATATTTGTTTTGAGTATAAGTCGTATCATATTTAAATTGTCATTTGAAAACGTTTCCCGACACTTAGAAAAATGTGGCTGTTTTCTGTTTTCTGCGACATAACATGCGACACAAAAATTGGTCATGCGACACAAGGGTTGTGTCGCATAGAGTGCGACACAAGAGCTCTGCGACACAGTGGTTGTGTCGCAAAAGCTTGCGATGCTAAATCAATAGCGACATAAAGGTCGTGTCGTATAAGGTATACGACACAAGATGCGACATAGTGTACGACATAAGATACGACACAAACGAAGTTATGCGACACAACATGCGACACAAGCGTTGTGTCGCAAAGATGAACACCAGCCAAGAAACTCACGGCTGTCGCGTTTTTCCGATAAAAATCACAAATCAAACGCATTTTTGAGCTGTAAAATCATGTTTTCTTTGTTGTTTAGGTTATAACTAAGTTGTGTAAACATTATTACACTAAAACATTATACCAAAATGATTAAATCTAAAAATTTAGGAATTTCTTACAAATGCGAATCGAGGCCAAACGAGGAAGAAAACGAGGGTGGTGCCTTTGTTAATGTTGTTCCTCTCTTGATGGTGGTTCCGAAAATGTTGGTGATGGTGGTGGTGGTGGTCGGCCGGCGGTGGTGGTGGTGATTGGTGGTTATGTTTTAGAGAGAAAATGGGATGGAGAAAAAGAAGAAGATAAAGAAAATGAAGTGAGAAATGAGGTGGGGGTTGGGTTTTGTTAAACTCAGCTCCCACTTTTGTATACTGTGGTCTCCAACCGCAGTACAAAATACCCGTGTTTTCGTACCCGCTCGTAGTTCAAAATAATATTTTAAATTCTAAAATCTATTCATGTTATTTCCAAATGTTTATTAGTGGAAGTATTTTATAAAAATACTTTGTTAAAATTTACTTTTTATATTCGGTTATGCGTTGTCCCAACTAAATAAACTTATGTTTTAAGACACTAAACGAATGATTCTTTCGAATGTTTAATATTTTTCCCAAATTATATAATATTCATTCTAACTAATAAAATATTAGTTTTGAGATTTTGACATTGAAATTTGGACGCGTTTTTCTGAGTAATCCATCGTATTATATATATATATATATTATATATATAATTTTTAAATTCCGTGGTAATAATGCGTACTTAGTACGAAGATTAAAAGTTTAAATTAGACGCGCAAGTTGACTTTTTGACCAGGTGTTACATTCTCCCCTTGTTAAGAAAATTTCGTCCCGAAATTTAAAGTAAGGTCAGGGTCGCGCGTGGTCTGGGGAGCAATGCACGTACGAGGTATTTGTCGAATAGATTGCAGACATATGATGTCTATAACGAGGTTGAATAGCAGTCAATCCATGACTGTGTCGCGGTCCTTAATTGTAGTCATATCCTGACTATATTGTTTGCTCTAGGTATGATTGAGTCGCGGTTACCAGGTAACCGTTTACATTGTAGCCCATTCGGGACTAGATGTTTGTCACATGGTGATGGTTTAGAAAGTTGTCCTATCCGGACTAAGTGGTTGGTAAACGTTTAGTTGGTCCAGTCTGCTGAAGCAAACGCTAAGTTCTACGTGGGCCTAAGGCAACTAGCCCTATGGTGCACCTAGCATTAAATCGATAAAATTGATATCGGGAATGAAAAGTACACATTCGGTGTAAACCAGAATTGAAGGGTTATGTTTTTCGAGGAAAGATGTACTTACATTATTGTTGGAAGGCTGCATGGTTCACTCGGAACCGATTTGTTGAAGCTTACGCTTCCGTTTTGGGCAATCCTGCTTATAGTGTCCGGGTTCCTTACATTTAAAGCAAACCCTTTGTGAGTCGGGATTGGCGGGAACTCTGCAATCCCAGATCTTGTGTCCAAACCGTTGGCATCTTCCGCAGGGCAAACCGCATGAACCAACATGGTGACGGTTGCAACCGTGGCAAAATGGTTTATTTCCCGCATAGCCTCGTTCTTCGTTGTGTTCGGGGGCGTAGGTCCTTAAGGGTTCGGGTTGATTTGTTGGGTTATGACTGATACTGGAATCTCCGTTCCATTTTCCTTGGTTGTTTTCAGCTGCACGTGCTTCGCATCGAACCACCTGCGCCAAGAGTCTGTGGGCCATGCGTTCGGCCTCTTGTATAGTAGCGGGTTTAGAGGATGTGGTCATCCCCTCGATTTGTGACGGGAGTCCACCGATGTACTTTTCTATTCGTTGGTTCTCAAGGTTTACTATATTTGGGCAAAGGTGTGCTAGTTGATGGAAACAGTTGGTGTATGTTTCGATGTCGTTGCCTTTTACGGTGAGGTGTCAAAGTTCGTTCTCAAGTTTGTAAAGTTCCTGAATGGGGCAATACTTGTCCCTCATCCCACTGAAGTTCATGAGCGGCGTCGATCCCTACTGTTCGGGTATAGAAGTTCCACCAGGTAGAGGCATCATCCTGGAGGGTGTACGTGGCATACATGACTTTGCAGTCATCGGGACAGTCGCTAACGCGGAATATAGATTCCATTCTCTCGAACCATTGGATTAATCCAACAGCTCCTTCAGTTCCGACGAAGTTTGGTGGTGCGCACCTCAGGAAATCCCTAAAGTGCAAGGCCTTGTTTGGTTTCGAGTAGCTAGAGTGTAACAACCGCCAAATTAGGGCTAGTATTAGCGCCTAATTCTTTGTTAATACATGTAATTAGTTCGGTGTTAGGCTAATTTATGTATCGGATTATATGTTGGTAAATATATACAACTTGGCGATTTGATTAAATCGTATGTAACTTAAATAGAATGAAATTCTATTCGATTAACACGGACGTTGGTGAACAAATGTATATAAACTAAAATAACGCAATTATGACCGAAATACTATTTTATAATAGTTTGTAGCTACCTTGTACTACTCGATAAAAACGTACACGATTTAAAAACAAAAGTAATTAAATTTAAGTTAAACTATTAAAGAGTTAAGGAAATAATTTAAATAAATTATTTAACAAGAGTTGTGATTTTATAAATATAATTAAACGCGTAAAATAAATATTTAACGCTTAAACGACGGAGAAAACGAACACCGCACGGAGCTCGGCGCGTGGACTGAAAAGTGGGGGCGTTCATCAAAAACCCCCAACTTTTCTTTTTCTTCTTCTCATTTCCACCCAATCTCTCTCTCTCCTCTCATCTTTTTCTTTCAACTAACAACCCACATTCATCATAAAAATCATCAAATAACACCATCAAACCTCGCCGAAACACATCGCTCGTTTGGAGAAAAGTGACCACGACAACACGATCTACATTCCTATCTTTCCGGATTTTCGATCCGACATTTTGTAAGTTTCCGACAAATCCCGATATCTCTCGTTTTTGATCATTTTTACTAGTTTGCGGTTTTAATAGGCTTAATATGTTCATATAAGGGTTGGGTAAGAGATTTGGACCCAACGGAAACCGGAAAACTCGTTTTCGACAAAAATTCCGGCCATCAGACCGCTACGTCGCATTTGGCCAGGGGCCTCTGCGACGTCGCGGCCTACGTCGCATAAAAACCTCAACGTCGCATTAGCGACGCCGCCTCCTACGTCGCATTGATTTGCGAAGGTCGCATCATGCGACGTACATGCCCACGTCGCACCCGACGTCGCACCTGACGTCGCACCCGACGTCGCACCTGACGTCGCACCCGACGTCGCACCCTACGTCGCACGCTACGTCGCACATAACAGAACCTTGAAAAGTCAGATTTTACTAAGTGTCGAACTTACACAACTTCAAATACTTATGTCATACGATTTAACAAACGTCATAGAACATACTTTCTATTACAATTACACTAAATTGCGTTATAAATGATAAACTTTAATTATAACAAATCACCAACGGGCCGTATACTTTGATACAAACGAGAACGAACCAACATTTCACACAACGGGTTGTATGAACAACTAGCCTAGATGGTCTTGCGAGACATCTACTTACTTAACCTTACGTGTTTAGGCACTAGAAGGTTACGGGTTCGGAGAACCTACTTGCTTTACTACTACTTGCTATTTACCACTGCTCGACTAAGGTGAGTCTTACAGCCCCACTTTTACTGTTTTATACTTTGGGGTGAGATACTTAGCAGCTGTTTTACGCATGAACACAATGTACTGAACTGAAAACATTACTGATTACAAACAAACGCATGAGTTACTTTTATCCACTGAAAGCCTCCCTATCGTAAGTTGTTAGTTATGGTCTTAAGCGCGAGTACTAGTAAATGGATCCATTTGGGACTGACAATCCCTGTCTGGGGTGGTAGCGCCACCACGTACTGATTTACACGTAGAAACAGACATATTAGTATTTGTTACATATGAGTGTGCGGATAACACTCACGGGGGTACGTGATTTATTTCACACTACACGGTTAAGCTTCAACTTATGAGCTCATGGCACTGTACTGATATACTGATTAACTTACTTTGCTTGATAGCAATACGGGTACATACTTGTGGTTCATAACATTTACTTATTACTAAACCTGTGAGATTCACCAACCTTTTGGTTGACACTTTCTAGCTTTGTATCTCAGGTACACTTACGGAGTAGGTTCACTCCAGGATTGCTAGCTAGAGTCGCATGATTTACAAACTGCATTTAACGAAGATTCTTTGGCATTATCTTTTGTAACTATGATTATGTAATAGAATCTTCCGCTATACGCGCGGACTCTAGGAAACTACATTTTTGTGTACGAACACCTACGATTATGTAATAGAATCTTCCGCTTCCGCTATAGCTTTGTATCTCAGGTACACTTACGGAGTAGGTTCACTCCAGGATTGCTAGCTAGAGTCGCATGATTTACAAACTGCATTTAACGAAGATTCTTTGGCATTATCTTTTGTAACTATGATTATGTAATAGAATCTTCCGCTATACGCGCGGACTCTAGGAAACTACATTTTTGTGTACGAACACCTACGGTTTTCAAACGATTATTATTTATGAAACCTTTTCTAAACGTCTCATTTAGAGGTCGTTTACTATTAATCTTGTGCTTTGTATATTGATTAGTAACACCCAATGTATGCTTCCGCAACTCGTTAAACTTGGGGGTGTTACAGATTGGTATCAGAGCCTAAGGTTATAGTGAACTAGGTTGCATTTAGTGGGCCTAGACTATGACCGTTAGGCAGTATTCTCTTATTAGACATGACTAGTTCAGGAATTACAGCATACAACTTTAATTTAACATAGCCTGATCAACTATGTACAATTAAGGAAAGATGATGTAAGATCTGAAATGATTATGTTGAAAAGGAATACGTTAGTTGACTCTGACTACGAGAGAACCGGACCATTACTTGATACGTACTAGACACTAGGCTGGATATGATATATGTATATATATTAGCCTCGTCTTACTTACACTCTGCCACAGGAATGGCAAACACACCACCTAATCCGACACACTCTCACTCACATGGGTCGCAGAACCCAAGGGTAGCAAGGAGGAACAACAGGTTGCCTCGAGCTGGCCCGTACTCCATTTACTCCACCTTGCCGGCCTTAGCCGCTAGGGTGAACCAACACGAGCAACGACTTCGCACCATGGATGTCGTGTTGCAGGAAACCAACGAAAACTGGCGACTTACATCTCTTGAACGCATCGAACAAGTCTCTGAGAATCACGAAACCACCGTTACTAATGTGGACATTCTGCTCAACAGAGTGGTGGAGATAAGCGTGGAAACCACTCTTTTGAAACGCAGACTTGATGAGTGTGAACAACGCTCACGGGAAACGGAGGAATATACCCGTGGATTGGTACAGCGACTAGCATTAGCTGAAGACAATGCTCGACAAGCCAGCAGACTTGCAAATACTGTGGATCGTCTCATCGAAATGATGGAGCAGATTAACCTACGTTAAGACTAGCGTAGTCTTCGTTTTGTAAACTATCCTGTAATCTAGTAACTATCTAAGCGCTACTCTATGTTTAAGTCGGATGTAACAATTCCCGACACCTTTTGTAATACATCCGTAGGATGTAACCTTTGAACTCGTATCATCTATCAGATATTTCTTGCTGTTTCGACTCATATTAATTGCCATAATTCTTTTCATATTGATGTTATGTATTACCACCTTTATACATGTACATCTGAAATAAATGCAACTTTCTTACAAAATCTCATGTATCTTCATTTCTTTTATTGAAGAATCATGCCGCCAAAGTCAAGACCTTACACTGATGCTCAGATCACGTCTCTCATAACCCAGGCTGTTACTGAAGCCTTGGCTCGGAATACTCCACCTAACTCCACAAGAAGCAGCGATGCCGCTGAAACCTCTGCTGCTAAACCTTGTTCATACAAGGATTTCCAAAACTGCAAACCCTTGAGTTTCAAGGGGACCGAAGGAGCCATCGGACTTATCAGATGGTTCGAAAAGATGGAATCCGTCTTCCGCATCAGCAAATGTGCGGAGGACGACAAAGTCAAATTCTCCACCTGCACCCTCGAAGATGGTGCCCTCTCGTGGTGGAATTCCTATACCCAGTCTGTGGGTATTGACACCGCTTATCTACTCCCTTGGGAGGATCTAAAGAAAATGCTCACTGATGAGTATTGCCCGGCCGAACAACTATACAAGCTGGACGAAGAGTTCTGGAACTTGAAAGTGCAAGGAACTGATATCGTTGGATACACCACTCGATTCCAACAACTTACTGTTCTTCGCCCAGCTATGGCAGGCACCGAACCCGAAAAGATCAAGAAATACATCCGCGGCCTCCCGGAACCTGTCCGGGGAAATGTCGCCTCATCAAAACAAACCACTCTTCATGGTGCCATTCGGTTGGCCCATGAACTTCTAGCTATGAATGAGGACCCAGAACCACCCACTCCATCCTCCAACAGCAACAAAAGAAAATGGACCGACAACCACAACAACCACCAAAACAAGAAGCCTGAAACCATTAAAGCCTACACCTCCAGTTCTGATGACAAGGGGGCGTACAAGGGAACCAAGCCCTATTGCCCAAAGTGTCAACGACACCACCATGGTTCGTGTCCCTGTAGCAAGTGTAAGAGATTTGGACACTTGGCTAGGGACTGTAGATCAAACATCACTGACACCAACATCTCTGCACCGAAGACTTGTTATGGGTGCAACGGAACGGGGCATTTCAAGAAAGACTGCCCGCAGCTGAACAACAACAACAACAACAACAACAGGAACAACAACAATGCTCGAGGAAGAGCTTTTGTACTGAAATCTGGGGAAGCCCGTCAAGACCCGAATGTGGTCACGGGTACGTTTCTTCTCAACAACTTGACTGCATCTGTATTATTCGATACTGGTGCTGATAAGAGCTTTATTTCCGACGAATTTTATCCACTACTTGACACTACACCTATTGCCTTAGATTCTAAGTACACAATAGAATTGGCAAACGGGAAACTTATTGAGGCCGACAGTGTAATACCTAATTGCACTCTGAACTTAGCTAACGAGCTCTTTCCCATTGACTTGATACCTGTTGAAATCGGCAGTTTTGACATCATCGTCGGTATGGATTGGTTGTCCAAGCACCGAGCCGAAATCGTTTGTTTCGAGAAAATTGTACGCATTCCTCTCGTCACCGGTGGAACTTTCAGCATACAAGGGGAGACCGGTGGGACGAGAATAAACATCATTTCTTGCATGAAAACCCGAAAATACTTGAGAAAAGGGTACCAGGCAATCCTCGCACACGTTATGGAGAAAAAGTCGGTGGAAAAGCGACTTGAGGATGTGCCTATCGTTCGAGACTTCCCAGAGGTCTTTCCTGAAGACTTGCCTGGCCTTCCGCCACCTAGACAAGTCGAATTTTCTATTGACCTTGTGCCCGGTGCAGCACCCGTGGCACGAGCACCTTACCGATTAGCCCCATCCGAACTTCAGGAGTTGTCTACTCAGCTACAGGAACTCCTGGACAAGGGATTTATTCGACCAAGTTCCTCACCTTGGGGAGCTCCGGTCCTGTTTGTGAAAAAGAAAGACGGTTCTTTCCGCATGTGCATCGACTACCGTGAACTCAACAAATTAACCGTCAAGAACCGTTACCCACTTCCTCGCATTGATTACCTGTTTGACCAACTTCAGGGATCGAGTTTTTACTCAAAGATCGATCTACGGTCTGGTTACCACCAACTCCGAGTTCGTGATGAAGATATTCCTAAAACCGCTTTCCGAACTCGCTACGGGCATTATGAATTCCAAGTAATGCCATTCGGCTTAACCAACGCACCGGCAGTATTCATGGATCTTATGAATCGGGTGTGCAAACCTTACCTTGACAAGTTTGTTATCGTCTTCATCGATGACATCCTGATTTACTCGCGCACTGAACAAGAACACGCGCAACACCTGAAAACCATCCTAGAGCTGCTCAAACACGAAGAGTTGTACGCCAAATTCTCTAAGTGTGAGTTCTGGATGAAAACCGTTCAATTCCTTGGCCACGTCATTGATAATCAAGGAATTCATGTCGATCCTTCAAAAATCGAGGCTATTAAGTGCTGGCAAGCACCTACAACACCGACCGAGGTACGCCAATTCTTAGGACTCGCCGGATACTACAGGCGGTTCATTGAGAACTTTTCGAAAATAGCCCTACCTCTCACTGCACTAACTCAAAAGGAAAAGAAGTTCGATTGGACTGACGAGCAGGAGTCGGCTTTTCAGCTACTAAAACAAAAACTCTGCAGTGCACCTATCTTATCTTTACCCGAAGGCAACGATGACTTCGTGGTATACTGTGATGCTTCACACCAAGGTCTTGGTTGCGTGCTGATGCAACGAGACAAGGTCATCGCTTACGCCTCTCGACAACTCAAGGTCCACGAAAAGAATTACACGACTCATGACCTAGAGTTGGGAGCTGTTGTATTCGCTCTAAAAATCTGGAGACACTACTTATACGGTACCAAGTGTACAATCTTTACTGACCATAAAAGTCTCCAACATATCTTCGATCAAAAGGATCTCAACATGAGGCAACGTCGATGGGTCGAGTTGCTCACTGATTACGATTGCGAAATTCGCTATCATCCAGGTAAGGCGAATGTTGTCGCCGATGCCTTAAGCCGAAAGGAACGAGTGAAACCACTTCGAGTTCGAGCTCTTGGTATGACCATCCACAACGACCTCATCAATCAAACTCTCGCCGCTCAACTCGAAGCACTCAAACCAGAAAACTTGATAAACGAAGCCTTGCGGGGCATGGACAAACAATTTGAAACCAAACCTAACGGGGCCAAATACTTCTCAAATCGAATATGGTTACCAAGTTATGGGAACCTGCGAGACTTGGTGATGGATGAAGCTCACAAGTCTAAATACTCTATACACCCCGGTGCCGACAAAATGTACCACGGCATCAAGGAAATGTACTGGTGGCCCAACATGAAATCTGACATTGCAACCTATGTTGGCAAGTGTCTTACTTGTTCCAAAGTTAAAGCTGAACACCAGAAACCTTCCGGTTTGCTACAACAACCCGAAATACCACAATGGAAATGGGAGCAGATCACCATGGATTTCATTACTAAACTCCCGAAAACTTCTAACGGTTGCGATACCATTTGGGTGATCGTCGACCGACTCACTAAATCTGCTCATTTCCTAGCCATCAAAGAAACCGACAAGATGGAACGTTTGACACGGATCTACCTGAAAGAAATTGTGTCAAGACACGCGTACCCATCTCAATCATCTCCGACCGAGATGCTCGGTTTACTTCTCGCTTCTGGCAATCACTGCAAAAATCTCTTGGTACTCGTCTGGATATGAGTACGGCTTACCATCCTCAAACCGATGGCCAGAGCGAACGAACCATACAAACACTGGAAGACATGCTACGAGCCTGCGTAGTTGACTTCGGTAAAAACTGGGAGAATCACTTGCCGTTGTGCGAGTTCTCGTACAACAACAGTTATCACACCAGCATAAAGGCTGCACCCTTCGAGGCACTGTACGGTCGTAAGTGCCGGTCTCCTATCTGTTGGACTGAGGTGGGGGATACACAACTCACCGGTCCAGAAATCATACATGAAACAACTGAAAAGATCGTCGGCATACAAAACCGACTAAAAGCCGCGCGTGATCGTCAGAAAAGCTATGCTGACGTGAGACGCAAACACCTTGAGTTCCAAATAGGGGACAAGATACTTCTCAAAGTGGCACCGTGGAAAGGTGTCATTCGATTCGGAAAACGAGGCAAACTAAATCCTAGATACATCGGACCATTCGAAATCCTTGAAAAGATTGGTCCAGTGGCATACCGCCTGCAACTTCCTGCTGAGCTTAGCAGCGTTCACAACACATTCCACATTTCTAATCTGAAGAAATGTCTGTCTGACGAGACACTGGTTATACCGCACGACGAAATTCAGATCGATGATAAACTTCATTTTGTCGAGGAACCTATGGAAATAATGGACCGCGAGGTCAAACAACTAAAACAGAGTCGTATTCCCATCGTGAAAGTCAGGTGGAATTCTAGGCGTGGCCCGGAGTTCACCTGGGAACGGGAGGACCAAATGCGACAGAAATATCCACACCTCTTCCCAGACAACGCACCGACCGTGCAATCAAGCTAATTTCGGGACGAAATTCTTTTAACAAGGGGAGAATGTAACAACCGCCAAATTAGGGCTAGTATTAGCGCCTAATTCTTTGTTAATACATGTAATTAGTTCGGTGTTAGGCTAATTTATGTATCGGATTATATGTTGGTAAATATATACAACTTGGCGATTTGATTAAATCGTATGTAACTTAAATAGAATGAAATTCTATTCGATTAACACGGACGTTGGTGAACAAATGTATATAAACTAAAATAACGCAATTATGACCGAAATACTATTTTATAATAGTTTGTAGCTACCTTGTACTACTCGATAAAAACGTACACGATTTAAAAACAAAAGTAATTAAATTTAAGTTAAACTATTAAAGAGTTAAGGAAATAATTTAAATAAATTATTTAACAAGAGTTGTGATTTTATAAATATAATTAAACGCGTAAAATAAATATTTAACGCTTAAACGACGGAGAAAACGAACACCGCACGGAGCTCGGCGCGTGGACTGAAAAGTGGGGGCGTTCATCAAAAACCCCCAACTTTTCTTTTTCTTCTTCTCATTTCCACCCAATCTCTCTCTCTCCTCTCATCTTTTTCTTTCAACTAACAACCCACATTCATCATAAAAATCATCAAATAACACCATCAAACCTCGCCGAAACACATCGCTCGTTTGGAGAAAAGTGACCACGACAACACGATCTACATTCCTATCTTTCCGGATTTTCGATCCGACATTTTGTAAGTTTCCGACAAATCCCGATATCTCTCGTTTTTGATCATTTTTACTAGTTTGCGGTTTTAATAGGCTTAATATGTTCATATAAGGGTTGGGTAAGAGATTTGGACCCAACGGAAACCGGAAAACTCGTTTTCGACAAAAATTCCGGCCATCAGACCGCTACGTCGCATTTGGCCAGGGGCCTCTGCGACGTCGCGGCCTACGTCGCATAAAAACCTCAACGTCGCATTAGCGACGCCGCCTCCTACGTCGCATTGATTTGCGAAGGTCGCATCATGCGACGTACATGCCCACGTCGCACCCGACGTCGCACCTGACGTCGCACCCGACGTCGCACCTGACGTCGCACCCGACGTCGCACCCTACGTCGCACGCTACGTCGCACATAACAGAACCTTGAAAAGTCAGATTTTACTAAGTGTCGAACTTACACAACTTCAAATACTTATGTCATACGATTTAACAAACGTCATAGAACATACTTTCTATTACAATTACACTAAATTGCGTTATAAATGATAAACTTTAATTATAACAAATCACCAACGGGCCGTATACTTTGATACAAACGAGAACGAACCAACATTTCACACAACGGGTTGTATGAACAACTAGCCTAGATGGTCTTGCGAGACATCTACTTACTTAACCTTACGTGTTTAGGCACTAGAAGGTTACGGGTTCGGAGAACCTACTTGCTTTACTACTACTTGCTATTTACCACTGCTCGACTAAGGTGAGTCTTACAGCCCCACTTTTACTGTTTTATACTTTGGGGTGAGATACTTAGCAGCTGTTTTACGCATGAACACAATGTACTGAACTGAAAACATTACTGATTACAAACAAACGCATGAGTTACTTTTATCCACTGAAAGCCTCCCTATCGTAAGTTGTTAGTTATGGTCTTAAGCGCGAGTACTAGTAAATGGATCCATTTGGGACTGACAATCCCTGTCTGGGGTGGTAGCGCCACCACGTACTGATTTACACGTAGAAACAGACATATTAGTATTTGTTACATATGAGTGTGCGGATAACACTCACGGGGGTACGTGATTTATTTCACACTACACGGTTAAGCTTCAACTTATGAGCTCATGGCACTGTACTGATATACTGATTAACTTACTTTGCTTGATAGCAATACGGGTACATACTTGTGGTTCATAACATTTACTTATTACTAAACCTGTGAGATTCACCAACCTTTTGGTTGACACTTTCTAGCTTTGTATCTCAGGTACACTTACGGAGTAGGTTCACTCCAGGATTGCTAGCTAGAGTCGCATGATTTACAAACTGCATTTAACGAAGATTCTTTGGCATTATCTTTTGTAACTATGATTATGTAATAGAATCTTCCGCTATACGCGCGGACTCTAGGAAACTACATTTTTGTGTACGAACACCTACGGTTTTCAAACGATTATTATTTATGAAACCTTTTCTAAACGTCTCATTTAGAGGTCGTTTACTATTAATCTTGTGCTTTGTATATTGATTAGTAACACCCAATGTATGCTTCCGCAACTCGTTAAACTTGGGGGTGTTACATAGAGCCTCAACCACTGCTTGATTAACGAGCTGGTCACGCTCATCCTGAGTGAAAGTTTGTCGTCTGGGAGGCATGATTCTTGAACAAGAATGAAACGACAAAATGTGAGATCTTTATTCAAATATGGTAATTGTTACAGTGACACGAATGGTTTACTTGAGTTTTAAAATGAGTGACACGGGATCCTATGATCCTTGATATTGAAGTTTTTGGGTATTGTAGGTGGCAGACATATCCCTGCCTTTTGTGACTTTGATGCAGCAGTTTTGGTATCTGTTGCTGAGTTAACCTTAGTTAAATTGTTATGTTTCCATGTTTTTCGAGAGTTGTGACCAATTAGGTTGTAGTTTCAATGTGTAGTCGTAATAACGACTAAATTGTGTTTTAATATAGTCAACCAGACTATGTTGTTGTGAGTAGTCCTAGAATACTCTACGGCCATTCATGCCGGTGAATGTGACACCTACAGTGCCCTATGTGGTGTTGAATCGGGGTCCACCAACACAACTCATGTGTGTGGTGACATCGCTATGTATTTATTGATTGAGGCATCATATGTTTAGTTGGTCGTATATACCTATATGGTGCACACGTAGCTATATAAGTGTACGCGTGAAGTAAGAGTCAACCGTGGCACCCCGTGCCTAATTAATTTAGTGTATATGTATATATAAAATCGTACATGTAACTATAGCAAGCCTACATGCATATTGAGGGTAGCTCTTCGAGCCTGGGAGTAGCACAGCGTGCCGAAATGCGGTGCCCGAAGCATGATAATGTATTTGTAATGTATTATAATTGTAGTACAAAAGTACTATGAAACGTAGCACTAAGTGCCATAATGTAGTGCCCGCAGCACCGTAATTGCAGTACCCATGTACTGTGAATGTAGCATCAACATGCTATGATTTGTAGTATTGACATACTATGAGGTTTGCACTAACGTGCCCATATTGTGGTATCAACATACCATGTGTTGTGCTTGAAGCATGATGTGACACCACGTGCCATGTGTGGTTTGATTGTAGCCCTAAGGCCAAAATACGTTGTAATTATGTGATTTCTCGAATGTAGCACAGATGCTAGAATGTGAGTGCCAAGGCACTGAGGTATTGAATCAATTGATCTAAATGATCAAGTTGTGATTGAGATAATTAATTTGTTGTGGACTTAGTCAACACTAATCCAATTGTTCAGCACGGTCAAAGGCGAAAGATTCGTTGGTTTTTCTTAAATTTCGTGAATGTTTAGCATGTGCGGGTTTCCATTCCCATTGGTAACGTTTATACCTCATTCTCGAGGTTCAGTGATAGGTGTGATATTCTCCTATGAGTATACACGGAGAAAGTGTCGAGTCGTGATGGTGAGGAAGACGGCGATGTGCCTCTTCGCGAAGGTATGATGATGCAACAGCGGAATTTGGTTATATATACTCTGTATATATATATATATATATATATATATATATATATATATATATATATATATATATATATATATAGATGCGTAGAAGTAGTATACATGTAAGGCCTATTCATATATACCTACAGTACATATAATAGCCTAGGATGTCTAGCACATAACAATCAGAGTCAACTACGCATTCCTATTTCAGTATAACCCCTTTCAGGTATCGCATCATCTTCATTTAATTGTACATAGTTAGCTACGCTATGTTAAATTAAACTCGTATGATGAAATCCCTGAACCAGTCATACCTAATGAGGAATACTGCCTAACGGTCATAGTCTAGGCCCACTAAATGCAACCTAGTTCACTATAACCTTAGGCTCTGATACCAATCTGTAACACCCTCAAATTTCGGTTTGCGGAAGCTATCGGGTCGGGTGTTACTAAATCAAATATCCCAGCATAAGATACATAATGAACGACTCTAAATGAGACGTTTGAAAATAATTATACAATTCCCAAAATAGAACGTTTACAACGTTATGAGTTTGACAGAACTTTCCAAATACATAATTTGAAAATACAAAAGTAAATGCAGAGTAGTCCCAATTGTTGAAAATATGCGACTCGAGATAATAAGGTCTTGTAGCAATCCTAATCCTGCTGGGCACCTGAGAACACATGCTAAAACGAGTCAGCTATAAAGCTGGTGAGTTTATAGGATTGTTAGTTATAATCATGAAGTATAAGCTTATGCGTTTTGATGAATAGTTCCAAATCAACAATGTCGAGTTTGTATTATAAAATGTTGTAACACCAATGTGTATGTGTCGGTCAAGGTATCTCATACCTAGCTACTAGTGGTGTGTACCTAAGTACATCAAAGTATCATGGCAATCCGTGCTGAAGTATGGCTTGTGTAATTGTATGACCGCGTCATATAGTAACAGGTAATTGTAGTTCCCGCAGAACTATGAAAAAAAAATGTTTGAAAACGTGTATCGTGTTGCATCCAGCAATAGTAAATAGTAGATCCGAAGATCTAAGTTTGGGAGCGTGTAACGTGTTGCCTACGGCAACGGTAATTAGTAGATCCGCAGATCTAAATGCGTAACGCGTCCGCTACGTGTCGAGCTAACGGCCTCGCGTGAAAACATCACCGACCCGTTAACTAATGAAGGATCCTGAGCCTAAGCCCGACCATCCTTGGTTGTGTGTGTGTGGATCACGGCGCATAAGCCCGTGCCACATCGTTTGTATCGAGTTACCGCGATATCGTACTTGTGCCCACTGCAATACCGTGGCATCGTTTTGTGCACACTTTACCATGGCATCGTCATGATAGCTAGTCATGAGTGAAAATATGAGAGTGCCATACTGGCGTTGTCCTTGTAAAAAAAAATGTTGAGTCGGCAGTGCTACGACTGCCCGACTAAGTTGTTTGAGAGCCAGCAGTACTCGACATGCCTGACTAAGTAGATCATATAATTGTATGTATACTAATATACATATGTAAATTGTAGGTAGCACCGAGTGCTCGAGGTGATGTATCAGTATGTAGATATATATATATATATATATATATATATATATATATATATATATATATATCTGTCGAAACAGTAATATATGCAACAATCATGCCACGCATGAAAATAGTTAATTGTATCTAATTATGTATGGACAAATACTTAGATATTAAATAGCACGTGGAACCTAGGTATGGATACTCATCACCTAGTTGAGCTGTATTAGTATAAGGAATATATACTAACGTGTGATAATATTGTATACTCCTAGCCTAAAACCTAGCAAGTATATATATCGGAGTCTCGGGAAAATGTTCACTTAAGTCCAGTTCCCGTTCTAGTGATAATGAAGAGTGTCGACAGTTTTAGTTCCTAGAGAATAACTAAACTTGTAACAGTATATATGTTGTCCAGTGCAGGTAGAACTAACTAGTTCTAATGTAGTCAATGATATTGTCCCGCGACAATATGGCCAAAGGATTGTGGTAACTAAATCAAATTATGTATTGGTAATCGTTTTCCAACAACCTAACAGGGTACGATTTCAACCTATCCAGGTTAAGTATTGATATTGTTCTAAGACAATATTAAGGGTGAAATTCCTAAGTATTACACATTTCGTATTACATACAGTAATATAAATAGTTGTGAATTATAAATGATTATTAATATAATTCGAAAACAGTAATTTGAGCATGTGTTTCACCCCGAAAACAATAAAACGATTGAAATAGTGGGGCTATGAAACTCACCTGAGGAGCTAGCGTCTTAATGTACGAGTCGTGCCAAGTATAATCTCCTAGTGTCCTAAACACGAGAGATTTTGTATGTTTGTAAGTGCGGTTCGTTATTGATGATTCGTAATAATAATTCATATTATTATTAGGTTTGAACTTTCGTATACTTTATAAAGTATATTTGTTTTGAGTATAAGTCGTATCATATTTAAATTGTCATTTGAAAATGTTTCCCGACACTTAGAAAAATGTGGCTGTTTTCTGTTTTCTGCGACATAACATGCGACACAAAAATTGGTCATGCGACACAAGGGTTGTGTCGCATAGAGTGCGACACAAGAGCTCTGCGACACAGTGGTTGTGTCGCAAAAGCTTGCGATGCTAAATCAATAGCGACATAAAGGTTGTGTCGTATAAGGTATACGACACAAGATGCGACATAGCGTACGACATAAGATACGACACAAACGAAGTTATGCGACACAACATGCGACACAAGCGTTGTGTCGCAAAGATGAACACCAGCCCAGAAACTCACGGCTGTCGCGTTTTCCCGATCAAAATCACAAATCAAACGCATTTTTGAGCTGTAAAATCATGTTTTCTTTGTTGTTTAGGTTATAACTAAGTTGTGTAAACATTATTACACTAAAACATTACACCAAAATGATTAAATCTAAAAATTTAGGAATTTCTTACAAATGCGAATCGAGGTCAAACGAGGAAGAAAACGAGGGTGGTGCCTTTGTTAATGTTGTTCCTCTCTTGATGGTGGTTCCGAAAATGTTGGTGATGGTGGTGGTGGTGGTCGGCCGGCGGTGGTGGTGGTGATTGGTGGTTATGTTTTAGAGAGAAAATGGGATGGAGAAAAAGAAGAAGATAAAGAAAATGAAGTGAGAAATGAGGTGGGGGTTGGGTTTTGTTAAACTCAGCTCCCACTTTTGTATACTGTGGTCTCCAACCGCAGTACAAAATACCCGTGTTTTCGTACCCGCTCGTAGTTCAAAATAATATTTTAAATTCTAAAATTTATTCATGTTATTTCCAAATGTTTATTAGTGGAAGTATTTTATAAAAATACTTTGTTAAAATTTACTTTTTATATTCGGTTCTGCGTTGTCCCAACTAAATAAACTTATGTTTTAAGACACTAAACGAATGATTCTTTCGAATGTTTAATATTTTTCCCAAATTATATAATATTCATTCTAACTAATAAAATATTAGTTTTGAGATTTTGACATTGAAATTTGGACTCGTTTTTCTGAGTAATCCATCGTATTATATATATATATATATATATATATATATATATATATATATATATATATATATATATTATATATAATTTTTAAATTCCGTGGTAATAATGCGTACTTAGTACGAAGATTAAAAGTTTAAATTAGACGCGCAAGTTGACTTTTTGATCAGGTGTTACAATATTAAATTAGAAAATATGTAAATGTAAACTTTTAAAAAGATGATAAAATTATTAAAAATGAAGAAATTTTATTAGACAGGGGTTCCCGTACGCAGCGTTTTAAAGTACGCAACATACGCAGTCACCAAAATTTGACATCTGTCCTTCTTCTCCGTTCAATTCTTTGTCGACCGCTCCGCATAAATTGGTAACTTCACCCAATCTCATTTACCTTCTTCTCCTTGCTATTCGATTCGTTAATTACTCCGTTAAATCCCAGTTTACCTTCTTCCTTTATTCTTCGTTAATTACTCCGTTTTTACCCTTAATTCTATAATGTCTACATCTACCTTTGTTCTAGAATCCACAATTCCAGATGAGAATGTTGATTGTTAAGGCATTCCTTGTATGAAAACCTTAGAGATTAAAATAAAAATGATACACAATAAACATTCTGAAAACCAAAAAACATAAATAAATAAGTGATACACGATGAACATTTTTGAAAACCTGATTAAAATAAATACGTGATACACATTGAACATTCTGAAAACCTAGAGTATGTTTAAAAAATATAAAACTAACAATTGATACACAATGAACATTATTAAAATTTGTATGTTGTGTAATATGTATCATTTGTATTGTGTATCATAGGGTGTGTATTGTGTATCAACTTTATGATGTGTATTGTGTATCAATGTGTGTTTCAATAAAAAGGACTGCGTACACTGCGTACCTTAATGGGCCTCCGCCCAAGAACCCCACCCAATTTTATTATTATATAAAATTTGTAGAAGGACACTTGGCATAAATTTAGGAGATGAGTTGTCAACATTATAGAACACATGCTTCTTTTTATGTAGTAATGAAAATGATTATTAATTATTAATACGAAAAATACAAAAATCAAATGGGTGAGGTTCTTGAAAGAAGGGGTGAAAGTGAGGGAAGAGAGAGAAGCCAATCAGAAGGTGACAAGTGTCTCCTCATTTCTCCACATTTTTTATTCATTTCCCCTCCCATTTCTCATTTCTCCACCCTTTTTATTCAATTCTCCCCCTTTCTTTATTTCTTCACTTTTTTTCTATTTTATTTTTTTTTAATTTATTTTTTTGTTAAAATTTTTATTATAAATTAAAATTTAAACTTTTATTTAAATTTTTTTAAATATGTAAAATCTTCTATAACACTTTTGTTAAAAAAAATAATAAATAATTAAATAAAATTTGTTAACATTTTTATGAAAAAAATATCACTTTAAAAATCTAAAAAATTAGCTTTTAACCTTTTTTCTTATTTGGTTTTTTCTTTTTTTTTTTATATCATTTTGAAATTTGTGATGCACCATATATTATATATAATGATGTACATGAATATTAAAAACAAGATGCAATAAAACTAAATTATCATTGTGTTCACCAACATTATAATTATGATACACTAATTTTCTCTAAATATGATGCATCGAGTATTTAAATATCATGCATCGATTTTCAAAAAATACTATAAAACATCGTTATTGAATCAAAAAGTGGTGCATCATAGTTATAAAACATGGTTCTTCATAGTTATAAAACATGGTGCATCGAGTGTTTAAAATATCATGCATTGAATTTCAAAAATATACTATAAAACATCGTTATTGAACTAAAAGGTGGTGCATCATAGTTATAAAACATGGTGGATCATAGTTATAAAAACATGGTTCATCATAATTATAAAACATGGTGCATCGAGTGTTTAAAATAGCATGCATCGACTTTCAAAATATACTATAAAACATCGTTATTGAATTAAAAGGTGGTGCATGATGTAATAGTTTTAATGAGATATTATTGTATGGCGAGTTATGGTTTGTGTCTAGCCTTAAATCCTCACGGGGTTCTATCAAAAACGATGAAGGGTGAAAACCGGTGGCGCGGCCCCTTTTATCGGGGATTTTTTCCTGATTATGTCAGGTTTTTTTCATCTTTTTTAGTTCCCTTGCAGTTCGGATTTAGTGCTAGTCATAACCAAAAGAATGGAGTGTTTAATTGGTGTATGTATTCTTTGTCTATCTAGCATCTTGCTAATAGATCTTGATAATATATTTAGCCTTTCAAAAAAAAAAAAAAAGGTGGTGCATCATAGTTATAAAACATGGTGCATCATAGTTATAAAATATGATGCATCATAGTTATAAATATATGGTGCATCATAGTTATAAATATGACACTCCGACTTTTAGATATATGATAAACATCATTTGTGTATAAATCTTGGTGCATCATAGTTATAAAATATGGTACATCATAATTTTAATTTTACAATGCATTAAAGTTATAACTTTGTTATATCAAAATTTATTTTATTCAATGTATGAATATGGTGCATTAAATAAATTTTTTTGTAATACTATATAAAAAAATATATTTACATATAACAACGTGAGGTAAAACAACAACAAAAAAAGGTTGAAAACGTGAAAAAAAAACAATGATAAACAAGCTGTGAAAAATGTTAAATGAAAAGGTTGAAAAAAAAAACTGATAACGAGAACTTTTAAAAATGCAAAAAAAAAAAAAAAAAAAAAAAAAAAACGAAAAAATAATAAGAAGAAACAAAATCAATGTAAAAAAATAAAACAATAAAAAAATTTAAGGAAAAAAGGTGAAGGAGAAATGATAAAGTTAGAGAAACGAAGGAGGTAAAGAAATGAAGAATAACACGTGACAATACCCTATTTGCTTCCTCCAGTTGCGTTCTAAGTCACTCTTCCGTTCTTGAACCAATATCAAACCAAATATATTGTAATTTGTGGGGGGTAATTTAGTCAATTGACAAGTATATCCAGGGAGACCCATTCTCTGATTTCTACGAACAAACCGCAGATGGATGGCAGCAGCATGATGTACTAGCACCACCCTCCTCTCCCCTGCTTCATTCTCCGGCGTTACCATTTTTGTCTCTCCACCAATTACCGCCCTCCACGTGTCTCACCTCAAACCCTCAATTACCATTTCAATTTCAATTTCAATTTAGACTCATAATATAAATCCGTTACACACACACACACAATCAAACTTTATTCTTTCTGAAACACCTGAACCACAACAACAACAACAAAAAAACCCTAAATTTTATTCGCTTAATTAGCTAACACACAGACACAGGTACTAATTTTGGTGTCTTTCTTATTACACTCTGATGTAAGTTTACATTTATTTATATATTCAAGATATAAGATATTCTATTCTAGTTTGCTGCCAGTTCTTTAAAGTCAGCTGTATAATATAAAGTGGAAACTGTAAAACCCTAACGCAAATTTGTTATTTTATTATTTTTATTTGAGGTATAATGTTTTTTATGTGAAGCTTAAGACTGATAACTGTTGTGCATATATTTTCTATTTCTTGTTTAGTTTTGTTTCTTGAAGGTATTCAGAAATTTGTGAAAGATAGGAGGCATGAAATTGTATGTTTCTGTTAGTTAGGTTGTTTATCATACATAAATGGTGATACTGTGTTTACCAGCACCTCAATTAGGGTTTGTGTGTGAAACAAGTTTTAGTTTTTTATCTTGTAAAAGTTATTTTTTTTTAGTAGGATTATTGTAAATTTTTGCTTGTTTGTTATTTGGTGCAATTGTTTAAACTATATCCATATTATATTTTTGTACATATGTAAGAAAAGAGGAAAGGCTTATTCTTGGATGATGGAACCATTTCTTTGCCCTAGTTTAGATTGCGTGGAAAATTATTTTAAGATTTAGGATGTATGTATCTAAATTATTGAAATACTTGTTTGTAGAATTATATAAAATGGATCAAAAAGATGTTGAGATGGAGGATGCTGGAAAGCTTTTAGAAGATGAAGTGGTGGGTGATCAAGAATATGCAGAAAAGGATCAGCCAGATGTAACACAAGTAGGAGACAAACAAGAAGATTCGTCTGGTGTAGTAAATGCTGACATTAGTGTTCAAAGCCCAAATGAAATTGGGGTGGAGCAGGAACATGAAGAACAGCAAGAAGAGCTAAGCAAGGAAGATGCTGAGGAGATGAACCCCAACATAAGTGAGCCTGTGGACATGACTCAGGATAGTGAGAAAGATGCTACAGAAATGGGTGATGATGATATTCATGACTCTAACAAGGATGCAACAGAAATGAGTGATGCTGATAAGATTGATGATAGTAAACAAGACGCTACAGAAATGGGTGATGAAGATAAGATTGATGATAGTAAACAAGACGCTACAGAAATGGGTGATGACGATAAGATTGATTATAGTAAACAAGACGCTACAGAAATGGGTGATGACGATAAGATTGATGATAGTAAACAAGACGCTACAGAAATGGGTGATGACGATAAGATTGATGATAGTAAACAAGACGCTACCGAATTGGGCGATGATGATAAGATTGATGATAGTAAACATGACGCTACAGAAATGGGTGATGACGATAAGATTGATGATAGTAAACAAGACGCTACAGAAATGGGTGTTGATGATAAGATTGATGATGGTAAAACTGATACTACATTGACGCCTTATGATGATCAGGTTGATGATATAAAGAATGATGCTACAGATATGGACGATGACCATGGTGCAATAGATGAAACTGACGATGATGGTTCTGTGAAGATTCCAGAGAATAATGATGAAGGAGATAATACTGGATATGAAAAACATCAAGAGCTTGCTACACCACACACCCTTGTGAAATATTCACCTAGTAAAGCTGAGGATCATATTGCAGAGACACCAAAGAATGAGCAAGATGATGCACAGGTAATTTTAAAGTTAATATAACATCTTGATCGAACCTTTAGCTATCTAAGTTGATTGCTTCATATGTTACTATTTAGATGGATGAAGGATATGAGTCTGGGACTGCAGATGATCAAGAAAGATTCATGAAAGAGGTGGACACCTTCTATAAGGAGAAAGGATTGGAATTTAAGCCTCCTAAGTTTTATGGACAGATGTTAAATTGCCTCAAGTAATTTTTTGGTTCCAACGATCCATTTTATAATTTAATGTTTGTGTAAAGCCTAAGTTTGATTGTTGTACTTTTGTGGTAGGTTATGGAGGTCCGTTATCAAATTGGGTGGATATGACCGGGTATACCCAATTTTTTTCTTCTTTTCATCAAGAGTTTGTCATATTTTCAAGAATTGTTTTAACACGGGCCATCTCGTGCTCTATTAGTTCTGATTCCGTTTGTAATGAGTTATTAGCTCTTTTGGGAAAATAAAAATGATAATTATAAAGGGTTTTGGAACCGGTACTTTATTGTTTGACATATTTTGGCTTTTTTCAGGTAACTGGAAACAAATGGTGGCGGCAAGTGGGAGAAGCTTTTCATCCACCCAAGTAAGAAAAATATGTTTTAATATAGTATATGTACTGCTTTTGTTGTTGTTGTCTTTTTTAATATAGTATAGACTGTTTTCCCGTGAGTCACTTTTTATTATCTTGCCACTAATCTTGTATGGTATGTATAATGAAGGACATGCACAACCGTTTCGTGGACATTCCGTCAGTTCTACGAAAAGGTGATCGTCTTTCTACATCTGTTATTCTGTTTTATGCAGTAGATTACTATTTTCTCTTTTGTAATCTATCTAGTTCTTTATCACCCATAGTAACGATTATCTGGTACTATGTTCCATGTGATCTGTCTATTTGTAGGCACTTCTTGAATACGAAAGGCATAAGGTCCAAACTGGGGATGTTGAACTCCCTCTTGCAACTGTCTTACCGGAGGCCCCTACTGTTGAACATGAGGTAACCTTACTCTTGATCTTTGGACTGCCAACAAGTGTAATTTGATTCTACAATTTTTGTTTCTAATAATTTGATTTGACAATGACAATATCTTCTGTAAAATGTATAACTACTGTGACTTACTTTGCAGGATACTTGGTAAACCTAATTGTTAATGTATAAAATAGTATTGTGTCAGATATACTGGAGCCAGACATAACTGATTTTACATTTGAGAATTAAAGTTTAGGTTCTTGTGATCTAATCTTGAAACAATCGAGATATCTTCCAACTTGTACATCTAAGAATCATACCATGGTTCTCAGAGTTCGGAAAGGGCATATAAAATTATTTCCCTTCGTTTTTTCCCTTCTCATATCGATAATGAGATGAGGCTGAAAAGTTGTGTAGACTAATGCGCTTCATAATATGATTTCTGAATGGGTTCTGCAGGCAAATGGTCATCAGCTCCCAGGATCGGGATCAGGTAGGGCACGGAGGGATGCTGCAGCTCGAGCCATGCAGGGTTGGCATACCCAACGTCTTTTGAATTATGGTGGTGAGGTTAGTAAGCTCATCATCACGGTTTTTTGAGATCGATATCTATGTATATGCTCCCTCAAATGGAAAGGCAACATTTGACTTACACACATAGTTGTCAAAGGCGAAAGGCGCACAATGGCGATAAGGGTCCCTAGCTCCTTAAGCGCGAGGCGCAAAAAAGGCGCGCGCCTCAATTTTACGAGGCGCATTATTCTTAGAAAAATTCATAAAAAAATATATAACATTATAACCATGTATGTAAATATCATATAGCATTTAAGCACTTAAAACTTCATGTATTAGGGCACTAAATAATGCAAAAGAGTAATAGTATCATGCATAACATAGAGAAAGTAGTGGCAATTAGCAAATAGCTAAATAGTTTTTTCGTCACTACTAGCTAACTACTTTTTTTAGCCAAAAAGAAAACATTCAACAATGTCATTGTGAATGTTTCCTCAAAATTCAAATGTCATTGTGAATGTTTCCTCAAAATTCGTGGTAACTAGAGGCTTAAAACCTGTCCCACATCTAGTCCAGCCTCATAAAACCAGTTTGCCACCTCTCTACATGCTTTTTCCTTAATCTCTTTCTTGCAAATATCATTAATAGTTTGTTGTTGCTTGTATTTTCGGTTTTTAGCCACTTGTTCTGGTGGAGGGGTGACAAACATATCAACGGGGCCTCTTACTACCTTCTGAATCCTGCTACTACCTTCACAAGATCCACTACCTACAAAAATCACAATTTATTCAAAAAGGCGCGCCTTTCTGCGCCTTTTTTCAAAAAAGCGCGCCTTTTTCAGAAAGGCGCACGCCTTAAGCGCGCCTCACCGCGCCTCTATTTTGTGCCATAAGCGCACCGAAAAAAGCGATTTACACTGCGCCTGTGCGCCTTGCGCCTCGAAGCGCGCCTAAGGCGCGCCTTTGACAACTATGCTTACACATAATCAAAAGAAACTGTTTTGATCTATTGTCATCTACATATACCCTTAAATAAAACAGGGAATTAATTGATCTCAATCCATATTTTACCAATTTACTGGTAACCATTGTAACAGCCAAATGGGTCTTGTACATATAAAATTGACTTGATATCCTTTGTTTAGGAAAAGAATTCCAACAATTCACAGAAGCGCGAAAAAAGTCTCAAAAGCATTGGTAATGTCCTCTCTTACATCAAACATTGTACAACATCAAGATAAGTTCTTAAGTGAGTAATCATTACATATAGGGTTGCTTAAACAAAAGAGACCAAGTGAAGTGGAGCATCCTGTGAAAGCTGCACGAACTGAAACATCTAGGCAGTTAAGTCTCAAGTGTTTTAGTTAATAACTGATCATTTTAATATGTGTTGTGTTATTTTGTTTGGTTTATTTATTTATATTTTTATTTGTTCATTTTGCAAAGGTGCCTTGACATTTGTTTATCTTTTCAATTGTGACAGAGTTGTCACCACAGTTGCTGATATCGGTCCTCCAGCAAATTGGGTGAAAATAAATGTGCGAGAAACTGTAAGCATTCTGTACCTTGGCATATATTAACACAAATTTTCATATTAATCAGTCGACTATATCTCTTGTCATGCACAGAAAGATTGCTTTGAGGTGTATGCTCTAGTTCCAGGGCTTCTGCGAGAAGAGGTAAGAGATTCGGTTATGACTGTAGTTTTTTTATTTTGCTATTTGACATGAATGATTCTTGCATCCAGTATCTTCAATCAATATGTTGATTGCTTTATGTGAAAAGCAATGTATTTAGCTAATTTGGTTTACTGTGTAGAAGGCAAGGGTTATCTTCTTTGAACAGTTATGTAATGAATTGCTGAAGTTGAGCTTCTATCATTAACGAAACACATGAACTGTCACTTTAGTAGTTGCAGTATCATGTTTTCACCCTTTTAAAGACAAGAAGTTCATTTTATATAAAATATTTAAGCTATGAGTTGACTATATATTTTAATCTGTGATGAAACTAGGTACGTGTTCAATCAGATCCAGCTGGACGTCTAGTCATTACAGGTCAACCAGAGCAACTCGACAACCCATGGGGTATTTCAGCTTTCAAAAAGGTATGTCTATTACAATTATGCATTCAAACAAACAATACTGAATACTTACTCAGGGTTACGGTAGAGATGACAAATGGGTGCCTGGCTGATGGGTTAAAACAAGTTATCTCTGCCATGTGTGTCGAGTCTGGTTGACTCGCAAACAGTTTTTGTCCAATTCTTTCTATAACAATAATGTGTTGAATATGAATAAAAGGTCATGATTTCAGTGATAATAATAACAAAATAGTTGTGATATATGACCTCATAAAAAATACTACTATGGGTTACTTTGACCCATTTGACATGTTTCACCTGTTTGACCTATTTCTTGCTTGGTGACGCAAAAACTCATAAATGACACGGGTTGACCTCCGACATCATAGTTTGTTAATGGTTGGTGATCTTTGGTATATGTAGGTGATCAGCTTACCAGCAAGAATTGATCCACTTCGTACATCAGCAATTGTCAGCCTACATGGACGGCTGTTGGTTCGTGTGCCTTTTGAGCAGTCAAACATCTAAACTTTTTTACTCTTTCAGACTTATCAGGCATTAGGACATTTCAAGAGTAGCAGGCAAATATTTAGTGTTAATTATGATTATTCAGTAAAAGATATGATTAGTCTGTCGTGTATGGTTTATAGCCAAGTACTTCAGACCAAAAAGTCAGTAGTAGTTTCCGGCTGGCAGTTGCCCCAAATATTTATGCCTTTCATGGCTTTGTTTGTAGGACAAGTGAGCAACTTTTCAGTAGAATTACGTTCATTCACTTATGATTTGTGTTTGCTTATTAGTTACTGCTGTTTTCTGAGTGTGATGACCATAAATTATGTTCTCGTGTCAGCATATGTGATATCAATTACTAACCAAGTAATTGACTCCAACTGTTACAGGTTATATTAGGCTTGTTTCTCAGAGTTCGATTTTTGAATAAATAAAAAGTAAAAGAAAAAACGAACAAACATTTCTTGTCTCTTAAACTCTTAAAGTCTTGAACTGGAAACGTAAATGTGTATTATGGAGCATGACAAATAACAAAGTATAAATTTACAACTGAAACAAAGACGAATTGTCATAATTTATTTATATAAACCACAGCAATCATGAGAATGGAAGATTTTTCATACCACAACCCAAACCAAAAGCAATGATTTTTGTATGTATTTAGTTTCAGATAAGTGAAATAATCATGAATTTTATCTTCTTTCCTGAACAATACCCGTCTTTCGATAAGCAACTGAACACGAGCATCTATAGCATGAAGATGACGCTGCCCAAATTTATAGATATTATATATTCTCCATTCTCGTAATTTCAATTTGTTGATGACACCTTTTCAACTACAAGATCTCAAAGCATATAGGGTTTATAACAGTATATGCGTTCACCATTTTGTGTTGGCCAACTTCATTTCTCCGCATATCAGGTGAAAAGGTCAATGATTGGTATTGTTCTGGTAAGGGAAGGGTTTGTTACTAAAAACAGTGAGACCTTAACAGGGGATCGAAGATTTATGACTTTAATAGTCCCAAGGGCAGAGTATTAATGATTATCATAGTGTGCAGCAGACTAAAAATCTTCACAGGGTACAGTTTAAGTTACTAATATACTTTGCATATATCAAGTTACAATGCAATAATAGCGTCTACAATATTTTGGCTTGAAACGATAGAATCACAAGTCATACTAACAAGTAACAAAGCATACTCAATTATATCAATGTGTTACATTGTCGAAAAAGTGGGTAAAACAGCATAGCAGAATAAAATTGTTTGTTACAGAACATAAAACAATCCCGGACATCAACTGGAGAAAATCATCTTTTCAGGACAGTTGGAGTTACTTCATTAGAAATCCTTCTAAAATTTCTAATATCACTAAGCCACTAAACTAACATACTAAAGAAAAATGATAAATAGGCCAGAGGGTCGGTCTTACTCTTCTTTTTTTTTTTCCTTCCTACATGAGCCTAAATAGACCTAAAAAGGAAATGATAGCATGTGTCAAATCCAATGGATGAGATGATGAAAATTGAAATAGCATGCATTGAAAGTATTAGCCCATCTTTTAGGTCTATTTATTTAGGCCTAAATAGCATTGCTCCATACCAAACTTTGTATTCATAAGATCGAAAGTCAACTGAATCATTGCAACTGAGAGGAAATGAAGGGAGACATACAAGGGTGTATTAACTCTATTCATATATAGTTGTCCTATTCTTGTAATCACTCGCTTCCTATATTCATTCACGCCGAGTTTACACAATAATGAATCCCTCCCTATATTAGATATACTCATATATGGACTTGCATGTACGTAGGCATCTATATATAGAGAGATATACATATTACTATATCTATGTGGGTGCATAGTGCATAGGTGATAGGTCATGTAGAGATCCTCAGCTTAGGTTTCTCATAAATAAACTTGTGCAATATGCAAGCCTATGGAGAATAGCTTAGTTCACTTGAAGAGGATATATGTTCTTAGCAGATACAAATCATGTCATATATGAGCAGTGGGCTCCATAAGATTTAGTTTACTTAACTTCAGACTAAATTTTAAAACTGTAGTACACAATGCATTATTTTCATCTGCATTATTATTATAAAATCACGTATAGTTATAGGAACAGAACTGAATCATAGACTATGAAAGCATAGTAATCGAATAACAATCACATCTTGGGAATATTTCTCAATCAAGCTTACATCGACATATAATAAGAGAGTACATTGATCAATAGTTGCTTGAGATATATAACTTTGGTCCTCATGAGAGTTTACATGGACATTATTACAACGCAGAAATTCTCTGCAAAAAAACTGAATAAGTATAACCTTTTTCTCAGTAAATTTCTTAACATATACCAAACATTCCACAAGCATTGTATACTACATCAAACCGTTTGACTGTCACTTGAACTAAAATTACCTTTCACCGTCTTCCAAAACACTCCCATCACTTTTCAGGATCATTAGTTTTATTTTTATTCCCATAAATAAGCCCAGTTTCCTACACGATGAAATATAACTTCACTTAGTTATATACATCCATGACATCTCACAAAACAACCACAATTCAATTTATGCAACCAGACCATAACTTTTCTAAACAAGAAATAATATCAAATTCAGGATTGTCTCTAGCTTATCAGAGACTGAGACTCTACACAACTAATTAACAAAAATGAGGCCTTAACATATATATAAAAACTGAAAAACATATTATCATACTACTATTTATACAAGAACAATATTTACCGTTATGCATAAAGTACAACACTTATGTGCATGAAAAAGTTTTTTCAGTATACAAATCACCTACAATTATTTTGCTTCAACTAATAGTGTAAACGTAAATTTTCAAGCACAAAATGATGATTTTACATAAGAATTAAATCTAACCTGAAGATCAGGAACCGGTTTTACTTTCTCGACGTATCGATAACGATCATTAGCTGCTGCCAGTGCAGCTCTCTCCTAAAAGACCAACAAATCACCAGAAATTAACGATCATTACTGATTAATTTTACAAAATTCTTTAGATAGAGAGTAAGAATAGTATACTTCTTGTTCTCTTTTGAGCTCCTGTGATGGTTTGACCCATAGAAAGTAAGCTAGGGTTCCGGCAACAACCCAAGATGCTAAATTACTACCTCCACGGAGACCGCCTAATGCATTTCCGACGACTGATCGGACATTACCAAATGATTTCTTCCAACCGCTTGCCATTGATTGAATATTTTATTTAGGGTTTTAAGTGGTAAGTTAGGGTTCTTGTGTTGCCCTAATTTGATTTGAATTAAAAAAACATTAGGAGGTTGGTGCCAACGTAACCGCTTTCTTGCAAGAACTTTGGTCGGGTCGTGTTTTTCTAAATGGATCGTGTTGTTCGGAGCCTTCGTAATTTCTTAATATTATAATTTTCAAAATTAAATATATTTGTAAGAAAAAAGGGTGTGCTTCGTGGAAGAAGTAAAAAAATGAGAGAAGGGAAAGAAGATTGATCTCAATCGTCCATTTCAAATAAAGATCATATCAATGGCTATAAAAAACGCGGTGGCATTTTGGTAATAAACACCAACTTTACGGGCAGCAAATGACGGGCAAAATTGTAACACCCCCAAATTTAGTGATTTGCGGAAGCATACTTGGGTGTTACTAATCAATATACAAAGCACAAGATATACAGCAAACGACCTCTAAATGAGACGTTTTGTAAAATAATTACATTTCATAATTAAATCGTTTGAAAACATATAGTTTTCTTTACAAAAATATGTAAGCCTAGAGTCCGCGTATGTGGCGGGAGATTCTATTACATAACCATAGTTACAAAAGATAATGCCAAAGAATCTTCGTTAAATGCAGTTTGGAAATCATGCGACTCTAGCTAGTAATCCTGGAGTGATCCTACTCCGTAAGTGTACCTGAGAATACACGCTAAAAAGGGTCAACCAAAAGGTTGGTGAATCTCACAGGTTTATCAGTAAATAATCAGTTTGAACACAAGATTTCATCAGTAGTACCCGTAGGCGTATATCAAGTATTTGCAAATCTCGCAAAAGTAAAGTAATCAAGTTATACCGTTGCCATGAGGCTCATAATCGAAGCTTAACCCGTAAATAATCAGTTGCTCCCGTGACATGCTCGAAATTGAGCAAGCATAAGTAACAAAATAATAGTCACCCGTTTCTACGTGTAAATCAGTACGTGGTAGCGCTACTACCCCGGGCAGGGAGGGTCATTTCCCTAATGGATCCATTAACTACTGTTCGCGCTTAAGTCCATAACTAACGATATATGATGGAGAGACTTCAGTAATTAGTAATTAACTCATGCAATTCCGTTTGGTATAGAAATCAGTTTAGTACTTGTGTTCAGGAAAAATAAGTAGCATGTATCTCCCCCAATAAGATGAAACAGTAAAAGTGGGGCCGTAAGACTCACCTGAGTCGAGTAGTAAGCGGTGGAATTCAGTAAGTAGTGAGTAGGTTCTCCGAACCCGTAACCTTTAAATGCCTAAACATATAAAGTCAAGTAAGTAGATGTCTCGCAAGACCATCTAGTCTAGTTGTCTACACAACTCGTTATGTCCAAGTGTTTGTTTAGTAATCCGTTTGTAGTTTGAAAACAAGTATGGCCCGTTGGTGACGGTTTGTAATAAGGATTCAAAGTGTTATCATTATATGTATCGTTGAATCAGGTTTCGTTATTTGTAGGTGTTCGACACTTAGTGTGAAAAGTATTTACGACATCTAAACACGGGGGTCCGGGGGCAGCGCCCCTGGTAGCGGGGTCCAAGGGGCGGCAGCCCCTGGCGGGGTCCAAGGGGCAGAGCCCCTGGCTGGGGTCGAGCTGCCAGGTCAGCTTGGAAAATTTTTATTTCTACTATATTGCTTTGGTGAAAAACGCATCTGGGATCTGAATTTGGGTAAAATCGAGTGATAAATTTCGAGTCTCGACACTTAGTAAAAATTTGTGTTTTTGAGGTTCTGGTTTGTGCGACGTTGGGTGCGACGTCGCAGATCCTGACTGCGACGTTAAGCATGACGTCGCTATGTGCGACTTTCGCAATTTAATGCGACGTTGTACGTGGCGTCGCTATATGCGACGCTGTTGATTTCTGCGACGTAAGGGTTTGCGTCGCTAAGTGCGACGTTCGCAAGTCAATGCGACGTTGGGGATGACGTCGCTATATGCGACGTCGTGAGGGTATTGCGACGTTTTTGACTACGTCGCAGAGAGCCCAACGTCTCTGCGACGTTACGGTCTGATCGGAGGTTGGTGGCCGGAAAATCGGTCGGAAAGCTTCCGTTTGGTCCAAATCTTTTACCCAACCCATTTTTGGACATTTTAAGCATATATAAACTATAAAAACGTAAAAATGAGTAAAAACGGAGAGTTTCGGGTTTTGTCGGAAACTTACGAAATGCCGAAATGAAAATCCGGAAAGATAGGAATGTAGATCGTGATGTCGTGGTCACTTTCCTCCAAACGAGTGGTATGATTCGGCGAGGTTTGATGGTGTTATTTGATGATTTTTGTGATGAAGGTGGTTTGATGATTGAAAGTAAAAAGAAAGAGAGAGAGATAATAAAAAGTGAAAATGGGGGAAAAAGAAAGAAGGTGGGAGGTTTTAACCTCCCATTTTCTGCCTCCGTCCTCTCGTTCCGTGCGGTGTTCGTTTCCTCCGTCGTTTTACGTTAAATTATTTATTTTTAGACGTTAATTATTCTTTTAAAATACGAAAGTTATTAATTAACTTACTTATAATTATTCCTTTAAATTTGTAGTAGTTGAAATATAATATAGCTTAGATTTAAGTATTTTTGTTCTCAAATCGTGTAAATTTTAATCGAGCAATACGAGATAATTACTAATTATTATAAAATAACATTTTGGGCTTAATTGCGTTATTTAGTTTATAAACATTTGTTCACCAACGTCCGTATTAATCGAATAGAATTTCATTCTATTTAAGTTGCGTACGATTTAAGTCAAATCGCAAAGTTGTATATATTTATCAATATATAATCCGATACATAAATTAGCATAACGCGGCACTAATTACATGTATTAACAGAGAATTAGGCACTAATTCTAGTCCTAATTTGCCGGTTGTTACAAAAATGGTAATTATCAACACTCAACTGCAAAAAACACTGCAAAAAAACGTCGAATCGTAATCCCTTCCCTCCACAAAACTTCACTTTCACCAAAAAAATCCCCAAACATCACCTAACACATTTCTCTCTCAAAATTTGGGCGATTTTACATCCTAAAACCCTAATTTCATCGCAAAACAACGATTCACCATCACAAAAACTCGCAATAAACCCTAAAAGATGACTAAAACGACATCAGAAAACGCACAAACGAGAGCAGCAGATGGAGATCCGACGGAAACGGCGACAACACGAACACCATCGGAAACGCCTAAATCTGTCAAAACAACTAAGAAAAAAGTTAAACAAACTACCGCTCGTAAGTAATCAATATTTTGCATGATTTACATTCTATCGCTACTCATTTACATTATTTATTAACAAAAAAAAAACTAAAAAAATGTTGCAGCAACAAGAAGAAGCGGACGAATATTGTTTGTGCACCATAAAGAGACTGAAGAGAACACTGAGAAGGATAAACCTATATCTCTTCATACATCAGATGAAGACAACGATAAAGAAGCCGAAGTAAACCGTAAGTTTATATTTTATATGATGCACCATATTTGCTATGAAACAAAAAAGTTGTTATAAGTTTGTTTAGGAGCATTATTACACATTATTACACATTCTAGCGTTACTGATTTAGCATGATGCATCATATATTAGCATAAAAAAAGACTTATAAAAAGTAAAAATCATCAACATCATTTTATATAAAAAAAAACAGTGCATCATCTGCATAAACCTAGTGGTAAAAACACGTAAAAACACTGATGCTGCAACATGCTAAAACACTGATGCTGCAACATGCTAAAACACTGATGCTGCATCATGCTAAAAAAACTGATGATGCATCATGATAAAAAAACTGATAAAAACTGATGATGCATCATGATAAATAAAACTGATGCTGCATCATGCTAAAAAAGATCAAAAAATATAAAAAAACAGTGCATCATGTTAAAAAACTGATGTTGCATCATGTTAAAAAACTGATGCTGCATCATGCTTAAAAAACTGATGCTGCATCATGCTAAGAAAATCAATAACAAACAAATTAAAAAAAAAAAACAGTTCATCATTGATGCTAAAAACACTGATGCTGCATCATGCTAAAAACACTAATGCTGCATCATGCTAAAAACACTGATGCTGCATCATGCTAAAAACATTGATGCTGCATCATGTATTAAACAACAGACAAAAAGTTTAGTAGTGAAACACAAAAAAAAAGTTTTAAAAAAATAAAAAAATTTAGCTGCATCATATGTCAAAAAACTTTGAGTATAAGTCTATCAGTTTTCCGTTGCATTACGAGACACTTTAACATCTTGAAAAACTATACGCAGAACCTACTGCAGATACGAAACCTGTTGTAAAAACTTATAAGCAGGGCTTGAAAAAATCGATGGGCATAAAGAGAAAATCGACAGCAGATGAAGGATGTTCATCAAGTAAGAAAATAAAAACAGATGGATTGTTGAGACCTGAGACACTGTTAGCTTTGCTCAGAATACAAGTATCATGCCGCTGTTGGTATAAGACTTCAACCACTGTTATTAGAAGTCAACCACTGTTAGAAGAAGACAACCGCTGTTAGTACATTTGTCTAACAGGGCCACTGTTAGTATATAGTTTGTATTTTGCAAGTACTCAACCACTGTTGATAATATACGAGTACTACCTCTGTTAGTTATATACTCAACCACTGTTGGTTAGTCGGTTAGAGATAATTATGGAATAGATAGGATTTCCATAATAGTTTGATTTTGTAAAGGACTCTATGTGTTATAAATAGAGATTCTGTAAAACCCTAGAGGTAGTGATAGAAGACGAATTCATTCTAGTTATTAGCTTCAAGGTTGTAAACCCTAACACAAGTTGTGTGTTCGTATTATTGTTAATAATATTGAAGCTTTTGGTTAGATATTCTGTTATATACAAGTTTGTTCTTCAAGTTATTAATAAACTATTCCGCAAGCTTATTAATAATCAATCAAAGTAATACATATTAAGATCTCTAGCTGGGATCATCAAGTGGTATCAGAGCTTGATATTACTTTGATCTTGAAGAAGGTAATTGAATTTCACAGCTTTATCAACAAATAACAAGATGTCTACGGAATCAATGGAAGGTATACAAGCTACAAAGATTCCCATGCTCAAACCTGATGAGTTTGAGCTATGGCAGACTAGGATTAGGCAATACATGTTGCTTACGGATTATATGATGTGGGAGGTGGTTACTAATGGACCAAACTATACTAAGGATGCAGACGGTAAAAAGGAAGAAAGACCACCACCAAAGTCTGATGCAGAGAGAAAAGAAAGAGCAACAGAGTGGAAGGCATTAAGTACTCTACTTTTGTCGATTCCTAATGAGTATCAAAGGAAGTTTGAAAACTGTGAAGATGCTCAGGTTCTTATGCAAGCAATTGTTAAGAGATTTGGTGGTAATGATAACACCAAGAAGAATAAGAGATCTCTTCTCAAACAACAGTTTGAAAACTTTGCAGGTGTAAAGTCTGAAACTCTGACTCAGACTTTTGATAGGTTTCAAAAACTTGTGGGTGATTTAGAAAATCACAATGTCAAGATTGATAAAGATGACTTGAACAGGAAGTTTCTAAGATCACTTGGTACAGATTGGAATATGTACACTGTGGGACTTAGACAAAGTCCAGATCTTGAAGAGAAAGAGATTGAAGACCTGTACAATGATCTGAGGAATTTTGAGCCTGAAGTTCTAGCGTTGAAACAGTCCAATGGTAGCTCAAACAATGCTGCTTTTGTTTCTGTTGGTGAATCTGGTAGTTGTAGCACATCTGGTGCTAATGATAATGTATTGGAAGCATTTTTTGCAAGCCATGTGAATTCTTCATTAACTACAGAAGATTTAGAGCAAGTTAGTGAAGAGGACCTGGAAGAGATGGATTTAAGATGGCAGATGGCAATGATTACAATCAGGGCAAAGAGGTTTATGCAGAGGTCTGGGAACAGAAATTTTTCTTACAAGAGAGATGGTGTAGCTGGTTTTGACAAGAGCAAGGTGGAGTGTTTCAACTGTCACAAGATGGGACACTTTGCTAGAGAATGCAAGAGCACACAGGCTGGAGGATCTCAGAATGGTATTATGAGAAATAGTTCTGCTACACAAAGAAGATTGGTACCTGTTCAGAACACCACTTCAGATTCATTGGTTGCTCAAGATGGAATGGGAGGATTTGACTGGAGTGATCAAGAAGAGCTTGTAGTTCAGAATCAAGCTTTGATGGCTGTCACAGAAGAACCAGAGCCTTCAGACATTCCATATGAGGTACAATCTAAATTATGTTCTCCTGCATGTAAGAAAATGGTTAAATTTTATAGGGATCATAATCTGGTTGTGTGTAATGAATTAAAAGCTTGTAAGGAAAAGAGTCAACATGCCACTTTAGCTATTGAAAACTTAGAAAATCAGATAAAAGCTTATGAAAAGAATGAGTCTCAATTTCACTTAGATGTTAAGTATCTAAATTGGGAAAAGAAAGCTTTACAAACAAAAGTTGATATGCTAAGTGCTAAGTTGGCTGAGGCAATTTCTGATAAGGAGTCAATAAAATTGAAAGTTGATGAATTGGAAAATGTTTCAAAAGGTGTTCAAAACTTAATCAAGTCTCAAATTCATGATAAATTAAAACTTGGATTAGGTTACAACCTTAATGCTGTTCCTCCACCTTATAATCATACTTATTTCCCACCTAAAACTGATTTTGTTTTAGAAACATTTAAGGAAGGTGTGTCTGAGGAGGTTAAAAAGGTAGATCCAGTTGTTAATTGTGATGATTATGTAAATTTTGATAAAGTTGAGGTATCTGATTGGACTGAGGAAGATGAGAGTGATAGTGATAGCACATCTAGTGGTAATTCTGTGGATAAATGTGCTAAGCCTATTACTGGTCTAGTTTCTGAACTAAATAGTACTAAACTAGAAGAGGGTAAAAAGATGTTTGTTGAGAAGGCAAAGGCTCAGTTAGAACAAGTCAGGAAAACCAACAAGGCTAGTTCAGGTTTAGGGAATGTACACAAAAAGGTTAATACTGAATCAAAAGACAAGTTAAAATCTGAATGTGATAAGTGTACATGTAAATCAAAGAAGTCTGAGTTACATACTGCAAGTAATGTAAATAAATCCATTCCCAGGGGTAATCAAAGAAATTGGAACCAATTGGTTTCACAAAGGTTGGGTAATGGGTTTGAATGTGTGAAAAGAAAGTCATGTTTTATTTGTGGTAGATATAATCATCTTCAACAGGACTGTTACTACAATCCTAAAAATAATAGGAACAGTGGTACAGGTCATGTGTTGATAAATAAGCCTAACAGAGGCAAGGCTGCAGCCCCTGTTAATGCTACAGCAGTGCCCCTGTCAACGGCTAACAGAGGCAAGACACGAACAGGGGAGGGTTTGACCACTGTCAGGCATGGTACCTCTGCTGGTATTAAACATTTCAAAAGAATGTTTATACCAAGTAAAGCTACCACTGCCAGGGTAATCAATACAAACTTAAAGGTGACCACTGTCAAACCATTAACCCCTGTCAAGTCTAAAACAGATTGTTTTTGGAGACATAAAAATGAGTGTAAATCTGAAGTGTCCAAAACCAATGTAGCACTGAGATCAATCACTGTCAAAAGGGTTGATGTCAAAGGTGCTCATGGGAAACCCAAAGCCAAATTGGTTTGGGTTCCCAAGAAAAACTAATTGTTTTTCTTATATATGTGCAGGGCAAGCCACCAAGCTTATGGCATATTGATTCTGGCTGTTCAAGACACATGACTGGAGACAGGAAAAAGCTACAGGACTTTAAAGCGTTTTCTGGAGGAGATGTAGCGTTTGGAAGCAATCCTAAAGGAGGTAAAATCACAGGTAAAGGTAAGGTAAAAAGCAGTAAGCTCACTTTCAATGATGTTTATTATGTTGAGCAATTGAGATACAATTTGCTTAGTGTGAGTCAAATCACAGATAAGCAAAATCCTGTATATTTCACTGACACAGAATGCCTTATACTTTCTGAAAAACTCAAAATACCTGAAGATAAGATTTTAATGAGAGTTCCAAGAAAGGATAACGTATACTGTAGTGATTTAAACAAGATGGAATCTCAAAATGTTAACTGTCTCATTTCTAAAGCTACTGTATCTGAATCTGAACTATGGCATAGGAGGATGTGCCACTTGAATTTCAAGACCATGAATAAACTTGTTAGGAATAAGCTAGTGAGAGGCTTACCTGAAAAGTTATTTGAATGTAGTGACCACTGTGTAGCATGTCTCAAAGGCAAACAACACAAGACCTCTTATAAGACCAAGTTTGTAAATACAAATACCACTCCCTTACACCTGTTACATATGGATTTGTTTGGCCCTACCAATGTAGCTAGTCAAGGGAAGAAATCTTACTGTTTGGTAATAACTGATGATTACTCTAGAATGAGTTGGGTGTTCTTTCTTAGGACTAAGGATGAGACAGGTGAAATACTTAGATCATTCATAACTAGGATTGAGAATTCAACTAATCAAAAGGTTAAGATCATCAGGTGTGATAATGGGACAGAATTTAAGAATCATGAGATGAATAAGTTCTGTGAAGATAAAGGTATAGAAAGACAGTATAGTGCACCTAGGACTCCACAACAAAATGGAGTAGCTGAGAGGAGGAATAGGACACTAATTGAGGCTGCTAGAAGCATGCTAGCAGATGCTAAACTACCAATGTCCTTTTGGGCAGAGGCAGTTAGCACTGCTTGTTATGTTTTGAATAGGATTTTGATTATTAAACCTCATAACAAGACACCCTATGAGTTATTCTTTAAGAGAAAACCTTTGGTTAGCTTTTTAAAACCATTTGGATGTCCTTGTACTGTCTTAAATACCAGAGATCACCTAGGTAAGTTTCAGAGTAAGGTAGATGAGGGTGTATTTGTTGGATACTCTATTCAAAGCAAGGCTTATAGAGTATTTAACAAAAGGACTAGGATCATAGAAGAGACCATGGATGTGACCTTTAATGAACATACATCAAATGTAGAAGGAAAAGGTCCAGAAGTTTTGTTTGATATTGATGCACTAACCCATGCTTTTAGATATTCAGATTTGTCTATTAGTGCAGATACAGATGCAGGTACAGATGCAGGTAATGATGCAGGTACAGATGGGCATTCAATCTCAAGTCAAACTAAAAAGGATGACTTGAAGTATGTCTTGTTTCCTATTTGGACTCCAGATCCACCTGAAGTATTTCAACAGGATCAGGATCAACCAGAGAAAGATGCTTCTTCTGATGATTCAAATGGTTCACCTGGTAAAACTGGTGCAAGCAAGGGTCCAGATGATTCAACTTCACCAGATCATCAACCATACACTTCAAAGGGATCTCATACAGATCCACAGCATGAGTCAGAGGAAGAGCATGATTCTCCAAAATTTGTTGAACAAAGTCCTCCATTTCAAGTTTTGGAAAGGACTTCTTTGTCAGATTCTGAAGCAACTCCAAAGCTATCAAAGGAAAGAGAGGAAAGAGAGTCTTTTTCAGACTCTGAGATAGATAATCTTTTGGGTTCTAATTTGGAAAGAGAACTACTTGATCCTTCTACCTCTAAATATGTGGTTCATAAAGATCATTCCTTGGATTTGATTATTGGTGATATTATGACTCCTGTTCAGACTAGACATCAAACCAAGGTAAGAGAAGAAGATGTACATACTTCATTATATGTATGTTTTCTTTCTCAGATGGAACCAAAGAAGGCAGTAGAGGCTCTCAAAGATCCAAGCTGGATTGAATCTATGCAGGAAGAATTGTTGCAATTCAAACTGCAAGATGTGTGGGATTTGGTTGATCTTCCAAAAGGAAAGAAAGCTATAGGCACAAGATGGATTTTTAAGAATAAGAGAGATGAAAGAGGGATAGTGATCAAGAATAAGGCTCGGTTGGTAGCACAGGGGTACACACAGGAAGAAGGAATAGATTATGATGATGTCTTTGCCCCTGTTGCTAGAATAGAAGCTATTAGATTATTTTTAGCTTATGCATCTCATCAGGATTTCAAAGTCTATCAAATGGATGTGAAGAGTGCTTTTCTTCATGGTCTAATTGATGATGAGGTGTATGTTTGCCAACCACCAGGGTTTGAAGATCCAACATATCCAGATAGAGTGTGCAGATTGAAGAAAGCATTGTATGGATTACATCAAGCTCCAAGAGCTTGGTATGATACTCTATCTGAGTACTTACTCAAGAATGGATTCAAGAGAGGTACTATTGACAAGACATTGTTTACCAAGAGGGTTCAAAGAGATATTTTGTTGGTACAGGTGTATGTTGATGATATTATTTTCGGGTCTACAAGGGATTCATTGTGCAAAGAGTTTGAAGATTTAATGCATAAGAGGTTCAAGATGAGTTCAATGGGTGAACTCACATTCTTTTTAGGATTGCAGGTCAAGCAAAAGTTAGATGGAATCTTTATTAACCAAGGGAAGTATGTGAAAGATATTTTGAATAAATTTGGTTATAAAGACGTGAAGGTAGCTAGCACTCCTATGGAGGCACATAAACATCTTAATTCTGATCCTGAGGGGGAGGAAGTAGATGTGCACTTATACAGGTCGATGATTGGTTCATTGATGTATTTAACTTCATCCAGACCTGATATAATGTTTGCAGTGTGTCTTTGTGCTAGATATCAGACCAATCCAAAGCAGTCACACATGTATGCTGTGAAGAGGATCTTTAGATACTTGAAAGGTCAACCAGACTTGGGCCTTTGGTATGCTAAAGGATCAGATTTTGAGCTAAAGGCATTCACAGATAGTGACTATGGTGGTGAGAATATGGATAGGAAATCGACTAGTGGAGGTTGTCAATTTCTTGGAAATAGGTTAGTGTCATGGCAATGCAAGAAGCAAACCACAGTTTCCACTTCTACAGCAGAAGCAGAATATGTTGCAGCATCAAGTTGCTGTGCACAGGTTCTTTGGATTCAGAATCAAATGCTGGATTATGGTTTGACTTTCATGAACACTCCTATTTATATTGATAATACTTCTGCTATTAGTATCATTCAGAATCCAGTTAAGCATTCAAAAACCAAACACATTGAAATCAGATATCATTTTATAAGAGATTGTTATGATAAAAGATTGATTCATATTTTTAAAATTCATACTGATAATCAACTTGCAGATCTTTTTACAAAAGCTTTTGATGTAGGAAGATTTACATTTTTGATAACTAATATTGGTATGATCAATCTCACGTAGTGTTTTGGTCTGGATTTGATACTAACAGGGGTAAAATATATTGTATGTGACAGGGTCAGGTGTTGCCACTGTTAGCTTCATTATGATAACAGATGGTGCCACTGTTAGTTTACCTGTGCCACTGTCAATGTAGTTTAAACCCCTGCTGTATATCTGTGTAATTTAACCCCTGCTAGTTGTTTTTCTTAGTTTAATATTGCAGGTTTCAGCCACTGTCAAGAGACATCACTTGAGCTGGAATTTAATGTTTTATTTGTTTCTTCTTATTTCTGTTGGTTAAAAAAAAAAAAAAAAAAAAAAAAAAAAAAAAAAAAAAAAAAAAATTCGTTGTCTAATTAAGCTAAGCTTATGCCCCTGTTAGTTCTAAGTTGGTGTTTCCTTGGTCGGATGCCCCTGCTAGACTATCAGCCGCTGCTAGCTTTGTTAGATGGTTAGAAAGGGTTGACTATAAATTGGTCAAGTGAAGTACCCCTGTTGGGTTTATTTGTAAATTGTGCCCCTGTTGGGTATAACAAGCAGTGCCACTGCTAGTTCTATTTTTAGGGCTTGGCACTGTCATCAAATAAATACTCAAATACTTCACTTTTTCAATTACGCTTTCAAACTTTTCAAAACCCTTCAATATTCGCTCTCGATTTGAGTTGTTTATTGTAATTCACACTTCATTCGTTCGTCAATTTCTTCAATGGCATCGTCATCTTCATCTGATTCTGGTACTTCTACGCTCAGTGTTCATTCTGAACACAACATGAGGGCTTTCTTGAATAAAGAACTTGCCGATGAATATTTTCATCCTATCATCGATTTCTTAAGTAATTGTCCAGTTACTTATGCCCTTACTGTCGCTCCACGCTTGATTCGATCACATATTCAGGAGTTCTGGCAGAATGCAAAGGAGGGGAATGTTAATGGCATTACTCACATTCATTCCACTGTCAAGGGTCAGAAGGTAATGGTTACTGAGATTGTTCTAAGAGAACTATTACAGTTTGATGATGAAGGTGGAATTCTGGAATTATCGAGGGAAGATTTGTTTAAAGGCATTATGGATATGGGGTATGAAGGTTCAGGAAAGACAAGATCTGAATATACTTTCTTGAAGTCTTGGTTTTGTCCTCAATGGAAGTTCTACATTCATACTTTTCTGGTATGTTTGTCTCAAAAGAGAACTAGTTTTAATGAATTTAGTTCTACGATTGCATATCCTATTATCTGCTTGGCACAGGGTATTAAATTTAATATGTCTAGATTTATCTTAGATAATATGATTAGGAATGTAAAGGGTGATACATTCGTTATGTACCCTAGATTTGTTCAACTTTTATTAAATAATCAATTGTCAAATCTGCCAGCAGAGGATAGTGTCATTGTTAGTTCTACTCTATCTTTGAGGACTATTCAGGCTATGAATAAATATCAAAATGCTTTTTCTAAGAAGGAAACTGCATTGTTTTCTACAATGATAGTTACTCCTTCTGCTACTGGTGGTGTATTACCAACACCAACTGGACCAAATGATGACAGACCAACAACACAAGTTGGTTCTGAACACACATCAAGAGGTGGCATCAAAAGAAAACAAGGGAACAAACAGCCTACCCAATCTAAAGCCAAGAAATCCAAGAAGGCTTCACAGGCTATGGAGATTCCTGTTTCTCCACAGTCTCAGTCAACTGTTCCAACACAACAGGTGAACATACTTGATGAAAATGTTCATTCTGGAAGGGCTGCCACTACTGTTTCTAGCCCACTGGCAGGGCAGGATAGTGGTAACATTAATCAGACCCAACCAGAGGCAACTATGTTTGATGAGCCTATGGGTGATGATTCAAATGTAGGTCCCAGTACCAATAACCAAGGGACATCTGCAGTGGCAGATGTGGGCAAGGATTCAACTAAGAGGTCACACTCTAATGTTGATGAGCCTAGTGATACTGATGAATTGACGATTTCCTATCTTGTACATGATGTCAATAAATTGTGGAGTAAATATGAGAGGGAAAGGGCTTACAGAAAAGAGGCTCAACAGAAAATTCAAGCTCAGGATGATTTCATTGCTAAACAGAAGGAGCTCATTGATCATCAGAAGGAAGAATTGCTTGATATGAAGAATAGGTTGTTAGTGCTTGAGGATGCTGTCAACAATATCCTTCTACCTGCAAATAGGTTAAAGGAATCTTCAGGCAAGGGGGAGAAGAAAGCAGATGATGATATTATGCCTGAAGATGATGGTTCAACAAAAGCAGGTGATGATGATGATGATGATTCATATGGACCTCATGATGATATGGGTGGAGCAATGATAAATGATGATGAGATGAATGATGATTCTGCAGCTACAGAGGTGCTTGAGCTTGATAATGACACAGCTACAGAGGTGTTTGAGTTTGATGACAATACAGTTGAGATGAATATATGTGGTAGTGATAAGGCACAATCAGAAGACACTGTGGAGTTAGTGTTTGATGATAAAGATGATGATTATGTGCAGAGCAGGGATAAGGCTGAGGAGGAGCTAAATGTATCTGATTATGTGATACATGAAAGTTTAGATGATGAGGTGGTTGATGGTGCAGGAGTAGAGCAGACTGATGAAACAGTTTATCAGGTATTTCCATTGAATAAAGGATTGCCTGAGAAAGCTGCACTTAGATTATATGTTTGGGATGTGATGGGTGCTAATCTGGATGATAAGAAAAGAGTGAGTTTCAGTGATAGGTCAGTGTATGAGGTGGTTGATGATGTTGAAAAAGAAGGAGAAGTTGAGGTTAAGGGGGAGCAATCAATTGCTGAAGAGAAGAAGTTGCAGACCTTTACAAGAAAGAAATCTATTCCCAGAAGAAAACCAACTAAAAGGTTATCCCCTGTCAAAACTTCTACCTCTGTTGTTACACTTTCAACCTCTGTCAACACTACTAACACAACCACTGTTACATCTACCCCTGTTAGTACACCAATTCCTACCACTGTTAATACACCAATCACCACTGCTGTCATGTCAACCCCTGCCACAACTACAACAACAACAAGACCAAGAGAGGTACCTGTTACAATCAGAGAACCAACTTCACCACTCAAACCTAAGTCTAAATTGCCTGTGATTGATGCAAAAGACAAAGGTAAAGGAAAGTTAAAAGAAAAATCAAAAGTGAAAAAAGTTAAAGAACCTCATATTGAGTCTCATGATATGATGAGGATGCAAGTAGAAGAAAGAGAGAGGTTGATAAGGAGAGCTGCAGAAGCTAAAGCTGAAGAAGAAGGAGATGATATGAGAATGATTTTGGATGATCTGAGTGTAGTGACTATTACACAGAAGGCTGCAGAGGTTGTTAAAGAAAAGACTGCACAAGGATTAAAGCTTCCTGCTCAGAGAGTTCATGATTATTTAAAGAAGAAGAAAGATAATGAAGAGGAAGAGTTATCTTCTGGATTTTTGTTGATGAAAAAGTTGAATGAGGAAAGGGCTAGGAAGAAAAAGCAAGATGAGTTAGCCAAGAAAAGGAGTAAACCTTTACCATATGCTGAAAGGAGAAGACAAATGATTAATGCTTTGTCTGAAAATTATGCTCCAGCTAAAATTGTTAGAGGATGGAATATGCAGAAGCTACAACAGGCATATGATAGGTATATGGGAAGAGATGAGGAGTGGACAAAGAAAATGGAAGAGAATAGGCATTTGAATGCGTTGATGAAGGAGAAGAAAGAAAAGGCAGATAAGGAAATGGCAAAGTTTTTGAAAGAAGAAGAAGAAAGAAAAGAAAAGGCAGCTGTTGAAGCAGCAGAGAAAGCCTTAGAGGATAAGCAGAATGAAGTTAGAAGAAATTCATGGAAAAATCAGATTTCTAAAGATAATGTTATTCCTGATATTCCAAGATTTGATCCAGAGCTGAAAAAGAGAATCAAGATTCTTACTGATAGCAAGGAGATTTCTGAAGGACCAAGAAAGGCTAGAATTATAAATTGGGAAGGAGTAGCAATTGATTATGGTTTCAGAAAAATGATTCTTGAGATCAAGATTGAAAGGGAAAGAGGATTTGATGATCATGTTGGGAGTATGATTGATTTGCTCAGAATGTGTACAAGAGATGATCTTATGGAGTTATATCAAGTGAGCAGAATCAGGAATAGAAAGAACACTGAAGCAGTGATTGAAAGACAAATGATGGAGTTATTGCAGAGCCTGTTTGAACCAGCCAGCTTGTATCACTTATTCTTTCATTGTTATCAAAGGGTTATAACCTGGAGATATTTTGCCAGAGCTGGAGTACACATGGTAGTATTCAACAATGGGCAGGTGATCTACATGTTTGATGATCGACATTATGTGCTGGGAACAGGGTTACTGAATAGATTGATTGATTTGAAGTTATCTACAACCATCATTACTGAAGGAGTTTACAGAGCTTTATACATGGTGTTTAATCAACTGCATAAGCGGCAAACAATGAAGGAGAAAGAAGAAGAAAAGAAGGATTGAAACTTGACTCATTACTCTGAATGATCAAGTTTAGGGGGAGATTGTTGAGACCTGAGACACTGTTAGCTTTGCTCAGAATACAAGTATCATGCCGCTGTTGGTATAAGACTTCAACCACTGTTATTAGAAGTCAACCACTGTTAGAAGAAGACAACCGCTGTTAGTACATTTGTCTAACAGGGCCACTGTTAGTATATAGTTTGTATTTTGCAAGTACTCAACCACTGTTGATAATATACGAGTACTACCTCTGTTAGTTATATACTCAACCACTGTTGGTTAGTCGGTTAGAGATAATTATGGAATAGATAGGATTTCCATAATAGTTTGATTTTGTAAAGGACTCTATGTGTTATAAATAGAGATTCTGTAAAACCCTAGAGGTAGTGATAGAAGACGAATTCATTCTAGTTATTAGCTTCAAGGTTGTAAACCCTAACACAAGTTGTGTGTTCGTATTATTGTTAATAATATTGAAGCTTTTGGTTAGATATTCTGTTATATACAAGTTTGTTCTTCAAGTTATTAATAAACTATTCCGCAAGCTTATTAATAATCAATCAAAGTAATACATATTAAGATCTCTAGCTGGGATCATCATGGATCAAGGAAAGGATTATTAAAAAAAGAAAATGTGAAAAAAGTATCAAAGAAAGCCAAAAAGATAAGTTGGAATAGGATAACTCCAAGAGCTTCACCATTGTCACTTGTTGAGGTGTTACAGCAGCTGAGTACTGAACAAAAAAAGGTAATCAGGGGAATAGGGTTTGGAAACATCATAGACTACTTCAAAGTAACACATGCACCTACAGCAATGGGGTATTGGGTAGTCGAAAACTATGATCCAAAAAGTTCAACGTTGAAGTTACATGATGGAAGAAAGTTAAAGATAACAGCGCAAACAGTTCATGATGCTTTAGGTATTCCAATGGGGTTGATTAAAGTAACACCAGGAAAGAAAGCTGACAAAACGGATGAAACTACTTCAATATGGAGAGAAACGTTCGAAGACGAAGAGGATGATAAGGGGAGATTGATTGTGAAGCCGATAATGGATAGGATCAACAGTTCATTAGATCTCGGGAATTATTTCAAAACTAATTTCCTAGTGGTGTTTATGACTGTCATTGCGGAAAGTACAAAGAATGGATGCATCAACCAGAGATTCATTCCATGCATCAAAAATATGGAGAACATAAAGGATATGGACTGGTGTTCATATTTGCTTGATTGTTTGAAGGAAACGAGGAGAGATTGGAACGGGAAAAACAACTTCAATGGACCACTAACTCTACTGATAGTAAGTATTCTAAAATAAATTATATTTATCTAACAGAAATAACCTTAATTACAAGTATATATATCTTGACAATGTCTGCTTGTGTTCCATTTTGAAGCTGATATATGTGAACTCCACATACATACAAGATCCACACCGATCTATACCAGCTATTCAGTATTGGGACACACTGAAGTTGAAACAACGAGAGAAAGAAGAGAAGGCACAAGGATGTTTTGGAAAGGTGAATTTAATTGAAGGTGTTGATTTTGAAGATACACACAAGAAAAAACAAACACCGAAAGACAAAGGTATATTTCAAAAAAAAAAAGGAGTTGACTGTGTTCATTTGAGTAATTTTCACTATAAAATATAATGCATCATACACTGTTTCAAAAAAACACATGAACAAATATGTATACAGGTGTTGCTAAGAGACAGAAGACAATGCATGATTATCTTCAAACGACAGAACCATCAAGCACAACTCCAGCACCAACATCTTTAGAGGTAGTACATTTGTATAAAAAAATAATTGCATCAAAAATTATTTTAAAAAAATAAGTTAACAATTCAATAGTAACATTTAGAGAAATAACATCATGCAGTAAAATTTACAGGAAATCAAGCTCCTGATAAAATCAAAGTTGGTGAATGTAGAAGTGTTAAAGGTAGAATTTGAAGACCTTATCATCAAGGCAGAATTGGAATACCCAGGTGACGAGAGTGTATCAAGTCTGAAGTTGGAAGTAGATGGAATGTTCTTGGAAACTTTTAAAACGAGAACAAGGGGACATCCACAGAGTGATGAGACACAAAAAGCTAATGATGACAGCAAGTTGAATGATACAGTAAAAGATAAAGATCAGCTAGAAGAGAACTTAAATGAGAATAATCATGAGAACAACTCGCTCAAAGATGACGAGCCTCTTGAGAATGTAGTAAACTTGGCAGAAGATGATGCACCAAAACCTGATAACCAACCAACAACAACCACCAGCAAGTCAACAGAAGATATAGAAGCACCATCGTTTGATCTTGGAATATCGCCAAAAATTCCAAAAGATAACACTCCAAAGACAAATTCAGATAAGGATAAGAAGAAATATAAACTTGAAGAAAAGGTTGATGAGATGGTGAAAGATAAACTGGAAGAGAAGGTACAGGAGAATGTGGATGAGAATATCAAAGGGAAGGTGGATGATGAGATGCATGATTTAAATGAAATAATAAACACCCTACCAATATTGTCCACAGAAAATGCACTAACTCAGAAACCAGATGTAACAATGAATCCAACAGAAGAAGAACTTTATGCACAAGCTGCCAATGAAGCTTTAAGAATATCTGAAGAGAGTCAGAAAGATGGATCATATAAAGCAAGACAAGAAGCAGAAATGGAAAAAAGAAGAAAGGAACTGGAAAAGAGAGTGCAAGAGGAATTGAGCTCAACAGATGAAGAAACATTAATAAAGATGACACAACCGAATGCACCAGCAGAATATGTGAATGAAAAGGTTGAAACGGAGACGATTGATGCACCAACAAAGAATGAAAAGAAGAAGACTGGTGCAACAACAGATGATGTGAATCAGAATCCGGAAAAAGAGGAGATTGGGAATGATCAACAGGTTGAAAAAAGAAAAAGAACGCCAGTTAGAACAAGAGCCGTTACAAAAACCGCAGAGAAGAATGCCAAGAATACTCAAGTTGAAGAGTCAGCGAAACAACCAACAACAAGGACATCGATAAAATCAATTAAACAGGACCTGAAGAAGATTGCTGACACATACAAACCTACACGTCCTGCAATTGGCAAACAAAAACAAGCAGCAAAAAAGCTTGACATTCTTACACCAATTGTGGAGGAACCGGATCAAAACATGATGGAGAAGGGAGAAAAAGGAAAGACAACATCAGTAAGCCCTGTTGCTGAACTTGAATCACCAAACGTAGGAAAAGCAATTGATCTGACGGAACAGATATCAAATAATGAAGACCGAGTGTCAACATACGTTTTCAGCGGGACATCTAAACCAACGTAAGTACAAACTTCAATTAGATAATAAAAATATGAAAAAACTGATTAATCGTATTATAAATTCTGTTATTTATCTGTTTCAAACAGTGATATAATCTTTTTAAACTCGCCGGATATCCAAATTGAGCGTGTTATATTTGAGTCACTCATGCCTGGTCTAGAAATTGCTGCATCAGCAATAGATTTGTGGGCATCTGTATTAAACAGTGAGGAGTACTACATTGAAAGGAATGTTCTTAGAAGGCCACTCTACCTGGAAACGGGAACACTGGTAAGTAAAAAATAAATCATAGTGTTTATGATAGCATCACTAAAAAAAACTTCAGTTTAATTGATTGATTTTAATATGTACAATTGAAAACAGACATACAGCATGCTAACAAATAAACAAGCCGAAACAGATCTAGATTGGTTATATGGAGCATTTGCAGGAAATATACAGCATTGCAGATTGAGCAGCATGTATGATGATTTGCGAGATGTTACTCAGGTAATGCAAAAAAAATACGAATAAAAAATTAAGATATATACATTATTCATCGTTTATACATCTAATAATGTGTCATTTAAAAAAAAAAAAAAAAAAAAAAAAAACAGGCATTCTTCCCGATAATAAAGACAGAAAGCAACACAATGCATTTCTATCTTATTTGTTATAACCTCATGACGTGCAAGATCGATATACTTGATAACGTCAAGTCAGAAATCACGGATATTGAGGTCAGATATGGTACTCTGCCAGACAAACTGGTAAGTAAACATGTACGACGCACCTTGTTCATTATTATGATGCATCTTGTTATCTTATAAAAAAAAAGCACCTTAGATATTATTATGATGCACATTTATATATTATTAAAACGCAGACACACTTGTTTACAACTTACCTGGAAAAAGAGGACCCACCACATCCTGCAGCCAAACAGTTGAGGAATGAAAAACCCAACTTGCTATAAATGGGTTGGCAGACAGAGCACAATGATGTTGACTGTGGTATATTCGTCATGCGGAATATGGAGACATACCATGGCTATGGGATGCGAGACCCTAGCAGCCAGCTCAAACCAGAAGGAATTGAACAGGACGATCAAATGGTAGATTTAAGAAAAAGGTATGTCACGAAGATGTTGATGTCAAGATTAAATGACAAGAGAGAAGAGGTAAAGAACGAGGTGAAGAATTTTGAGAAGATTCGACCAATTCAGCGAAAGAAGATAATTCAAAATGCATGTAAAAAAGTGAAGAGTCGAGTAGAGGTCCACTTGATGAAGTCCGCTTGAACACCTACAGGAAGATGAAGCCAGTGTAAAGTATTTCGTAGGTTTTGATGTTCTTTCGTGGACTATGTTTTATACTTGATGGTTGTATTTTGTCATGTTAACTGTTTTACTGGTCGTAGACTAATTCTGGTAGACATCGGTTGAACTACTTTTCCGCTTAGTATGCTGAAATACATTACATAGCACCTACTGCCTATAATTTTCAAGGATGGTTGTATTTTGTAATGTCAACTGTTTTGCTGGTTGTAGGCTATTTCTGGTATACATCGATTGAACTACTTTTGCGGTTACTATGCTGATATACATTACATAGCACCTACTATATCATTTTCAAGGATGGTTGTATTTTGTTATGTTAACTGTTTGCTGGTCTTATACTATTTCTGGTAGACATCGGTTGAACTACTTTTGCGCTTAGTATGCTGATATACATTAGATAGCACCTACCGGATATAATTTTCAAGTACACACTCCTGGTTGTAATGTTTATCTGCATTTTAATATTTTAAAATGTAATGAATTATGTTTACCTGTTGCAACATATGGACACATGTCTTTATATATATATAAATCATTTTGTATGGACAAAAAATGTCTTTATTGTTTGTATATAAAACGCAAAAACAAAACAAAAAAACTGCATCATCATAATATAATAAAACTGCATCATCATAAAATAATAAGGTGCATCATGCTTCTTTTTAAAAAAAAAATCCACAATTCATCTCTCACACAGATGAACAAATACCAGCAACATAAAAAACATATAAAAAAATCTCTATTAAAAAGTCTGAAAAACATAAAAATCCTTCCATTCACCAAAAAACTGCATCACACATTGATTGATTCTGCAACAGACTTCTTCTTCCCACAGCCCCTAGAGTTATGTCCATATCCCTTACACTTTTGGCATTGATTACCTAAACCTTTGTTCCTTGAGGAATTCATAGCCTTAGTCTTTGCAATCTCAGCTTTAGACTTGTGTCTCTTGCGACCCTTGTTCTCTGAAGGAGGAGGACACTTCACATTAATCTCATCAGGCTATTTCACACCGAGAAGAGAACAAATTACCTCATTTTTATCCAACTTTTTAGGTACTGGAACATCAACTTTAGCCTGATGAAGTAATCCAGTAAGATCTGCCCGGTACTTTGAAAGCAAATCATGATCATGAACTAGACGGTTTGCAGTTTGTTCGACAATCCGAAGCATATCACGCACCCCATCTTGCGGGCCATAAACTTCTTCAGTAAAAACAGGAGCTTGTACAGGCTTCTCAGGAATCGCCTCGATAGACCAACGCTTCAAAACATACTTCTTTGGAAAGTAAAGCACACCATTCATTTTGAACACATAAAAAATGTGTCGACACAACAAACCATAGGACTCAAACTTTCTACAAGCACACTCAGCAGAAATCTCTGATTGATTGAACACAACCTATGAAAACGATAAAAAAGATAGGTTAAAAACATATAATACGCCTTTTTATATAATGTTATGCACTAAAATATAGTTTAATGCACTAAAAATCTAGTCTGATGCACAAAAATAAAATAAAAAGGTAATAGAACAAACCTCATATTCAACTGGTACTGGTACTTGAAATTCAATGTCCCGTATAGTATATGTGTTAAAACTTTCACCATGCTTGATCGTAACACAAAGACAGTGATCAGCAGCTGCAATAATTTCATCCTGAACATCATGAAACAACGTCTTTGTGTAAATTTATGATGCATGTCTCTCCAAAGATAAATTAGTCTTCAAGTCAGGAACAAGGTAAGTGGACTCATGATCATTCTTTTGCTGAACATATCTTTGACAATCCATTCCAGTATCATAATGGCTCAGAAACTCAACAAGACTAAGATATGGGTTTGTAATCTTCCCAAAGAAATGGTTCTCGCTTTCAGATCGGGAAGAGGTTCGCATTAAACCAGCAAGCGGCTCATTTAGAAGGTAAGCAGGAATCCACCTTTGCCTGATTTCGTAAATATCTGCAAGCCACCTGTTGTTGTTAAGCTCAAAATCATTTATTATCTGTGCCCACTTATTCTCAAACTCTTCAGGACCAATCTGATCCGTCCAAACGATATCACATAACCGCTGTTTGAAATAAGTGTTTCTACAGATATTACGACTAACCTGAATGAAAAAAAAAAAAAAACAAAAAAAAACATAAATCGTAAGTTAAGTTTCATATAATAAAAAATGGACAAGGTAATGCATCATACCTTGGTAGTCAACTTGTCCATGATGTGCCACATGCAAAAACGGTGCCTTGACTCTGGAAAAACAGTTATAATAGCAGATTTCATTGAAGCATCTTGATCGGTAACAACAACCTTAGGAGCATACAGAAAAGCTCTTCTAAAACATAACAAAAGCCATTTGTATGCATCTTTGGTTTCCCTAGTTATCAGACCACAACCAAAAGTAACACATCGGTTGTGATTGTCAATTCCTGTAAAAGGAACCAACACCATCCGGTACCTAAAAACAAACAACAAAAAACAAGAAAAAACATAAATTAAAAACAATTTTTTTTTTTTTAACAAACAGTTTACTAATGAAATAAAAAACTTACTTATTAGATCGGAAAGTAGAATTAAAGGAAACAACATCACCATATAGTCTATAGTTCCTTTTAGCTTCAGAATCAGCCCAGAAAACACCAGCTAAAGTATCATCTTCAGCACAAAAATACTCGATGGAAAAATCAGGTTGGCACACCTGCCTAGTACGAAACTTATCAATAAACATTTGCGCATCCCTAATACCAATAAACTTGTTCACATCCCTCCGGAAATTCTTGCAGTCAACAGAAGTAACCCCTAACTCTTCAAATCCACCATAGATTTCTTTCATCAGCTTGAAACCTTTAACAGGACCAATGTTAACATTTGAAACTTCAAACAAAAACTGCTGTTTAAAATAACCCAAGTCACGTGAACCCTTCAAAAACTGCATATCAGATTCATGAACCAAAAAATGGTTATGTTTCTCAACAAAATGCATCACTACATACTTATTACCAGCAATCTTCTTAACTCCCATTTTGGCAGGACATCCAGTCCTTTGAGAACAAGTTTTCCTCTTACGAACTTCTGGAGGAACTGGAGCATTATATTCTGTTGGCTTCTTCTTGGGCAACCGTTTTTTACCTTCTTTAGTACAAGCAAAATACTTGATCCTTGGGTTTTTCAACTTATCGGGATTCCATGAACTACTTAACTTAGATTCAAACCCACCATCCTTTGCATATTGTTTATAAAAATTATTGGCCTCTTCCTTAGACTCAAAAACAATACCTAATTCAGGCTTGTTATCCACATCAGGGATCCAAAACCTTGTACCTAATGGTGTATAAACAGCCAAACCAACTTCTTTCATACCTAACGGTGAATCAGATCCTACATAAATAAAATATGAAAATAAAACATATACACAAAAACATGGTTAAAATATACACAGATTAAAAAAAGATGCATCATATGAAAAAACATGACATAATACCCAAAAAAAACATGTAAGAAAACACATAAACAATGCATCATGATTCGCTTTAAACTCAAAAACAAATGAACATCATCATAAACATTTGCATGATAACACACATGTTAGAGAGAGCATCTTAAAAAAGATGCATCGTATGTTAAAAATAACATAAATACACAAACATTTAAAGAAACAAAAAATCAAATGCATCATACTTCACTATTAAAACTCAAAAACACATAACCATCAACAACAAAACAAATCATCATGTTATGACAAACAAAAAAATATCAAATAAAAAACGCAACATAGCAAAATACACTACGATAGATACAGAATTATAAAAACCTAAAAGAATCGCATACAATAATAGCAGAACAGTAAAGAAATAAAAATAAAAATTTGAAAAAAGTAAACACAAATCGAAATCAATCAAAACATTACCTTCAGAAAGGGGATCTTCAACAACCGGAGTTGAAAAAATGCTCGACATGACGATTTCGATCTACAAAATCTCTGTAGATTTGGAGAAACTAACGAGAATGAATACCGCGGCAATGAGATGATAATGAACGAGGTAGGGTTTTAGAACAGCGCAAAATCGAATGAAAATGGGCAGTTATATCGGGCAGAGAGCAAAAATAACTAAAAATTGTTTTTTAATTTATTTACACGTGTCTGCACAGGAACCAGTATCGAAAAAATTCTATTTTTTTTATCACCTCTATTCTATTTCTTACCTTTTCTTCAATGTCTTGAATATTTAAGGAATGAAAATGACATGAATACCGTTATATTCAACAAAATATACTATACTACCCTTAGCTAATTTTAGAAACAATTTACAATATTAATAAAATTTTATCCATAAATAAATAAGTGTATATTTGGAAATAACCCATAAATAAAATGCACTGTGAATACGAGAAAGAAAAACATACATTTAGTCAAAAAGACTAAAAATTTCTAACATATATAACAAATCTAATTTATTACGGAGTAATACTTATATAATAAGATTAAACGGAACAAGTACCCCGCTACTTTGGGCGGGAATCTGCTAGTTATATATAAAAAATTGTTAAAATATGCATTTATTGGTTCAAATATTTAGTGCTTCATTAACGTTAGATGATGATTTCACTTTGATAGTTTATGTGAATGCTTTATGCAGTTAAGAAGATAAAATAGTGTAACACCCCAAATATCAGGTTATTAATTTCGTATGCGAATATATAATTATTATGAAGTATTACTAATTAAATAATAAGATACAATAGAAAACGTAAATGGTTTACCAGTTTCAGACTGTAAGAATTAAAGGAATTAAAATAAAAACACAAGTATATACGTGGGGGCGGTTTGGTGTTTACCTCATTTGTTCTAAAATCTTCCTGAGACATCACAGAGATAGAGGAAAAAATCGCAGAAGCCATATCCCTCATCAAATCTTCAAAATCAAACCTTAAGCCAAGCTTTAATCTTTGAATTAACATCTCCTTTCATCAATTTCTTCATCCTCCTAGAATTTGTAAGTAAGTTTCTTCAATTCCTTAACCTAGTTATGGGGTTTTCATGGGTTTTATAGAATTGATGATTATAATACGAAATTAGGGTTTCAAATTAATGAAGTTAGTGTTTATTAGTGTTATTGAGGTTGTATGTAATCATATTACAACCTAAAAGTAAAGAAATTAGTAATTGTGTTCATGGATATATGTGAGGGTTTTACTAAATGTTCATGGATTGACGTAATTTGAATAAAGATGTGATTAGTGGTATTAAAAGAGTGTTATTATGATGTTTTATCAAGAAATACAAGTAATTAAGTATTGAAAGTAATTATAAATGATATGTTAAGCAAGAATTCAAGTAATTATATAAAGGTTTTGATTGTTGATTATGATTATGATGATAGAACAAATGATTATGTTAGTTGATGAATAGAAAAGAGATTTAATCAAAGTGGGGGAGAAACCGTATTGTCACACCCCAAATTCGTTGATTGTGTTTAGCGGAAGCATTTAATTAAGTATGGGGGTAATGACGCAAACATTGTACATGCATACGTATCAGAGCATATGATTACAACAGAACATATATATTAAGATGCCAAGAATAATAGTTACAAAGTTTTACGATTCATCGAACCATACAAGTGTGAAAGTAGTTAAGTTGTACAAAAGTGAATTTCGTAAATATGACTAAAAACATATTAGTTATACAAAAGAAATCCATATGTTTCAAAAAGTTGGCATCCTAAAATCTTCGCGGGTCGCCTAGAGTTCCATATGTGCAGGCGGTCCTTACGTGTGCTGCTAATTCCCTGAAAAACATAGTAAAAAGTCAACAACGAGGTTGAGTGAATTCACAGGTTTTAAGTTTGCAAGTACAGTTCGTTAAACCAAATACGTTTGTAAACAGTTGTTGCCATAATAGTTAGGTAAACGTTTTGTGGAATGTTATCCAAATATAGTTCAGTTGGGATGTTGCCCAAAATACAGTTTACGTGGGATGTTACCCAAAATACAGTTTACGTGGGATGTTACCCAAAATACGGTTTAAAATACGTTGCTGGTTGTTCTCCAGCGTTTCCAAAACAGTACTGGTCGTTCTCCGGTCTAAAGACGCACGGGTCGTTCTCCCGTCCAACTCGGCCAGTCGTTCTCTGGCACTAAACACTGCTGGTCGTTCTCCAGCGAAACACAGTACCGGTCGTTCTCCGGTCTAAACACGCACAGGTCGTTCTCCCATTCAAACACTGCTGGTCGTTCTCCAGGGAAACAAAACAGTTTATCAAAGTAGTTTACCGGTCGTTCTCCGGTTTAACAAGTATAGTTTACCACGTTTGTATTAGTTTGTAGTATGAAAACGCTATTTCATAAGCACCAGTTTGTACAAAAGTTTAACAGTTCTAAAGTACTCTAATCGTTCGAGTAAACAAGCAAGTTAAACAAACATGTAAGCAAAAGTAGTTTTGGCAATCAGTAAAATAGTTGACTATGTTTCTCACCCCAAATTGGAAGCAGTAAAACAGTTAAAAGTGGGGCTGTGAACTCACCTGGTGAGCTAAGTATGTTCGAGTGCTAGCAAAGCCTAAGCCCGGGTAAAGTCCTTAACGTCCTGAACATATGAGGTTATAAGTATAAATACGTGGATGTCTTAGTTTGACCATCCATGCTAATGTCCACGCAACTAGATTATGTCCAAAGTGTTTGTTTGTCGTTTGAGTTTGCAGTTTTAGATATGTATACGACTTGTTGGTAACATGTTTGTAATAGTAATCTCTGAAAAATATTTTTATATTCGTTTCATTGTGTTTCATAAATTATGAAATTGTGTATGGGGGTCCGGGGGCAGCGCCCCTGGTAGCGGGGTCCAAGGGGTGGCAACCCCTGGCGGGGTCCAAGGGGCAGAGCCCCTGGCTGGGGTCGAGCTGCCAGGTCAGCTTGGAAAATTTTTATTTCTACTACATTGTTTTCTCAAAAATCGCATCTGGAATTTAAATTTGGAAAAATTGACTAAGGTTGGCCGCGGACTGAAATTGCTGTGCGAACCGAGTTCGCGATGCGAATTGAGATTGGGTTCGCAAAACAAGTGGGTTCGCAAGTCTCGACTCACAGGTCTCGACTCGCAGGACAGGTTAGTTCGCAGGTCGGTTCAATTCGCAGGTCAGGTCAGTTCGCAGGTCGGTTCAATTCGCGGGTCAGTTTTGGCTTCGCGAGTCGAGATCTCAGCTCGCCTCACGGGACGAACGGGGATCTAGGATCTCAACTCGCACGACGGGCTGTTCGTACCTTAGGTTTTAAAATGCATTTTTGAGTCGTTTTTGGACATAATCAGTTGGTAAAAACATTAAAACATGATGTATTAAGTATCATAAACATGAAATATCGAAAAAAATGGCAAAATCTAAGAGTTTTCGAGAGTTGTCGGAAACTTACGCGTGTCGGTTTTAGATTTCGAAAAGGTAGATGTGTAGCCCGTAATCCCGTGAACGTTTTATTCCAAATGAGTTTAGTAATCGCGAGTGTTTTAGTGGTAGTTTTAGGTGATTTTGTGGTGGTTTTAGAGAGAAGATTGAGAGAGAATGGAGGTAGAGAGAGAAGGTGAAGTGAAAATGAGGGTGGGAGGTGGAGCCGGTTTTGGGGTCCAAAAAGGGAGGGGGATTTTGCCCCAAACTTGTGGTATTTAGCCCGTGTTCGTTTACCCGATCGTTAAACGTTAAATCTTTTAAATGATAGATTTTTAATTACGTATTCAAAAATATGTTTTTAATTGAGATATTTTATAGAAATTGAGAGTCCCGTAATTCACTATTGTTTAGTGAATTGGAATCTCAAAGTGTAAAGTTTAATTGTAAAAGGGGGGGTTGAATACAATTTAAAACTATTTCAGATTTTAGCATAGTTAATTGATGACTTTTAAATTGATTCACAGAAACAGAGTATAAACAATAGCAACAGAGTATAGCAGATTATAGATATGACAATATCAAAGTAACAAAGTAATGATAGCTAAAATGATGAATTATATTGATCATACAATTCACAAGTGTTGAATGCGGAATGGATTAACCAAAGTTAATCCAATTCAAACACTTAGCTAATCAATTACAAATGAGATGAACAGCAGTGGACAAACACGCTGACTGTTCACTCACTGGATCGTTAATACGTACTCTTAGATAAACTGATCACTGACACACAAGTGATAAGTACGATTGAACGACTAGCCTCTACAGTACAAAACACTGAACTATTTATACTACAAGAGTTCCTAAAATATCGCCTATAAAATAGGATCTTGGAATGACACGCGTCGCTGCTTGATTGGCTTGATCTCTGATGAACCGACATTCTGCGGGTCCCAATTCTGTTACCGCAAATATCTCGTTACCTTAAAACCAATCAATTGCTGCCACGTAATCTTTCGAACATACTTCAAGTTGGAACACTCTTGCTGATGTATAGATAAGTACGGTACTTTCTGTACTTGATGATTAAGAGGCTTTATTGAATAGTCAATGAAGATGCAGTAATCCTCCTCACTCACTGCGAGCTAACATGCTCTTGTAGATTGACTTGAACTAGAGATCTTCAGTGACTAGCTGTTATTCTGGCAGTGACTTTTGCCTTTATTGATTTGAAGAATTAAAGCTCTCGCTGACGTTGATCAGCGACACACCAAGTTGAGCTTTAATCTTCCTCAGCATATCAAGCAGATTGAATGACGCTCAGCGAAACCTATCATCAGCAACAGCAGCTTCGATACAATTCATTTCTTCATCGAGTAGTGAACAGTTGAGTTGGTCAGCGACCAACGACTTCATCATGGTCAGCGACCAGTGACTCAACAATCTCCCCCTAAATGATTGTGATTGAAGCTCCCTAGACAAACTAGTTGCTGAGAAAAGTTTATAGTCAGTGTTTAAGATTTTAAACATTCAGTGACTTACACTTTGATCCATTCATTTTTCTTTTTGGATTCTTTTGATATGATCTGAGTTTTGCACTTTGGTTTTCTCAAAAGAAAAATTAGATTTCATTGAACTGTAAACATAAAGTAATTTTAGTTACAATAATCCTAATCTATTACAAGCTTCAATTTAAGCAGCCCCAAACTTCTTCTTCTTTTACGATGCCCAGCTCATTCTGCAATTCATATTTTTTACTGGATGGCAGGTATCTGTACTGTCTAGCAAGCCCTTCTTCTAGAATTGCCTTTCTCATCACTGAATCTTTGGGAAGCACACTGACTATTCTGATGAGATGTACAAGTTGCTCATGGTCTATCTTTTCAAGTTCTGATTCTCTTTGGAAACACAACTTTCCATTGAAGTCTCTGTAGACAATTCCTTTCTCTCCTTCAGTAACCTCAGTGCCTTCAATTCTTGGCACTCCATCAGGAATGGATAGATTTAGAGTTCCGGTATTTGGAACTCTGATGATTCTGTGGGTACCTGACCTATATCTTGGACTTGGTGGCTGGACTATCTCCTCACCAAATATGATAGTGTCTTCTGGTCTCAGTAGCTGCAGATCCACCATTTTCTTGAACAGCCTGTCAATCTCAGTCAAGACTTCTTCTTTTGCAGCACTTTAGGAGTGAATGATAGCAAGTCTGATTTCATTCCATTCTTCTCTATGTAATTTGCAGACTTGATCGAGATTAATTGCTTGAGTCTCCATTCCTCTGTGGATAAGTAGCTGAGCTTGAGATTTGTTCTTAGGCTTTTTCAAGTTGACTTTGGTGATAGGAGCAGGATTTGATCTTCCAGTCATTCTGACAGCATATTTCTTCCTGTCAATTTCATCCAACATTTTATCTGCTGTTGTCTTTGCTCCCCCTTTCTTTTTCAACTTGCTGCCCTTTTTATCTGCACAAAGCTCTTGTTGAAGATCAGATTCTTCAACATCTTGAAGGAGTTTAGATAGCCTAAAATCTTCATCTTCTTGCTGTTTCTTTAAGAAGATTTCTCTTTCTCTTTGTATGGCTTCATCTCCACTCAGTTTCAACAGATAAGCTTTGTCAGAATCAGATTGTTCTTTCAACTTTCTTTTCCTCTCTTTTTCTTCTTTTGCATCTTGCTCAGCTTGAAATTTTAAGAGCATTTCCCTCTCATGCTTCTGTCTTTCTCTTATTTTTCTTTCTATTCGCTGCTTTTCAGTTTCTTCAGGATGAGAACTTTCTGAAGTTGAATCTGATGACAAAAGATGAGCAGGAATAGAAGAATCTGGATATGTGATCTCTGGTTGTGAGTGGTGATAAGTTGTTGTGGTTGTTGCTTCTGTTGGTGTAATGACTGTGGGGATTGAGAGGGTGATCTGTGTTGTTACTGTTATGGTTGTGGTAGCTGGTGAAGTTGTTGTTGTGATTGCTATTGCTGGTTGTGTTATTGATGGTTGTGTTGTTGATGGTTGTGTTATTGATGGTTGTGTTGTTGCTGGTGGAATTGTTGTTGGTGGTATGATTGCTGTTGCTAGTGATGCCTCAGATATGACAGTATCTGTATGAGGCGTTTCTGATAAAGATTTAGGTTGCTCCATGATGGTTTTGAGATTGTACATGGTGGCTGATATTTCTTCTTCAGAAAAGATTATCTTTTTGGAAGGAATAGACTCTGATGTGGGAGACTTGCTGGTCCTTTTTCTTTTAATCAGAATAGAGGAGATTGGTTGCTGATCTTCCATCTGATCATCAGTGTCTTCTTCCTTTTTGTCATCAGTGTCTCCTTCATCTTTCTTGTCCTCAATGCCAGTACCATCATTATCAGTCACATCAACAGCACCATTTCCATCATTACCATCGTCATTATCATCATCTCCTTCATCCATATTATCAGTTACATCATCCTTACTTTCCATTTGTTCATCTTCATTTCCATCATTACCATTATTATCATCGTCATTATCATCATCTCCTTCATCAATATTGACATCACCATCTTCTTGTTGTCTGTTCATCCATTCCTACCTCATCAGATCAAAGCTTGTTGACTCCCCCATAACCTGTTCATTCTCATCAGCTGCCCACTCTCTAACTTTATAATCATACCACCTTTGTTCATCTGTATGAAACTCAGGGAAAGCAACCACATCATTATTTTCTTAATCAATATCATCAGTGATATCCATATTATTCTCATCATCATCACTTTCATCATCAGCATCATCACTTTTATTCTCAGCATCATCACTTTCATCATCTTCTTTATTCTCCCCCTCTGCCTCATGAACGAAATTGATAATCTCAGCAAGTCGGTTACAGATTTTCTTATGATCAGTATGCACAGTTTCTAAGCCTTTGATAGTTCTTTCTTGATTGCCGACCATATTTGGAATTTCTTTCATAACTTTGTCAGTATGAATGATATATTCCACAATAGAAGATGCCATCTCTTTTTGGTTTCCAGTGAGAGAAGATATTGCTTCATCATGAGTTTTGAGGCAGACGCTGGTGAAAGTGGAGAGCTCAGAGAGGGATTTAGCATGAGTTTCCAGAAGTCGATAATGATCAATTTCAGCATTAGCAATTGTTTTAACCTTTTCACTGATCGACTCACTCCAGGAAGGAATGGGTTCATATACTGCTGCAAGAGAGTGAACTTTACTAGTGAGATCAGCTAGTTGGCCTGTTAGTGACTCCCTATCCTCAGTAAGCATTCGAATTTGTTGCTGAGAAGAGGAAATGTAGTCAAGCAGCAGTTTATCTGTTGGTGAGATGGTGGAGGTTGATGCTTTGTTGGTTGGTGGTGATTTTTGAGTGACAGGGGATAGTGGTGGTATTGGTTGTGATTGAGATTGGATTTCAACTTCTGGTTGAGATGGTTGATCATCAGCATGTTGAGAGATGTTGTCACTGGAAAGAGACATTGCATCTAATTCCTGGATGGGTGAGGTTATGGTATCAGCAAGAGGAACAGTGGAGAAGGGTAGAGATGAAACATCAGTATCATCTGGTTGCTGATTCACCTTTTGAAGAATAAAACTATAGGATCGATGTTGCTGATCCTTATCAGATGAGGATGTAGATGTGTCCATTGGCTGGGCTTCTTCAACATCATCAGCTTGTGTTTTGGCTGATGGATCATCAGAAATAGAGATAGTAACCTGTATCTCTCCCTGTGATTGGGGAGAGACATTGTCAGTTGGTGCAGTGAAAGATGAGAGTTTGCCCGGGTCTGTAGCCAGTGATGTGACATCAGCGATGGGTGTATTATCACCCACTGATGTCACTTGCCCTTTGACTGAAACATTATCCTTTTGTGAGGATAATGAGTGGCTGATGAGTTGACTCGATAAGAGGGTGTGGGTTGCACCTTAATCACTACTAACAATGGGTTGAGCCATTGTAGTTGTCTGTAGGTTTCCCTTTTTAGAGTCATTGGACTTTTGTGAGTCCAGTGAAGCAGCTTTAGGCTCAGGTTGATCAAGAGTGCCCGCAGGGACTGAACGTTCAGTCGCTGCTTCACTCTTGGCGTCCTTAGATGTCTTTTTCTGACTCTGTCCCTGATCCTTTGATGTCAGGGACTTTAACTTGATTTTCTTTGGAGCAGTTGGTGGTTTTTGTTTTGGTGGTTGATCAGCAGTAGTCACTGGGGGTGTGGTCAGTGACGTGATCGATGGGGGGGCAGAAGTAGACGGATGTACAGTTTGTAAAGGCTGGGGAGCAAGTATCCCCTTTGGTTTCATGAAATCAGTGAGAAGCACAGTTGCATTTTTACTAAAAATTTGTTTCCCTATCAGAGTGGGTTCAAAACCTTTAAAAGAAACCCTATCATAGGCTTTGAACTGATCTTTAAAAACCAGTGAGAGAAACCTAGGATAGGAAACATATTTTGCTCTGGTAGGTTCACAGATTCTTAAAACAATATCATCAAAGATCACACTTGCATAGTCAACTTTTAAGGAGTTGACCAGTGACCAGCTTATCTGTGCTTCTAGGGCGTTGAATTGATCATAGCTCCCTGTTTTTGTGCCCAAAGACTGAATAAAGTTTGAAAATAGGGCATTCCACACACCATCCATTTTAGATTTATGAACAGTAGAGTACTTACGATTTCCACTGCTATCCGTAGTGTATTTGCAGTTAATCCCAGTGAGATTCACTATGCCTCCTTTGGCATCTTCCTTGTCAGGCAGTGGGTCGTAAGTATCATGCTCAGGGAGTTGTAAAACGGTACGGATGGTGTGTGCAGAAATAATTATTTCTTGACCTCCGTTATCGATGAAACCTTTGAGTTGTGAGGTACTATTTGTGACACTCCTCCAAATTAGGTATATAATTATACTTAATTACATGCATTTCTTACGCTAATTCCCTGCGATTGTTTTAAACTAAACTTATGATGTGATGTCAGTCTAGCGAGCCCTAAACAATAATAACAAAAGTATTACATGATACGTAGTTATTTATAAATTACGTACAAACGTATCGGAACGAACCCGACAAAATAAATAACGAAAGTTGGTGACGAAATATATAATTAATAATTCGATTATTAATTACGAGTATTTATATATCTATAACATATAGATAAAGTGGTTCTAATATACGTTTAACATAAAACGTATTATAACACGAACAGAAACAATTCTAAAACGCGCATACGACGTCAAATCATAAAAATGCAAATTTTCTCGTTCATTTGGAAGAAGTTAGAACATTACTTCAAAATATGAAATCCTAAATTTACTGAAAATTGGCGCTCAATTAACTGCGCGCAGTAAAATGTACAAAAATGTACAACTACCAAAAATAATGAAAATCTCATTATTCTGAAAATATAGTACGAACCAAGAGAGCATCTACAAAATAAAAATATAAAATGTTATATTTTATATTGCTATAATTATACCCGTACTCGAAATTGTGGTACCAAAATTTACCACCAAACTCAAATAATACAGAGACAACTTCTGTTTTTAAACCATACTCACTCTCCCTCTCCTTTTTCTTCCTGATGAACTCGACACACACACACAACACATCAAATTCATCATCATCTTTTTCTTCTTAACTTAACAAGATCAAAGGCAGCAGCAGTAGATAGTAGAACAACAAAGCCAGGAACAAGATCATATTCTTCATCATTATCACAACCTCATTGTAAGGAAACAATTCCCTCTTTGATTTCTACCTATTGATTTCGTGTTTAAATCGTATATACAAACATAATCCTTACATATAACACTTGTTGATTGATGATTTTGCTAAATGAACATGAAATGAGTTTATGAACCCAAAACTACAAAACTAAAATCGATAGATGAAAACATGTTAGTACGTTGTAATAAGTTGAAATTATGATGATAGGTAACATATATAAGCTTTTACCGTTCGAATCATAGCCAAAATAGTGTCGAAATCGAGATGCAAAACTGAAAAACGAACAGGGGGTCTGGGCTCGAGCTCGAAGCCGAACGGCTAAGGGCCAAAGCCGAACGGCTGAGAGCCCAAAGCCGAACGGCTAAGAGCCCAAAGCCGATCGGCTGTATGCGGGCTATGGGTCTGTTGGGCTTCAAGTTGGACCGTGACTTGGGCTTGGGCCAAAACTAATAAACGGACTAAATAATTTGGGCCGAGCGGATTGGACTGGGCCGAGGCCAACAGCCGAACGGCTGAAGGCCCAAGCCGAACGGCTGGCCAAGCCGAACGGCTGGCCCAAGCCGATCGGCTGGGCTGGGCTGTGAACTAGGCTTCGTGATTTGGGACGGACGATTAATGGATTATACGTTTAAATTAATTGGATCGGGTTATATAAACAAACAAATGGGCCATTAGAGCAAAAATTAAATACGTACATTTATCGAGTGGGATTTAGAACTGATTTGGAACGTAATTACAAAAGGACATATATATATATATATATATACATACCTACGAATGTGGAATGAACCTATTGGTATATATACACATTTGGGACAAGACGTATATTATATGGGACAAATAAGACTAGTGATTTTGAAACTTAAACGACAAACAATATACATAAATGATTCATATATATTGAGATATATGTGAACGAAATAACGAACAATATATATATATATATATGCAACTATATAAGTATATATGTATATATGCTTACACATTCGAATGACTCGACAAACGAACAATACTTGGATAATATTAATTATTTTCCAACAACAAACATCAACGAAATACACAAACTTAAGAAATTGAAAATTTCTTCAAACGAATAAACTATTAACATAAGTAAACAAAGTACTTATAGTTAATACATTGTTGTGTATAGGTTGACTACGTTTGGGTTTCGTTATCTTATCTCGCTAGCATTCACATCCGAGCACGCACAGTGAGTTCACAAACCCCTTTTAAATGTTTTAATGTTTTAAAACTTCGGGGTGGAAAACATAGAAATCGTATGTATAATTGCATGCGACAACTGGTTGAATACTTGATGTATTTACTTAAACTATTGATGAAATGAGATTTCATGTTGTGACTGATTAAATACTGTAAGTATTTGCTTAAACTGTTTATGAAGGGGTACTTCATACTTGAACTATTTGTGAAAGGGTATTTCACACAACTATTTGAACTATGTTTTTATGAAATGTTTTTCATAACTATTTTGGGAATTTAGGCAACGAATCTTGGTACAGATCTAGGCTGAACGATGTAGTGCATAAAAGACCTTATGGCTACAGACTATAACCATTAGCTAGGTGACTCTAGCCACTGAGTATACGGATAGTACTATCGCCGTGACGACCCTCCTACGGATTTGGGAGCGTATACTTAAATGTCCTACTTGGCACAACAACAACAGATTAGGGTCGTGGTTTGGTTATAGGGTTAGATCGGGTTACCTTACTTGACAGGTTTAGCTCACCTTTCAAGGAATCACCGTCTAAATATTCCCACAAAACTATTGTTTAGGAAGTGATTTCCTACGTACACTGATTTGGAAATGTTAATCTTTATCTAGGTTAACCTGTGTTTCCTACTAATGACTGAATTAGGAAATGTTATCTCTTGATTGAAATAACCTGTGTTTCCTATTACAACTACAACTGATTTGGGAAATGTTATTTATTAATAACTTGTGTTTCCTACTTGATAAACAACACTTACTTGGAAATGTTATTCTTAAATGATTAACTTGTGTTTCCTACATAACAAACGAACTTGTGAATTCACTCAACAATTTTGTTGACGTTTTACTCTATGTTTTTCAGGGAATTAGCAGCGTAAGTAAGATCTGCATGCATATCAGGACGGACTACCCTGGACTTGTTAGGATGCCACTACTTTTTGGGACACCTGGATTTCCTCTGTATAACTGCAACTATTGCAGTCATACCTATGAAATCTACTTTTGATATTATGTATTTTATGAAATACTGATTTCAACTACTACTATTACTGTTACTACTTTCCAAGTGGTAACCTTTTGTAAAACTTTAACTAATGGCATCTTAATCTATTTCGTTCTGCGATAACCATATGCTCTGTGTATGTATGTAATTGTTGGTTGTTATTACTGCTCGCACCCCCACCACGTCACTAAGCTTCCGCAAACCACTCTATGTAATTGTAATTACCGTTTGGCGGGGTGTGACAGACTTGGTATCAGAGCCATTGGTTATAGCGAACTAGAAGTCTTTAGGTGACTGAAAACCTTAGAGACCTAGACTATAGCCTTGGCTAGAACATTTGTGCATTCATGCATACATACTTTGCATACAACTAACATACGACTGACACGCCACACTCAATTTCTTTTGTCACAGTATGTCTAGTCAATCACATTACCATGTTTACGCTTCGGATGAAGAGCCGACCGAGGCTACTTTTGAGGGTCCCGCGATTACAGTAGGGGATGAGTCATCAGTTCATGTGAGAGCTATGTCTGATGACACTAGTGATGCTTACTTAGTACCACCTCCGACCGCACCTGTGGTCACTCCTACCCCTACACCACCTGTTGCGGGTACCTCTCGTGTGCCTGTACCTAGGATGACAGCTAGGATCTGTGTTCGGGATTTTCCCAGGGGACCACTCGCGCCGCGCGATAAGGCGCCAGTGACTGAGTCTGAGGTTCCAGTTGTCGAGCCGCCACAGAAGAGGCTCCGACCTTCTCATCTGGACTGGATGCCTCGAGTATTGAGAGAGTGGAGATCACTAGAGGGTATTCCCTCGACCTTTGAGTTTGGAGAGTCCTCCCACTCACCACCATCTGCATATCTCACTGGTGAGCCTCTGGAGCTCACTGTGTCTACCCTTGTGGCTGTGGTTCACACCATGTTTAGGATATCATCTAGCAGGAGCAGAGATGTGATGGAGTTACTGAGCGATGCCTCCCGTACTGATATGGATATGGCTATGCTCCATCAGAGGATGGATTTTGTGGAGACTCACCGTCTGACAGACTGGCAGAGTCTAGCATCCACCCGTGCACGCGTTGCAGCTTTAGAGAGGCGTGCTAGGGTGTCAGAGATTGTAGCTAGTGTTTGTGTGATGACTGCAGCAGTGATGGTTGCGGTTAGGATGTATTTACCCTGGTTCCGTTAGGTTTGTGTATGGCGGTTGTGCCTACACCATATTAGACTATTACTTTTGGGGAAATATATGTATGTATTCGTTATGGACTAGCTGTATGTTGGATGAAACTTTGTTAGTAAAATGGGTATATGTATAGGAAACCCATCATCTTTTGTATAACGCTAACCATCGATGGGTATATTAGAAATCCCATCTCATTTTGTACTAAACTCATGTAACAGCGTTTTGATCTCTAATATATAATGAATGCTTGGTTTACATCTCGTGTTCATTATGCTTATTATCAACCATGTTATTTCATCTTACAACTGTCGACTTGTGATTAAACCTATACTTTATCGACACTTTGTGATCAACTCTTGTAAACCCTGAAACATTTTACAGCTTGATGATCGATTATTCTTGAGAACCTCTGAAATTTACAGTGTTAAACGACAATGAAAAGAAATATGTATTGGACATTATATAATGACGCCTGGCCAACGTAATTATATTATGCTAGATACATGTAGGTGTTTCAAAGTTGTATGGCACGTGTTGTAAAATTCTATTCATTCATCTTTTCATGTCATTCATTTCTATCAAATGTGAATCTTTGATCTATTCACATTCAATACCTCAACATTAACACTCTGCATTTTATTCATCGCAGAGCTGAATCATGCCTCCCAAACGACGAGTCACTAGAACAAGTCAAAAGACGACTACGCCTCCACCACCACCACCCACCGAAACCACTGAACAAATGATTGCACGAAGAATAGCTGAAGGTATTGCTGAATATGAGGCAAGCCGTAGTCGTGAACCTGGAGCTAACAACAGTGGATCTACCCCTGTTAATACTGAGACACTCGTGAATACTAGCCGAGGGTGTTCATACAAAACATTTCAGGCTTGTAAGCCGATTTCTTTTCGTGGCACCGAGGGAGCAATTGGTATGATTCACTGGATAGAGAAAACTGAGTCGGTATTGGATATTAGTGACTGTTCACCTGACTGTATGGTGAAGTATGCTGCTTGCACTTTGGCTGACAAAGCGCTCACTTGGTGGAACAGTCAGATCCAATCACTTGGTCGACCAGCTGCTTATTCAATGTCATGGGGAACATTTAAGAATCTGATGTTGGAGGAATTCTGCCCTCGCAGTGAGATGCAGAAAATAGAAACAGAGTTGTGGAACATCACCATGATTGGTGCTGATATTACTGGGTACACCACTAAGTTTCAGGAACTTGCACGTCTAGTGCCACACATGGTGACTCCTGAGTATAAGCGTATCGAGCGCTACATATACGGTCTGGTACCGCAAATCCGCAGTCTGGTAACATCATCTAAACCGGACTCATTCAGGAGTGCTGTTACTCTAGCACAAAGTTTGACCGAGGAGGCAGTCAGGATGGGAAATCTGACTAAGAAAGCTGTGTCGGGAAAAGGTGAACCGAACAGTACTGATGTTAGTAGTTCTGGTGGTGCAAAGCGAAAGTGGAACGGTAGTGGTACTGATCGTCAGGGTCAGCAGAACAAGAAATCTTCTGGAAATGCAGCATATGTTGCCACTACCACCGAATCGAAACCATACCTGGGTAACAAACCCAAATGTGGTAAGTGTAACCGACACCACGAAGGTGGGTGTGGGTATTGTGGAAACTGTAGGGCATGGGGACATAGAACCCGAGAATGCAAAACTAACCCTCCCCCACGAGCAAACACTGAGCGTCAAAACCAGGGATGTTTTGAATGTGGTGAGCAAGGACACTACCGTAACCGATGCCCTAAGCTCAACAACAACAACCGCGGTAACAACAATAACCGAGCCAACAACATCAACAACCAACCGGCTCAAGGAAGGGCATTCGTGATCGGGGCACAAGAGGCACGCCAGGACCCTAACACCGTCACTGGTACGTTTCTTGTAAACAATCATTATGCCTCTGTGTTAATTGATTCGGGTGCTGATTTAAGTTTTGTGTCTACTGAATTTAGACCACTATTAGAACTTGAATCCCGTAAGTTAGACAACAAGTATACCATAGAATTAGCCGATGGTGAGTTAATCGAATCAGGAGAAATAGTACCGGGATGTACCTTGGAGTTAGAAGGTCATCTCTTCGAAATAGACTTACTACCGGTTAAGTTGGGAAGTTTTGACGTTGTAGTCGGTATGGATTGGTTATCTAAGAACCGCGCTAAGATCATATGTCATGATAAACTGGTACGATTACCATTGTCAACAGGAGAAACACTTGTGGTTCAAGGTGAGAAACGAAAAAGTACCACAAAAATGATTTCGTGCTTGAAGGCCAGTAAGTATCTCCGAAAGGGGTACCAAGCATTTTTGGCACACATTGTAGAAAAGAAAACTGAGGAGCGACGTATAGACGACGTGCCCATTGTACGCGACTATCCAGGAGTATTTCCTGATGAGTTGCCGGGATTGCCACCCCCACGACAAATTGAGTTTCACATTGACCTGGTGCCAGGAGCCGCACCTATCGCACGAGCACCTTATCGTCTAGCTCCCTCTGAAATGCAAGAGCTGTCTACGCAACTACAAGAACTTCTAGACTTGGGATTCATTCGACCGAGCTTTTCCCCTTGGGGAGCTCCGGTTTTGTTTGTTAAGAAAAAGGATGGATCTATGCGGATGTGCATCGATTATCGAGAACTGAACAAGGTAACTATCAAGAACAGATACCCGTTACCACGCATTGACGATCTGTTTGATCAATTGCAAGGGTCGAGTTATTATTCAAAGATTGACCTACGATCTGGTTACCATCAACTTAAGGTACGAGAAGAGGATGTACCGAAAACTGCTTTTAGGACTCGTTACGGTCACTACGAGTTTCTAGTCATGCCTTTTGGGCTGACCAACGCACCAGCAGTATTCATGGATTTGATGAACAGAGTGTGCAAACCCTATTTGGATAAATTCGTCATTGTGTTTATTGACGACATCTTGGTATACTCACAAACGAAAGAAGATCACGAGCAACATCTGAAGCTTGTCCTCGAACTACTACAAAAAGAGAAGCTTTATGCAAAGTTCTCTAAATGCGAATTTTGGATACGAGAGGTTCAATTCCTTGGTCATGTGATAAATGACAAGGGGATTCACGTGGACCCATCCAAAATTGAGGCAATCAACAACTGGGAAGCACCGAAAACCCCAACTGAAGTACGACAATTTCTTGGTCTAGTTGGCTATTACAGGCGATTCATCGCAAACTTTTCAAAGATAGCCCAACCACTTACCACATTAACTCAAAAAGACAAGAAATTTGAGTGGAATGAGAAGCAAGAGAATGCATTCCAACTATTGAAACAGAAACTGAGCAGCGCACCCATATTATCTCTACCCGAAGGAGTAGATAACTTTGTTGTTTACTGTGATGCATCGCATCAGGGATTGGGTTGCGTACTGATGCAAAACGAAAAGGTCATTGCTTATGCATCACGACAACTAAAAGTGCATGAGAAAAACTATACGACTCATGATTTGGAATTGGGAGCCGTTGTTTTTGCACTGAAGATCTGGAGACACTACCTATACGGTACAAAGTGTACGATCTTCACTGATCATAAGAGCCTACAACATATATTCGACCAAAAAGAACTTAACATGAGACAACGACGTTGGGTCGAATTACTTAACGATTACGACTGTGAAATAAAGTATCACCCGGGTAAAGCTAACGTAGTAGCAGATGCCCTGAGTCGTAAGGAACGAATCAAACCTCGAAGAGTTCGAGCTTTGGGATTGACAATCCATTCGAATCTCATTACTCAAATTCGTGAAGCTCAAGAACTTGCTTTAACTACCGGACGTCTTAAGGATGAATCCTTGAAGGGAATGGAAAAACAACTCGAGAAAAAGGACAACGGGGTGTTGTACTTCATGAACCGAATTTGGGTACCATGCGTAGATGAGTTACGCAAGCTGATTTTGGACGAGGCACATAAGTCCAATTACTCAATACATCCTGGTGCAGACAAGATGTACCATGACTTGAAGGGCTTCTACTGGTGGCCTGGAATGAAACGTGACATCGCCACCTACGTGAGCAAATGCTTAACTTGCTCGAAGGTAAAGGTGGAATACCAAAAGCCGTCTGGACTTTTGCAACAACCTGAACTGCCCAAGTGGAAATGGGAGCAAATAACAATGGACTTCATTACGAAGTTACCTAGAACGGCATCTGGAGCAAATACCATATGGGTGATTGTCGATCGACTGACGAAATCAGCCCACTTTCTTGCTATTAAAGAAACGGATGGAATGGAGAAACTAGCAAAAATCTATATTAAAGAGATTGTTTCTCGGCATGGAGTGCCACTATCCATCATCTCTGATAGAGATGCACGATTCACTTCCCGCTTTTGGCAAACATTACAACAGGCAATGGGTACTCGACTTGATATGAGTACTGCCTACCACCCGCAGACTGACGGCCAAAGCGAGCGAACGATACAGACGCTCGAAGACTTGTTACGAGCATGTGTGATAGACTTTGGAGGTAACTGGGATACCCACCTACCTCTAGCTGAATTCTCTTACAACAATAGTTATCACACGAGTATACAGATGGCACCATTTGAGGCGTTATATGGACGCAAGTGCCGATCACCACTCTGTTGGGCAGAGTTGGACGACAGACAACTATCTGGACCCGAACTTGTCCAGGAAACCACTGACAAAATAACTCAAGTATTGAGCCGACTGAAAGCGGCACGAGATCGACAAAAGAGTTACGCTGATAACCGCCGTAAACCTCTTGAGTTCCAAGTAGGAGACAAAGTCCTACTCAAGGTATCTCCCTGGAAAGGAGTAGCACGATTTGGCAAACGAGGAAAGCTGAACCCACGATACATCGGACCATTTGAAATCCTTGCTAGGGTTGGTCCCGTCGCTTACAAGCTTAAACTACCGCAAGAGCTTAGTAGCATACACGATACTTTCCACGTTAGCAACCTCAAAAAGTGTCTTTCTGACGAAACACTTATCCTTCCTCCTGACGAAGTCTTCATTGACTCAAAACTTAACTTTGTGGAGGAACCTGTTGAAGTTATGGATTCTAAAACGCAGAAACTTCGACACAAACGAATCAAACTGGTTAAAGTTCGTTGGAACTCGAAACATGGCCCGGAGTTTACCTGGGAACGAGAGGACGAAATGCGAAAGAAATACCCCAACCTATTTGAGAGCGTGACCGAGACTCACGGCTCAACTTAAATCTCGGGACGAGATTTCACTAACGGGGGGAGAATGTGACACTCCTCCAAATTAGGTATATAATTATACTTAATTACATGCATTTCTTACGCTAATTCCCTGCGATTGTTTTAAACTAAACTTATGATGTGATGTCAGTCTAGCGAGCCCTAAACAATAATAACAAAAGTATTACATGATACGTAGTTATTTATAAATTACGTACAAACGTATCGGAACGAACCCGACAAAATAAATAACGAAAGTTGGTGACGAAATATATAATTAATAATTCGATTATTAATTACGAGTATTTATATATCTATAACATATAGATAAAGTGGTTCTAATATACGTTTAACATAAAACGTATTATAACACGAACAGAAACAATTCTAAAACGCGCATACGACGTCAAATCATAAAAATGCAAATTTTCTCGTTCATTTGGAAGAAGTTAGAACATTACTTCAAAATATGAAATCCTAAATTTACTGAAAATTGGCGCTCAATTAACTGCGCGCAGTAAAATGTACAAAAATGTACAACTACCAAAAATAATGAAAATCTCATTATTCTGAAAATATAGTACGAACCAAGAGAGCATCTACAAAATAAAAATATAAAATGTTATATTTTATATTGCTATAATTATACCCGTACTCGAAATTGTGGTACCAAAATTTACCACCAAACTCAAATAATACAGAGACAACTTCTGTTTTTAAACCATACTCACTCTCCCTCTCCTTTTTCTTCCTGATGAACTCGACACACACACACAACACATCAAATTCATCATCATCTTTTTCTTCTTAACTTAACAAGATCAAAGGCAGCAGCAGTAGATAGTAGAACAACAAAGCCAGGAACAAGATCATATTCTTCATCATTATCACAACCTCATTGTAAGGAAACAATTCCCTCTTTGATTTCTACCTATTGATTTCGTGTTTAAATCGTATATACAAACATAATCCTTACATATAACACTTGTTGATTGATGATTTTGCTAAATGAACATGAAATGAGTTTATGAACCCAAAACTACAAAACTAAAATCGATAGATGAAAACATGTTAGTACGTTGTAATAAGTTGAAATTATGATGATAGGTAACATATATAAGCTTTTACCGTTCGAATCATAGCCAAAATAGTGTCGAAATCGAGATGCAAAACTGAAAAACGAACAGGGGGTCTGGGCTCGAGCTCGAAGCCGAACGGCTAAGGGCCAAAGCCGAACGGCTGAGAGCCCAAAGCCGAACGGCTAAGAGCCCAAAGCCGATCGGCTGTATGCGGGCTATGGGTCTGTTGGGCTTCAAGTTGGACCGTGACTTGGGCTTGGGCCAAAACTAATAAACGGACTAAATAATTTGGGCCGAGCGGATTGGACTGGGCCGAGGCCAACAGCCGAACGGCTGAAGGCCCAAGCCGAACGGCTGGCCAAGCCGAACGGCTGGCCCAAGCCGATCGGCTGGGCTGGGCTGTGAACTAGGCTTCGTGATTTGGGCCGGACGATTAATGGATTATACGTTTAAATTAATTGGATCGGGTTATATAAACAAACAAATGGGCCATTAGAGCAAAAATTAAATACGTACATTTATCGAGTGGGATTTAGAACTGATTTGGAACGTAATTACAAAAGGACATATATATATATATATATACATACCTACGAATGTGGAATGAACCTATTGGTATATATACACATTTGGGACAAGACGTATATTATATGGGACAAATAAGACTAGTGATTTTGAAACTTAAACGACAAACAATATACATAAATGATTCATATATATTGAGATATATGTGAACGAAATAACGAACAATATATATATATATATATGCAACTATATAAGTGTATATGTATATATGCTTACACATTCGAATGACTCGACAAACGAACAATACTTGGATAATATTAATTATTTTCCAACAACAAACATCAACGAAATACACAAACTTAAGAAATTGAAAATTTCTTCAAACGAATAAACTATTAACATAAGTAAACAAAGTACTTATAGTTAATACATTGTTGTGTATAGGTTGACTACGTTTGGGTTTCGTTATCTTATCTCGCTAGCATTCACATCCGAGCACGCACAGTGAGTTCACAAACCCCTTTTAAATGTTTTAATGTTTTAAAACTTTGGGGTGGAAAACATAGAAATCGTATGTATAATTGCATGCGACAACTGGTTGAATACTTGATGTATTTACTTAAACTATTGATGAAATGAGATTTCATGTTGTGACTGATTAAATACTGTAAGTATTTGCTTAAACTGTTTATGAAGGGGTACTTCATACTTGAACTATTTGTGAAAGGGTATTTCACACAACTATTTGAACTATGTTTTTATGAAATGTTTTTCATAACTATTTTGGGAATTTAGGCAACGAATCTTGGTACAGATCTAGGCTGAACGATGTAGTGCATAAAAGACCTTATGGCTACAGACTATAACCATTAGCTAGGTGACTCTAGCCACTGAGTATACGGATAGTACTATCGCCGTGACGACCCTCCTACGGATTTGGGAGCGTATACTTAAATGTCCTACTTGGCACAACAACAACAGATTAGGGTCGTGGTTTGGTTATAGGGTTAGATCGGGTTACCTTACTTGACAGGTTTAGCTCACCTTTCAAGGGATCACCGTCTAAATATTCCCACAAAACTATTGTTTAGGAAGTGATTTCCTACGTACACTGATTTGGAAATGTTAATCTTTATCTAGGTTAACCTGTGTTTCCTACTAATGACTGAATTAGGAAATGTTATCTCTTGATTGAAATAACCTGTGTTTCCTATTACAACTACAACTGATTTGGGAAATGTTATTTATTAATAACTTGTGTTTCCTACTTGATAAACAACACTTACTTGGAAATGTTATTCTTAAATGATTAACTTGTGTTTCCTACATAACAAACGAACTTGTGAATTCACTCAACAATTTTGTTGACGTTTTACTCTATTTTTTCAGGGAATTAGCAGCGTAAGTAAGATCTGCATGCATATCAGGACGGACTACCCTGGACTTGTTAGGATGCCACTACTTTTTGGGACACCTGGATTTCCTCTGTATAACTGCAACTATTGCAGTCATACCTATGAAATCTACTTTTGATATTATGTATTTTATGAAATACTGATTTCAACTACTACTATTACTGTTACTACTTTCCAAGTGGTAACCTTTTGTAAAACTTTAACTAATGGCATCTTAATCTATTTCGTTCTGCGATAACCATATGCTCTGTGTATGTATGTAATTGTTGGTTGTTATTACTGCTCGCAACCCCGCCACGTCACTAAGCTTCCGCAAACCACTCTATGTAATTGTAATTACCGTTTGGCGGGGTGTGACACTATTAACGATTGAGTGAGTGCAGGTATACCAGAACTCACTCAACCATTCTGGATTCATTTCTCCAGGTGATAACGTGAGAGCAGGGAGAATAAAATGGTTTTTCAAAAAGTATATTACCTCCACATACTCAGATTTAGGGCAAGAGAGATTACCCAAATAGTTTGATTTAGGGACTGTAATGACAGAATCTTCACTTACTGCAGAGGCTCGAAGAGCTTTAATCTCTGTAGAAGCTGTGTATGTATTATTGAAAAATTTTGATTTAGACATTACAAATCCTTTGGAAAATTTGTTTTCGCCTTTGATTTAGGGTTTTTAGAAAACAGAGGTTTTGAAAATTAGGAAAGCGTAAAGGTGATGCGTCACTGATTTGTGAGTTTAAATAGAGTACGCTTTGCTAATGATCGTGTGAACGAGAGTATGGCGACGTGGATGGTCATGGTGGAAGTGGTAAAGGCATAGGGGGTTATGATGGTTGAGAGTGGTGGCATTAATGGTGATGGGAGTGGTAAGCCAAAAAAGTGCGCTGACGTAGGAGAGAGAATGTCAGAAGCGCGCGACATTTTCGTTGTACCAAAAATTATTTAATTTGAAATCCGTTAAATTAAATACAAAATGTATTAAATATAACGAATGTTTGTCGATTAATCACCATTAAATGATACATCAGGGAGTCACTGATGCATATAATCAATAAATTGATTATCCACCAAAAAGAAAAAAAATATTCAAGAGTAATAAAAGTGTTCTTTTATTTTGACAGAGATGTAGTCTCGCTGATTTAAACACAACTTAGAATACTGAATAAATCATAGAGATGTGGTCACTGTGTAGATGTAAAATACTCTTACCATTCTTGAATATTTATAATTAAAAATTTTAAGAAACATGAGTATAGATTGTGTTGTATATAAGTTGTATAACATATCATTAGATTATCCTTCACTGATCAAGTTACAACTTAGAATACTAACAAGATCAGCTTAGGATAGAAAGAATTCAATGATATAAAACTAATATAGAAACATAATAAATACTCATGTGACTATATAAATTATAAAGTTAGATAAGCATAGTGAACTGATTGTTACCTCTGAAGTTTTAAATAGTAACAGTATCAGCGACTATGCGTTTCTAAAGTTATATTTTTGATAGTCAAAATATTATATATATATATATATATATATATATATTTAAAAAAAATGATAAAACATCAATAAATACAGAAACTCAGAAAGTTCAACTATTTATTGAAGTTTATCATTTAGGAACATGATTAGTCCAATTGATGAACCCATCCGGAGATAGGTTCATAGTGACTAAGCCTTGGGTTGGGCTTCCACTGATTTGAATAAACAGTATCTGATTGTTCACTGATGATTTTCTCTTTTTGAAAAGGTGTAGAAGAACATTCAGATGACACATGTTGTCTGTTGCCACATTTATGACACTTTTTGTTTCCATAAACGGCCTTTTTTACTTTCTTTGTTTTAAGTTGCTGATCTGACACAATCATGCAACTTTTCTTGCTGATTTTTACTTCTTGCATCTTTGACTTGAGGTCACTGATAGATGTTGTTTCAGTGACAGACACAGTGTCAGTGAAGTTGCTGATCATTATTTGATTTTCAACAATAGTTTTGATGAGATGTGAAGTTACTGATGATTTGACAGTTTTCAAAACATTCATCTCATCATTACTATTTAAGACATCAGTATCTTCAGTGACCAACTTGCTTTTAGTGAAATAGTTTGGTCGTGGCTCACTGAAGATTGAGATGGGTTCAAATACGGCTTCTGAAAAATTACCCTTAGGTTCAAAGACAGGATCAACCATAGTTGAGTCAGCGAGGGATGCGGCGTATTCATAATCTCCTCCCAAAATAGCTTTAACTTGTTTTTGAATTTGATTGTTTACACATTGATTGACCTTATCGTTTGACTTACACCAAAATTCCATGACCTTTTTAAGTTGTTGAAATTGTGTCTCAAATTTTACCTTTTCTTGAACACATACTCGATTTGCATAAGTTTGTGCATCAAGATCCAGTTTTAATTTCTTCATTTTTGACTCATTTTCATTTTGGTCATTAAGTTTGGATTGTAAGTCACTGATTTTACGTTTTTGCCCTCTTTGAATATCATGAGCATTTGATAAGTCAACTATCAAAGACTCAAAGACATTATCTTTTTCAGCTGCTGTGTATGATTTAAAACAATGCACCTTGTAAAGAGTTTCAGGATCCCATTCAGATGCTGAACACTTAGGAGTGACTTCTTTGATGTCTTCAAGAAGTTCAGCGTCATCAGCCATCAGACAGTACTCCTTATCTAAACAAATCATTGCTTCTTCTTCATCTGATGATGAGGAGTCAGAGCCACTGAATGAACCTTCTTCAGCGACGAAACCTTTTCCCTTCTTCCTTCCGGATTTAGCCAATGCCTTCAGTTTCTTGTACTTTGCCTTGTACTTGTTATACTTATCATTTCTGAAGTCTGGCACTGGTTTAGGGACTTGGTTTACTGACTTTGATCTACATTCAGCTGCAAAATGACCAGGTTTGCCACACTTGTAGCATTCACCTTTTGATTGAAATTTATCAGATGATGGAGCACCAGCGAATCTTTTTGATCTGGTGTTCCTTCTGAAATTAGCAACCATCATGGCCATATCTTTTTCAAGCTTCTCCAGTCCTTCATCATACTCTACTCTGACTGTTCTTCATCTTGACCACCTTCTTCTTCAGCTATCAGTGACTTCGAGCTTTTCTTAGACACTTTTGATTTTTGTCTCTGATCGATTTCATCAAGCTCTGCTACAAGAGCATTGGATATCTTCTGACTTCCAAGAGTAGCACGAATATGCTCACTCTGATCAGCTTGCTTTTCTGACTGCTCCCAGTTGAGCAAAATACCATAGACTTGAGTGAGATTAAGAACTGAATAATCATTCCTCTGTCTGGTACATGTGGCAATGGTTCCCCAGATTTTCCTTGGCAGCAACTCAAGAAAATTCTCAACAACAAATCTTTGTTCCTTACCCATACCATCCTTTTCCATTTTGTTCATCAGTGACTGGTATCTGGTGTAAGTAGAAGACAAAGATTCATTTGGTTCCATTGCAAACAGCTCATACTGGCGAGTGAGATTGACTTCCCTGCAGCGAATAATATCAGGAGTTCCAATATATATATTCCTAAGGGTATCCCACATGTCTTTAGCAGTTCTACAAAGCCTGATAGATTTGAACACTTCATCAGGAAGTGTCATGCCTATGTAGATTTTAGCTTGTTTATCCAATCTAACCAATCGTCTATCCTCATCCGACCATTGTTCCTCTCTTTTGGGCATAACCATTTCTGGTATAGCAGGAGTAGTAGTTGTAGCCATGACAGTAGGAACAATTATGGTTGGAATGTGGGGACCATTGGTTATTGTATTACAGAGACGGTCGTCAATTAGGTCTAAAAACATCATCATTCGGGACATCCAAGTTTCAATCCTTGATGGATCAAAAGCTGGAGGTTTGGTTGTAGAACCATTTCCCTTCTGATAATCAGAGTCAACACAACTGTACTTTACTGATTCCATTGCAGACCTGGTTAATTGAATTTAAACCAACTCTGCTCTGATACCAATTGAGAGTCCCGTAATTCACTATTGTTTAGTGAATTGGAATCGCAAAGTGTAAAGTTTAATTGTAAAAAGGGGGGTTGAATACAATTTAAAACTATTTCAGATTTTAGCGTAGTTAATTGATGAGGTTTAAATTGATTCATAGAAACAGAGTATAAACAATAGCAACAGAGTATAGCAGATTATAGATATGACAATATCAAAGTAACAAAGTAATGATAGCTAAAATGATGAATTATATTGATCATACAATTCACAAGTGTTGAATGCGGAATGGATTAACCAAAGTTAATCCAATTCAAACACTTAGCTAATCAATTACAAATGAGATGAACAGCAGTGGACAAATACGTTGACTGTTCACTCTCTGGATCGTTAATACGTACTCTTAGATAAACTGATCACTGACACACAAGTGATAAGTACGATTGAACGACTAGCCTCTACAGTACAAAACACTAAACTATTTATACTACAAGAGTTCCTAAAATATCGCCTATAAATTAGGATCTTGGAATGACACGTGTCGCTGCTTGATTGGCTTGATCTCTGATGAACCGACATTCTGTGGGTCCCAATTCTGTTACCGCAAATATCTCGTTACCTTAAAACCAATCAATTGCTGCCACGTAATCTTTCGAACATACTTCAAGTTGGAACACTCTTGCTGATGTATAGATAAGTACAGTACTTTCTGTACTTGATGATTAAGAGGCTTTATTGAATAGTCCCTGAAGATGCAGTAATCCTCCTCACTTACTGTGAGCTAACATGCTCTTGTAGAATGACTTGAACTAGAGATCTTCAGTGACTAGCTGTTATTCTGGCAGTGACTTTTGCCTTTATTGATTTGAAGAAGTAAAGCTCTCGCTGACGTTGATCAGCGACACACCAAGTTGAGCTTTAATCTTCCTCAACATATCAAGCAGATTGAATGACGCTCAACGAAACCTATCATCAGCAACAGCAGCTTCGATACAATTCATTTCTTCATCGAGTAGTGAACAGTTGAGTTGGTCAGCGACCAGCGACTTCATCATGGTCAGCGACCAGTGACTCAACAGAAATAATTTAGTTGAGTTATAAAAATTTAAAAGTTTATTTTGTTTCATTTTGTCAGAAATGTTTAGAGTTGTTTCAGTTTGTGAAATACTTTGTAAATATTATCGACATCAAATTTAATAGTTAATAACGTTATTTAATAATTTCATATTATTAAATAATTTTGTTCACCAACAGTCGTATATTTTGTCGCGTTTGTTCCAATTGTTTCGTACATAATTACAACTAATTATGAAATGTAATACTACATGTATTAAATAGTCGGGCTTTGCTAGACTTACCTCTAAAATGTGTTTGTGAATTCACTCAAAGTAGGGAATTAGCCTAAAATGCAAATGTTTAGTGTACGTAATCTCGTTTAAATTTGCGGGGTGTCACACGTATGGGTTAGTAGTTTAAATTGTTGATTCTTAGTGTTAAAAGTGTAGTTATGTGTTATATGTTAGGTGTTAAAGTATTGGAAGTACCATCATTGACTACGTGTGGTAAATCATCGGTGGAAGACCAAGGTAAGTATTATAGGGACTAATTGGTAATGGTTATGTGTTTCCGGATTGCTTCCGAGCAAGAGGATCATACAACCATGTGGACGTCATTTGTATTTTTTGTATTTTAATGGTAAATGTTGAAATATATGAATGATTGTATGTGTTTCCGGATTGCTTCCGAGCAAGAAGATCATACAATCAAGTGGAAGATTAGCTAGCGTTGCTAGCATAGACTTGTTTCTTAAACTTGGTATCCATTTCGACGTGATTTAGTGCCATGTTGCCTTGTTTCTTATGGCCGCGGATCCGCATAGTGTATGGTGTTTATATGTTGTTCCAGTGATTTTGAGTAAGACGATATGTGGTGATTGTTTCATAGTGTTATGAATTAATTGATTAGTTGCCTATATACTTATTAAGCATGCGTGCTTATTCTTTCCATGTTTCATGTTTTTAGGTAGTTCCGAGCAAGAAAAGGGAAAGGGGCTATGAAGGATTAGTGTGGATAGCTACGGGTAGCAAGTGGCAAGTATTCTCCTTACTTATCATTTTGTGTTCAACTTGTGTAATACACCCACATGTCAAGTTTTTGAAAGTTATATATGAAACGTGTCTTTTGGTTGTATGATAAGTTGACTTTGAAAGTCAACTATGGTGTGTAGTTGAATATGTATGTATTTCATGATATGTTGGAAGTATATATGTGTGTAAATAGTGTTGTTGTGTTTAAATGTGTGGAATTTGTCAAAGAGTCAAAGTCTTGTGTGATTAGTGAAATAGAAGTCAAAGTATGGTCGAATATGTTGAAATAGTCAAACCTGATTAGTATTGGTTGATGTCTTGGTCAAAATGTAGTTATTTGGTTAAACGAGTCAAAGAGTATTCATTTGGGTCAAAGAAACGCTTTTAAGTTATGTTTGAATGAGATAGTGTTATGGCATTTTGGTATAGTGCCTTAAGTTTGTTTTTGTATGCGAAATAAGTGTACAAAAGGTTATGGTCAGATTTCAAGTGCATTTTGGTATGTTAAGTAAAAGTCTTCAAAATGGTCGAAAACTAACCATACGTCCCGATTGGTCGTTTTTAAGAAAATTGGAAAAGTCCAAAAAGGAAAACCTTTGTTTTGGTCAAATGAACATGCTCGTAATTTTTCAGAGTCTAATTCATTGTGGTTTGGGAGATATGCGCGTCAGAAGTTTGTAATTTGGTAAATAAGTGATCTGGTCTGCAGGGCTGCTGTGCAGCATGCTTACCCGGCGGGTGTAACACATGGTCAAAAAGTCAACTTGCGCGTCTAATTTAAACTTTTTATAATTGTATTATTATATACAATTATAACTCAGCGAGCGAAAACTTTACATTTTATATAATGAATAGTGATTATGTAATAATCACAAATAAAACCATTTGAAGTCACATTAGATTTTAAATTGAATAAAACTATTTTTAATTTAATTAATTACTAATCGAAAGAACGGAAATATAAATCTAAAAATATTAAATTTATATATATTATTCGGGTACAAAATACGGGTATTTTACACTGCAAAATAGGAACGAAGTGGGGGAAAACTCCTCCCCACCCCTTTGGATCAGCCACCCAACCCCCCAAACCCCTCCCATTTCATTTCATTTCTTTCTATCTCATTTTCTTTTCACACACAAACACTCTCCACCCAATTACCACAAATTTTCGGAACTACAAATCGACACACGAAATTTACATTTTCGGAATCACCAACAAGAGAGGAGCAACATTAACAAAGGCCACACCTTCGTTTTCTTCCTCGTTTGGCCTCGATTCGCAATTGTAAGAAATTTCTAAATCTTTAGATCTAATCATTTTTGTGTAATGTTTGGGTGTAATAATGCTTACACAACTTAGTTATAACCTAAACAACAAAGAAAACATGATTTTACAGCTTGAAAATACGTTAGATTTGCGATTTTGATCGGAAAAACGCGACAGCCGCGAGTTTCTGGGCTGGTGTTCATCCATGCGACACAACGCTTGAGTCGCATGTTGTGTCGCATAATTCCATTTGTGTCGTATCTTATGTCGCATAAACTACCCATGCGACACAACGCTTGTGTCGTACTCTATGTCGCACCTTGTGTCGTATTTCCATACGACACAACCCTTATGTCGCTATTGATTTAGCATCGCAAGCTTTTGCGACACAACCACTGTGTCGCAGAGCTCTTATGTCGCACTCCATGCGACACAACCCTTGTGTCGCATGACACGTTTTTGTGTCGCATGTTATGTCGCAGAAAGCAGAAAGTTTAAAAACTCACATTTCCACTAAGTGTCGAGACCCTAAATTTTATCACTTGATTTCACCCAATTTCAAGTCCAGATGCGTTTTTTCTTAAAGCAATATAGTAGAAATAAAAATTTTCCAAGCTGACCTGGAAGCTCGACCCCAGCCAGGGGCTCTGCCCCTTGGACCCCGCCAGGGGCTGCCGCCCCTTGGACCCCGCTAACCAGGGGCGCTGCCCCCGGACCCCCGTACACCATTCCCAGACTTCAACAACAAATGCATACATGAACAACTCGCTTAGACAAACTGATTTGTCTCATACTTATATAACCTCACGTGTTTAGGACACTAGAAGGTTACCATTCGGACGTCGCGCGTATCATCATATCGCTAACAACTCACAGGTGAGTTTCATAGCCCCACTCTTTCAACTGTTTTACTGTTTTTGGGGTGAAACACATGCGCAACAACTGTTTTCGAATTATATTAATAATCTTTTATAATTCACAATCAATTATATTACTGTATGTAATACAAATGTGTAATACTTAGGAATTACACCCAACACGTCGTTTTGGAACAATATCAAGACCTAATCTAGATAGGTCACAATCGTACACTATCAGATTGTTGGAAAACAATTACCTAGATATAACTTGATATAGTTAGTACTATTCATTGGCCATATTGTCGCGGGACAATATTATCCAATACATTAGAACTAGTTAGTTCTACCTACACTAGATGATATAGATACAATTACAGGATTAGTTGCTCTTTTAGGAACTAATATTTTCAATACAATTCAGGAACCTCAATATACTTGCTAGGCTTTAGGCTAGAAGTATACGATAACATAATATGTTAGTATAGATTCTTCATACTAATACAATTCAACTAGGTAATGAGCATTCATACCTAGGACCAACGTACTACTTAATATCTAAATATTTGCTTATACGTATTTAGATAAAATCAATTATTTTCATGATTGTCATGATTGTTACTTACGTTTGCTCATTCGACAAACATATATATATATATATATTTATATATATATATATATATATATATATATATATATATATATATATATATATATATATATATATATATATATATATATATCTACATGTTTAGATATTATCATTAGCACTTGGTGCTAACTTCAATAGTATTTATGTATATTAGTATACATACAATCATACACACATTCAAGCCTGACGCGTCGTTGTACGGTCGGCTCTTATTTGCAATAGCTAGTATGTCGTTGTACTGCTGGCTCTACATTTCAACTATGCTCTCGAGCACTTCATAAACGATGCCGCGGTATTGCAGCGGGCACAAAATGATACCACGGTAAAGTGAGTACAAAACGATGCCACGGTATTGCAGTGGGCACAACTTCAATCAAACAAGTCGTTGTAACTTGTATCAGTATTCAATCAAACAAGTCGTTGTAACTTGTATAACTTCAATCAAACAAGTCGTTGTAACTTGTATAACTTCAATCAAACAAGTCGTTGTAACTTGTATAAATTCAATCAAACAAGTCGTTGTAACTTGTATCAATTTAAGACAAACAAGTCTAAGTAACTTGTAACAGTGCAATCAACCAAAATCGGGGTATTTTGGACATTAAGTTAGACTTTTACACATTGGTGTTATAAACTTCAACGTATTACATATCAAAAATCACTGATTTTGGAAACAACTTTACAAAACATAAATTGTTTTATTACTTTATGCTTTCAACTAACCTTCCTATGAACTCACCAGCTTTATAGCTGACCTGTTTTAGCATGTGTTCTCAGGTTGCCCAGCAGGATTAGGATTGCTTCAAGGCTTAATTAGCCCGAGTCGCATATTTTCAAACCATTGGGACTGCTCTGCATCTACTTTAGCATTTTCAAATTTTGTACTTGGAAATCACTGTTAAACTTATAACGTTGTAAACGTTCTATTTTGGAAATGTATAATTATTTTCAAACGTCTCATTTAGAGTCGTTCATTATGTATCTTATGCTGTGATATTTGATTTAGTGACACCCGACCCGACAGCTTCCGCAAACCGAAATTTGAGGGTGTTACAGATTGGTATCAGAGCCTAAGGTTATAGTGAACTAGGTTGCATTTAGTGGGCCTAGACTATGACCGTTAGGCAGTATTCCTTATTAGGTATAACTAGTTCAGGGATTACATCATACGAACTTAATTTAACATAGCGTAGCTAACTATGTACAATTAAGCAAAGATGATGTAAGATTTGAAAGGGGTTATACTGAGTTGGGAATGCACTAGTTGACTCTGATTGTTTTGTGCTAGATATCCTAGGCTATTATATGTACTATAGGTATATATTAATAGGCCTTACATGTATACTACTTCTACGTATCAAATATATACTGGGTATATACGACTCAATTCCGCTGTACTATCATTTACTCGTGAAGAGGCACATCGCCGTCTTCCTAACTATTACGACTTGACACTTTCTCCTTATGTACGCATAGGAGGATATCACATATATCACTGAACCTCGGGAAGGAGGTACAACCGTATTTAATGGGAATGGAAACCCACACATGCTAAACGTCCACGAAACTTAAAACAGATTTAAAACTTTTCAACCATAACCGTATGGATTGCAATTGGATTAGTGTTGACTAAGTCCACGATAAATTAATTATTTCAATCATTACTTGATCATTTAGATCAATTGATTCAACACCTCAGTGCGTTGGGCACTCACATTCTAGCCTCTGTGCTACATTTGGGAAAACACATAACTTCAACACACATTTGGCCTTAGGGCTACAATCAAACAACACACGGCACGTGGTGCTGCAATCACACGGTATGTTGATACCGCCATTTGGGCACGTTAGTGCAATCCTCATAGTATGTCGATACTACAAATTATAGCATGTTGATGCTACACTCATAGTACATGGGTACTACAATTTCAATGCCGCGGGCACTTCATTACAGCACGTGGTGCTGCGTTTCATGGTACTTTGGTACTACAATTACAAAACACTAGTATCTCAATTACTGTGCTGATAGCACTGCATTATAGCACTAGGTGCTACTTCAATTATACATGTAGACTTGTTATAGTTGCATGTACGACTTACATATATACATATACACTTACTTAACTGGGCACGAGGTGCCACACCTGACTTTTATTATGAACGTATACTGGTATAGTTACGTGTACACCATATATGTATATACGACCAATTAAGCATGTAATGCTTTAATCAATAAATACACAATGATGTCACCACACACATGGGTTGTGTTGGTGGACCCTGCTTCAACACCACCGAGGACACTGTAGTTGTCACATACACAGGCATGAATGGCCGTACGATATTCTAGTACTACGATATAGTCCATTGGACTACTCACAACAACATAATCTTGGATTGACTACATAGAAAACACAATTCGATCATGGTACGACCGCAACTAGAAACTACAACTCAACTGGTCACAACACTCGAAAAACATGAGATTCATGATAACTTAACTAAAGAAAACTAAACAACGGTTACTTAAACTGTTGTACCAACAATACAAAAGGGCAGTGATGCGCCTGCCACCTACAATATCAAAAACTTCAACGTCAAGGATCGTAGGATCCCGTGTATCATAAATTCCAACTCAAGTTAGCTACTTATGTCATTGTAATAATCATCATCTTTGATTAAAGATCTCACACTTTGTCATTTCATTCTTGTTCAAGAATCATGCCTCCTAAACGACCAACTTTCACTCGAGCTGAGCAAGATCAAATCATTAATCAAGCAGTGACTGCGACCCTAGCTGCTCAGAACCAAGTAAAGCCTTGCACTTTTAGGGATTTCCTGAGGTGCGAACCCCCAAACTTCGTCGGGACTGAAGGAGCTGTCGGATTAATTCGATGGTTCGAGAGAATGGAATCTATTTTCCACATGTGCAACTGCCCCGACGACTGCAAAGTCTTGTACGCCACATATACCCTCCAGGATGATGCCTCTACCTGGTGGAATTTTCACGCCCGAACTGTAGGAATCGACACTGCTCACGAACTTTCGTGGGAAGACCTGAAACAAATCATGAAGGACAAGTATTGCCCCGTCGAAGTACTTCACAAACTCGAGGACGAACTTTGGTTTCTCACCGTAAAAGACAACGACATCGAAACATATACCAATCATTTCCAACAACTAGCATCCCTTTGTCCAAACATAGTAAACCCTGAAAACAAACGAATCGGGAGGTACATTGGTGGACTCCCGTTGCTAATTGAGGGAATGGTCACCGCCTCTAAACCCACTACTATTGAAGAGGCTATTCGCATGGCCCACAGACTCATGGCACAGGTGGTTCGACGCGGGCCACCTGCAACGGAAAACAATCAAGAAAAAGGGAATGGAAGTTCCAGCTCTAGCCAAAATCCAACGAATCAACCTGAACCCTTGAGGTCCTACGCTGCTGAACCCAACGACCGACAAGGCTATGCGGGTAACAAACCATTTTGTCACGGCTGCAAACGTCATCATGACGGAATTTGCGGATTACCCTGCGAAAGATGCCAACGATATGGACATGAAATCCGGGACTGCAGAGTTCCCGCCAATCCCGACTCTCGAAGGATATGCTTCAAATGTAAGGAACCTGGTCATTACAAGAAGGACTGCCCAAAAAGACGCAAAATTCACCTTATCGACTCCGAGTAAATCAAATAAATCTCCAACAATAATGTAAGTACAATCTCTCCTCGAAAACATGGCTCTTCAATTATAGGTCCGTTCAACACGTACTTATTATCCCCAATATCATTTTATTGACTTAATGTCGATTACATCATAGGGCTAGTGACCTAGACCCAAGTAAAACTTAAAAGTTTGCTTTCAGCAGACTAACCGACTGAACATTCACCAACTACTTAGTCCTGATAGGACTATTCACTAAACGGTCACTATGTGACAAATATCTAGTCCCGAATGGACTACGACGTAAACGGTTATCTAGCAATCACAAAATAATCATACACCCGACAAACAATATGGTCAGAATATGACTACAACGATAAACCGCGACTCAGTCAGGGATTGACTGCCATTCAACTCCATTATAAGGCATGATATGTCTGCAATCTTTTCGACAAATACCTCGTACGTGCATTGCTCCCCAGACCACGCGCGACCCCGACCTCATTTTAAATTTCGGGACGAAATTTTCTTAACAGGGGGAGAATGTAACACATGGTCAAAAAGTCAACTTGCGCGTCTAATTTAAACTTTTTATAATTGTATTATTATATACAATTATAACTCAGCGAGCGAAAACTTTACATTTTATATAATGAATAGTGATTATGTAATAATCACAAATAAAACCATTTGAAGTCACATTAGATTTTAAATTGAATAAAACTATTTTTAATTTAATTAATTAATAATCGAAAGAACGGAAATATAAATCTAAAAATATTAAATTTATATATATTATTCGGGTACAAAATACGGGTATTTTACACTGCAAAATAGGAACGAAGTGGGGGAAAACTCCTCCCCACCCCTTTGGATCAGCCACCCAACCCCCCAAACCCCTCCCATTTCATTTCATTTCTTTCTATCTCATTTTCTTTTCACACACAAACACTCTCCACCCAATTACCACAAATTTTCGGAACTACAAATCGACACACGAAATTTACATTTTCGGAATCACCAACAAGAGAGGAGCAACATTAACAAAGGCCACACCTTCGTTTTCTTCCTCGTTTGGCCTCGATTCGCAATTGTAAGAAATTTCTAAATCTTTAGATCTAATCATTTTTGTGTAATGTTTGGGTGTAATAATGCTTACACAACTTAGTTATAACCTAAACAACAAAGAAAACATGATTTTACAGCTTGAAAATACGTTAGATTTGCGATTTTGATCGGAAAAACGCGACAGCCGCGAGTTTCTGGGCTGGTGTTCATCCATGCGACACAACGCTTGAGTCGCATGTTGTGTCGCATAATTCCATTTGTGTCGTATCTTATGTCGCATAAACTACCCATGCGACACAACGCTTGTGTCGTACTCTATGTCGCACCTTGTGTCGTATTTCCATACGACACAACCCTTATGTCGCTATTGATTTAGCATCGCAAGCTTTTGCGACACAACCACTGTGTCGCAGAGCTCTTATGTCGCACTCCATGCGACACAACCCTTGTGTCGCATGACACGTTTTTGTGTCGCATGTTATGTCGCAGAAAGCAGAAAGTTTAAAAACTCACATTTCCACTAAGTGTCGAGACCCTAAATTTTATCACTTGATTTCACCCAATTTCAAGTCCAGATGCGTTTTTTCTTAAAGCAATATAGTAGAAATAAAAATTTTCCAAGCTGACCTGGAAGCTCGACCCCAGCCAGGGGCTCTGCCCCTTGGACCCCGCCAGGGGCTGCCGCCCCTTGGACCCCGCTAACCAGGGGCGCTGCCCCCGGACCCCCGTACACCATTCCCAGACTTCAACAACAAATGCATACATGAACAACTCGCTTAGACAAACTGATTTGTCTCATACTTATATAACCTCACGTGTTTAGGACACTAGAAGGTTACCATTCGGACGTCGCGCGTATCATCATATCGCTAACAACTCACAGGTGAGTTTCATAGCCCCACTCTTTCAACTGTTTTACTGTTTTTGGGGTGAAACACATGCGCAACAACTGTTTTCGAATTATATTAATAATCTTTTATAATTCACAATCAATTATATTACTGTATGTAATACAAATGTGTAATACTTAGGAATTACACCCAACACGTCGTTTTGGAACAATATCAAGACCTAATCTAGATAGGTCACAATCGTACACTATCAGATTGTTGGAAAACAATTACCTAGATATAACTTGATATAGTTAGTACTATTCATTGGCCATATTGTCGCGGGACAATATTATCCAATACATTAGAACTAGTTAGTTCTACCTACACTAGATGATATAGATACAATTACAGGATTAGTTGCTCTTTTAGGAACTAATATTTTCAATACAATTCAGGAACCTCAATATACTTGCTAGGCTTTAGGCTAGAAGTATACGATAACATAATATGTTAGTATAGATTCTTCATACTAATACAATTCAACTAGGTAATGAGCATTCATACCTAGGACCAACGTACTACTTAATATCTAAATATTTGCTTATACGTATTTAGATAAAATCAATTATTTTCATGATTGTCATGATTGTTACTTACGTTTGCTCATTCGACAAACATATATATATATATATATTTATATATATATATATATATATATATATATATATATATATATATATATATATATATATATATATATATATATATCTACATGTTTAGATATTATCATTAGCACTTGGTGCTAACTTCAATAGTATTTATGTATATTAGTATACATACAATCATACACACATTCAAGCCTGACGCGTCGTTGTACGGTCGGCTCTTATTTGCAATAGCTAGTATGTCGTTGTACTGCTGGCTCTACATTTCAACTATGCTCTCGAGCACTTCATAAACGATGCCGCGGTATTGCAGCGGGCACAAAATGATACCACGGTAAAGTGAGTACAAAACGATGCCACGGTATTGCAGTGGGCACAACTTCAATCAAACAAGTCGTTGTAACTTGTATCAGTATTCAATCAAACAAGTCGTTGTAACTTGTATAACTTCAATCAAACAAGTCGTTGTAACTTGTATAACTTCAATCAAACAAGTCGTTGTAACTTGTATAAATTCAATCAAACAAGTCGTTGTAACTTGTATCAATTTAAGACAAACAAGTCTAAGTAACTTGTAACAGTGCAATCAACCAAAATCGGGGTATTTTGGACATTAAGTTAGACTTTTACACATTGGTGTTATAAACTTCAACGTATTACATATCAAAAATCACTGATTTTGGAAACAACTTTACAAAACATAAATTGTTTTATTACTTTATGCTTTCAACTAACCTTCCTATGAACTCACCAGCTTTATAGCTGACCTGTTTTAGCATGTGTTCTCAGGTTGCCCAGCAGGATTAGGATTGCTTCAAGGCTTAATTAGCCCGAGTCGCATATTTTCAAACCATTGGGACTGCTCTGCATCTACTTTAGCATTTTCAAATTTTGTACTTGGAAATCACTGTTAAACTTATAACGTTGTAAACGTTCTATTTTGGAAATGTATAATTATTTTCAAACGTCTCATTTAGAGTCGTTCATTATGTATCTTATGCTGTGATATTTGATTTAGTGACACCCGACCCGACAGCTTCCGCAAACCGAAATTTGAGGGTGTTACAGATTGGTATCAGAGCCTAAGGTTATAGTGAACTAGGTTGCATTTAGTGGGCCTAGACTATGACCGTTAGGCAGTATTCCTTATTAGGTATAACTAGTTCAGGGATTACATCATACGAACTTAATTTAACATAGCGTAGCTAACTATGTACAATTAAGCAAAGATGATGTAAGATTTGAAAGGGGTTATACTGAGTTGGGAATGCACTAGTTGACTCTGATTGTTTTGTGCTAGATATCCTAGGCTATTATATGTACTATAGGTATATATTAATAGGCCTTACATGTATACTACTTCTACGTATCAAATATATACTGGGTATATACGACTCAATTCCGCTGTACTATCATTTACTCGTGAAGAGGCACATCGCCGTCTTCCTAACTATTACGACTTGACACTTTCTCCTTATGTACGCATAGGAGGATATCACATATATCACTGAACCTCGGGAAGGAGGTACAACCGTATTTAATGGGAATGGAAACCCACACATGCTAAACGTCCACGAAACTTAAAACAGATTTAAAACTTTTCAACCATAACCGTATGGATTGCAATTGGATTAGTGTTGACTAAGTCCACGATAAATTAATTATTTCAATCATTACTTGATCATTTAGATCAATTGATTCAACACCTCAGTGCGTTGGGCACTCACATTCTAGCCTCTGTGCTACATTTGGGAAAACACATAACTTCAACACACATTTGGCCTTAGGGCTACAATCAAACAACACACGGCACGTGGTGCTGCAATCACACGGTATGTTGATACCGCCATTTGGGCACGTTAGTGCAATCCTCATAGTATGTCGATACTACAAATTATAGCATGTTGATGCTACACTCATAGTACATGGGTACTACAATTTCAATGCCGCGGGCACTTCATTACAGCACGTGGTGCTGCGTTTCATGGTACTTTGGTACTACAATTACAAAACACTAGTATCTCAATTACTGTGCTGATAGCACTGCATTATAGCACTAGGTGCTACTTCAATTATACATGTAGACTTGTTATAGTTGCATGTACGACTTACATATATACATATACACTTACTTAACTGGGCACGAGGTGCCACACCTGACTTTTATTATGAACGTATACTGGTATAGTTACGTGTACACCATATATGTATATACGACCAATTAAGCATGTAATGCTTTAATCAATAAATACACAATGATGTCACCACACACATGGGTTGTGTTGGTGGACCCTGCTTCAACACCACCGAGGACACTGTAGTTGTCACATACACAGGCATGAATGGCCGTACGATATTCTAGTACTACGATATAGTCCATTGGACTACTCACAACAACATAATCTTGGATTGACTACATAGAAAACACAATTCGATCATGGTACGACCGCAACTAGAAACTACAACTCAACTGGTCACAACACTCGAAAAACATGAGATTCATGATAACTTAACTAAAGAAAACTAAACAACGGTTACTTAAACTGTTGTACCAACAATACAAAAGGGCAGTGATGCGCCTGCCACCTACAATATCAAAAACTTCAACGTCAAGGATCGTAGGATCCCGTGTATCATAAATTCCAACTCAAGTTAGCTACTTATGTCATTGTAATAATCATCATCTTTGATTAAAGATCTCACACTTTGTCATTTCATTCTTGTTCAAGAATCATGCCTCCTAAACGACCAACTTTCACTCGAGCTGAGCAAGATCAAATCATTAATCAAGCAGTGACTGCGACCCTAGCTGCTCAGAACCAAGTAAAGCCTTGCACTTTTAGGGATTTCCTGAGGTGCGAACCCCCAAACTTCGTCGGGACTGAAGGAGCTGTCGGATTAATTCGATGGTTCGAGAGAATGGAATCTATTTTCCACATGTGCAACTGCCCCGACGACTGCAAAGTCTTGTACGCCACATATACCCTCCAGGATGATGCCTCTACCTGGTGGAATTTTCACGCCCGAACTGTAGGAATCGACACTGCTCACGAACTTTCGTGGGAAGACCTGAAACAAATCATGAAGGACAAGTATTGCCCCGTCGAAGTACTTCACAAACTCGAGGACGAACTTTGGTTTCTCACCGTAAAAGACAACGACATCGAAACATATACCAATCATTTCCAACAACTAGCATCCCTTTGTCCAAACATAGTAAACCCTGAAAACAAACGAATCGGGAGGTACATTGGTGGACTCCCGTTGCTAATTGAGGGAATGGTCACCGCCTCTAAACCCACTACTATTGAAGAGGCTATTCGCATGGCCCACAGACTCATGGCACAGGTGGTTCGACGCGGGCCACCTGCAACGGAAAACAATCAAGAAAAAGGGAATGGAAGTTCCAGCTCTAGCCAAAATCCAACGAATCAACCTGAACCCTTGAGGTCCTACGCTGCTGAACCCAACGACCGACAAGGCTATGCGGGTAACAAACCATTTTGTCACGGCTGCAAACGTCATCATGACGGAATTTGCGGATTACCCTGCGAAAGATGCCAACGATATGGACATGAAATCCGGGACTGCAGAGTTCCCGCCAATCCCGACTCTCGAAGGATATGCTTCAAATGTAAGGAACCTGGTCATTACAAGAAGGACTGCCCAAAAAGACGCAAAATTCACCTTATCGACTCCGAGTAAATCAAATAAATCTCCAACAATAATGTAAGTACAATCTCTCCTCGAAAACATGGCTCTTCAATTATAGGTCCGTTCAACACGTACTTATTATCCCCAATATCATTTTATTGACTTAATGTCGATTACATCATAGGGCTAGTGACCTAGACCCAAGTAAAACTTAAAAGTTTGCTTTCAGCAGACTAACCGACTGAACATTCACCAACTACTTAGTCCTGATAGGACTATTCACTAAACGGTCACTATGTGACAAATATCTAGTCCCGAATGGACTACGACGTAAACGGTTATCTAGCAATCACAAAATAATCATACACCCGACAAACAATATGGTCAGAATATGACTACAACGATAAACCACGACTCAGTCAGGGATTGACTGCCATTCAACTCCATTATAAGGCATGATATGTCTGCAATCTTTTCGACAAATACCTCGTACGTGCATTGCTCCCCAGACCACGCGCGACCCCGACCTCATTTTAAATTTCGGGACGAAATTTTCTTAACAGGGGGAGAATGTAACACATGGTCAAAAAGTCAACTTGCGCGTCTAATTTAAACTTTTTATAATTGTATTATTATATACAATTATAACTCAGCGAGCGAAAACTTTACATTTTATATAATGAATAGTGATTATGTAATAATCACAAATAAAACCATTTGAAGTCACATTAGATTTTAAATTGAATAAAACTATTTTTAATTTAATTAATTACTAATCGAAAGAACGGAAATATAAATCTAAAAATATTAAATTTATATATATTATTCGGGTACAAAATACGGGTATTTTACACTGCAAAATAGGAACGAAGTGGGGGAAAACTCCTCCCCACCCCTTTGGATCAGCCACCCAACCCCCCAAACCCCTCCCATTTCATTTCATTTCTTTCTATCTCATTTTCTTTTCACACACAAACACTCTCCACCCAATTACCACAAATTTTCGGAACTACAAATCGACACACGAAATTTACATTTTCGGAATCACCAACAAGAGAGGAGCAACATTAACAAAGGCCACACCTTCGTTTTCTTCCTCGTTTGGCCTCGATTCGCAATTGTAAGAAATTTCTAAATCTTTAGATCTAATCATTTTTGTGTAATGTTTGGGTGTAATAATGCTTACACAACTTAGTTATAACCTAAACAACAAAGAAAACATGATTTTACAGCTTGAAAATACGTTAGATTTGCGATTTTGATCGGAAAAACGCGACAACCGCGAGTTTCTGGGCTGGTGTTCATCCATGCGACACAACGCTTGAGTCGCATGTTGTGTCGCATAATTCCATTTGTGTCGTATCTTATGTCGCATAAACTACCCATGCGACACAACGCTTGTGTCGTACTCTATGTCGCACCTTGTGTCGTATTTCCATACGACACAACCCTTATGTCGCTATTGATTTAGCATCGCAAGCTTTTGCGACACAACCACTGTGTCGCAGAGCTCTTATGTCGCACTCCATGCGACACAACCCTTGTGTCGCATGACACGTTTTTGTGTCGCATGTTATGTCGCAGAAAGCAGAAAGTTTAAAAACTCACATTTCCACTAAGTGTCGAGACCCTAAATTTTATCACTTGATTTCACCCAATTTCAAGTCCAGATGCGTTTTTTCTTAAAGCAATATAGTAGAAATAAAAATTTTCCAAGCTGACCTGGCAGCTCGACCCCAGCCAGGGGCTCTGCCCCTTGGACCCCGCCAGGGGCTGCCGCCCCTTGGACCCCGCTAACCAGGGGCGCTGCCCCCGGACCCCCGTACACCATTCCCAGACTTCAACAACAAATGCATACATGAACAACTCGCTTAGACAAACTGATTTGTCTCATACTTATATAACCTCACGTGTTTAGGACACTAGAAGGTTACCATTCGGACGTCGCGCGTATCATCGTATCGCTAACAACTCACAGGTGAGTTTCATAGCCCCACTCTTTCAACTGTTTTACTGTTTTTGGGGTGAAACACATGCGCAACAACTGTTTTCGAATTATATTAATAATCTTTTATAATTCACAATCAATTATATTACTGTATGTAATACAAATGTGTAATACTTAGGAATTACACCCAACACGTCGTTTTGGAACAATATCAAGACCTAATCTAGATAGGTCACAATCGTACACTATCAGATTGTTGGAAAACAATTACCTAGACATAACTTGATATAGTTAGTACTATTCATTGGCCATATTGTCGCGGGACAATATTATCCAATACATTAGAACTAGTTAGTTCTACCTACACTAGATGATATAGATACAATTACAGGATTAGTTGCTCTTTTAGGAACTAATATTTTCAATACAATTCAGGAACCTCAATATACTTGCTAGGCTTTAGGCTAGAAGTATACGATAACATAATATGTTAGTATAGATTCTTCATACTAATACAATTCAACTAGGTAATGAGCATTCATACCTAGGACCAACGTACTACTTAATATCTAAATATTTGCTTATACGTATTTAGATAAAATCAATTATTTTCATGATTGTCATGATTGTTACTTACGTTTGCTCATTCGACAAACATATATATATATATATTTATATATATATATATATATATATATATATCTACATGTTTAGATATTATCATTAGCACTTGGTGCTAACTTCAATAGTATTTATGTATATTAGTATACATACAATCATACACACATTCAAGCCTGACGCGTCGTTGTACGGTCGGCTCTTATTTGCAATAGCTAGTATGTCGTTGTACTGCTGGCTCTACATTTCAACTATGCTCTCGAGCACTTCATAAACGATGCCGCGGTATTGCAGCGGGCACAAAACGATACCACGGTAAAGTGAGTACAAAACGATGCCACGGTATTGCAGTGGGCACAACTTCAATCAAACAAGTCGTTGTAACTTGTATCAGTATTCAATCAAACAAGTCGTTGTAACTTGTATAACTTTAATCAAACAAGTCGTTGTAACTTGTATAACTTCAATCAAACAAGTCGTTGTAACTTGTATAAATTCAATCAAACAAGTCGTTGTAACTTGTATCAATTTAAGACAAACAAGTCTAAGTAACTTGTAACAGTGCAATCAACCAAAATCGGGGTATTTTGGACATTAAGTTAGACTTTTACACATTGGTGTTATAAACTTCAACGTATTACATATCAAAAATCACTGATTTTGGAAACAACTTTACAAAACATAAATTGTTTTATTACTTTATGCTTTCAACTAACCTTCCTATGAACTCACCAGCTTTATAGCTGACCTGTTTTAGCATGTGTTCTCAGGTTGCCCAGCAGGATTAGGATTGCTTCAAGGCTTAATTAGCCCGAGTCGCATATTTTCAAACCATTGGGACTGCTCTGCATCTACTTTAGCATTTTCAAATTTTGTACTTGGAAATTGTAACAACCGGCAAATTTGGACTAGAATTAGTGCCTAACTCTTTGTTAATACATGTAATTAGTTCTGTGTTAGACTAATTTATGTATCGAATTATATATATTGTTGAATATATACGAAAATGCGATTTGGTTAAATCGTACGCAATTTAAATCGAATGTATTTCGATTCAGTTTAATACGGAAGTTGGTGACAAATTTTACTAAATAACGCTTTTATGTCAAAAATATTATTATAATAATGTTTCGTATTTATTTGTATCGTACAAACAAAACGTACACAAATTTAGATATTAAAACGCGCAAATTAAATAAACTAACTTACCATTTGATAACTCAAATATAAATTAAATTGTAAAATATTTAAATAAAATCTTGCGTAATAATTTGTATCTTAAAACGTACATTTGATATTTAAAATAATTATTTACGTTTAAACGACGGAGCAAACGAACACCGCACGGAGCGGAAACGCGGGCGAAATTGGGGGCTTAACCTCCCAATTCCACCTCCTTTCTTTCATTTAATTCTTTTTCTCTTTCTCTTTCTTCTCTCTTTTCTCTCAACTTCATCATCACCACCAACCCCACATTTCTCACTAATTCACAAAATACTACCACTAAACGCACTTGGATTTCATCGGCCCTTTGGAATAAACGACCACCGCATCCCGATCTACAACGCTATCTTTTCGGATTTTCAATCCGACGCCGCGTAAGTTTCCGACAAATCCCGACATCTCTCGTTTTTGATCATTTTTACTAGTTTATGGTTTCTATAGGCTTATTATGTTCATATAAGGGTTGGGTAAAAGAATCGGACCAAACGGAAACCCGAAAACATGTTTTTGGCTCAAAATCCGTCAATCAGACGTAAGTGACGCACTGATGAACCCAGATATGCGTCACTTCGTGCGACACTGACTAAGTGTCGCATAAGCCCTCTTTTCCCGTCACTACCTAAGTGACGCATTTTCAATATCCGTCACTACTAGCGTCACTTGCTTTAGTGACGCCTATGATCGAAACCTAATTTTTATACGACACTCTTGCCCGACACTACTCTAGTGACGCCTAGAACCTTAAACCGACACTTGTTACCGTCACTGCCTAAGTGTCGCCACCTTATGCGTCACTTACCTAAGTGACGCCCTAAACTCATATTTCACAATTTTATGCGACACTTCCTAAGTGTCGCCTAAACCTTAAGTGTCGCTATAAGTGACGCTAAAAACAGAGAGTTTCAAACCATTTCTACTAAGTATCGAGACCAAAAATTTACCACTTGATTTCACCCAAATTCAAGTCCAGATGCGTTTTTCACTATAACAATATTATAGAAATAAAAATTTTCCAAGCTGACCTGGCAGCTCGACCCCAGCCAGGGGCTCTGCCCCTTGGACCCCGCCAGGGGCTGCCGCCCCTTGGACCCCGCTACCAGGGGCGCTGCCCCCGGACCCCCGTCATTAAATGTTGTAAATACTTTTCACACTAAGTGTTGAACACTTACAAATAACGAAACCTGATTCAACGATACATATAATGATAACACTTTGAATCATTATTACAAACCGTCACCAACGGGCCATACTTATTTTCAAATTACAAACGGATTACTAAACAAACACTTGGACATAACGAGTTGTGTAGACAACTAGCCTAGATGGTCTTGCGAGACATCTACTTACTTAACTTTATATGTTTAGGCATTTAAAGGATACGGGTTCGGAGAACCAACTGTTGATATTACTTACTCGTTTATTGATATAAACGCACTTGCAAAGACTCAGGTGAGTCTTACGGCCCCACTTTTACTGTTTTAACTTATTGGGGGAGATACATGCTACTGATTTTTCTTGAACACAAGTACTAAACTGTTTACTATACCAAACGGAATTGCATGAGTTACTTACTATTTACTGAAGTCTCTCCATCATATATCGTTAGTTATGTACTTAAGCGCGAACAGTAGTTAATGGATCCATTAGGGAAATGACCCTCCCCGCCCGGGGTAGTAGCGCTACCACGAACCGTTATGTATAAACGGGCGACTATTATTTCGTTTACTTATGCTTGCTCAATTATGAGCATGTCACGGGAGCAACTGATTAATTACGGGTTAAGCTTCGATTATGAGCCTCATGGCAACGGTATAACTTGATTACTCTACATTTGCAAATACTTGATATACGCCTACGGGCACTACTGATGAAATCTTGTGTTCAAACTGATTATTTACTTACTGATAAACCTGTGAGATTCACCAACCTTTTGGTTGACCCTTTTTAGCATGTATTCTCAGGTACACTTACGGAGTAGGATCACTCCAGGATTACTAGCTAGAGTCGCATGATTTCCAAACTGCATCTAACGGAGATTCTTTGGCATTATCTTTTGTAGCTATGATTATGTAATAGAATCTCCCGTCACATACGCGGACTCTAGGCTTACATATTTTTGTAAAGAAAACTATATGTTTTCAAACGATTTAATTATGGAATGTAATTATTTTACAAAACGTCTCATTTAGAGGTCGTTTGCTGTATATCTTGTGCTTTGTATATTGATTAGTAACACCCAAGTATGCTTCCGCAAATCATTAAATTTGGGGGTGTTACAGAAATCACTGTTAAACTTATAACGTTGTAAACGTTCTATTTTGGAAATGTATAATTATTTTCAAACGTCTCATTTAGAGTCGTTCATTATGTATCTTATGCTGTGATATTTGATTTAGTGACACCCGACCCGACAGCTTCCGCAAACCGAAATTTGAGGGTGTTACAGATTGGTATCAGAGCCTAAGGTTATAGTGAACTAGGTTGCATTTAGTGGGCCTAGACTATGACCGTTAGGCAGTATTCCTTATTAGGTATAACTAGTTCAGGGATTACATCATACGAACTTAATTTAACATAGCGTAGCTAACTATGTACAATTAAGCAAAGATGATGTAAGATTTGAAAGGGGTTATACTGAGTTGGGAATGCACTAGTTGACTCTGATTGTTTTGTGCTAGATATCCTAGGCTATTATATGTACTATAGGTATATATTAATAGGCCTTACATGTATACTACTTCTACGTATCAAATATATACTGGGTATATACGACTCAATTCCGCTGTACTATCATTTACTCGTGAAGAGGCACATCGCCGTCTTCCTAACTATTACGACTTGACACTTTCTCCTTATGTACGCATAGGAGGATATCACATATATCACTGAACCTCGGGAAGGAGGTACAACCGTATTTAATGGGAATGGAAACCCACACATGCTAAACGTCCACGAAACTTAAAACAGATTTAAAACTTTTCAACCATAACCGTATGGATTGCAATTGGATTAGTGTTGACTAAGTCCACGATAAATTAATTATTTCAATCATTACTTGATCATTTAGATCAATTGATTCAACACCTCAGTGCGTTGGGCACTCACATTCTAGCCTCTGTGCTACATTTGGGAAAACACATAACTTCAACACACATTTGGCCTTAGGGCTACAATCAAACAACACACGGCACGTGGTGCTGCAATCACACGGTATGTTGATACCGCCATTTGGGCACGTTAGTGCAATGCTCATAGTATGTTGATACTACAAATTATAGCATGTTGATGCTACACTCATAGTACATGGGTACTACAATTTCAATGCCGCGGGCACTTCATTACAGCACGTGGTGCTGCGTTTCATGGTACTTTGGTACTACAATTACAAAACACTAGTATCTCAATTACTGTGCTGATAGCACTGCATTATAGCACTAGGTGCTACTTCAATTATACATGTAGACTTGTTATAGTTGCATGTACGACTTACATATATACATATACACTTACTTAACTGGGCACGAGGTGCCACACCTGACTTTTATTATGAACGTATACTGGTATAGTTACGTGTACACCATATATGTATATACGACCAATTAAGCATGTAATGCTTTAATCAATAAATACACAATGATGTCACCACACACATGGGTTGTGTTGGTGGACCCTGCTTCAACACCACCGAGGACACTGTAGTTGTCACATACACAGGCATGAATGGCCGTACGATATTCTAGTACTACGATATAGTCCATTGGACTACTCACAACAACATAATCTTGGATTGACTACATAGAAAACACAATTCGATCATGGTACGACCGCAACTAGAAACTACAACTCAACTGGTCACAACACTCGAAAAACATGAGATTCATGATAACTTAACTAAAGAAAACTAAACAACGGTTACTTAAACTGTTGTACCAACAATACAAAAGGGCAGTGATGCGCCTGCCACCTACAATATCAAAAACTTCAACGTCAAGGATCGTAGGATCCCGTGTATCATAAATTCCAACTCAAGTTAGCTACTTATGTCATTGTAATAATCATCATCTTTGATTAAAGATCTCACACTTTGTCATTTCATTCTTGTTCAAGAATCATGCCTCCTAAACGACCAACTTTCACTCGAGCTGAGCAAGATCAAATCATTAATCAAGCAGTGACTGCGACCCTAGCTGCTCAGAACCAAGTAAAGCCTTGCACTTTTAGGGATTTCCTGAGGTGCGAACCCCCAAACTACGTCGGGACTGAAGGAGCTGTCGGATTAATTCGATGGTTCGAGAGAATGGAATCTATTTTCCACATGTGCAACTGCCCCGACGACTGCAAAGTCTTGTACGCCACATATACCCTCCAGGATGATGCCTCTACCTGGTGGAATTTTCACGCCCGAACTGTAGGAATCGACACTGCTCACGAACTTTCGTGGGAAGACCTGAAACAAATCATGAAGAACAAGTATTGCCCCGTCGAAGTACTTCACAAACTCGAGGACGAACTTTGGTTTCTCACCGTAAAAGACAACGACATCGAAACATATACCAATCATTTCCAACAACTAGCATCCCTTTGTCCAAACATAGTAAACCCTGAAAACAAACGAATCGGGAGGTACATTGGTGGACTCCCGTTGCTAATTGAGGGAATGGTCACCGCCTCTAAACCCACTACTATTGAAGAGGCTATTCGCATGGCCCACAGACTCATGGCACAGGTGGTTCGACGCGGGCCACCTGCAACGGAAAACAATCAAGAAAAAGGGAATGGAAGTTCCAGCTCTAGCCAAAATCCAACGAATCAACCTGAACCCTTGAGGTCCTACGCTGCTGAACCCAACGACCGACAAGGCTATGCGGGTAACAAACCATTTTGTCACGGCTGCAAACGTCATCATGACGGAATTTGCGGATTACCCTGCGAAAGATGCCAACGATATGGACATGAAATCCGGGACTGCAGAGTTCCCGCCAATCCCGACTCTCGAAGGATATGCTTCAAATGTAAGGAACCTGGTCATTACAAGAAGGACTGCCCAAAAAGACGCAAAATTCACCTTATCGACTCCGAGTAAATCAAATAAATCTCCAACAATAATGTAAGTACAATCTCTCCTCGAAAACATGGCTCTTCAATTATAGGTCCGTTCAACACGTACTTATTATCCCCAATATCATTTTATTGACTTAATGTCGATTACATCATAGGGCTAGTGACCTAGACCCAAGTAAAACTTAAAAGTTTGCTTTCAGCAGACTAACCGACTGAACATTCACCAACTACTTAGTCCTGATAGGACTATTCACTAAACGGTCACTATGTGACAAATATCTAGTCCCGAATGGACTACGACGTAAACGGTTATCTAGCAATCACAAAATAATCATACACCCGACAAACAATATGGTCAGAATATGACTACAACGATAAACCACGACTCAGTCAGGGATTGACTGCCATTCAACTCCATTATAAGGCATGATATGTCTGCAATCTTTTCGACAAATACCTCGTACGTGCATTGCTCCCCAGACCACGCGCGACCCCGACCTCATTTTAAATTTCGGGACGAAATTTTCTTAACAGGGGGAGAATGTAACACATGGTCAAAAAGTCAACTTGCGCGTCTAATTTAAACTTTTTATAATTGTATTATTATATACAATTATAACTCAGCGAGCGAAAACTTTACATTTTATATAATGAATAGTGATTATGTAATAATCACAAATAAAACCATTTGAAGTCACATTAGATTTTAAATTGAATAAAACTATTTTTAATTTAATTAATTACTAATCGAAAGAACGGAAATATAAATCTAAAAATATTAAATTTATATATATTATTCGGGTACAAAATACGGGTATTTTACACTGCAAAATAGGAACGAAGTGGGGGAAAACTCCTCCCCACCCCTTTGGATCAGCCACCCAACCCCCCAAACCCCTCCCATTTCATTTCATTTCTTTCTATCTCATTTTCTTTTCACACACAAACACTCTCCACCCAATTACCACAAATTTTCGGAACTACAAATCGACACACGAAATTTACATTTTCGGAATCACCAACAAGAGAGGAGCAACATTAACAAAGGCCACACCTTCGTTTTCTTCCTCGTTTGGCCTCGATTCGCAATTGTAAGAAATTTCTAAATCTTTAGATCTAATCATTTTTGTGTAATGTTTGGGTGTAATAATGCTTACACAACTTAGTTATAACCTAAACAACAAAGAAAACATGATTTTACAGCTTGAAAATACGTTAGATTTGCGATTTTGATCGGAAAAACGCGACAGCCGCGAGTTTCTGGGCTGGTGTTCATCCATGCGACACAACGCTTGAGTCGCATGTTGTGTCGCATAATTCCATTTGTGTCGTATCTTATGTCGCATAAACTACCCATGCGACACAACGCTTGTGTCGTACTCTATGTCGCACCTTGTGTCGTATTTCCATACGACACAACCCTTATGTCGCTATTGATTTAGCATCGCAAGCTTTTGCGACACAACCACTGTGTCGCAGAGCTCTTATGTCGCACTCCATGCGACACAACCCTTGTGTCGCATGACACGTTTTTGTGTCGCATGTTATGTCGCAGAAAGCAGAAAGTTTAAAAACTCACATTTCCACTAAGTGTCGAGACCCTAAATTTTATCACTTGATTTCACCCAATTTCAAGTCCAGATGCGTTTTTTCTTAAAGCAATATAGTAGAAATAAAAATTTTCCAAGCTGACCTGGCAGCTCGACCCCAGCCAGGGGCTCTGCCCCTTGGACCCCGCCAGGGGCTGCCGCCCCTTGGACCCCGCTAACCAGGGGCGCTGCCCCCGGACCCCCGTACACCATTCCCAGACTTCAACAACAAATGCATACATGAACAACTCGCTTAGACAAACTGATTTGTCTCATACTTATATAACCTCACGTGTTTAGGACACTAGAAGGTTACCATTCGGACGTCGCGCGTATCATCGTATCGCTAACAACTCACAGGTGAGTTTCATAGCCCCACTCTTTCAACTGTTTTACTGTTTTTGGGGTGAAACACATGCGCAACAACTGTTTTCGAATTATATTAATAATCTTTTATAATTCACAATCAATTATATTACTGTATGTAATACAAATGTGTAATACTTAGGAATTACACCCAACACGTCGTTTTGGAACAATATCAAGACCTAATCTAGATAGGTCACAATCGTACACTATCAGATTGTTGGAAAACAATTACCTAGACATAACTTGATATAGTTAGTACTATTCATTGGCCATATTGTCGCGGGACAATATTATCCAATACATTAGAAATAGTTAGTTCTACCTACACTAGATGATATAGATACAATTACAGGATTAGTTGCTCTTTTAGGAACTAATATTTTCAATACAATTCAGGAACCTCAATATACTTGCTAGGCTTTAGGCTAGAAGTATACGATAACATAATATGTTAGTATAGATTCTTCATACTAATACAATTCAACTAGGTAATGAGCATTCATACCTAGGACCAACGTACTACTTAATATCTAAATATTTGCTTATACGTATTTAGATAAAATCAATTATTTTCATGATTGTCATGATTGTTACTTACGTTTGCTCATTCGACAAACATATATATATATATATTTATATATATATATATATATATATATATATCTACATGTTTAGATATTATCATTAGCACTTGGTGCTAACTTCAATAGTATTTATGTATATTAGTATACATACAATCATACACACATTCAAGCCTGACGCGTCGTTGTACGGTCGGCTCTTATTTGCAATAGCTAGTATGTCGTTGTACTGCTGGCTCTACATTTCAACTATGCTCTCGAGCACTTCATAAACGATGCCGCGGTATTGCAGCGGGCACAAAACGATACCACGGTAAAGTGAGTACAAAACGATGCCACGGTATTGCAGTGGGCACAACTTCAATCAAACAAGTCGTTGTAACTTGTATCAGTATTCAATCAAACAAGTCGTTGTAACTTGTATAACTTCAATCAAACAAGTCGTTGTAACTTGTATAACTTCAATCAAACAAGTCGTTGTAACTTGTATAAATTCAATCAAACAAGTCGTTGTAACTTGTATCAATTTAAGACAAACAAGTCTAAGTAACTTGTAACAGTGCAATCAACCAAAATCGGGGTATTTTGGACATTAAGTTAGACTTTTACACATTGGTGTTATAAACTTCAACGTATTACATATCAAAAATCACTGATTTTGGAAACAACTTTACAAAACATAAATTGTTTTATTACTTTATGCTTTCAACTAACCTTCCTATGAACTCACCAGCTTTATAGCTGACCTGTTTTAGCATGTGTTCTCAGGTTGCCCAGCAGGATTAGGATTGCTTCAAGGCTTAATTAGCCCGAGTCGCATATTTTCAAACCATTGGGACTGCTCTGCATCTACTTTAGCATTTTCAAATTTTGTACTTGGAAATCACTGTTAAACTTATAACGTTGTAAACGTTCTATTTTGGAAATGTATAATTATTTTCAAACGTCTCATTTAGAGTCGTTCATTATGTATCTTATGCTGTGATATTTGATTTAGTGACACCCGACCCGACAGCTTCCGCAAACCGAAATTTGAGGGTGTTACAGCGGGTAAGGTCTGTACCCGGCGGGTAAGGACTGTACCCGGCGGGTATGACGTTATCCGGTGGGTTTATCCGGCGGGTAATGTGACACTTCTCCAAATTAGGTAATACTTTACCTCTAATCACGTGCATTTCTTACGCTAATTCCCTACAAAAATTTAAACTACACTAATGATGTGAGATAAGTCTAGCGTGCCCCCAAACTTTTGGACAAAAGGTATTACGAAATTTATAATTATTATTAATTATAAACTAATTATATGAAACAATATCGGAAGGAATCCGACAAAATAAATACGATCGTTGGTGATACAAAGTTTGGAAATAACGCGAAAATATTTTTAATAATTAATTATTTGAAAATATTATGCAAACAGTCAAAAATAAAAATGAAACGAAAACATTTACACGTTTTATATAAAACGTATTGTACGAGAACTGAAACAATACAAAACGTACCCAATGACCAAAAATAATAAAAAATTTATTATTATTATTATTTCGAATAAAGTATTTGAAGAAATACTTCAAAATAAATTTACAAATATTAAATGTAAATTCACATATAATTGGACCCGTACCTTAAATTAACGGGCTAAATACCTACTATATTACCACATAAAAATATCTTCAGACAAATTTGAGAGTAAACCATACTCATGCGTTGAAATTTTGAACCCATAACAATATTATATACTCCCTCCATCTCACATACACACATATATGCAAACCACCAAACTCCAATAATTTGGCTCCTCTCCTCTGTGATCATCTTCGGCAGAAGCAGCAGCAAGAAGTAGAGCAGCAACAACAACAAATTTTCATCATAATCTAACAACAATAACAATAATAACATCTTCATCTTGTGATCTTCACCATCATCATCATCGTATCATCATCACCATCTCAGCTTCATCATCCTCCTTTTTAAACCACTGTGAATATTAACTCTCTTAAATTTCTTTTGTAAAATTGTTGTTATAATTGTTATGTGTTTGATTATTATGAAAGCTTGCATGAAATTTAACAAAAACTAAGAAATTTGATGTGTTGGTGATGATAATTTTTAAACCCAAAAATTATGTCTGTATAAAATTGGGTATGTGCACAAGTGTAATAATGGGTGAAATCAATTGATGAAAACTTGAATGATGTTATCTATAACACTGGTGAAAGATTAAAACTCAAATCATAACAACAACAGAGAAAGATTTTATATTTTTACTCTGCACTACGAACTGGATTGAAAGTGAGGAACCATACCCGAACGGGTGAGGAACCACACCCGATCGGGTGAGATCCCCTAGCCGATCGGGTGAGACCCATCGAGCCGAACGGTTAAATAAGGATACCCGATGGGGTACTAAATTTATCACCGAATGGTGACTTTGTCACCTTTAGTACATATGGTAATAATTTAATATATATCTATTATTATAATAATAAACATTAATAGTCATTATTATTAGGGTAAATTACACTGCGTAACCCTGTGGTTTTGAATTTTATCGGTGCATGCCCCTCTCAACTTTTTATTACACCGCCTATCCTCATGGTTTGCTTTTTGTCCCAAGTGTGTCCCTCGTTCGTTAAATCTAACTACTTAACCGTTATCTCAATGTAAAAAACCAAAATACCCTTATTCTATAAATTTAATTAAAAAATTAATGTATTTCTTTTATTAAAACCTTATCTGTACGTATACACAATTACTGTATTTTTTTTTATTAAAACCTTATCTGTACGTATATGTATAGATATATACATACACATTATTCAATCATCCTCTGAGTAGTCTGATCCATACTTTTATCGCCGGAGTTTTCTTCCCATCACCACCGTGCCATGGTTTCTACCAGTTCCATTTCCATCACGATTTCCAGATCCACAAACCTTGATTTTCGTCCGTCGTTTTCTGTCGCAAGATCTAGATCATCATTCGGTCGAGTTTTGGTAATTGGATCAATGAAGAAGACGATAACGAAGATTCTGGTCGCCGGAATCGGAAATCAAAATCCGGCCATCGTTAGCGCGGGTAGCACTCGTTTCATGTCTGGGTTCCGATCGATGTTGATAGCATCTGGCGATGTTGTTCGATCTCTTTTCATGTTTGGGTTATTTTTTTTCTTTGAAGTTTGGATCAATGTTTTAAAAACCGGTTTTTTGATCGGACCGGAAGTCAAACCGATCCCGGTTTAATCCGGTTCAACCGGAGGTCCTACCGGTTCGACCGAGAAATTTACACTAAGAACATCAAACCGGATTGAGGCCCGGTTCCGGTTCAACCGTGTTCGACCGCCCGGTTTGAACCGGTTCTTAAAACATTGGTTTGGATTTGTTTTCGTGTTTGTAGATCTAGATCCACAAATCAACTCGCTAATATGTGTTCTAGATGGTTTGGTTCGATTTTGTGTAGTTCGATTCAAACATCTATAATCAAAGATCCATTTATAAGCTTCGATTTACATAGTGTTTGCCGGTGGTTTAAGGTGGTGGCCGGCGGTTTATGTAGGTGGTCGGAGGTATATGGTGGTTGAAGGATCTGCAAATTCCTTTTCATTGTTCAAGAACATCAAATTAATTTAGTTGTAAAATAATTACAAAAAATATTAAAATAACAGTTGGGACAAAATTAATTATTTAGATGTATTTTGGTTTTTTTTTTCATTGAGATAACGGTTAATCAGTTAGATTTAACGAAGGAGGGACACACTTGGGACAAAAAACAAACCATGAGGATAGGCGGGGTAATAAAAAGTTGGGAGGGGCATGCACCGATAAAATGAAAAACCACAGGGTTACGGAGTGTAATTTACCCTTATTATTATTATTATTATTATTATTATTATTATTATTATTATTATTACAATTAATTATATATATATATATATATATATATATATATATATATATATATATATATATATATATATATATATATATATATATATATATACACAACGACAAATAATACGGATAAATATATATCCATGACGGAACAAACAAGTGCAACCAAATTTTTGTAAATAATACGACTAAGTATACACGACAATTGTTGAGGACATTAATATTTATAAACTAAATAAAACGATTACAAGTTAAACGTATTGTATGAGACATTATTTTATATATATGTACACACTCAACTACAAACTTTATACGGATATACATTCGGATAGAGATATTCACAAACGATTTAGAAATATATGTATTTTTACATACTAAAATGTAAATGTACATATATATATATATATATATATATACAACAAACTTGGAACGATCTAGATATATATGTAGATATACATACGCATGCCCAAGGACACAACTCGAGATACAAATGTTTTCAATTTTAGAGACATTAATAATTCTCAAAGTATCATCACCAACGAATCGTACTCAATTTTGAAACAAACGATCTTTCAAAACGACTACATTATTAACATAATTTGACAAACCGTCAAGTACTTATGTTAATACATTTATTGCGTATAGGTTGATAAAAGACTTTGTCTGGGCGACGACATTACCACCTGCTAGCTCTCACATTCTCGTACCCACAGTGAGTTCACAGCCCCTTTTTACTGTTTTAATGCTTTTAAAACTTGGGGTGAAAAATATAGCAATTGCTTTGCTACTGCATGCAATAACTGATTTAAATACTGTATGTATTTACTTAAACTGTTTATGAAATATTATTCCATATGATTACTTGAACTACTGTTTATGAAAAGATATTTTCATACTATTTTGGGAATTAGGCAACGAATCCTAGAACGGACCTAGGCTTACGATGTAGTGCATAAAAGTCCTTATGGCTACAGACTATAACCATTAGCTAGGTGACTCTAGCCACTGAGTATATGGATAGTACTATCGCCGTGACGACCCTCCCATAGTTTTGGAGCATATACTTATAGGTCCTATTTGGCAAACAACTACTGCCGGTCGTGGTTTGGTTATAGGGTTAGGTCACGTTACTTTAACTCGACAGGTTTAGCTCACCTTTCGAGGGATCACCGTCTAAGTATTCCCATAGAACTATTATTTAGGAAGTGAGTTCCTACGAACAACTATTTTGAAAATGTTGATCATTAGTTAGATTAACTTGTGTTTCCTACTAGCAACAATTTAGGAAATGTTAGTCCTTGATTGGATTAACCTGTGTTTCCTACAAACTATTATTTGGGAAATGTTATTCATACTTGAAATAATTTGTGTTTCCGACACAACAGATAACTACTATTATTTTAGGAAATGTTTCTCTTAACTGATAAACATGTGTTTCCTACAAAACGAACAAGTAATATTATTTGGAAATGTTTTCCCTTATTTGGTTAAACTTGTGTTTCCTACACTATATACAAACCTGTGAATTCACTCAACAATTTTGTTGACGGTTTCTCTATGTTTTTCAGGGAATTAGCAGCATAGGTAAGAACTGCATGCATATCAGGACGGACAACCCTGGACTTGTTAGGATGCCACTACTTTTGGGACACTCGGATTTTATTCATATTACTACAATTCATTTGTGGTTATATTTGTGAAATCTACTTTTGTGTTATGTATTCTTATAAAATACTGTTTCAAACACTACTACTACTGTTGCAACTTTTCTAAGTTGTAATCTTTTGTAAAACTACTTGATTATTGACATCTTAATACATTATGTTCTGCGATAACCATAAGCTCTGGATGTATGTATCTATTGGTTGTATTACTGCTTGCAGCCCCGCCACATCACTAAGCTTCCGTAAACTACTCTCACTAATTGTAATTACCGTTTGGCGGGGTGTGACAGGTAAGCTACCCCCAAACGGGTAGCTCTAGTGTAAAACGGGTTAGGGAAATTTGGTGTTTGAGTCTTGTATCCGTACCCGGCGGGTACCTCTGCTACCCGGCAGGTACCCAGCCATTTTTGTTATTTTTAGTTTGTGTCTTGTGTTTGATCTAATATGATAATAACTTAATTTAATATATATAGTTATGAATAATGGGACCTATATAATGATGTTTTACGGTTGATAAAATAAAAAAAATATATTCAAAAGTTTCGGGGCGTTTCAAATAGGTATTCAAACAGAAAGAAAGCAAAGATGGTAAATGGAAAAAGATAAAATTACTGAGATGAACCGTCAACGAACCTGTTTTTAGTAAATGTACCGTGTCAGAACTTTATTTCAAAAATAGACCCAAACATCGCCAAAATTAAATTACGCATTGGCGACTTGGTTATAACACCCCTCATTCTGAACATCAATATTATATGATTTTACTCGGAAGCGTATATTAAAAACATACTTTACTATTATACATAATAGAAATGTACATAACTTTTTTTCAAAATATGATACACCACATAGTTTAAAGTTATTAAAACACTGTACACATATTACACAAACGGGGTATTATATAATTCCAATCTTAGTTTATAACAAAACTATATCAGAGTTAGCAGAGCAGTCAAACATCCCCTGCCAAAGGCATCAACTTCCTGTCCACCCACATATCTATTCATAACCTGCAGGAAGTAAATGAGGGATTAGCACGAAGCTAAGTGAATGAACTTGTCACACAATTCAACTTAGCATAACTATGAGTTTACATCAAATAACCGTAAACACACATATTTCAATGAGGATCAGTGGCTCTTGGGATATCATAATACCCGGGGATTCCCCAAGAACACTTATCGTACATATCCGTATGGCCATAACGGACGAGACCGATAACTATTGGTTATTAAACTCATACACAGGTTTCAAACACAACAAATGAATCAAAACCTGTGTAAATCACATAATAACCAAAAAGTCCAACTACACGTTGACCTCAATAATCTGATACACAGAGGTCCACATATCACGTAGATTAATTCAATAATTAAGACTAAATAGTCTAATAAACACATCCACGTTTACTTGTTGTAACCAAACAGTTACAACTAAATCAAAAGGTGAGTTCCAAATCCACTCACCGATACCTCTGTAGATTCCACACTCAGCAGTCTTATATCACTGAGTCTTTGGAGTATCTGAAACACCACATAACACACAAGTTAGTAACTGGTTTAAACTAAAAACGAATAGCCTTTGAAAAATCAGGGAATCCGCCCGGATTGGTTTGAATCCGCACGGATTCTTATGAATCCGCCGGATTCCGACGGAATCCGCCGGATTCCGCCGGAATCCGCCGGATTCCCAAGTCATTTACACATCCAGTTTTGATCAGACCATTTTTCAACGAATCCGGCCCTGAATCCGTTTGTGAATCCGCCGGATTCACTAAAATCTGGTTTCCATCTTTTCGGGTGAATCCGCCGGATTCCGGTGTTTCGCACAGAACAGCAGAACCTGCCATAGCTTTATCATTTCCGATTTCCACTCTCAAAATCATTCAAGTTTAATTGTCAAAACGAGTTTAAACAACGAAATAACTTCATTTTAGCAGTAAGTAACATCATACAACATCCAATAACATCACCTATCTCCTATATCTAAGAATTCAATCCAAGAAATCATAATTCAATTTCAAAAGCTTTAATAACATGAATACTTACTAATTCAGAGATGTCAAGATGATGGTGAGGATGTTTAGCTCAGAATTTCAGTTCCAAAAGTTGGATTACAAAGTTTGAATTTGAAAGTTTAGTTCTTAGGTTTTGAATGAATTAAAGGAAAAATGAAAACTTTCCTAATTGGGAAAGTATATAAGTCGGTTGAGTTTTATTAACACCGACTCCGTATTCACTTAAAACTAGTCCCCTTTTAATCTATTGTCTGGAACCTAAAACCATTTTGTGAGAAACTTATTTTATTTTACCGTTAACTAAGGTAATTTAAAACGACTAATATTTCACTAGTCACAATAAGTTCTGGAACTTATTTATCTAAGTTTCATAATTAAACAATTAAGGTTACATAATTTCTAAAACAATTAAACATATCAATTTAAAATTTAGAAATTACCAGACCGGTTCGGAGGATGTTACAAATCTCCCCCCTTAAGAAGATTTCGTCCCCGAAATCTCAACACGATCAAATAATCCAGGATATCTGAATCTCATAGACTCCTCAGTCTCCCAGGTCAAATTAGAACCTAAACTATGTCTCCATTTCACTAAAACCATAGGAATCTGTTTCTTCCTAAGTTTAGTAATCTTTCGATCAACAATTTCAATAGGTTCTTCAACTAATTTCTGGTTCTGGTCGACTTTCAAGTTTTTCAAAGGGAGAATCTGTGATTGATCTTCAACGTTGCATTTTCTCAAATAACAGATATTGAACGTGCTATGAATACCAGCAAGTTCAGGAGGAAGATTAAGCATAACCGACTGATCATTAATAACTTGACTGATTCTGAACGGTCCAATGTATCGTGGGGCTAATTTACCTCGTTTTCCAAATCTGATAACACCTTTCCACGGCGATACTTTGAGATAAACAAGTTCACCTGTAGAGAAAGTCACTGGTCATCTGCGTGGATCAGCATACTGTTTCTGTCTGTCACGTGCAGCTTTTAACTTTTCTCGTGCCACTGCCACTTTCTCAGCCGTTATCTGAACAATGTCTGGACCAGTAAATTGTTTCTCACCAGCTTCTAACCAACAAGTAGGCGTTCTGCAACGTCTACCATATAACATCTCATATGGAGGCATACCGATACTGGAATGATAAGAATTATTATAAGCAAATTCCACTAACGGTAAATGAGAATCCCAAGAACCTCCATATTCCAAAACACAAGCCCGTAACATATCCTCAAGCGTTTGAATTGTACGCTCTGACTGACCGCCTGTTTGAGGATGATAGGCTGTACTGAGATTCACACGTGTACCCAATTCTTGCTGTAAACTCTTTTCGGCTTAATGCATCAGCAACCACGTTCGCCTTACCTGGATGGTAACGAATTTCACAATCATAATCTTTGATTAATTCTAACCACCGTCTCTGACGCATATTCAGTTCTTTCTGTGAAAACATATACTAAAGACTCTTGTGATCTGTACAGATTATACACTTTGTACCATAAAGATAATGTCTCCAGATTTTCAGTGCAAACACAACAGCTGCCAGTTCTAAATCATGGGTAGGGTAATTTCTTTCATGCTGTTTCAATTGACGAGAAGCATAAGCAATAACTCTGTCTCTCTGCATAAGAACACCACCCAAACCAGCATAGGATGCATCACAATAAACAATAAAATCATCTGAGCCATCTGGTAAAGCTAACACAGGTGCCTGACACAATAACTGCTTTAAGGTCTGAAAAGCCGTCTCTTGTGACTCATCCCACTGAAACTTAACATCTTTTCTTGTCAATTTGGTTAACGGACCAGCAATCTTTGAAAAGTCTTTAATGAATTTTCTAGAATATCCAGTTAGCCCAAGAAAACTTTTGATTTCAGAAGGATTCTTTGGAACATTCCAATTCATAACAGCTTCAATTTTAGCAGGATCAACTTTGACACCATCACTACAGATAATATGACCCAGAAACTGTACTTCCCGAATCCAGAATTCACATTTAGAAAATTTGGCATACAAGTGTTCTCTTTTCAAGGTTTCTAACACTATTCTCAAATGCAGTTCATGTTCTGATTCAGATTTAGAGTATACCAAAATATCATCGATAAACACAATAACAAATTTATCGAGAAAAGGCCGACAAACACGGTTCATCAAATCCATAATGTAACACCCCCAAATTTAATGATTTGCGGAAGCGAGTTTAGGGTGTTACTAATCTAGTAATCACAGCATAAGATACATAATGAACGACTCTAAATGAGACGTTTGAAAATAGTTATACATTTCTGAAATTAAAGTGTTTACAAGTTGCGAGCTCGCATAAAAGTAATATTACATTCTACTAGTACTGAAGCAAATGCAATAAATGTCCTGAGTGTTGAAAACATGCGACTCGAACTAGAATCTTGTAGTCCAATCCTACTACAGCAGTGTACCTGAGAATGCACACTAAAAGGGTCAGCTGAAAAGCTGGTGAGTTCACAAGTAATTTGTAGAAACAAGTAGTTCAAGTAATAAATATTTCATTCAGAAATATTAATCAAGTTTAGCAGTTTAAATAACAACAGTTGCCCCTCGAGGCAGTTATAAGTAATTTATGGTAATCAGGTGAACCTAATCAATAGGTTTCTGGTCAAGTAAAGGGGACCAATCCCCAGCCTGGGTGTTATCCGGTAAGATATTGCCACCTGGCAATATGTATACGAGAGTAGCGTAAGGAGACTATCTGTCGTGCTACTGGCCGCAAGCAATCAAGCAAGCAAGTTCTTAGGCAGTCGGTATTGCTCCCCGGCAATACGGTACGGATAGTTTGTACGGTTTCAAGTATTAGTACTATGGCTACTAATAGTTCACGATGCCACCTGGCATGAAAGGTTGCACCCCGGCAACGTGATCAAGTTATCTGTTTTGTAATCGTGTCATATCGGTACGGGTTGTAATTACAGTCAAGTGAGCAAAAGCTCGTAATTTCCTGAGTCTCCGACTCATAAGAATCTAGTAATCACCTACAGTGATGGTAATGGTTATCCCCCAAGGGAAGTGTCAAGTTATGTCCCGCAGGACTATGTTTAAGTAAATCAACCAGTTATAGAGCCAACAACCCCGACCGTAATAATTCGTAGGTCCGTTGCCGAATGTAAGTAAAGCATAAGTCCATATGCTGAAATGAGTAACCGTGCAGTCCCGCAGGACTACGATAGAGCATGAATCCACATGCTGAGCCAACGACCCCGACCGTAATAATTCGTAAGTCCGTTGCTGAGTGTGAGCATTTAGCTCGTAAGTAAGTTGTACCACCCACCGTGGTATCGTGAGCAATCCAGCTCGCAAGTAAGTTGTACCACCCACCGTGGTATCGTGAACTCGTTTGTAAATCCGTAATACCAATCACATTGGTATCGGGTTTGTACCACCCACCGTGGCATCGTTTTGCTTCACATACAGTGACAGCGTCCGTTATTCTCCCGCAGGAGATGCAAGTAATCGTTTTGGCAGTACATGACATGCCGCAAGTAAGTTTAGCCCAAGGCTAGTAAATTGTTACAGGCACTCAACAGTACCTCAAGTTGTTACGTAAATCACAGTAGTATATCATACTAAGAAATGTAGGAGCGTCACCTAGATGTAAGGGATGATCGTAATCAATTAGTAAGTACGTATCTACGTCACCTAGTTTGCCTGAAGTAATGTGTAAAATCTAAGTCACTTAACTGTAGGGAAGTACTTTCAGTACTTAGTTAAAGTCATCCGTTAGTTCGTAAAGATAGTCATCACTGAGCTAGCAAATCGGTGCCTCTAGTTGGTATTCACAAGTCCACTAGTCATTTCTAGTACTTAGCAAGTCACTAATGTAGTGAGGCGTTTATTCCCTAGGTATCATATGTAATATAATTCTAGGTGTTTCTAACACGGTCATACTTAATATCTCTAAGTATGGTCAAATGGTTCATAGCTGTCGTGGTCTAGCACCGTTACCATAAACGATAGTAAAACGTTCGTAAATGTTTGAACAGTTGAAAGTAGTAACACAGGAGTATGCATTCCCACCCCGAAATCAGTTGGAAAACAGTAAAAGAGTGGGGTTGTGAACTCACCTGAGGAGCTAGCGTCCTAGTGTAACGAGTCGTGCCAAGTGAAATCTCCTAGTGTCCTAAATATGAGAGATTTCGTACGTTTGTAAGTGCGGTTCGTTATGGATGGTTCGTAATAATAATTTAGATTATTATTAGGTTCGAGTTTTCGTATACTTTATAAAGTATATTTGTTTTGGATTACAAGCCGTATCGTATTTGAATTTTCATTTGAAAACGTTTTCCGACACTTAGAAAGATTTGGCAAATTTCTGTTTTCTGCGACACAACATGCGACACAAGGGTTGTGTCGCATGGTACGACACAATTCTGCGACACAAGGGTTGTGTCGCATGGATTCGAGGTGCTGAGTCAACAGCGACATAAGCGTTGTGTCGCATGGGTTTTGCGATATAAGATGCGACACAAGATACGACATAATACGGTTTATACGACACAAGAGCGCGACACAAGGGTTGTGTCGCATGGATGGTTTATGCGACACAATATGCGACACAATGGTTGTGTCGCAAAGATGAACACCCAGACAGTCAGCAGCGACTGTCGTATTTTTCCGACCAAAAACCCAATCCAAACGTGTTTTTGAGCTATAAAATCGTGTTTCTTTGTTGTATTGGTTAATACTAAGTATGTTAAACACTATTATGGAAGAAAACTTCAAAATCTAAAGATTTACGGGATTTGTCGGAAACTTACAAGTGGTCGGATTTGAAATCCGAAAAGGTGGTTGTGTAGATCGTGAACTCGTGATCGTTTTTCTCTAAATGGCCCAAGCGATTTGAGGTCGTTTTGTGGTAGTTTTTATGTGATTAGTGAGTATTTTAGAGAGAAGATTGAGAGAGAAATGGAAGTAGAGAGAGAGAGAGTGAAGTTGAAAATGAGGTGAAAAAGGGGGAGGAAGTTGGGTTTTGTCCAACACAGATCCCCAGTGCGCGGACTGTGGTCTCCAACCACAGTACAAAATACCCGTGTTTTATTTGTCCAGTCATAAGATAATATAAAATTCTTATTTATATTATTTTAAAATGTTTTCTAATGGAAGTATTTTATAAAAATGCTAATTGGAAATAAAAGTTAAATCATTTATCAAAAAGTTTAAATTCGGCGCGAAAATTAACTTTTTGACGAGGTGTTACACATAAAAACTGCCGGAGCATTTATTAGACCAAACGGCATAACCAGGAATTTAAAATGACCATACCTGGTACGAAAAGCAGTTTTAGGAATATCCTGTTCACGAACGCGAACTTGATGATAACCCGACCTCAAATCAATTTTAGAATAAAACGAAGATCCCTGCAACTGATCAAATAAATCATCTATTCGAGGCAGAGGATATTTATTCTTTACCGTTCGTTGATTCAATTCCCGATAATCAATACACATTCTGAAAGACCCGCCTTTCTTTTTGACAAACAACACCGGTGCACCCCACGGTGAAGAACTAGGTCTAATAAAACCTTTATCCAATAACTCCTGTATCTGATTCATCATTTCACGTATTTCAGAAGGAGATAATCTATAGGGAGCTTTGGCTACAGGCGACGAGCCAGGAACAAGATCAATCTGATATTCAACTTCCCTAACCGGTGGTAAACCAGGCAATTCATCGGGAAACACCTCCAGATATTCAGAAACTACCCGGATATCAGAAATGGATTTCTTTTCTAATTTGGCATCGATAACATAAGCTAGATAAGACTCACAACCTTTAGACAACGACTTCCTAGCTTTCATCATGGAAATCAGAGGTATACACTCGCTATCCCTTTCTCCTCGAGCCACAACGTATGACTCTTCAGAAATTGGGATTCTAATCAACTTATGGTGGCAATCAATACTTGCTTTAAACTGACTCAACCAATCCATGCCAATAATCACATCAAAACTTGGAATCGGCATTAACAGAAACGAAATTGGAAAAGTCTGACCATCTATCACAATATTAGCTCCAGTCACCGAGGTGGTAACAGGAACTAACTTGCCACTAACAATCTCCACTTCTAAGGGCTTAGTTATCACAGTAGGGATCAATTTCAACTTATCACAAAAACACACAGATATAAAAGAGCAATTCTCTCCAGAATCAAATAACACACGTGCTGGTACAGAGTTTATAAGAAAAGTACCAGTGATAACATCCTCTGTGTGGACAGCCTCATCGACTGTCATCTGAAAGGCCCTACTAGTAGCTGGCGGATGATACTTTCGCTTTTGACCGGAAGATGACGAACTCCCGACCGAAACCGAACCCTGTTTCTTCGCCTCTGGACATTCTCCAACTCTGTGACCTTCTTTCTTACAATTCCAACAGACAATATTCGGATACTTGCAGTTCTTAAACTCATGACCAAGTTCACCACATTTAACACACTTGTTCGTCTGAACAGTACACGGCCTAGTATGTTTAGACCTACAAGTACTACACCAGTTGGAACTACCAGAAGAACCACACTTATTACCAGATTTTTGACCTTGATGATTACTCTGCCACCTTTGCTTTCCTTTTCCCGAAAATTCATTTCTGGATTTCTGATCAGATCTATCTTTAGCTGGAAAACCTTGAGCTCTCATGTCACTGTCAACAGAACGTGCAAGGTTAAAAGCCTGAGATAAAGTACCTGCTAACCTCATTGTAGTGCGATAATTCGAAAGGCAAGGCATCCACAAACTGCTCTATTCTGGTTTTCTCATTAGGGACCCATTCTTGAACAAATCTCTGCTTCTCAGAAAACTGAGATATCAACTCATCAATTGTCATTTTATCAGTCAAGTGTAGATTCACAAACTCCCTTCTAATGCGAGCCATATCAAAATCCGAACAATATTGTTTACAAACTTCATTACGAAATTCAGCCCATCGAATAGAGTCTTTTTGTTGTTGAGTGAAATGACCAGTGATCGAATCCCACCAAACCATGGCTTCATCTTTCAAACATTGAACTGCATAGGAAACTTTAGATTCTTCTTCACAATGTGTAACATCAAATTTCCTTTCCATGTCTCTCAACCAGTTTAAAGTCACAGACGGATTTGTACTACCACTAAATTCCGGGGGTTTACTTGCCATAAACGTCTTGAAAGAACAAAATTTACTTGGCATAGGTGGTGGAACAGTACCAAAAACCGGTAATTGATGCTGAAACTGTTGATGAGATGATTCAGCTTCCTTCTGTCGGCGATAATCTCTAAGTCTAATTAATTACTTCATCTTCTAACTGGAAAAGATAATCCTCTCTATTCGATTCTTCATGAACAGGATTGGAAGTACCCTCATGATGTCTCTCATTATGAGTATCTGAAGGATGAACGTCGATCCTTGAGGCATTTTTAGGGTTGGTGGTCGGTTGCTCGTTATCTGCCATATCTGTATTCAACACAACACTTGAAACTCGTTAATCGTTAGTACCTATCTACTAACAGATTCACAACCAATGCTAAATCCCATACCCATGAATGTTTGACAAAACACGACTCAGAATTGGGATTGAACACTTTATAATGCTCAATTCGCCCAAAACTATGCTCTGATACCAACTTATAACACCCCTCTTTCTTTTACATTAATATTCTATTATTTTCCTCGGAAGCGTATAAATTTAAAACATATTTGTATACTGTACATTAAGATAATGTACCTAAACAGTTACATGTTCATAACACACCAAAATTAAACTGTTTAAAACTACACACTACGGGGTATTATATAATTCCAAACTTAGTTTATAACAAAACTATATCAGAGTTAGCAGAGCAGTCAAACATCCCCTGCCAAAGGCATCAACTTCCTGTCCACCCACATATCTATTCATAACCTGCAGGATGTAAATGAGGGATTAGCACGAAGCTAAGTGAATGAACTTGTCACACACAATTCAACTTAGCATAACTATGAGTTTACATCAAATAACCGTAAACACACATATTTCAATGAGGATCGGTGGCTCTTGGGATATCATAATACCCGGGGATTCCCCAAGAATACTTATCGTACATATCCGTATGGCCATAACGGACGAGACCGATAACTATTGGTTATTAAACTCATACACAGGTTTCAAACACAACAAATGAATCAAAACCTGTGTAAATCACATAATAACCAAAAAGTCCAACTACACGTTGACCTCAATAATCTGATACACAGAGGTCCACATATCACGTAGATTAATTCAATAATTAAGACTAAACAGTCTAATAAACACATCCACGTTTACTTGTTGTAACCAAACAGTTACAACTAAATCAAAAGGTGAGTTCCAAATCCACTCACCGATACCTCTGTAGATTCCACACTCAGCAGTCTTATATCACTGAGTCTTTGGAGTATCTGAAACACCACATAACACACAAGTTAGTAACTGGTTTAAACTAAAAACGAATAGCTTTTGAAAAATCAGGGAATACGCCCGGATTGGTTTGAATCCGCCCGGATTCTTATGAATCCGCCGGATTCTGACGAAGTCCGCCGGATTCCCAAGTCATTTACACATCCAGTTTTGATCAGACCATTTTTCAACGAATCCGGCCCTGAATCCGTTTGTGAATCTGCCGGATTCACTAAAATCTGGTTTCCATCTTTTCGGGTAAATCCGCCAGATTCTGGTGTGTTTCTCACAGAACAGCAGAACCTGCTATAGCTTTATCATTTCCGATTTCACTCTCAAAATCATTCAAGTTTAATTGTCAAAACGAGTTTAAACAACGAAATAACTTCATTTTAGCAGTAAGTAACATCATACAACATCCAATAACATCACCTATCTCCTATATCTAAGAATTCAATCCAAGAAATCATAATTCAATTTCAAAAGCTTTAATAACATGAATACTTACTAATTCAGAGATGTCAAGATGATGGTGAGGATGTTTAGCTCAGAATTTCAGTTCCAAAAGTTGGATTACAAAGTTTGAATTTGAAAGTTTAGTTCTTAGGTTTTGAATGAATTAAAGGAAAAATGAAAACTTTCCTAATTGGGAAAGTATATAAGTCGGTTGAGTTTTATTAACACCGACTCCGTATTCACTTAAAACTAGTCCCATTTTAATCTATTGTCTGGAACCTAAAACCATTTTATGAGAAACTTATTTTATTTTACCGTTAACTAAGGTAATTTAAAACGACTAATATTTCACTAGTCACAATAAGTTCTGGAACTTATTTATCTAAGTTTCATAATTAAACAATTAAGGTTACATAATTTCTAAAACAATTAAACATATCAATTTAAAATTTAGAAATTACCAGACCGGTTCGGAGGATGTTACAAATCTCCCCCCTTAAGAAGATTTCGTCCCCGAAATCTCAACACGATCAAATAATCCAGGATAATAACTTGACTGATTCTGAACGGTCCAATGTATCGTGGGGCCAATTTACATCGTTTTCCAAATCTGATAACACCTTTCCACGGCGATACTTTGAGATAAACAAGTTCACCTGCAGAGAAAGTCACTGGTCGTCTGCGTGGATCAACATACTGTTTCTGTCTGTCACGTGCAGCTTTTAACTTTTCTCGTGCCACTGCCACTTTCTCAGCCGTTATCTGAACAATGTCTGGACCAGTAAATTGTTTCTCACCAGCTTCTAACCAACAAGTAGGCGTTCTGCAACGTCTACCATATAACATCTCATATGGAGGCATACCGATACTGGAATGATAAGAATTATTATAAGCAAATTCCACTAACGGTAAATGAGAATCCCAAGAACCTCCATATTCCAAAACACAAGCCCGTAACATATCCTCAAGCGTTTGAATTGTACGCTCTGACTGACCGCCTGTTTGAGGATGATAGGCTGTACTGAGATTCACACGTGTACCCAATTCTTGCTGTAAACTCTTTTCGGCTTAACGCATCAGCAACCACGTTCTCCTTTCCTGGATGGTAACGAATTTCACAATCATAATCTTTGATTAATTCTAACCACCGTCTCTGACGCATATTCAGTTCTTTCTGTGAAAACATATACTGAAGACTCTTGTGATCTGTACAGATTATACACTTTGTACCATAAAGATAATGTCTCCAGATTTTCAGTGCAAACACAACAGCTGCCAGTTCTAAATCATGGGTAGGGTAATTTCTTTCATGCTGTTTCAATTGACGAGAAGCATAAGCAATAACTCTGTCTCTCTGCATAAGAACACCACCCAAACCAGCATAGGATGCATCATAATAAACAATAAAATCATCTGAGCCATCTGGTAAAGCTAACACAGGTGCCTGACACAATAACTGCTTTAAGGTCTGAAAAGCCGTCTCTTGTGACTCATCCCACTGAAACTTAACATCTTTTCTTGTCAATTTGGTTAACGGACCAGCAATCTTTGAAAAGTCTTTAATGAATTTTCTAGAATATCCAGTTAGCCCAAGAAAACTTTTGATTTCAGAAGGATTCTTTGGAACATTCCAATTCATAACAGCTTCAATTTTAGCAGGATCAACTTTGACACCATCACTACAGATAATATGACCCAGAAACTGTACTTCCCGAATCCAGAATTCACATTTAAAAAATTTGGCATACAAGTGTTCTCTTTTCAAGGTTTCTAACACTATTCTCAAATGCAGTTCATGTTCTGATTCAGATTTAGAGTATACCAAAATATCATCGATAAACACAATAACAAATTTATCGAGAAAAGGCCGACAAACACGGTTCATCAAATCCATAAAAACTGCCGAAGCATTTGTTAGACCAAACGGCATAACCAGGAATTTAAAATGACCATACCTGGTACGAAAAGCAGTTTTAGGAATATCCTGTTCACGAACGCGAACTTGATGATAACCCGACCTCAAATCAATTTTAGAATAAAACGAAGATCCCTGCAACTGATCAAACAAATCATCTATTCGAGGCAGAGGATATTTATTCTTTACCGTTCATTGATTCAATTCCCGATAATTAACACACATTCTGAAAGACCCGTCTTTCTTTTTGTCAAACAACACCGGTGCACCCCACGGTGAAGAACTAGGTCTAATAAACCCTTTATCCAATAACTCCTGTATCTGATTCATCATTTCACGTATTTCAGAAGGAGCTAATCTATAGGGAGCTTTAGCTACAGGCGACGAGCCAGGAACAAGATCAATCTGATATTCAACTTCCCTAACCGGTGGTAAACCAGGCAATTCATCGGGAAACACCTCCGGATATTCAGAAACTACCCGGATATCAGAAATGGATTTCTTTTCTAATTTGGCATCGATAACATAAGCTAGATAAGACTCACAACCTTTAGACAACGACTTCCTAGCTTTCATCATGGAAATCAGAGGTATACACTCGCTATCCCTTTCTCCTCGAGCCACAACGTATGACTCTTCAGAAATTGGGATTCTAATCAACTTATGGTGGCAATCAATACTTGCTTTAAACTGACTCAACCAATCCATGCCAATAATCACATCAAAACTTGGAATCGGCATTAACAGAAACAAAATTGGAAAAGTCTGGCCATCTATCACAATATTAGCTCCAGTCACCGAGGTGGTAACAGGAACTAACTTGCCACTAACAATCTCTACTTCTAAGGGCTTAGTTATCACAGTAGGGATCAATTTCAACTTATCACAGAAACACACGGATATAAAAGAGCAATTCGCTCCAGAATCAAATAACACACGTGCTGGTACAGAGTTTATAAGAAAAGTACCAGTGATAACATCCTCTGTGTGGACAGCCTCATCGACTGTCATCTGAAAGGCCCTACTAGTAGCTGGCGGAGGATTCTTCCGCTTTTGACCGGAAGATGACGAACTCCCGACCGAAACCGAACCCTGTTTCTTCGCCTCTGGACATTCTCCAACTCTGTGACCTTCTTTCTTACAATTCCAATAGACAAAATTCGGATACTTGCAGTTCTTAAACTCATGACCAAGTTCACCACATTTAACACACTTGTTCGTCTGAACAGTACACGGCCCAGTATGTTTAGACCTACAAGTACTACACCAGTTGGAACTACCAGAAGAACCACTCTTATTACCAGATTTTTGACCTTGATGATTACTCTGCCACCTTTGCTTTCCTTTTCCCGAAGATTCATTTCTGGATTTTTGATCAGATCTATCTTTAGCTGGAAAACCTTGAGCTCTCATGTCACTGTCAACAGAACGTGCAAGGTTAAAAGCCTGAGATAAAGTACCTGCTAACCTCATTGTAGTGCGATAATTCGGAGGCAAGGCATCCACAAACTGCTCTATTCTGGTTTTCTCATTAGGGACCCATTCTTGAACAAATCTCAGCTTCTCAGAAAACTGAGATATCAACTCATCAATTGTCATTTTATCAGTCAAGTGTAGATTCACAAACTCCCTTCTAATGCGAGCCATATCAAAATCCGAACAATATTGTTTACAAACTTCATTACGAAATTCAGCCCATCGAATAGAGTCTTTTTGTTATTGAGTGAAATGACTAGTGATCGAATCCCACCAAACCATGGCTTCATCTTTCAAACATTGAACTGCATAAGAAACTTTAGATTCTTCTTCACAATGTGTAACATCAAATTTCCTTTCCATGTCTCTCAACCAGTTTAAAGTCACAGACGGATTTGTACTACCACTAAATTCCGGGGGTTTACTTGCCATAAACGTTTTGAAAGAACAAAATTTACTTGGCATAGGTGGTGGAACAGTACCAAAAACCGGTAATTGATGCTGAAACTGTTGATGAGATGATTCAGCTTCCTTCTGTCGGCGATAATCTCTAAGTCTAATTAATTACTTCATCTTCTAACTGGAAAAGATAATCCTCTCTATTCGATTCTTCATGAACAGGATTGGAAGTACCCTCATGATGTCTCTCATTATGAGTATCTGAAGGATGAACGTCGATCCTTGAGGCATTTTTAGGGTTGGTGGTCGGTTGCTCGTTATCTGCCATATCTGTATTCAACACAACACTTGAAACTCGTTAATCGTTAGTACCTATCTACTAACAGATTCACAACCAATGCTAAATCCCATACCCATGAATGTTTGACAAAACACGACTCAGAATTGGGATTGAACACTTTATAATGCTCAATTCGCCCAAAACTATGCTCTGATACCAACTTATAACACCCCTCTTTCTTTTACATTAATATTCTATTATTTTCCTCGGAAGCGTATAAATTTAAAACATATTTGTATACTGTACATTAAGATAATGTACCTAAACAGTTACATGTTCATAACACACCAAAATTAAACTGTTTAAAACTACACACTACGGGGTATTATATAATTCCAAACTTAGTTTATAACAAAACTATATCAGAGTTAGCAGAGCAGTCAAACATCCCCTGCCAAAGGCATCAACTTCCTGTCCACCCACATATCTATTCATAACCTGCCGGATGTAAATGAGGGATTAGCACGAAGCTAAGTGAATGAACTTGTCACACACAATTCAACTTAGCATAACTATGAGTTTACATCAAATAACCGTAAACACACATATTTCAATGAGGATCGGTGGCTCTTGGGATATCATAATACCCGGGGATTCCCCAAGAATACTTATCGTACATATCCGTATGGCCATAACGGACGAGACCGATAACTATTGGTTATTAAACTCATACACAGGTTTCAAACACAACAAATGAATCAAAACCTGTGTAAATCACATAATAACCAAAAAGTCCAACTACACGTTGACCTCAATAATCTGATACACAGAGGTCCACATATCACGTAGATTAATTCAATAATTAAGACTAAACAGTCTAATAAACACATCCACGTTTACTTGTTGTAACCAAACAGTTACAACTAAATCAAAAGGTGAGTTTCAAATCCACTCATCGATACCTCTGTAGATTCCACACTCAGCAGTCTTATATCACTGAGTCTTTGGAGTATCTGAAACACCACATAACACACAAGTTAGTAACTGGTTTAAACTAAAAACGAATAGCCTTTGAAAAATCAGGGAATCCGCCCGGATTGGTTTGAATCCGCCGAATTCTGACGGAATCCGCCGGATTCCCAAGTCATTTACACATCCAGTTTTGATCAGATCATTTTTCTACGAATCCGGCCCTGAATCCGTTTGTGAATCTGCCGGATTCACTAAAATCTGGTTTCCATCTTTTCGGGTGAATCCGCCGGATTCCCTGGAATCCGCCGGATTCCGGTGTTTCGCACAGAACAGCAGAACCTGCTATAGCTTTATCATTTCCGATTTTCACTCTCAAAATCATTCAAGTTTAATTGTCAAAACGAGTTTAAACAACGAAATAACTTCATTTTAGCAGTAAGTAACATCATACAACATCCAATAACATCACCTATCTCCTATATCTAAGAATTCAATCCAAGAAATCATAATTCAATTTCAAAAGCTTTAATAACATGAATACTTACAAATTCAGAGATGTCAAGATGATGGTGAGGATGTTTAGCTCAGAATTTCAGTTCCAAAAGTTGGATTACAAAGTTTAAAATTTGAAAGTTTAGTTCTTAGGTTTTGAATGAATTAAAGAAAAAATGAAAACTTTCCTAATTGGGAAAGTATATAAGTCGGTTGAGTTTTATTAACACCGACTCCGTATTCACTTAAAACTAGTCCCCTTTTAATCTATTGTCTGGAACCTAAAACCATTTTGCGAGAAACTTATTTTATTTTACCGTTAACTAGGGTAATTTAAAACGACTAATATTTCACTAGTCACAATAAGTTCTGGAACTTATTTATCTAAGTTTCATAATTAAACAATTAAGGTTACATAATTTCTAAAACAATTAAACATATCAATTTAAAATTTAGAAATTATCAGACCGGTTCGGAGGATGTTACATCGGTGATTTTTTGTTAGCCAATAGATTGTCGCCACGTGTTACAAAAAAGTCACCGGTCAAAGCATTCTCGCCAGTCAACACAAAATTCGTCAACTACCAAAACTCGCCACGTGTTTCAAGAAAGTCGTCAAAAATTAATTTCATGTTAGCTACTTGAAATTTTTGAAAAACAATCACACAGATGTTGTATGGGGCACAAGAATTTTTGAAAGAATGAAAATACCAATGAGATTGTGTCATTTGTACAAAAACTCATTTATCCCCAAGATCTTAAAAACTAATTATCTCACAAATGGCAAATCGAAAAATTATAAAAATTGCATCATAAAATTCAGCGTTTTATCATCTTCGATTTGCTATCCCTCAAGGCATACTTTCGACGAGTTTTTATTCTTCGTTTTTCGGTGGGTTTCACAAATTACTAACACAGGTGTTAGTGCTTGGTTGTACATTTAATTTAGGTTTAGGGTTTAGTAGGGTTTGTGGTATAGGGTTAAGAAGGGTTTAGTATGATTTAGGGTTTAGAGTTTTGTAAAACGTTTAGTGTTTAGGGTTTGGAGTTTAGGGTTTAGGGTTTGGGGTTTATGGTTTTGCAAAAGATGAGTGTAAATGAGTTTTTGTACAAATGACACAATCTTATTAGTTCTTCTATATTCCATAAAATATTACCCGTTTATGAAAATGTCATTAAAAATTCCGAAGTGTGTAAATACCACTGACAAATTGTTAAAAGTAAAATCTAAATTATTAGAAAACTAGTAAATCACCCGCGCAATGCAGCGGTAACAAATTAGAAAAATATAGTAGTGAGCGATGTTGATAACAGACAATAATGTTAATAAAAGACAGTAATAGTCGTCGGTAGTGGTCATTAGCAATGTTGAATTACATCGATGACCAACAGTGACGTTTTATCACGAATAATTCACAGAATTTGTTCAATATCTTGCACGATTTGATGTCTCAGTTGTTTGTTTTTTATTTTGCCTGAATAATAGTAGAATTCGTTTTAGCAAATTGTTCAATTAAATAAAGTCAAATGTTTGATATAAAAAAGAAAGTGAATAAAACAAATTTATGGTATTATGTTAATTGTTAACATTTCCATATTCATTTAGTTAGTCAGTAAGTGCTAGTAGTAATTGATTTATTAGTATATATATTGATTGATGAAATAAAAAAAGATAGTTAATTAATTATAAGGGTATAATAGACATTTCGCATTTTGAAAAATGTAAGCTTCCAAAGAAAATGTGCAAACGTTTCATACGGGAAGTATAAATTAAAAAATGTAATTGCAATTAATTTTTCAGCTTCAACGTTATGTTACCTAACAATAGTTGATGCTAGCATCACATTGTTTTTTCCAAGGTTAGCAAACTATAGATCTTGATCAAAGGATCCTACAATTTAAATTAAATATGATAACAAACTAACAACACATTTGTCAAATCAGATTCATTTATATAACTCGTAAATCATAATCTGTCTTGCCCCTTACTCTACTACATAAAATTATCAAAGGAGAGCCCTCCTTAATCCTTATTCTATCTGAATATACATCCCCCAAAGAAAACCACAAATTCAGTTAAGATCAATCAACTAACACATAAAGTGGAATGGGGTTCATAATCGACCCAAGAAATATAACTATTCGGGGAAAATGGTCAGTATGGCTCGACTCGTTCACAGGGTTGTAGTCTTTACAGCTATCTGCACGAACTGGGAGGTTTAATTTAGAGCTGTTTTTATTTACTCAACTAAGATGCGATTGCTGTCATATCCCGGTTTGATCTGTTGTATTTCATGTGGCTTTTAACGAGCTGTCCAGCTGAAATCGCGGACATTAAGGAAAGTTCACCAGCCAATACTGAACCTGCTACGATTGTCGCCAAGAGCCTTGCATTTGACCCTGGGGACTCTTTGCTTGAACCTTTCACTCCTAGAAGGTTCAAGCAAGCAGATTGAGATGCCAGTTGAGTCCCACCTCCTACCGTACCCACCTGGAAGGAACACCCAAAAAATACAATAATTGGAACATTTTCTTGTCTAGATAACCCTTATAAAACGGATAATTTTTGCAAGGGTCAAAAGATTGGGTGGGTCGGGTTGACCTGAAAAACTTCTTGTCAAAGCAGTTTAATTATGCTTAGTGTATAATATATAATTTAAAATTTTTACTTATTAGAGTAATAATCTAATATTTAAAATGAAGTAAATTAAGAGATTTTATGTGGCAAAAAACAATTTAGGCCGCTTAAAACTGTCTGGCTCACTTGACCCATTTGACCAAATAGAGATAAAATTCAAACACAAGTTGATCCATTCGTAAGTGGATGGATCCATATAATCACCCTCTCTATATGAACTATACAACAAAAAAAAGAGGAAAAAAATAATGCTGTAAAAACAGTAGAATCAAAAACGGTTAATACCTCAATGGAAGGCATCGTAACAGAGATGTGTAGGTCTTTTCCACCATCGACAGCCTCCATCATAGTAATGCAGTGAGAGCTCTCAATGTTCTGTGCAGGGTCCTGTCCGGTTGCTATGAAGATGGCTGATACAATATTGGCAGCATGAGCATTGAACCCTCCGAGAGAACCTGCAATGGCTGAACCAGCAAGATTCTTTAGCATGTTAAGCTCAACAAGGGCAGGCACTGTAGTTTTTAGCACTTTCTTCACCACCTCCTCAGTGATGACCGACTCACAAACAACAGACTTTCCACGCCCTTCAATCCAATTCACGGCTGCGGGTTTTTTATCTGAGCAGAAGTTCCCTACACGATCAAGAAACACACGTCACAACATGATATGCAACTGTCAGACTAAAAAAAAAGTTACTCTTCATGCATGATGCAGAGATGCTGAGTGTCACAATTCATTTAACTGATGAATACAGACCTCCTAGATAGCTTACGAATGCCTGACTTTAGTTCGTGAAACATAATAATTCATAAGAATTGGAGGACTCACCTGATATGCCGATCACATCCATGTCTGGAAAATCAATTTGTAGAAAATCTAAAACATTTTGAACACCCTTAGACACCATGTTCATCCCCATGGCATCACCCGTACTGCAAGTGAATCTGATATACAGATTTCTCCCTGCAATTGAGCATTGAATACTTTGAAGCCTTGCAAATCTGCTCGATCTGAAACAACAGAACGTAAATATAAATCAAGACCCTCAAATTTATGTGTACAGTAGCCCTACCAAAAACATTATTTATTCATATAAAACAAACCATAACTAACTAAGCAACAAAAAGACTAATCAGTAACAATTAAGCTACAGACACATGACATGACACAAAGAAACAAAGTAAGCATCACATCACAATTTATATATATTATAAATAAAGATAAAGATGTCCTGTTATTAAACTCAACAAAAAGAATACACATTTATGTCAATATCATACACATAAAAACAAATAAATCCAAGAAGTACATAAAATATTCTTGTCATTTCCTCCCTACGTAAGGAAGCTCATCATAATCATAATAATCAATATGTATTACTACGGCCGGTCAAGCCTAAAACTATATGCAAAAGCCTTAATCCAAAGTAGTTATATTCGGTAACAAGCTTGCAAAGCAATTCAATTGCAATATAGATGCATGCTCGATTGGCAATCAGCAGTATTTCAAACAATAGCTGTTATTGATAATAATATCATTTTCCATCCTAAAAGGGACAAAAAGTGACTAAAAATCAAAAAAATAGCAAGCTTACTTATTGAAAACGATGCTCAACGTATCAAAATTAATATCATCTTCCAAGAAAAACTTAAGATTTGCAGCCCTAACAGCCGACCCAAACCTAACAACGGGAGCTCTAGTCATCCCATCTTTCAACAAAACCGCATTCGCTCCACCAGACGCATAAATAGCTTTACATCCTCTATTTGTGCTCGCTACCAAACACCCTTCTGTTGTAGCCATTGGGACTATATACTCACAACCATTCAACAGCAACGGTCCCGCAATCCCAACTGGAACTTGTACATAACCAATTGGCATTTCACAACATTGTCCTAATATCGACTCGTAATCGAATCCTTCAATAGGTAATCCTAACAACGATTTCCCCGTTTTACTTTCAACTGCTAATCGTCTAATCATAGCAGCTCTACTACAGTCTCCTAGTTTCGATTCCAACGAATACAACGGAATTGATCCGTTAATTACACATTTTACAATCTCTTCATCAGTTTCAGGTATAACAGTAGTATCATTATCATTCATTCGTATAGGAGTAATAATACTAATACTTTTAGGTTTAGGTTTTGAGAGATGATGATGAACGACGTCGTTTTGTGATGACGTGGCAATGAATGATTGAACGAAATCGATACCAAAAAACCCTAGGAGGTAAATAGATGATGCAATAAGAGAAACGATGGCGGCGAGTTCGGAGAAGGTGACGACGTGAAGCGGTGTAGATGATCGGATTTTGTGACGCCAGCGGTGAAGAAGGAAGTAGGCGAGGGAGAAGAAGAGAGTGAGGAAAACAGCGTTAGTGAGGTAAAGAGGTAAAGGTAATGCGTCGGAAGCTTTTGGAATTGGTGAGGGAGAGCGGGTGGTGGGAATGGTTTTACGATGGTGGTGGCGAAGGGAGGAAGGAGGTTTAGGAGGGCGGAGATCCATGGAAAATGGTGGTGGCGGTTGGAGGAAGGCGGCGGATGATCGGTGGTTTTAAAGGGTGGATTTATATAACGTGAGTTTTTTTTTGAAAGGCTAATATATTATAACAAAGACTACTAGCAAGAAGCTAGCAGTCCCAAGATATACAGACACCAAATAGAACATCCCAAATATCCGATACGCCTTGAACCAAATCCGAACTGAAAGGAAGCTAAAAGGGATAAAAAAAACCTGAAAATAATCAGGAAAAAATCCCCGATAATAGGGGCCGAGCCACCGGTTTTCACCCTATATCGATTTTGATAGCAACCCGTGAGGATCTAGATCAAGGCCATATCCTACGCACCATACATACATATAAATGAAATTACATGAAGAGCTATAAAACATAAGCAACAAAATACAAAAGATCTTCGTTTGACTCGCCAAATTCTTCATGCAAAAACCCTCAAATCAAATTTCCTTAGCAGAATGCACCAACTCCCCCTTATATGCAAGGTTCCACTTACTTACTAATCAAACATGAAATCTAGCCATTGACTCTCCTCCAAACTCCTCTTAGCACAACGATTTTTAGTCCATAAAAATCCCACCGATTTGATCTCTTTTACCATTCCCACAACATTAACCTTCGACCCATTAAATAACGTGAGTTGATTTGAATTGTATTTGTATTTTATGCGGTGACGTGGGGGCGTACGGTACACGTGGCGTTCAACTATTCACCTGTCGTTTTTTTCTTTTTTAAAAATAAATATTAATATTAATATATTAATAATATTAATATTAATTACTCCCTCTCAACATATGACTACTTACACAGATTGGTTGAATTTTTACTTTATTATATTTTTCACCAATAATTTTTTCACATCAACCAATCAAATTTGTAGGTCTAATTTTAGGCTTAAAAATTTGGGAGCGGATCAGAGGGGAACACCTCTGACGCAAGAGACAAAAAAGCAACCAAACCAACCATTCACTGCATGACACATGTCAAAAAGATAAGGGCAATTTTGTAATCTTCCTAAAAGTAACCAGCTGCCCAAACTGACCGAAAAATACAAAAACCATTAAAAAACACTATTTCAAAAACAGAATCGTTCGTATCTCTTCCAACAAAACCCTAATAATCGTTCATATCTCTTCGAAATCGTACACACATCAAAAACGACTATTCGAAATCACGTAATAACAGCGATCGCAAATGTTCATCGAAACGGCATCAAATTCCGTCATAATCGACAAGACGACTGTATCAATGCGAATTGAAGAACACGATTCTTCCGTTTCAACCCAACTTAAAGAACAAAGAGCAGCAATTGTTAATCATTCACACACTCAACATATCAAGATGCAGTTATAAAAAAAAAAACACACATGACTAAGATTATAAGAAACTTAAAACACATGAAAACAGTTTAAAGAGTATGATGCAGTAATAAAACACCTCATGCAGTTAAAAAGAAACACATGATGCAGTTACAAAAACACATGATGTAGTAATTTTTTTTTTGATATCATACATATAACTAAACAGAATTAAATTTGAAGTTAAATAAACACATATCATAAAACATTCATAATAAAATCACTATAAAATCAAGATGCAGTTAAAATTTTTTAGATATCATAATCATAAATAATAAATTACTATAAAATCAAAGATGCAGTTAAATTTTTTTTTTTGACATCATACATATAAAGTAAGCAGGATTAAAAATTGCATTCATAGTAATCACTAACAAAAATCATGATGCAGTTAAAGAACACACATCTCAGGATGCAGTAAAAAAAAATAGAACAAAATTAACATATGTATAATCATCATTAAATAAATAATTTACACACTCAACATGTCAAGATGCAGTTATAAACAATAATAATAAAAAAAAAACTTTCGTAACACTAAGAACTTCGTCATCTCGACCTTCATTGTCACTAAGATTTCTAGGATTCCGATCATTTTCATCCCGACGATCAGACAACGCATTGATCTTGAACTTCTTCTAGTAGCTATAATAACAAACAAACAACAAAAAATACTGTAAATATAAGTAAAAAATTAACTAAAACTTGATAAAAATCGAAAAAAACAAAAAAAATATATTCACTTATGTTCTGTAACCATAGATTTACGTTTGTTTGCCAGAAACGGTTTTACGGTACCTTTAGGTAACTTCATTCCGTCCGATCATCGAAAACAACACTTATTTGATGACTTTTCTTCAATAAAATTACGAAAAATAGAATGAGAAGAGAGAGAGTTATGTTAACTCTGTGAAAAAAGTAGTGAAAGTAAATGAGTAATGACGGTTTACAGAGCAATGATATCAAAAAAAAAGCTGACCATATGACTACATGTCACAAGTAAAAATACAAACATACCCCTAGCACTTTTTAAAACCATACACACACGCATAATATTCTTATTTTATATTCATACCCTTATTAAAAAGTGTGAACCGTGGATTAAACAAACGGATGGTCACGATCTAGGTGCCCCCCGTTCCCTCTCAAAATGCCGTTCTCCTGTGATCCGGAATCTAAAAATTTAGGTCTACTAATTATTTTTCAAAAAAAAAAAGTGTAATACTACATTCGTCTCAAATTATATGTACACATTTTTGTTGTGGTATGTCTCAAAATAAGTGTCTATTCCAATATTTTTAATAAATCAAAATGATTTTTTAAGGTAAACATGAAATTTTATAAGTGTAAAGTGTGATGGTTCTCATTTTTACTTAAAGTGTGTGAAGAAGATGGATAAAATATCTATTAGCACATGACCCGTGTAATGCAACGGTAAAAACAATAGCGGTAATGATGGTATTCGTGGTGCGTGTAAATTGAAGAAAGATTGAAAGTAAGTCTATGTGTTCTTTGTTGATTTTTTATTTTATAGGGTAAATAGAGTAAAATTTGATTGACATGTAGTAAGAGTAATAGATTATTAATATCGAGTAGAATTGTTAAATGATAATTTGAATGTGGAGTAGTAATTAGATATAAGTAATATATTGATTTCTCTTGATGATATATATATATACATATTTAAGATTAAGATAATTTAATACATTTGATTTTTTTATGAAAGGGTATTTTGGGGTTTTCCCATAGGATATGGGTAAAGTTTAAGATTAAAAGGGAAATGCATTATAAGTGTTTAACGGGTGGTGATAAATTCACCACTCAATTTGATAAATCTACCACAAATATGCATTAACAAGTTGTAATGTACAACCTGTTAATGCACAATTGTGATGGATATATTAAATTGGATAATATAAATATCATCTACATTTAGATATGTGCGAATGAGGGGAGTATTTTTTATTTTTACGGAAAAGCATGACTACTTGAACATGTCATCGTTAAAGTTTGACCGCTTGAATATGAGGCCACGACTAGACTATTTGCGGTTGAAAACATGACCGCTTGAATTTGAGAACACGACTACTAAAACTTGACCGTTCAAACTTGAGAACAAAATCACTAGAAACCACAAGAACTTAAACTTGCCAATATTAAAATGAAAATGAGATGATCATCCTTTTTATACGGTTTTTGAAATGAAAAAGTGAGGATGTCATCTACATGAGGTAACAACTTGCAAAATACGACAACAACCTTCATGATCATTATGAACTCCACCATGATCTGGACATACCTGCTACCACGATTCACCAGGATCAATTCCAACACGACGTGAATCGTGTTAGTTTTCATCTCTAAAATGTTTATTTGTTAAGTTTCACATTCAAACACAAATAACCACTAATTTCATCATTGAAGACATAATATCTCAATTGATACATTTTTCGTATAGCTATTTATAATGACATTATCGTGTAATTGAACGATGAATATTGAATAATCACTTTTACAAGATTAAATTGATAAAATTTTCATTTCCTTAGGTAGTATATATACGGATGGCACTGTAAATAAGCAGAGTTACTCGAGCTCTATTCGTTGAAAACTCGATTCAAATCAAGTTTACGAGCTTGAACATATTTTGGAGCTTGTTTAGTAAACGAGCTTGATCTTCTTATATCGAGCTCGACAAGCTCACTAGTCTAAGCGATTATATAATAACTATTATATACTAAAATAGTAATTGTAAATCTTATTATAAGTTGTTAAAAATCACACATTAATAAATAAATATTATAAATAAACTACAAATTTTTTTTAAAATACATAATATTATATAATATAATAAATGAGTCGATCCCGAGCGGAGCTCGAACTTTATATATTAGACTTGAAATGAACCAAGCTCGAGCTCTGTGAATTTTAAACGAGTTAAGCTCGACCCTAAATAAGCCCATATCCGACTCTGGTTGTTTATACCCTGGCTCACGTGGTAGAGCTATCAGGCATTTATGCTGCAGGTACAGGGTTCAAACCCTACTCAGTGCATGAAAATCCCTTGGGCCTTTGGGCTCCGGGGTGAGGAGTTTTACCCACTTCGGCAACCGGATCTGTCGGCACTTGGGCCGGGGACGAAGCTGGGCTTTCTTCTCGAGGGTGCATTATGGTGAGATGATCGGGTGGGCCTAAGTGGCCCGTCAGTGATTCTAAACTGCCTTTCAAAAAAAAAGTGCATACGTAATCCATTGACCTTTACAGAGTTTGATGAGTTGTCACATCATCATCTTAAAGTTTTATACAACTAATTTCACAACCTCTATAAAGCATACAATTTAATAGTAGTCAATCAATTTAATAGACTGTCTTTTTATCTTTCTTCATACAACACCCAATGGCCTATGAATATACAATGATAGTGAGTACAAACTCATTTGTGTGGAAGATCAATACATTCAGTGCCACTTGGGATTTGTTGGGCTTCATACAATGTGCATTACAGGTTTCCCGAAAAAGCCTTATATAAGCATATAAATGATCACAATATTTTAGGATACCATTAAAAAACACCATGAATTTTCTCTAACGAAACACACTCTTAAACTGTGAAAAACTTTATACACCAAGTCAAATGTGAAATAACAAAAACGAGTACAAGGTTCATCGCCCCTTAGCCAGGTGCTCATTACTCGATACGGAACCTACACCGTGACGAGGGACCAAGCATGGCATAGCTAGTGGAATAGGAGCTGATTCGGTATCAACGACTTCGTGCCGCATATCCAATATGTTGTTCTGCACGTTCCACCACTTCTCCATTACTGATCGTGGTGAGGTCACTATTTTTTTTCTTAATAATGAGATTTTGTGTTGATGCTATCTTCGTATATAATTGTATTATGATTTTAGTTTTAATACACGTAATATACATAACCGCGTATATTTTCTTATGGTCAAGTAACTACTGAAAAAATATTTAAGTTCGTTCTTATCCGATATGTAGCGTATAGATTCAATATTACTTACTCTAGTAATTCATAAATGGTTCTTGTGGTTTATATCAAAATCGTCCATAACTTTTTTTTCCACCTTTTCGGTCCTATAATTTTACTTGTTGCTCGAAAATGGTCCATCCTCCATCAAAATGACGAATAAAGCACATTTTTCTCTTGTCAATTTCTAATAGTGAGGATCTAAAAGGTCAAAGAGTAATTAGTCATTTTAGGTGGATGATGGACTATTTTCAAATAAAATGTAAACATATTGGACGGCAAAAATGAAAAATAAACAACAACAACAACAACAACAACAACAATACCCAATCCCGCCTAGGGCGGGGTATGGGGGAGGTAGGATGTAGACAGTCTTACCCCTACCCAAGGGCAGAGAGGCTGCTTTCAGAAAGACCTCAGGCATAGTATTTATTTAGTTCTATACAAGTTATGTACAAAAGTGCAGAAAACTAGGAATAAAAGTAAATGCAAAATAATCCGAACAGCTAGCAGTAACTCCATCAACTTCCTCCACATATGAATCCTCATCCAGCAGCAGAAACAGCAAACCGCCACCGCAACAGCCAAACATCAACCTAAACACAATCACCTAAAAACACAATAACCCACGATAATAATAATAGTAATACTGCTACTACTAGTATTAGTATAATTCTAGTCGTATATGCAAACAATAATAATAGTAATGATAGTAATAATAACAACAATAATGATAGTAATATTAATAAAAATAACATACAACATATACTAGTAATAGCAATAGCAATAGCAAATAATGATAGTACTAACAACATATACAAATAATGATAGTACTAATAATAGCAATAGCAATAACACTAATAGTAAAAACAAAAATAAATTAAAAAATAACAATAATATTAATAATAATACTAATACTAATAATAATAATAATAAAAATAATATAATAATAATAATAATAAGTATCGCTAGACCCTCTCCTCATCTACCATAATTTTACGTCTCCACTCAATTCGATCAGAGGTCATGTCCTCGGTAAGTGACAACTCTTTGAGGTCTAGGTTCACTCTATCCTCCCACCTACGTTTAGGTATGCCTCTCTTCCTTAAGCCATCGATAATGATGTCTTCTACTCTTCTAACAGGTGCTGATTGTGGTCTCCTCTTAATGTGTCCAAACCATCTAAGTCGTCCCTCTCTCAGTTTCTTCGTTATAGTCGCCACTTCTAACTTCTCCCTGAAAACACCGTTCGGGATCATGTCTAACATGGTCTTCCCACACGACCATCTTAACATCCTCATTTCTGCCACTTCCATCTTAGTCGCTTGAGCCTTCGTCATCGGCCAACATTCAGACCCGTATAGCATTGCTGGCCTAATTGCTACCCTATAGAATCTCAAAAATGAAAAATAAAGTATTTAATAAATCGATCTCAACCACTTAGACTATTTATTAGTTAACTAGTGTGATTTTTGGGAAACTACAACATGATAAAACCTAAATAGTTCAAGGATAATATTTACATTTACTCATAGTTCAGGGACTTAAAGTATAACTTCTCTAACGGATAAACGGTCACCGCTCCCTCAACCACCGGATTTCCACTGCAAATAATGAACACTCTGCTTTTACCTCCGCCGTCCACTACCGTCCTCCGCCACCGCACTTTCTCCCAACAACCACTACCCACCACTTCATACAAACACTCACACATCCGTTCATCTCTCACCTTACTCTCATTGTCAGAAGATGACGTAATCACACAAAACGAAACCGTTTCAACCAACTCTCACCGCCGCTACGATTTCTCACCTCTCCTTCAATTCCTCTCTAATCAAACCTCCGGCGACGGCGATGGAGACTCGGCTGAGTTACAACTCTCTGACTCGCAACTCCTTGAGTCATATCAATCAGTTCCAGCTTCACTCTGGCATTACCTACTCAAAACCCTAGCTTCTTCATCAGAGTCGATTTCAATAACTTATGCGCTCGTTGATTGGCTTCACAGGCATAATTTATGCTTCTCTTATGAATTTATGTACTCGATTTTAATCCACTCGCTTGGACACGCAGAAATGATATACGAAGCTTTTTTGTTATCACAGGAACACACATTAACACCGTTAACTTATAATGTTTTGATCGGCGCGTGTGCGCGTAATGATGATTTAGAGAAAGCAGTTATACTAATGAATAAAATGCGAGGGGAGGGTTACCGGTCCGAATTTGTTAATTATAGTTTAATTATTCAATCACTTGTTCGTAATAATCAAATTAATTCCGTGTTGTTGGAGAAGTTGTATAATGAGATGGTATTGGATGCTGTAGAGCTAGATGTGCAGTTATTGAATGATATAGTTTTAGGTTTTACAAAATCAGGTGATGTTGATAGAGCTATGCAATTTTTAGGTGTGATTCAAGGGAATGGATTGAGTCCTAAAACATCAACTGTTGTTTCTATAATTTCGGAGTTGGGAAGTTTGGGGAGAGCTGAAGAGGCTGAAGCGGTTTTTGAAGAGATTAAGGACGGTGGATTGAGACCTAGAACTAGAGCTTATAATGCTGTGTTAAAAGCGTATGTAAATAATGGTTGTTTGAAAGATGCAGAGTGGATAGTGAATGAAATGGAGAGGAATGGGGTTGTTCCTGATGAGTATACGTATAGTCTTTTGATCGATGCTTATGGGAATGCAGGTAGGTGGGAGAGTGCCAGAATTGTACTGAAAGAGATGGAAGCGAATAATGTGAAGCCGAATTCGTATGTGTTTAGTAGAATTTTGGTTGGTTATCGTGAGAGAGGTGAGTGGCAAAGATTATTTCAAGTTTTGAAGGAGATGGAGACGTGTGGAGTGAAACCAGATAGACAGTTTTACAATGTAATGATTGATACGTTTGGGAAGTATAATTGTCTTGATAATGCGTTAGCGACATTAGATAGGATGAGAGGTGAAGGGATTGAGCCGGATACGGTTACTTGGAATACACTGATTGATTGTCATTGTAAATGTGGGCATCATAATAAAGCAGAAGAACTTTTTGATGAAATGCAGCAAAAAGGGTGTTTGCCATGTGTTGCTACGTATAATATAATGATAAACTCGTTTGGGGAACAGGAGAGGTGGGAGGGAGTACGGAGCTTGTTGAGAAAGATGAATAGTCAAGGTTTACAGCCTAATGTAATAACCTATACTACACTAGTTGACATATATGGAAAGTCGGGGCGGTTCATGGATGCTGCTGAATGCTTGGAGGATATGAAATCCACTGGTTTAAAGCCGACGTCAACAATTTATAATGCTTTGATTAATGCATATGCTCAAAGGGTATTTTTATCATCTAATATCTTAACTATTATTAGTTATAAATAATAAAAATGCCCTACTTAGTTGTTAATGCTCCTAACAAATAGGTTGTGTGTGCAATTCTAAGTACTAAGGTTACATGGATGTTTTACCTCAAGAGTAAGATGTTGTAGCTTCAATCTTTGAGATAGATACGAGTGGTAGAACAGAACGTACTATATGGTGTCCAAATTATAAGTAAAATAAGCTCACAATCTGTAAAAATCTACTAAGGTAATGCATACTGAGCTTAGAAAACCTAGATCTGTCACTGTGTCATATGAATGAGATCCACAATTTGAAATTGTCCAAACAAACAACTTTCTTCGTAACTGGAATGTCCTTATTGTGCAGGGTCTATCTGAGGAGGCACTGAATGCATTTAGGGTCATGAGAAGTGATGGTTTGAAGCCTAGTAATTTAGCTCTTAATGCACTAATAAATGCTTTTTGTGAAGATAGGAGATACGCTGAAGCCTTTGCAGTTTTAAGATCAATGAAAGAAAATGTAAGTGTCCTTAAAAACCTCTTTTCAGCTCTTAATCCAATAATCTCTGTCCTTAAAACCTCTTTTCAGCTCTTATCCTAATAATCTCCTTGCAAATCTCTAATTCCATCGTGATATTTCTTGACAGGACCTGAAACCGGATGTAGTAACATACACTACTCTTATGAAAGCTTTAATTCGTGTTGAGAAATATGATGAGGTATGGAATCATTGCTTTTATACCTTTTAGAATCATAGTACATATATCCTATTTAGAAAATAGTTGAGGACTACATTAATGATAGACTTCATATGTCCGAAAACAAATATATAAAATAATTGTCTGTGACAAGATTACTTCTTTGATCGTTGGTTATAAGCTTCTTAGTTCGTCATAATGAGAGGTATTTAATATTAAAAATAGTAATACACTTACTCAAATATTGGGTGGGTAAGTTCCTTTTTCATTATCGGCAAATTCACAATATAAAATGACCCTTATGCCCATTGATATTATCATAATGCAATCCACTAGATTCTCTTACCTCGTTATAATTGGAGGCTGGTTTAGGCAGTTTAAACATTATGAATAGATCTTCTGATTTTAGTTAGAACTACCATTTCTATGTAATGGTAAATTTTCAGGTTCCTGCTGTGTATGAAGAAATGATATTGTCTGGGTGCACGCCGGACCGCAAAGCTAGAGCTAAGCTACGGTCTGCACTTAAGTATATGAGACAAAGACTCAAATTATAGTTCTATTTCACAAACTCTTTGACCAGGTCAAAGTACTGATATTAGAAACCACCCCCAACATAGCACACCAACAGCGGAATCCTGATCTGTATTTTGATCAATTGGGTATGGTATCAACCATCTCAGATGTCCTAATGGAATGATCAGCTATTGCAGAATGCTGCAACAATACTTTATGTTGTTGATCTTATTCACAAGTTGGCGTACATATTCCAAATTTACTGAATACTCTTTTCTTTAAATCTCGATAAATGAGCATACATTGTTAAAGATATAGCTGTTATGACTTTATGAGAAAATAATTCTCCAGCAGTCTATGCATATCACAGCAGATCAGCAGAGATATTTTCTTATTCTCATTAATTGTATATATTTTACTTTCCAAGATTAGTGTAATATCATAGCTGTTGCATAGTGTATATAGCTGTAATAGTTTCTTAGAATAGCTCACTGCCTATGTATAAATCCCCCCAGAATTATTCAATAAGATGATCATCTTTTTCCCTAAAGTCTCTAACTTTGACATGGTATCAAAGCCACAATTCTGATCAGTTTCTCGAATGCTTTCCATTTGATTCTTGTCCAAAACCTCGTTTTTCTAGTTACACTCAGTCAAGCTCTTGTTGCTCTCTTCGAAAATCTCGGTCAAGTTCTTGTTAAATCATGTCTTTTGACAAAGCTGATGCTTTCCTGGTTCGTTTTAATGGCAAGAACTACTCAGCATGGGCATTCCATTTCCAGATTTTTGTCAAGGGAAAGGATTTATGGGGCCATATTGATGGTAGTTGTCCAGTCCCAACTCTTGACAAAGACAAAAATAAGACAGAAATTGCCAAATGGGAGGTCAGTGATGCTAAAATCATGGCATGGATTCTAAGTTCTGTAGAATCCAACATCGTGTTAAATCTTCGCCCTTTTAAGACTGCAGCCCAGATGTGGGAACACTTAAAGAAACTCCATAGTCAGAACAACACAGCTCGTCGATTTCAATTGGAACATGAGATAGCTATTCTTCAACAGGATAGTCTCTCGATTTCTGATTTTTATTCGAGCTTCATGAACCTTTGGGCTGAATATACGGATATCGTTTATTCAACTTTATCACCAGAAGGTCTAATTGCAGTTCAAGCTGTTCATGAGACCACTAAAAGAGATCAATTTCTCATGAAATTGAGATCTGATTTTGAGACTACCCGGTCAAATCTTATGAATCGAGATCCAGTTCCCACTTTGGACACATGCCTCAATGATTTGTTTCGAGAAGAGCAGCGTCTTCTAAATCAAAGTAACCTTGAGAAGCAGAGATCTATGACGGTTCCAATTGCTTATGTAGCACAAGGAAAATCAAGAGACAGGGATATGCGTAATGTTCAATGTTTTTGTTGTAAAGAATTTGGACATTATGCTTCAAGTTGTCCCAAAAAATTCTGCAACTATTGCAAAAAGGAAGGTCATGTTATCAAAGAATGCCCTACCAGGCCTCCAAAGAAATCAGAGACGGCATACACAGCCTCGGTTGGGTCTTCACGTGCTGGTGGTTCTGTGAATACAACACAAAATGTTGCTGCTCCAGCAGTAACTCCAGAAATGATTCAACAAATGATCATTTCAGCATTCTCAGCCTTGGGAATATCAGGTAAAACACTTGCGCCTACTTGGTACATTGATTCCGGTGCATCGAATCATATGACAAATACTTGTCATTCTCTTAAGAACATAAAGAAATACTCCGGAAATCTTGAGATTCACACTGCTGATGGAAACCATTTACCAATAGTAGCCACCGGTGATATTTCTCCGTCAATAAAAGATGTTTTTGTCTCTCCTAACCTTACCACTAATCTTATATCTGTGGGTCAACTCATTGATGATAACTGTAAGGTAGGACTTTCTAAATCTGGTTGTGTTGTGCAGGATCAGCAGACAGGAAAGATGATTGCGAGGGGGCCTAAAATAGGACGTCTTTTTCCTCTCAAGTTTCCTTTTTGTTCATCTGCTTCACTACCTTTTGTTACGGGTCTTTCTGCTAAAGTGGATTACAAAGCATGGCATAAGCGTCTTGGACATCCAAATAATAATGTTTTGTTTAATTTGTTGAAATCTGGTTTGCTTGGGAATAAAAAATCACCATCTTTTGAGGATGTTCAGCTTGATTGCAATTCTTGTAAACTTGGCAAAAGTAAAACCTTGTCATTTCCTACTCGTACACCCAATGTAGTTCAACCTTTTGATTTAATACATAGTGATGTTTGGGGAATGACACCAATTACTTCTCATGCTAATTACAAATACTTTGTGACTTTTATCGATGACTATAGTCGCTTCACATGGATATATTTTCTACGTTCAAAAGACGAAGTATTTTTTGTTTTTAAGTTATTCCATGCATATGTCCAGACCCAATTTTCTGCAAAAATCAAAATTCTCCGTTCAGATAATGGGGGAGAATATATGTCTAAGTTATTTCAAGAATTCCTACAAACAAATGGGATAATCTCTCAACGGTCTTGTCCTTCGACACCTCAACAAAATGGGGTGGCCGAAAGAAAGAACCGTCATCTTCTTGATGTTGTCCGTACACTTCTCTTGGAGTCGTTTGTTCCTGCTAGGTTTTGGTGTGAAGCTCTTTCTACTGCGGTACATCTAATTAACAGAATACCCTCTCCCACACTTAACCATGTCTCACCTTTTACTCGGTTATTTGGTCAGAACCCAAAACTTTCTGATCTTCGTACTTTTGGATGTGTATGTTATGTTCATCTTCCCGCACATGAACGCACTAAACTCACAGCTCAATCAGCTAAATGTGCATTCCTCGGATATTCCACTCATCAAAAAGGATTTATCTGTTATGATCCCAAAGTGAGACGTATCCGGGTTTCCAGAAATGTAATTTTTTTTGAAAATGAATATTTTTTTACCACTTACAAAGATCCCGTTTCACCTACATTTGTAGCAATACCTATGTTTACTGATCCTTCCGTGCCAAAGCCTTCTTCAGAACCACTCTTGGTTTATCAAAGACGACAAAAACCTCGTAACAATGAGGAAACCACACCTCCAGAGCCCCCGCAATTTGACTCTCCTGTTGCTGATCCAGATCCAACCGTTGTTGCTGATTCTGTTCCAGTAGTTGATGCTGATTCAGTTCCTGAAACCACTACTGATCCAGTTGTTACTGCTGATTCGGTTTCCATGACTACTGATGATTCGGTTCAAGCAACTACTGCTGACCGTAGACGAAGTACTCGAGAAAGTAGACCCCCTAATAGGTATGGTTTTGAAAATACTAAATCATATGCAGCTACTTTGTCGAGTGTTTCTATCCCTTCATCTTATAAGCAGGCAATGGAAGATACGTGTTGGCAACAAGCTGTTGAGACTGAACTTCTCGCACTCGAAGAAAATCAAACTTGGGATGTGGTACCATGTCCACCATCCGTGAAACCTTTGGGCAGCAAGTTCGTTTTTTCAATCAAACTTCGTTCTGATGGGTCCATTGATCGTTACAAGGCTCGATTAGTTGTTCTTGGGAATAAACAAGAGTATGGCTTAGATTACGATGAAACTTTTGCACCGGTAGCCAAAATGACTACTGTTCGAACCATATTAGCCATTGCTTCCTCTCAATCATGGCCTTTACTTCAAATGGACGTCAAAAATGCTTTTTTACATGGGGATCTAAAAGAAGAAGTTTATATAAAGCTTCCCCATGGTATGCCTACTTTACCCAATGATGTTTGCAAATTGAAACGCTCTTTGTATGGCTTGAAACAGGCACCCAGAGTATGGTTCGAAAAATTTCGCTCTACACTTCTCGACTTCTCATTTGTTCAAAGCCAATATGACTCTTCCCTTTTTCTTCAAAAAACAACTAAGGGAATAGTTATTCTTCTTGTTTACTTAGACGATATTGTTGTCACTGGCTCTGACATGGAAGCTATCACCAGGATTAAAAGTTTGCTTCATTCAACTTTCCACATGAAAGATCTTGGACAACTCACTTATTTTTTGGGGTTAGAGGTTCATCATCGACCACAAGGGATTTTTGTGAATCAACACAAGTATATTGAAGATGTGGTTCATTTAGCTGGACTAACAGGAAGTCATCCAGTTGACACCCCTATGGAAACTAATGTGAAGTATCGACGAAATGAGGGAACGTTGCTTGAAGACCCCACGTTATATCGAAAGTTGGTTGGTAGTCTAATCTATCTAACGATTACTCGGCCGGATATATCTTATGCAGTTCATATCGTAAGCAAATTCATGCAGTCCCCTCGGCATCTTCACTTAAGTGCAGTCAAACGCATCATACGCTACATCCTAGGCACACCAGATCGTGGCTTATTCTTTCCTACTGGATCATCTGTAACTCTACAAGCCTATAGTGATGCGGATTGGGGTGGCTGTCCAGATACGGGTAAATCAACTACTGGATGGTGTATGTTCCTTGGTGAGGCTCTTATCTCATGGAAATGTAAGAAGCAAAACTTTGTATCGAAATCCTCTACTGAGTCAGAATATCGTGCTATGTCAGCTGCATGTTCTGAGGTTATTTGGTTACGTGGTCTCCTTTCAGAACTTGGTTTTCTCCAAGATCAACCAACTCCGTTACATGCAGACAACACAAGTGCCATCCAGATTGCTGCCAATCCCGTCTTCCATGAGCGCACAAAACACATTGAAGTTGATTGCCACTTCATTCGAGAGGCCTATGACCATCGTGTAATCAGTCTTCCGCATGTGTTTAGCAATATGCAGATTGCAGACATCTTCACCAAATCCTTGGCACGCCAAGCCCATAACTTTCTGGTTGGCAAATTGATGCTTACAAATGTACCAGCAACAATTTGAGGGGGGATGTTAAAGATATAGCTGTTATGACTTTATGAGAAAATAATTCTCCAGCAGTCTATGCATATCACAGCAGATCAGCAGAGATATTTTCTTATTCTCATTAATTGTATATATTTTACTTTCCAAGATTAGTGTAATATCATAGCTGTTGCATAGTGTATATAGCTGTAATAGTTTCTTAGAATAGCTCACTGCCTATGTATAAATCCCCCCAGAATTATTCAATAAGATGATCATCTTTTTCCCTAAAGTCTCTAACTTTGACATACATACATGCTTGTTTACTTTGTAGCACACTTGCACATACTACGATAATATTGATCAGGTAATCACATAATGCATATTGTAACAAGCAGAGAGAAATAACCATTTTTGAATTCTGTGTGTTATCAGAATTGTGGTATAGTTCATAAACTGTGGCCCCCATCTATAGTTTTCTGTTTTTGAAATATATTACTCTAAACCAATTGTGGTGTTCAACTGTTGACATTGCTACTTTGTACTTCATCATCAACACCTCTGGATTTGCAGTTTAAAGTGTTGAAGGCTGAAGTATATTGCGAGATATAGAGGAAAAGGTATTATCAGCAAATATCCGAATGTGTTTCATCACTAGCCCGATCAAATTATGAACTCCTTGTGTGGCCTTGGACCAAACGATACATCGTGTTAGATTCATTTTGTACTCTGTTACTATCTTAACTTCACATATCAAATCCACTACTCAGTTACCATTAGCAGGTGACTTTGATCGAAAGTTATCAGCCGATTTCTACATTCCTTGCATTGTAAATTAAGTTTGAAAAACAATTTGTTGTTTCTATGTTAATAGCCAAAGCGTACATACACAACAGTTGATTTGAATTCTAGGTTACTTGATCACATCAGTAAGTGTAATTGAAAGATTATTTTCCCTGACTAAAACTTATAGTTCCATGAAGTGTAGATAACATTGTACAATTGGCATCAAGAGCAAGCGTGAAAGCGAATGGTTGAACGTTTGGAACCCAATAAAACGATGCTGTCTTCTGCCAACAAAGAAAAAGAAAAGCAAAAAAGGACCTAATATTCCATGTAAGAAAGTGACATTGTGATTTGGATATAAGAATACACACCTTTCTTCCTTTATTGATTTAGAGGGAAATGGAAGACATTAGTGATATATTGCTCTTTGTGATTCTTGAACAAAACATGAACATCAACAAAACCGATGATATCAAGAGCAGTCTGTAATACATTCTGATTTCCTGCAAACCAGTATCGAGCAGCTCCTTCTTTCCTCCGTATCTGCTTTTTCTTTCCATTAAATAGCTGTTTAAATAGTCATCTATGGAAATTAAGTTATCCACATCTTTCTCTTGCAGGAAATTCGTCTGGTGTGCTCCCATTTCAAACATAGCAAAAAAGGCAGCAGACCACTCATTAAGAACTCTCTGCAAAGATGTACTTCAAAGTCAAATAGTCAAGTTTAACTTCAAATATAGAGATGGATTTCGTAAATCATAATTATAGCACAAGAGGTTGAATCTGTAAGAGCAAGTAGTTTCTGAAAATCAAAAAATGATGGTCTAAATTTATAGTAGGATCCAAGTAAATTATTAATTACAATAAAGTATGTTTGACCTGAAAAGTCAAAATGTTTCATAAGATGATTCATCTAACTTACATTGAAGGTGTGCAGGTCCACAGGATTAAACATTTTGAAGCAGTCATCAGAAGATGCTTTTTCATCTCCATAAATCTGGCATTCAGCGATATATGTCACTACATCTACTAGAAAATTAACAAGAAATTATTTTAAATACTGCTTTGGAGTTACAAACCTCGAATGTGAAAGCCATTGGGACATTTGCAACATCGAACATGTAATCTGTTGTTGTACCATATGCCAGATACCTGTTAGGGACATTTTTATTTTATTTTTATATTAAAATAACAGCCATTATTATGGTGCGAGAAGCAACGAATTTGTGATCATGAATTATTATTTACTAGTATATGATATGAAACCCACAAATTCGAATTGGATTTTGCTATTTGTAGCCCTAAGGGCTATGTATAAGTGTTAATTCATGCTTTAAGAGGTGGTAAATTAAGGTGGTTGTGAGAAGTTATATTCAGGGGGTGGGTGGTGGGTGGTTATTATTAAGGTACAAACATTCAATGCGTGTCTTAATTTCTTATTCATAGCCCTAAGGGCTACATATAACATTTTCCTTATATTATAAGAGAAAGTAGTGTACACCAAATGAACACAACTATCATGACATTATACGGAAAATGTAATAAAAATACTAACCCAACAGATCCTCCACCTGATCCAACCACACAGCGGTCGCCACAATGTAGGTGGTTTAACGTTTCAAGCATAATCTTCATTTTCTCAGATGCCAGTCCAGAAGGGGTTGTATTTTTGTGATCATATGGCATAAACAAAGCCTAGAAAAAAAAGGAATAAAGTAATAATAAAAACTGGTTTCCTGTAAAGAAACAATGGATAATCTTTCATGAACTTAATTAACTTTAAGTCCAGGATTTTAGACATTATGGCTGTGATAATATTTGCATGATACATTTCCTAAAATATGAAACACTTTAAATAGATATGAAAATAAGGGGCAGGTTAAGTGGGTTCAATAACGGGTTAAGACAAGTAGTTTATATTTTTCATTCACAAATAATTAGTGTCAAGTATGAATTACAAAAGTTACATTATTTTATCATCTAATTTTGGATTAAAATGATATAGTAGATTTATGCATTAAATTTGAATTTTGGGCAACTTTTGACTCGCTTAATGTGTTGCTTTTGCTGTCTTTTTTAATACATTTGACCTGATAGAGAGAAAATACAACCCGACCCATTTATAAGTAAAATGGGTCGAAATTTCCACCTATACATTTAAATGATAATGCGATCAAATGGTAAATCCAGATTGAATGCAAACTGTGCAAAGCCACTTGCCTCCATTCCAGAATGCACATTCACCCATATGTGTGGTTCAAATGATGTTGACAGTTTCCTCATCATCTGAGCCTCAGGCTCACTAAAAGGGCTGGTCCCTGGATTCTCTTCATATGGATCATAATCCTTAAAAAATGTAAAAAAAATGAAGTGTTTGTACATAAGAAAACCATACATAAGGATAAAAAAAAAAGATTTATTAGATAAACATGATCCAAGCTATCTCTTAACCAACCTTTTCTTTTTTTCCCCAATCTACACTCCAATTTCGGTTGAGATCAACTCCTCTACCTGAATCAAAGAAAAGCAAACACACAACTAAACCAAAAAACAAGTCTCTTACAGCAGAACAGAACTACAACGTACTGAAGTAACTAATAGAAATTGCAATACCATTTTTCCGCTCACAAAGTTCTCCCGCTTCAACTTTCTTTCGTCCATTCAAGTTTTCAATTGGTACCATCTGAGACATCATCATAACAAACATCCATGTAACTCATCTAGATAAACCTTAAATTACATATTAATCACATATTAACCGAGCTTTGGTATGATCATGTGCCTTTTAGAGCTGATACAATGAAGAAATGTTATTACCTTTATAACGATATTCTGAAGGGTTCTGTTGAGCAACAATGAATTTGTTTTAGGTAGAATTTGCTCTTCTGTCAAGATAGCGAGGATCTTTAATGCAAGCTCGGATGTAATAAGCTCCCGTGCATGTTGCCCAAAACTCTGGAATACAATTAATCATCTGTCAAAAAGATCAGCATCATAATCTGAGACAACACATGTCAAACTAGTATACATACAGCATTTATTAAGATTAAATGACATATATATCTATGTATGTCAAGAATGAACTTACAAGGAGAATCCGAAACTTTGACTTGTCATCAATCTTATAAATCCGGTTTGGGAAATATGCAACTACATTAAGTTCAGCCTGGTAGCCCTTATTTTTACTTGTAAATGTCTCCATTTATTATAAAGTCACAAGTTTAGGTAAGAAGATACTATAAATAAACTATTTGGAATGTAACCAGTACATAAGAGAAGGCACAAAACCGACACTGAGTTTATCGTGGTGGCGATTAACCAGTGCATTTATCTCTTCCATTAAAGTGCCACTGAAAAAAGAACATGAAGAACCAAGTACTGTTATCTAAATGGATACTTAAAAACTTTTCAACAACCATGTGTGGTTATATAAAGCTTAGATCATACATGAATATAAATACCATGAATCTTATATTACTGTAAATTGTCATGTACAGCAGTAAGCAAGAAATGGTAGTAGGAAGTTGTTCATCATAAGTTCTGTATTATCAGACTAAAAATCTGAATAAAAAGAAAAGTCGTTTATGGAACGACTAGTGACACCCACGAAAAGTAGTGTCATCAGACTATCGAGAAACACGAAATTATTTGGTCACATTGTAGTTCAAATGGAATTTATTAAACGATGTTTATCATGTGACAAATATAGACAATCTCAAACTACATTCCCAAAATATATAAAACTAAATTAATACATACACACACATGGACATTTTTATGTTATATACCTAGAGTGATACAGATCATGATTGATAGGTGTGATATTATTGCTTGAATCAACGATCATGAAATTACAATTACAAAAATACAATAAGAAATAAGGTAAAATGATAGTATGAAGATGAGGAACAAACGCCATCTGAACCGAATCAACAAAAAATACATTTTCTCTTTCTCCTCATGATATTACATACGGTTTCAACTTTATTTTTTATAAGAGTTGAGTTTTGTTAGCGAATTAGATCACACTGGCAAATGATCCGCGTAAAACAAAAACTATATATAATAGTGACCCGTAGTAATGATATTTTGTTTTTCTTATTTTCTTTTATGATAAAATTAATTATGATGAATGATCCGCGTAATGCAGCGTAAAACAAAAACCATAAATAATAGTGACCCGTAGTAATGATATTTTGTTTTTCTTATTTATTTTTATGATAATGATAATTAATTATGATGATTAAATTTGCACATTTAAAACGTTGAAAAAGTCATATCTAATGATAAAAAAGTGAGTTGATTGAAATATCAAAAGATAATTATAATAACAGAATCTCTAAAAATGAATATTTAAAGGTTAAGTCTTGAAAACCAATCTTAAAAGTTGCTACAAATAGAAAGTTAAGGTGTTTTACATGCACAGTTATAGATGAAAGTAACTAATAAACTCTGAAATTGAAAGACATAAAATTGATATATTTCATCATTCCCAAAACAAGTTTTCAAATATATTAATTTTAAGGATTAGGATGTTCTAATATAAATTTCCTCGTCTAATAGTAGATTATCAATTTCCATTACTACCCTTACCCTTCTTTATTTCTATAAAGACTCTATACTTTGAAAGTAGTTTGAATGTGGGCAAAATAGACAATTAAGTAATAAAATTGGTATAATATAAAATTTTTATGATTATCTGCCACGCTTATATTAGAATGAGGGAGTATTATTTACAATATGATTGATTTATTTAAATTTGTCTTATTTTTAAGCATTTTTTTCGCACGTACAATCCGCTAGGCAAAAAGCCATTTGATGAGCTATAACAAGTCCTGGTAGAAAGAAATGTTATGGAGTTAAATGAAAACATCATCTATCACCTCCAACCGTAGATATTACAAGCTCTCCATGTTTGATAAGTTTCACGTTCTATCCAAATCACAACGATAACAAGCATGTGGAAGACATCATGTGGGATCAGTCAAATTATCTAAAACAATCGTTAAATGCTTGAGATGATCCGACCCCTTCCATTTGATCTCTTCCACATGGATAGTGTTTAGAGGTTGCTCTGAACAAACATTGAGAGCTTGTAATATTTAAGGTTGGAGATGATATTTATTCGTCATCATTAGATGTTTTTTTGGTATTGATAAATAATGAACTTTCCTTTTTTGTCAATGCTTAAAAAGGAAAGTGTACATATAATATACAATTTTTACAAGTTCAATACATACAATAGACCTAATAAAAATATGTATTATACAATAGTAATAGAGGCAAAATACAATATACTTTGAAACAATAAACCCTATAGCATATCCTCAATGAAAAGCTACTGTGCATATGATCTAGATTCTAAACCAATATCTTTACATTGAAACTGGGTTCATATAGTTGTGAGTGTAACGACAAACTAGCCCATATGTTATTCATGGTTAAATATGGTCTTAGGGTTCTCAAAAAGCAAACGATATCTATATCAACCTTTCATTGTCATCATCATTCTCTTCCTTCACTTGTTCTGATATTGCTGAAGTTTGAGCTTTGTGTTTGACAACTGGAATTGCTTCTTGGATTATCTTGACGTCATCTGAATCTTTATCCTCAACAAGGGAGGTGTCATCTGTAGTTTCTTCAAAAATGTCTTCTTCGACTCGATAATAAACCTTCATAAATCAAATTAGATCTCGAAAATTTTCAGATAGGTAAAGAACGAGTGATTTAACAAATAAATGAAGGAACACAAAACACAATTATTTTACAAAGGAACTCTCAAACTTAAATGAGGACAAGAGGCAACCAAATCAATCAACTTTGATATGAATGAGATTCTGTCAATTGCTCTCATCCAAATCAAGTATGCCCGTTTAAGGGTCAGACAGAATCCACGTTTGAGTTTGGATAAAGTTGAACAGTTCATTCAACGCTGACATTTTCGAATTTAGGTTAGGTTTTGTTTCTAACTTCTAAAGCTAAAAGATTACACCAAAAGGATATAAGTCGACTACGTAAAAACTCATCGGAAGTGAAACCTCCATATTTGCTTTATAGAAAAAATATAATTAAATAAAATAAAAAATAGGAGATTATTAGTGTAGTCATAGTCTGACTTTTTGTAATCAACTAGTTGGGCCAACATGACCGTACCTGTTTTGAGTCTTGAGTCTTGACCCACACAGAAAAATCACCCATTTAAACCCATTACCCAACAATTTTGTCACATCCAAATTTCTGGTACTGCAATGGCAACAAGATATAATATAATAATATAATATACGTAAGACACGAGAGGAAGGCTTACCACACATGTTCTTGGTGGTGAAAGAATTTTGAACGAGTTGGGACGGTTGTTAAAGTTTGTTTCAGGGACTCCGGGCATCCCTTCAGGCGAAGTGAAATGATCAATATCATGACCAACCTACACGATTTATGAAACATTTCATGACATTAGAGCAGTATTTATCCGAACATGGTGCAAAAACGATTATGGTAAAAAAGTCTACTTAACACAAAAAATTCAAACTTTGACTTTCAATGCCAGGTGAGTTCTGTATCTCAATTTAAGATCGACAATATTGCACAGTATCCAATTGAAAATATTGAGTTCCGTATTTCGATATGCGCCATATGACAGGTACCAAATAGAAAATATCTTTGAAGATACATAGTTGAGTTTTAACTTTGAAAACTACCAGCTGACTAGACAAAATCAAAATACTAATTACCATTAGAAAAGTTATTTGCTTTACTTTGTGATTGAGTTCCCAAAATCCGATTTGATTTTTCATGTCATATGAGTTTAGTTGTAGTATTAGAAATGCCAAAAGTCATTAATCTAGCCCGGATAAATCAATTTCTATTTGCTTCATTAATTATATAGGAAGTATTTAAATAGAAATCTTTGGAAACTAAATAAAGGAAATATCCAAGTTAACGGAGACTAAATAAAGGAAATACCCTAGTTAACTGTTAATTTTAACAATACCAGATTTGACTTTGCAAAGCCAGAAGTCAAAAAAACATTCAAAAGAATTTTACTTACTCTTCCATGCCCACCAAATTCCAATGCATCGCTATCCAGAGCAACTCTATATCTTCCTGGTAAATCGCAACCAACTTTGTACCTATTGTATCACAACTTAAGCTACTAAGAACTTGACATATGATCTATCAAGCTATTATTACCAATTTAGGCTTTGCCAAAAGGGTGATTTTTTTTTTTTTTTTGGACACGTCACTAATCATAAAAACCTTCTATCAAAGACAGGTGAAGATGTACATACCCATCATACGTATTATCCGGATGGAAATTGAAAACAAACACTAGATCACCCCTTTCAAATACGATAACCTGTGAAATATGACAAAATACCCAAAATGTCAAAATAGGATAAAGCCAGCCTCTTTTAAGAGATAAATGCACATGAGTAAATTGACTTCCAAGGTCAAACATATGAATTGCACAAGAATCTCCTACCTTGTCATCTTCGTCTGTGCTGCTCACAATCTGCTTGGTTGATTTAAGGAAGGAAAACTTTTCATCAAGCAAGTTCATAGCTTTATCAAAAGTGTTCATGAACTGCATTTAAATTTTGCACCGAATGAATTCTAGTTGTGACCAAATCTAGTTATATTAATTCACAATCGATATAATTTAGTTCTCAAGGAAGTTTCAGTGCTCCACTATCCTTCCATTATCGTTATCACATAAAAATTGATGGTAATGATTTAGGAACACAAAATTACAATTTTTTTCCTTTTCAAAAGGGTACTTTAGATATTTGATATATAGCCAAAACAAGTTATTCTAAAATGTGTCAAGTCCAACATTCCAACGTTTATGGAAAAGGAAGGAGCAATGACATATAAATAGAAAAATTAAACAAACCTTGTATCTTAAGTGATCTGTATCTACGAGTTCCCATTGGCGTCTACACTTATCGTAGCTCCAGTCGTTCCCTGATCTGGGGAAATCAATCCACTCGGGATGACCAAACTATAAGAAAGTGCGCAAGTACTTCTCCGTTAGACATAAGCGAGAACATATATATATCTGCTAGCCTTCTTCTCCCAATGCAAACTTACCTCGTTTCCCATGAAATTAAGGTAGCCATCTCCTCCTAATGCCATCGTTATAAAATGAATCATCTACAGAACAAAAACATAATAAGAATTCAATAAAATGTAAATAAACAGATGTTAACATTTATACTGAGCAGAATTGCTCAAGGTTCCATGTACCCTATATTTCAATCTCCAATCTGATAGGGTTTTCATGTTTTCAAGATATTTTTTAAACTATAATAATTTGAATATAATATTACATGTGGAACGCTCTCAGTCTTACATTAGAACAAATCCATGACAATGTTTAATTTAGAAAAATAATAGGTTTGACCTAATAATATCAGAATGCAACTCTTGTACTAGGACCACATGGATGACGATTTATTATAAATGTAACATCATCAACTGTTACTACGTGTTTTCACTTGTTGATGTAATAAATCAAAATAGGGAAAACAAACCTTATGTAGTGCAATCCCACGCTCAATAGCTGGTGAAGCCTCGGTCAAACAAGACATCCCAGAATACATTTCAGTGTCCATAAGATAAAAGGCAATTGTTTTGTCTCCTACAATCGACTGAACCCACAACGAATAAATACACAAGGGTGGATGTGACATAATCTTTTTTTAATATAAATATAGAGCTACTCCTTCCATCCCATAAAATAAAAATGCTAAATTTGGCTTGGCATGTAGTTTTATAAGAAGCTTTGACTAATGGTCAAAATCCCGTAGATGCCCCTTCGAAAGACAAAATGAAGAAAACTTTTGGACGAAAATCAATGTTGACATGAACTTGTGATGACTGTTAATGGACAAATAGGTAACATTTGAATTGATATATAGCCACACAAAAAAAAAAAAAAAAAAAAAAAAAAAAAAAAAAAAAAAACAAAAAAAGAACTTAACATTTTTTTTAGACAACCCACAGTAAGACATTACACTTGCACATATTTAGAAAATGAAGTATATTTATCTACTAGAGGCTGTAAATTGGTTAGGGGTGTGTCAATTTAGGTATTCTTTTGTACCAGTTATCAAACTTCTTTTCTTATAACTAATTAAGTGTTAAACATGATTATAAAAACTATTTCATTAAAAATACGCTTAGTTTGAGTTTGACCTATTTCCTTTTTAACTACATTCTTTCACTTTACTCATTCAAGAAATACGGGAAAGAAAGTAACCCCAATAGACCCTTCCATAAGTCAATGGGTCAAAACTTCCATCTCTACTTTTTACCACATTTCCCTGTTTTTATATCTGTGGGTCCAATCTTCCAAAATTTAATTTTAAAACCACTCTCCGAAGATCTCTTAAAGGTCTTTAGCAAATATGACCTAAGTAACTATTTTTACCTGGTCATGACTCTCTGCATACGCAACACATTTCTCTGTGTATCTCCGATTAGTCAAACTGCTCGATATATCATTCATAGACCACTCATCATCATTCTTGTTCTTCAAATAGTCAATCCATTTATCGGGAATTGCCATAGCTAACCGAAAGTCAAACCCGACACCGCCCTCGTCTACGGGCCTGCCAAGGCCCGGCATTCCGGAAACATCTTCCGCAATCACAGTTGCATCAGGCAATAATGAATGAATCAAATCATTTGCAAGCATCATATAAACAACAGCATCAACATCAGTTGATTCACTAAAGTACTCACTGTAATCCCCCGTGAATGCCATGTTGATCCCATGATGATGATATAACATGGAAGTTATTCCATCGAACCGAAACCCGTCAAACTTGAACTCCTCGAGCCACCACCTCAAATTAGATAAAAGGAAACGAAGAACCTCCCAATTTGAATAATTAAAAAGCCTACTATCCCATAAAGTATGATACCCTCGTTCCCCACTATGGAAGTAGGAATCTTGTGTAGCTTGGCCCACATCAAATCCATTGAGCCCGTCTGTGATATTGTTACTTACATGGCTATGAACAACATCCATTAAAACGCGTAAACCTAAACTATGTGCTTTATCAATTAGATATTTAAGGTCTTCAGGTGTTCCTGATCTACTACTCACAGCAAAAAAGTTAGTAACATGATAGCCGAATGATCCATAATAGGAATGCTCCATGATGGCCATCAACTGGACCGTGTTATAGTTGTTAGCCTGAATTCGAGGTAAAACATTGTCTGCAAACTCTCGGTAAGAATTCACTCGGTGTTCGGAACTACTCATTCCGACATGAGCCTCGTATATCCGTGGTGCCTCGGGTTTTGGTGGACGGGGATACTTAAATTCATACCTACATGGACAATGATGAATTAAAATTGATATCAGAATGTTAGAGGTGGAAATTTTGGCCTTTATAGAATTTAAATATATTAAGTGAAGTTATAAACACTAAACTGAATATATAAAAATATGTTTGTTCTTAATAAAACTAGTTAGCAGGATTTAAGCATTTGAAAACACTTTGGGTCACTTTCAACAAGTCTCTGTTTGAGCTGGTTTTAAACTCGGCCTGTTTGACACTTTGACAAGTTGGAGATAAAAATAAAACCTACACCGACTCATTTCTACATAAATAGGTAAATTTGCACATTTACTAGTTACTAGGAATATATCATATATAATATAATTAGTTCAAAGGATGACTACAAAGACTATTACTAAAATTACAATCCAACTCTGTAATTGAAGCAATTCAGAAGATGGCGAAAACCATAATATGCTTTGCGCAATTATAAACTGTTTGACCTATTCATGTTTAGCTAAATTTTTATCTTTATCCATCTGGGCAATTAAAAGTATTACATAACCCATTAATCCACTCACATTCATGGGTTGAAATGACCCCCTTTACTTAACGGAACATATGCAAGTGTTCTTATGTACGCTTTGAATAAATTAATCACAATCAGATAATCACTGTAATAAATGAGTTATAGACTACAGCCTTTGAATATGCTTATGGTTGTAAGACTAGATCACTAGATAGTTTGACGTTCAGAAATTCATAGTAAGGGGGACACATTTTAAGAAATGAGAGTTTAAGTTTGTCGAATTGAGTTTTAGGAAGGGATAAATAGGTAATTTTGCTTTACCCTTGGAGAATCAGGTGTGTTGCAGCTAGTATAATTGTATAAATCAGAAGCAGGATACGTATATCCAAAGTTAAAAAAATGATCATAACGAATTAAAACCACAATAACTAGATACATGCAAATCCAAACACCGTCTCTATCATTAATAGAAGTTTGGATCGTCATTCTTTACTTCTTTATCTAAGATACCAATCTAGCCAAATACCATCATACCTTTCTGAAGCGGGTGGGGCCCAGTAAACGCCATCGTAAGGGGCAGCGAATCTAGTGGAGTCTACAGTGGCATACTTTATCCAAGCAGGAATCCGATCAACCCAAACTCCATTGTTGTGCTTGAATCTAAACTTAACCCTTGAATTATGAGGAATGACTGAGTTCTCATGTATATCAGGAATCTTGATGGTCCATACTCCAAACTGATTTCTTTCCATCTTGTGGTTTGATCCATCCCACCCATTGAAATCCCCGATTAGTTGAGCTTCCCTGCCCACGTTTTCAACAAACCCAGATCAGAGTTATGAACAAATCATTGGCAGCAAGGGTAATATCGGCAATTTCGACCCATTGTCACCGCTACTATATTTTATTTCAAACGGGTCAAAACAAGTAGATAGAACATATGGGCATATGGCTCAAGAGGAAACACGTCGAAAACCACCCAGAAGGTATTTTTAATGCATAAAACCTTCTGGATCATGTTATTCAAAATTTTATATTATTGTAAATAACAAATTGTTGTAATCAATAATTATATTTGACAAGATATTTTTATTTAAAAGCTTATAATTTTTAGATAGATAGAGTTTCAAGTCAACCTGACACGATATGTTTCAACATGTACAAAAAAACTAGTTGTTTTGACCTGTTACCTTACCCATTTGACCCGCCCATTTTGCCACTACTAAATATAAATGTTGTACAAAACATTACGCATAGAGCATACTCAGCAGCTGGGGCCCATTCACGGTAGACAACACTCCCTTCTTCTCTATTAAGCCCGAACTTCATATAACCTAAGGCATAACATGATCAGAAAAGAGACATAAAGAGTAAGGGAATAATTTAACTTGAAAGCGTAAGGTAGTGTCTGATTTGATGTCCAGTTCTGAATGTTGGAGGAAAAATATGATAGCACAATAATTAGAATTGTTTGAAATTAAACTAACATAAATTTCTGAATAAGTGCAATTGTCCATTCTTCCACCTGCATATTAAACTATCTAAAGTATATGAAAAGTAAAGGTCTTCAAGCAAAGTTTATTATTAGTCACATTTCTTTGATTATTTTTTTTGCCTTCGTCTTTAAATTTGAAATCGAGGTGCCAATCCCTCCATCCAAATATTCATGCATTTTAAACAATTTGATATTTGACTACATGATGAGTTATGAATTTGCATCATCACCTTTTGCGAATTCTTCAAGACTTCCTTCATACTGATCAATAAGCATTTTCTGTTCAGTAAATCTCTTCATTCTACATTCTAAATGATCTTTGTACGGTTCCAAGCCAGGATCTAAATTCAGGATCCTTAAACTTTTTGTATCTGTTTTGATACTCTTCATTGCTGAAAGTTCATCCGTCACAACAGCGGAATCATGCTTCGCCTGAGAACAACATCAATTGCATCAACGAATGCAATAAAGTTAAAGGATAAATAGGCGATTATACTTAGAACTTACTTAAACAGGATAAGTTACAATTCCTCTTTGGACAGTCCCAAAATGAGAACAAATTCGATGTTATCTTCTAATTTGTCTGGATAACAAGTATAGCAGATTTTCATACCCTTAATTGAGTTGACAATATTCTTCTGGGACGAGTAGATCCTGAAATGACACAGAGTTTTGCGCGTCCCACACCAAGTTTAGCAAGCTGTTGTGGAGCAATAAACAAGTTGTTTCCTGCAGCCTGTTAATTAGCTGGTAAGAAAATGACATGGAAAATTTTCAACCAGAATTTTTATAAAAAGAACTCTAAATGACAATACTCATACTAATCTTAATAATAAGTAACTAACAAATGAACCATAAAACAAAATCCAATCAGAACAATTAGCTTTGTTTCATAAATAATCAATAAACAGTTAACAAAACATATATAGTCATAGGCTGATAGTTAATAAGAAATCTTGATCAAACCCCTAAACTGCAATTAGTCATATACAATAATGAGCCAAATAAAACTAGAATGCCAAATATGGATAAATTTACTAAAAAAACAATCTTTATTGAAACCCTAAATCAGACAGCAAATATAGAACAATACCCAATTCCAAAAACCAGAGAAAAAGTCAAAGAAATAATCTTTACCCGTGATGAATCTTGACAAGAGAAATGTGTTAAAAACACAGAATCAGCTTTAGGAAGTAAACTCAAAGAATCATACATCTCTGCTGCACAGTTTCACACACAAACACAGAGAGGTTTAATGGGGAAAAGGGTTATTTGATTAAGTGATGATTGAATTAGAACCGTTAAAAAAGTACTGACCTTGACCACGAATAGAACCAGATGATTTGTTGCTTAAAAGCTATCAGAAAAATACATATTTTACAGGGATTTCTAGTGACCCACATTGAATTTTGAAAGAAAAGCATATGTTTTTTTCTCACTTTTGGTTCTCTTGGATGCTTTGTTTTACGTAATTGAAAGTAATAAAGGGAAGCAAAGCATATGCTGAGAGCCTGAGAGTGATAATTAGGGATGGCAAATGGGTGAGAAAAACCCACGACTTTTGGGTACCCGTCCGTCATGGGTGGGTAAACCTGTGAAATTTTTACCCATGGGTGGGTTACGGGTATAAACTTCTACCCGTTAGCGGGTGATGGGTGGGTGATGGGTATGAACTTATACCCGCGGGTAAACCCGACCCGCAAACCTACATAGTACATTATATATATCTACAAGTGGATTTGTGTAATTTATTAAATATATACTTATATATAGTGGTTAATTTGAACAATATATAATAAAACATTTCTTATACAAATTAAAAAGTATAGTTTTCATATTTCGAATAGCAAACTTATCAAATGATCAAGAAAAATTATCAAATAAATTGATAGTTATCGAACTATTAGTCCGCATGTCTTCAATTTTAACAATTTTAATTCGTTTAAAATACGATCAATTGATTTAAACATTTTTTAAAGCATTCTTCTACATTAAAATTACATAAAATCTTTTAAAATTTTAGATAAAACGTTTATATTAGATAAACCCGTGGGTTACCCGCGACCCACGGGTATCCGTCACGGGTGGGTATGGGTGCAAAAAGTAAACCCGTTAGTGGGTCATGGGCGGGTGATGGGTACAAAAACCCGTCATGGGCGGGTGATGGGTTTAGCATATTCATACCCACGACCCGCGGGTGCCATCCCTAGTGATAATGGCACGTGACCTTCAAATGACAAAGGCCAACAATCATAAAATGTTGCATAAGGGTTAATAATGGTTTAATACCCAAACTTTCAACTTTTTTTCGTTTTAACATCTCAACTTTTTTTAACGTTTTAACACTCCAACTTATAGTTTGACCAAAACTTAATACCCAAACTTTCAAATTTTTTTCGTTTTAACACCTCAACTTCTTTTTTAACGTTTTAACACTCTAACTTATAGTTTGACCACAATTTAATCCCTTTAGTTTGTTTGTCCGTTTAAAATTACACTTCCGGATTTTTTTTGTTAACTCTTTAGTTTGAAATAATCAAGATTCGATTTGAATATACTAGAAATTCTTCTTATGTGTTGTCTATTTAATATGTATTCTATTAATTCTTCAAAGAATACTAAGATTAGCTAACCTCGGGATCTCGAATGTTTAGCTAACCTCGTGATCTTGTTTATATAAATTTGTTACTTTAAAAAGGCTAAACATTCGAGATCACGAGGTTAGCTAAACATTCGAGATCCCGAGGTTAGCTAATCTTAGTATTCTTTGAAGTATTAATAGAATACATATTAAATAGACAACACATAAGAAGAATTTCTAGTGTATTCAAATCGAATCTTGATTATTTCAAACTAAAGAGTTAACAAAAAAAATTCAGAAGTGTAATTTTAAACGGACAAACAAACTAAAGGGATTAAATTGTGGTCAAACTACAAGTTGGAGTGTTAAAACGTTAAAAAAGAAGTTGATGTGTTAAAACGAAAAAATTTTGAAAGTTTGGGTATTTAGTTCTGGTCAAACTATAAGTTGGAGTGTTAAAACGTTAAAAAAAAAGTTGAGGTGTTAAAACGAAAAAAAGTTGAAAGTTTGAGTATTAAACCATTATTAACTCAAGAATGTAAAATCAGTTTCAAAACTAACATTGGCATATTAAAAACTACGTAAATTCAGCATGATGTGCTGGTTAAGAATATATTATGACATTATTATAAGGGTTAATATTTGGTGCAGTTTTTGTGCTGTTAACATTAAATCAGGGATCAATTGTGTAATCATGAAAAACTAAACCCTAAACCCTTAAAAAAATGAAAAGGTTGAAGGTTAAAGATATAAATTGTAAAACCTTTTTAGTTTTTTGATTGGTCAACGGCACAAATAATTAGTGCTGTTGACAACACAGAGTACCGTACCAAACCAGTTGGTACCGCTTTACTTCTGCTATAATTTGAGTACCGAATACCGTACCAAATGAAGTGGTATGGTACCGGTATGGTACGGGTATTGGTACGGTAAAAAGTGGTACTATACCTACTTGGTACCGGAAATATACAAATACAAAAATTTATTTACAATGTTGAACTGTATAAAGTGGTACAACACTAAAACCTAACACCACCTCAATACCAAACTGGACTACGTATGGTAACTTAAACAAAAAGACGACAAAGAATCGACATGCTTATGTTTTCGAAATAATGTTCACAATAGTCAATATTGTTCACATTAATTCATTAAGCACAAAATTATCAACAATATTGACCATTATATAACGTCAATAAATAAAGTTGATAATTGTGATATTAAACAAATAAAATAAACATGACCCAAAAAAGATGATAACCATTATTTCAAAATATTGTAGATTGAAACCATAAGATTTCATATGTTTGCGCATAGGATATAGATACTTTCATATTATTTGTTCTTTATGATAATGATGATGATGATGATGATGATGATGATGGCAATTGCATATTATGAAGATAATTGTAGTTGAGTGTGATCTTTAGTAATTGATGATGATTAAAATTTAGGTTTTGTGAATGTATAAAACTCATCAGTTGCACAGTATATGTAGCATGTGTTACTAACAATCGTTCTTATTTCTTAATAGGGTTAAGTGTTTGTAAATGTATATAACTATGCATTGACTTATTTAGTGTGTATAAAACTAAATTGACCACCATTGTGTGTACGTAACTATTATTTTCGGCCATTGTATGTACAAGGTAACTTGTAGAAACGTTAGCCGGTAACCATTTAAATTTCAATATTATATCTTATGACATGTTAATTCCACGCGTGTAATACAACGAAGATGACATCCACCTGTATTGTACATGTCATATCATATTTATATTTATATTTATTTAATTTATCTTCATTTACAAATTATTTATTATACTTATATTATTTAATAATTCAATTTAAATCTGTAAATCATCATCTTCGGTCATAAGATTTCAACAGTAATAATATCATCATTATCTTCATCTCAGTAGCAACAAATCATCTAAGAACACAATCACTATACCGTCTCCATTTACAGTTATATTTGACTTCGAAAATCTCTCATTGATATCAACAGCACCCATCATCAAGATTAAAATCCATATAAATTTTTAGATCAAAACCCTAATTTGAGAACTTTCAAACAATCAAAAACCTAGAGCAATCGCAACAAACGCCGCCGTTCCAGCGAGACGTTTCTGCTCTGATAATGGAACGCGACCTGCTTCTTTCCGGCGAAGAACGCAACCTACAATTGAATAAGGGTTAGGGTGCTGTTTTGGGGAAAAAGCCATACCACCATTCTCAGATTAAAACCTCTGTTAAGATCCATTCTCCGATTGAAGTTGTTAACGTCGTAGTAAGGGTTCTGGTGTTTGGGAGCTTGGGTTTAGTTGTGTTTGGTAGATCTAGGGCTTTCTTGTAGGAAAGGAAGAAGGTAATTATGTTAGGATAATTTGTCTTTGATATGGTAGATCCATTCTAAGGATAATACGTCAGGAAGAATAATGGAGAAGATGTATATAATCTAATCTATCTATCTAATGTATTTATTTTTTGGTTTTTAGATTTCCAAAAAGTCAAAAGTTAATATAAATACGTGGAATTAAAAAAAACAAAAAATAAAATGATAACCGGTTACACGTAAGCAAGTGACTTGATATAGCCCGTGACATACATACAATGGTCGAAATTAATAGTTACGTACACATAATGGTGGTCAATTTAGTTTTATACACACTAAAGAAGTCAACGCATAGTTATATACATTTACAAACACTTAACCCTTCTTAATAAACAATATTATCGTATAAATCATATACTGGCAAAAAGATAGGATGTTATATACTGGGACCGGGTACCAAACCGGGAAAATACCGGTACGTTGCACCCCCAAATTTGTACAGCGGAAGCAAAGTACGGGGCGCGACTAATCAATATCATCACACAAAGTTACAACGAACGACCTCTACATGAGTCGTTTCGAAAATACATTACTTTGATAAAATGTTTACAAATCGTTACAAAAATCCTAGAGTTCGCATCAAAATCTGAGAGATTCTAATACATAACTAATTATACAAAATATAGTAATGCATGAAAATCTCTGTTTGTAAGTTGTTGTAAAACATGCGACTCGAACTAATGCTTCCAAAGCATCCGACAGCTGCTGTGAACCTGAGAATACATGCTACAACGTCAACAATAATGTTGGTGAGCTCATAGGTTTGCATAGTTAAAATCGAAGTATAAAACACAAAATTTCAGAGTTATCATAGTAGCATGAATGCCAGTTATCGTAGTAGCAACGAATGCCCGTTATCGTAGTAGCAACGGATGCCAGTTATTGTAGTAGCAACGAATGCCGGTTATCGTAGTAGCAACGGATGCCAGTTATCGTAGTAGCAACGAATGCCAGTTATCATAGTAGCAACGAATGCTAGAATAATGTATACTCATGCAATTAGTTCATAGTTCAAAGCTTAATCATAGTTGTTGCCTCTAACATGTGCATAATTTAGTACACTCATAGTAAACAAATAATTAATTAAAACATGATACTGAGAGGCCTTTAGTGATCGGTAAATTACTTATGAAAAGAGTTTTTCAGTACTTGTATTCCTAAAAATTTAAGCAGTGTATTCTCACCCCAAGTAAAAACAAGTAAAAGTGGGGCTATGAGACTCACCTGAGTCTAATAAGCGTTCAAATCAATAAATGGGTGCCCGAAAGCTATAATCAACACGTAGGTTCTCCGAACCCGCAACCTTCTAGTGCCCCAAAACGCATAAGGTTGTATAAGTAGATGTCTCGAAAGACCATCTAGACTAGTTGTCCACTCAACTAGTAATGTCCAAATGTTTATCGTTTAAGAAAATGTGTACGACTCGTTGGTGAAGTTTCTGTAACAATAATATTTATTGAAAATATAATTATTATCGTTTTGTTTCACGTTGGTCCATAATATTCCTTACAAATATTATTATTGTTGTTTCGTCACATAGCGTAGTATATATGGTTTATTAGATATATTAATATAGTGGTGTTATCGTATACAATGTTTCTTAAGTATTGCTAGAACATGTGATTGATTGTTCGTTTAACCTTGGTGTTGATAGTTTCCATTTTCAGTGTTCAAAAGTCTGAATCTGCGATGGCATGTATATATATATATATATGCATGCGAAAATATGTATACGTATATATATCCGAAAGTCCGTATACATATATATATCCGAAAGTATGTTCACGTAAGTATCCGAAAGTGTGCATCCGAAAGTATGTATGTGTTTATATCCGAAAATTAGACCGAAAATCCGAAAGTCAACCCAAAATCCAAAAGTCAACTTAAAATTCCAAAAGTCAACTTAAATTCTGAAAGTCAGTCTCAAAATCCGAAAGTTAAGCTTAAAATCCGAAAGTCAAACAAAAATCCGAAAGTCAAACTTTCGGAAGTCAAAATCAGACCTATCTTGTGACCTCGATTTGACTAAGTAAACCTTCGCGAAAAATTCCGAAAAAATTACCAAGTGTTCCTCTATGTCTTAGCTTCATACCATATTTTTTTCATAATTTTTAGATATGCAGGTCGTTAAAAAAAATCGCAAACAAATGCATATACAGCAGTTATTTTTCCAGACATATGTTCAAAGATCAGTTTATATCTCGAGTTTTACTTATCCGCAGAAAACGCAATTATACTATTTTGAATGCTAACTAAATTTGTGAGATTTAGGCGAAAACAAAGTTAAGTTCTCCACCTGCACTCTTTCTTAAGGTGCACTTACTTGGTGGAACTCCTATGCTCAGACCTCGGGGATCGACACCGCCTACCAACTCCTATGGGAGGATCTTAAGAAAATGCTTAGGGAAGAGTACTGCCCCCGGGAGCAGTTACAACAACTTGAGGAGGAATTCTGGAAGCTCACTGTTCAGGGAAACGACATCACCGGATATACCACTCGATTTCACCAACTGGCACTCCTATGCCCCAGTATGGTGGACCTTGAATACAAGCGTATCGAGAGATACATTTACGGACTCCTGGAGAAAATTCAGGGAAACGTAACCTCCTCCAAACCCGGAACCATTCAGAGTGCCGTCCGTATGGCACATGAACTCATGGCATAGATTGTCCGTCGTGGAACACCCACTGAGAAAAGCACCGGAGACAACAAAAGGAAACGCAATGGAAACAACAACGATAACCCAGGACAACAATAAGCAAAGAGGCCAGAAACTGTCAAGGCCTATGCTACAGGATCCGGAGAAAAGAAAGGCTATGAGGGACACCGGCCTTATTGTCCCAGCTGTAATCGTCATCATGATGGACCCTGTGGTACTCCTTGCGACAAATGCAAACGTTATGGACACCAGACCAAGGATTGTAAGGCAAAAACTTGTTTCGAGTGTGAAAACGCTGGACATTGATGTCAAGAATCTAGTTATAAAATTTATCGTTGAAAAGTAACCAAGAAAGTACCGTGCTAGACCAAAACACAATCGGGCAGTGGACCCTATCGTGTAGTAGTATAGTTTGGTAAGTTCGGGTTCGAACACAGGGAACTTAGTTTAGATGATCGAGATAAGTGTGAGCAATTTAAGAAAGTAAATAAAATGTAGGTGGTTGGTGTGACCGAGTTGTCACAATGCTTAAAAACTACAATCTAAAATTGAGACAAGGCAAGTGGACTCTGAAGAGTCAAAGTGATTGATTTGAAACTTTCAAATATTAAAAACAATACTTGCTTGGACTATTTCACTAGTGATTTCGGGGTGTGAAGTTAGAACCGGTTAAATATATGCCAAAGTAACATCCATCAAACATAAGCTTAACGATCGCTAAGACAAAATATCAACTTCAATTAACAAACCTATGATTTAATCTAGTAACGGACGTTCGCCATGGTTACCAACTTGCACAATTTAGCTTAAATCATTTAACACATTCCAAAACCACATTCGCAATTTTGTTCAATCATTTATAGACAAACAATCAATAGCAATTTACTTGGTTGAAAACGTTCGCTATATCAAGTAGTAAATCACAAATAGTCAAATTCATGAGATTAAGCTCAAACACACAAAGTTCTTCGATTAAACATAAATTAAGATTATATGAGTTTACAATTCATCCACACGACAAACATTCACTAAAATCGCTAACTTATATGTATTTAGCTCATTGTTGTTACAATCACCAAATGTTTTCTTCCACAAATGATGGTTCATTCATAATAAACAAACTACTTTATAGGTATTTTTAATAAGCAATAAGCATTCGCTATAATTGCCTAGCTAAAATGCTACAAGTTTAATATCAACAACAAGCTAACACATACAAATTCATGGATGATTCACAAACTCAAAGCATAAATTAACACCAAAATTGTAACACCCCCAAGTTTCACTGTTTAGCGGAAGCAAGTTTTGGGGTGCTACTAATCAAATATCACCGCACAAAGATAAGGCAAACGACATCTATATGCAACGTTTGTAAATTTGTTACATTCTATAGATATAATGTTTGAAAACTTAGTGTTTTCGTATACAAAAATGTAGTTTCCTAGAGTCCACGCGTAGAGCGGGAGATTCTATTACATAATCGAAATATACAAAAGATAATGCTAAGAATCTCCGTTAATGCAGTTGTGTTGAAATCATGCGACTCTAGCTAAAGTCCTGGAGTAATCCTACTCCATCCGGGTACCTGAGAAAACATGCTAAAAAGGTCAACACGAATGTTGGTGAATCTCACAGGTTTGTAAGTAATATCAGTTTTGAACACGAGATTTCATCAGTAGTGCCCGCAGGCGTAAAATCAGTAATTGCAATCCAGCAATCGTAAAACAAGTATTTGCAATCCCGCAAATGTAAGTAAGTAAGTTATACCGTTGCCATGAGGCTCATAATCGAAGCTTAACCCGTAAGTAATAAGTTTGCTCCCGTGACATGCTCGTAAATGAGCAAGCATCCGTAACGAATAATTAGTCACCCGTTTCTACGTGTAAATCAGTACGTGGCAGCGCTACTGCCCCGGGCGGGGAGGGTCATTTCCCTAATGGATCCATTAACTAGTGTTCGCGCTTAAGTCCATAACTAACGATATATGATGGAGAGACTTCTGTAAATTGTAGATAACTCATGCAATTCCGTTTGGTATAGAAAGCAGTTTAGTACTTGTGTTTAAGAAAAATCAGTAGCATGTATCTCCCCCAATAAGATAAAACAGTAAAAGTGGGGCCGTAAGACTCACCTGAATCTTGAAATAAGCCGTAGCAAATAGCAAGTAGTAAATATAGCAAGTAGGTTCTCCGAACCCGTAACCTTCAAATGCCTAATCATATGAAGTTATGTAAGTATGTGTCTCGCGAGACGTTTCGTTTAGTTGTACACAACTAGTATATCCAATGTTTGTCCGTATGTCTGTAATTGTTTGTTTGTTGGGAAACATGTTTGGCCCGTTGGTGATTTAGTTGAAATGTTAATCTCGACATATATATATATTTGTTTGGAGTATTATGCTTGAAAAACATGTTTCAATGTCCCTTAGATGTTATATTGTATAATCGTTTGAAGTCCCAAATGTTTAACACTTAAATTGGAATTAAATTGTAAAACTGCTGTGTTTCGCGACACAATATGCGACACAAAAGTTTGTCATGCGACACAAGGGTTGTGTCGCGGACGTCATGCGACACAAGGATACGACACAAGGACTGTGTCGCATCAGATACGATATGCTAAATTAATAGCGACATAGTGGTTGTGTCGTATAAAAATACGACATAATATGCGACATAGAGTGCGACACAGTATTGTGTCTCAAAAGTTACGACACTAAAGGTTTGGTACGACACAAGATGCGACATAACAGGCTTTATGCGACATAGTATGCGACACAAGGATTGTGTCGCATGTATGAACATCAGCCCAGAAACTTTCGGATGTCGAGATTTTCCGACCAAAACGCAAATCTAACCCATTTTTGAGCTGTAAAATCGTGTTTTCTTCATTGTTTAGGTTATAACTATGTTGTGTACACAATATTTCGTCAAAACATTACACCAAAATGAATAGATCTAAGATTTTAGAAATTTCTTACAATTGTAATTCGAGAGAGATGGAGGCCGAAAATGATGATGGTGCTTTTGCAAATCTTGTTCCTTGTTTGTTGGTGATTCCGAAAATATAATTTTCGTGGGTCGATTTATGAATCCGAAATTTGGTGAAGATTTTTAGAGAGTGTTTGAGTTTGTGTGTGTGTTTTTGTTTGTGATAAATGAAAGAGGGAATGGGGTGGGGGGTTGGGTTTTGGCTGATCTAAAAAGAAAGGGGGGGAAAAATACCCCTCAAAACACAGTGTTTACTCCGTGTCCTAATCGTTTAATCCCTCGTTTTTAATATTTGCCCAAGCAGTTATATTTTTAAAATGTGACTGGAGTATTTAAATATAATACCTTGAAATTAACAATAAAAACATTTGTCGAAATATTTAAATTATTAATTCGCGTTTAATACGTTTTTGTTGAACTATTTGAAATGTCGTCGCGATAATGTAAATAACGTTCGTTCAATTGTGTATTTTATATAGCAAAAATACGTTCTCATTATTTAAGTAAATTTCTGTCACCAACGTCCAAGTAAACTGTGTCGGACTCCGTCCGGTTAATTCGTACGATTCATCCAAATCGCGTAAGTACACACATATATATATATATATAAATCACCTTATATATATATATATATATATATATATATATATATATATATATATATATATATATATATATATATACAAATAGAGTCTGTAATTAGTCCTATTACATACTAATTACAACTAGTTACAAATAATTAGGCATAATTAATTATCCTAATTAGGCAGGTGTTACATTCTCCCCCTTGTTAAAGAAATTTCGTCCCGAAATTAGCTCAAGTGTACGGACGGTGCTTTGTCTGGGAAGAGATGTGGGTATTTCAGTCGCATTTGGTCTTCCCGTTCCCAGGTGAATTCAGGACCACGTCTAGAATTCCACCTAACTTTTACGATAGGAATACGACTCTATTTCAATCACTTGACCTCGCGGTCCATGATTTCCATAGGTTCCTAGACAAAATGAAGTTTATCATCGATTTGGATTTCGTCGAGCGGTATAATCAGTGTCTCGTCAGACAGACATTTCTTCAAGTTAGAAATGTGGAATGTGTTGTGAACGCTGCTAAGCTCAGCAGGAAGTTGCAGGCGGTATGCCACTGGACTAATCCTTTCAAGGATTTCGAATGGTCCGATGTATCTAGGGTTTAGTTTGCCTCGTTTTCCGAATCGAATGACACCCTTCCACGGTGCCACTTTGAGAAGTACCTTGTCCCCTACCTGGAACTCAAGGTGTTTGCGTCTCACGTCAGCATAGCTTTTCTGACGATCACGTGCGGCTTTCAGCCGGTTTTGAATACCAATGATTTTCTCAGTAGTTTCATGAATGATTTCCGGACCCGTGAGTTGGGAATCTCCTAACTCAGTCCAACAGATAGGTGATCGGCACTTACGCCCGTAGAGTGCCTCGAAGGGTGCAGCCTTAATGCTGGTATGGTAACTGTTGTTGTACGAGAACTCGCACAACGGTAAGTGATTTTCCCAAGAAGTGCCGAAGTCAACTACGCAGGCTCGTAGCATATCCTCCAGTGTTTGAATAATTCGCTCGCTTTGGCCATCGGTTTGCGGGTGATAAGCAGTACTCATATCCAGACGAGTACCAAGAGATTTCTGTAGTGATTGCCAAAAGTTAGAAGTAAAACGGCTATCCCTATCCGAGATGATCGAGATAGGTACACCGTGTCGCGAGATGATTTCTTTGACGTAGATGCGAGTCAGACGCTCCATCTTGTCGGTTTCCTTGAGGGCCAGAAAATGAGCAGATTTTGTGAGACGGTCCACAATCACCCAAATGGTATCGCAATCGCTCGAAGTTTTTGGTAATTTGGTAATGAAGTCCATAGAAATTTGCTCCCATTTCCATTGAGGAATTTCAGGTTGTTGGAGCAATCCCGAGGGTCTTTGGTGTTCGGCCTTGACTTTGGAACAGGTTAAGCATTTACTGACGTACATGGGGATGTCAGCTTTCATGTTAGGCCACCAATACAACCCTTTAACGTCGTGATACATCTTGTCAGAACCAGGATGTATAGAGTATCTAGATTTGTGAGCTTCAGCCATCACCAAATCTCGCAAGTTTCCGAATTTGGGTAACTACACCCGGTTAGAGATGTATCGAGTCCCATCGGGTTTGATTTCGAATCGTTTATCCAAGCCTCGTAAGGCTTCATTTTTTAGGTTTTCATCGCTGAGTGCTTCAAGTTAAGCGGTAAGGATTTGAGCAGGGAGCTCGTTACGAATTGTCATAGAAAGTGCTCGGACTCGAAGGGGTTTCACTCGTTCTTTTCGGCTTAAGGCATCGGCAACTACGTTCGCCTTGCCCGGATGGTACTTGATCTCGCAGTCGTAGTCACTAAGTAACTCAACCCAACGACGTTGCCTCATGTTTAGATCCTTCTGATCAAATATGTGTTGGAGACTTTTGTGATCGGTAAAGATAGTGCTTTTCGTACCGTAGAGATAATGTCTCCAGATTTTCAATGCGAAGACCACGGCACCTAACTCGAGGTCGTGGGTCGTATAGTTTTTCTCGTGGATTTTTAGTTGTCGTGAGGCATAGGCAATGACTTTTTCCCGTTGCATTAACACGCAACCAAGTCCTTGGTGTGAGGCGTCGCAATAAACTACGAAGTCATCGGTGCCCTCGGGTAAGGACAAGATTGGTGCACTGCAAAGTTTGTTTTTCAATAGCTGGAAGGCTGACTCTTGTTTATCAGTCCAATCGAACTTCTTATCTTTCTGAGTCAGTGTTGTTAAGGGAACAGCTATTCTTGAAAAGTTTTCAATGAATCGGCGGTAATAACCAGCAAGACCTAAGAATTGTCTCACTTCGGTTGGAGTGGTCGGTGACTCCCAGCCCTTGATTGCTTCAATCTTGGCGGGATCAACATGAATTCCCTGGCTGTCAATCACATGTCCGAGGAATTGAACGGTTCGAATCCAGAACTCACACTGAGAGAATTTGGCATATAACTCTTCGTGTCTAAGGAGTCCTAGAATGGTTTTCAGATGTCGAGCATGTTCCTGTTCATCGCGAGAGTAAATCAAGATATCATCGATAAACACAATGACGAATTTGTCAAGATATGGTTTGCACACCCGATTCATAAGGTCCATGAATACGGCCGGTGCGTTGGTTAAACCGAATGGCATCACTTGGAATTCGTAATGCCCGTAACGAGTTCGGAAAGCTGTCTTTGGAATATCATTGTCGCGGACTCGGAGTTGATGATAACCTGACCGTAGATCAATCTTTGAGTAAACACTCGATCCCTGGAGCTGGTCAAATAGGTCATCGATTCTAGGAAGCGGGTACCGATTCTTTATGGTTAGCTTATTCAGCTCTCGGTAGTCGATACACATGCGGAAAGATCCATCTTTATTTTTCACGAATAAGACCGGAGCTCCCCACGGCGAGGAACTTGGTCGAATAAATCCTCTGTCCAGGAGTTCCTGTAGTTGGTTAGACAACTCCTGCATTTCGGATGGTGCTAGACGGTAAGGGGCTCGTGCCACGGGTGCAGCTCCGGGCACAAGTTCGATTTGAAATTCAACTTGTCTAGGTGGCGGAAGCCCGGGCAAGTCTTCAGGAAAGACTTCCGGGAAATCCCGCACGATTGGAACATCCTCAAGTCGCTTCTCCTCTGACTTCTTCTCCGTTACATGTGCGAGGATGGCTTGATACCCTTTTCGTAGATATTTTGTAGTTTTGAGGCAGGATACAATATTCAGATTTCGTCTGCCGGTCTCCCCTTGTAGGACTAAGGTTCCACTGGAGACAAGAGGTATGCGAACGAGTTTGTCATGACAGATGATTTCAGCTCGGTGCTCGGATAACCAATCCATACCGACAATAATATCGAAGCTGCCGATCTCGACAGGGATTAAATCAATGGAAAACGTTTTGTTCGTAAGGTTAAGTGTACAATTGCGTATGATGCTATCAGTCTCAATCAGTTTTCCGTTGGCTAGTTCTACAATGTATTTAGCATCTAAGGCAGTGGGAGTAATATCAAGTAAATGGCTAAATTTCTCAGAAATGAAGCTTTTATCGGCACCAGTATCAAATAATACAGAAGCAGTAAGGTCGTTGAGAAGGAACGTACCCGTCACGACATTCGGGTCTTGTCTGGCTTCCCCAGCCTTGATAACGAATGCTCTGCCGCGAGCAGGGTTGTTGTTGTTTTTCAGCTTTGGGCAATCTTTCTTGAAATGCCCTGAATTTCCGCACCCAAAGCAGGCCTTTGGTGCATTAGTGTTGGGGGTAGCAACATTGGTCCGACAATCCTTGGCTAGATGCCCGAACCGTTTGCAGTTGGAGCAAGGGCAAGAACCGTCATGATGGCGGTTGCATTTGGGACAGTAAGGCTTGTTCCCGCTGTACCCTTTCTTTTCGGTAGTCCCCGATGAATAAGCCTTAACAAACTCAGGCTTTTGGTTGGAGGTTTGGTTGGATGAGTTGGGGTTCCCTTCCCACTTACGTTTGTTGTTTGCAGATGGGGTTGAAGTTGTGCCACGGTGGACAGAATTTGCCGTTAGCTCATGAGCCATACGAATGGCGCTCTGAATAGTACCCGGTTTGGATGAAGTCACCAGGTCTTGGAGTCTCTCGGGAAGTCCATCGACGTATTTCTCGATCCTCTTGTACTCAGGATCGACCATGGTTAGGCACAGAAGTGCCAGTTGGTGGAAACGGTTGGTGTACCCGGTGATATCATCACCTTGCATCTTGTGGTTCCAGAATTCCAACTCTAGTTGTTTCAGTTCGTCCCTGGGGCAGTACTCACCCCTCAACATCTCCTTCAGCTCCTCCCACGGGAGCTTGTAAGCATTAGCAACACCCACAGTCTGGGCATAGGTGTTCCACCAGGTGAGTGCGGTGTCAGTAAAAGTACTAACGGAGAACTTAACCTTGTCTCCCTCCGCACAGTTGCAGATAAGGAATACAGATTCGACTTTTTCGATCCAGCGTACTAGACCGATAGCTCCCTCAGTACCTGCAAAGTTTAGAGGTTTGCAGTTCTGGAAGTCTTTGTAAGAACAGGGTTTGGGTTGTGGTCCATTAGTAGCGGTATCTTCGCTACCAGGAGTTGATGTTCGGGTAGCTAGGGCTTGGGCCACACTACGGGCAATCAGACCCGCAATTTCGGCTTCACTGAGGGTGATCTGTCGACGAGGAGGCATGATGCTGAACAAGAAAAGAACAAGGAAAGAGGAATAAGATATTTGCATGAAATTATGATATGTCACAAGTGTAAAGGATGAGGTATACGATAACAGTACGAAGTGACAATCACATTTCATTTAGATAAACAAGTTGAATACAAGATACGGGTTTCCAAAAGATTACAGAGTAATAGTAGTACAAAAGTGCCGGGAATTGTTACATCCGGTTGAATTACATAGACCCTAATAAAGTAGTTAGCTGGTTACAAGTTACGGACTGATCTAGTCTTGATGCAGGTTAATCTGTTCCATCAGCGCGACAAGGCGGTCCACGGTTTCTGCTAGTCTGTTGGTTTGCCTGGCGTTGTCTTCAACCAAGGCCAGTCGTTGTACTAGTGCTCGAGAGTGCTCCTCAGCCTCCTATGAACGCTGTTCACATTCCTCTAGTCGGTTTCTTGTGAGTTCATCCGCACCTAATTCAGCGGTCATTGAATCCTGAATTATGCTTACAGAGAGGTTGGTATCCTCTTGTTCTCGCTGGAGTTGGGATATGTGATCAAGTGCTTGGCGAAGCAGGTAGGTCATTCGGTGTTGTTCCCGTTCGAGATTTTCGAGCCTTTGCTCCTGACGGCAGAGTTGGGTAGCCAACACTGGCACCGTGAGATGTGCCGAGTTCTGAGAGTTATGAACAGGATAGGGGCTGGTTCGAGGTGACCTTGTGTTCCTCCTGGCTACTCGTAGGTTTCGTGACCCATGTGAGTGAGAGTGTGACGGATTAGGTGGTGTGTTTGCCATTCCTGTGGCAGAGTGTAAGTAAGACGAGGCTAATATATATATAAGTATATAATATCCAGCCTAGTGTCTAGCACGTATCAAGTAATGGTCCGGTTCTCTCGTGGTCAGAGTCAACTAACGCATTCCTGTTCAACATAACCATTTCAGACCTCACATCATCTTTCCTTAATTGTACATAGTTGATCAGGCTATGTTAAATTAAAGTCGTATGATGTAATTCTTGAACCAATCATGCCTAGTAGGGAAATACTGCCTAATGGTCATAGTCTAGGCCCACTAAATGCAACCTAGTTCACTATAACCTTAGGCTCTGATACCAATCTGTAACACCCCCAAGTTTCACTGTTTAGCGGAAGCAAGTTTTGGGGTGCTACTAATCAAATATCACCGCACAAAGATAAAGCAAACGACATCTATATGCAACGTTTGTAAATTTGTTACATTCCATAGATATAATGTTTGAAAACTTAGTGTTTTCGTATACAAAAATGTAGTTTCCTAGAGTCCACGCGTATAGCGGGAGATTCTATTACATAATCGAAATATACAAAAGATAATGCTAAGAATCTCCGTTAATGCAGTTGTGTTGAAATCATGCGACTCTAGCTAAAGTCCTGGAGTAATCCTACTCCATCCGGGTACAAAGAGAAAACATGCTAAAAAGGTCAACACGAATGTTGGTGAATCTCACAGGTTTGTAAGTAATATCAGTTTTGAACACGAGATTTCATCAGTAGCGCCCGCAGGCGTAAAATCAGTAATTGCAATCCAGCAATCGTAAAACAAGTATTTGCAATCCCGCAAATGTAAGTAAGTAAGTTATACCGTTGCCATGAGGCTCATAATCGAAGCTTAACCCGTAAGTAATAAGTTTGCTCCCGTGACATGCTCGTAAATGAGCAAGCATCCGTAACGAATAATTAGTCACCCGTTTCTACGTGTAAATCAGTACGTGGCAGCGCTACTGCCCCGGGCGGGGAGGGTCATTTCCCTAATGGATCCATTAACTAGTGTTCGCGCTTAAGTCCATAACTAACGATATATGATGGAGAGACTTCTGTAAATTGTAGATAACTCATGCAATTCCGTTTGGTATAGAAATCAGTTTAGTACTTGTGTTTAAGAAAAATCAGTAGCATGTATCTCCCCCAATAAGATAAAACAGTAAAAGTAGGGCCGTAAGACTCACCTGAGTCTTGAAATAAGCCGTAGCAAATAGCAAATAGCAAGTAGTAAATATAGCAAGTAGGTTCTCCGAACCCGTAACCTTCAAATGCCTAATCATATGAAGTTATGTAAGTATGTGTCTTGCGAGACGTTTCGTTTAGTTGTACACAACTAGTATATCCAATGTTTGTCCGTATGTCTGTAATTGTTTGTTTGTTGGAAAACATGTTTGGCCCGTTGGTGATTTAGTTGAAATGTTAATCTCGACATATATATATATATATATATATTTGTTTGGAGTATTATGCTTGAAAAACATGTTTCAATGTCCCGTAGATGTTATATTGTATAATCGTTTGAAGTCCCAAGTGTTTAACACTTAAATTGGAATTAAATTGTAAAACTGCTGTGTTTCGCGACACAATATGCGACACAAAAGTTTGTCATGCGACACAAGGGTTGTGTCGCGGACGTCATGCGACACAAGGATACGACACAAGGACTGTGTCGCATCAGATACGATATGCTAAATTAATAGCGACATAGTGGTTGTGTCGTATAAAAATACGACATAATATGCGACATAGAGTGCGACACAGTATTGTGTCTCAAAAGTTACGACACTAAAGGTTTGGTACGACACAAGATACGACATAACAGGCTTTATGCGACATAGTATGCGACACAAGGATTGTGTCGCATGTATGAACATCAGCCAAGAAACTTTCGGATGTCGAGATTTTCCGACCAAAACGCAAATCTAACCCATTTTTGAGCTGTAAAATCGTGTTTTCTTCATTGTTTAGGTTATAACTATGTTGTGTACACAATATTTCGTCAAAACATTACACCAAAATGAATAGATCTAAGATTTTAGAAATTTCTTACAATTGTAATTCGAGAGAGATGGAGGCCGAAAATGATGATGGTGCTTTTGCAAATCTTGTTCCTTGTTTGTTGGTGATTCCGAAAATATAATTTTCATGGGTTGATTTATGAATCCGAAATTTGGTGAAGATTTTTAGAGAGTGTTTGAGTTTGTGTGTGTGTTTTTGTTAGTGATAAATGAAAGAGGGAATGGGGTGGGGGGTTGGGTTTTGGCTGATCCAAAAAGAAAGGGGGGAAAAATACCCCTCAAAACACAGTGTTTACTCCGTGTCCTAATCGTTTAATCCCTCGTTTTTAATATTTGCCCAAGCAGTTATATTTTTAAAATGTGACTGGAGTATTTAAATAAAATACCTTGAAATTAACAATAAAAACATTTGTCTAAATATTTAAATTATTAATTCGCGTTTAATACGTTTTTGTTGAACTATTTGAAATGTCGTCGCGATAATGTAAATAACGTTCGTTCAATTGTGTATTTTATATAGCAAAAATACGTTCTCATTATTTAAGTAAATTTCTGTCACCAACGTCCAAGTAAACTGTGTTGGACTCCGTCCGGTTAATTCGTACGATTCATCCAAATCGCGTAAGTACACACATATATATATAAATCAACTTATAAAATATACAAATAGAGTCTGTAATTAGTCCTATTACATACTAATTACAACTAGTTACAAATAATTAGGCATAATTAATTATCCTAATTAGGCAGGTGTTACAAAAATATACACCCCTAATCAACTAGTTAGTTCATCCAAGCAAGCATAAAACTACTAGCCACTCATAATAACCATAATCAAACAACAATCACAAATACTTAAGGAAATCATTAAGAACTTGAAATTAAATTAGATAAAGATTATACCAAAGTGATTACACCACAAATGAAACAAATGTTCTTGATGAAATGGTGTTGCTTGATCTTCTCCTCACCATCTCCAAGTGAAATGCAAGTAAAAATTGAGAGTGAAAGTGATGATTTTTGGTTGTGAGATGAAGTGGGGTTTTTAGTTTTTCTTGAGAGAAAAAACTAAGGGTGAAGTGTGTGTGAAAAAATCTGCCAGTGGTTGTATATAGATAATGATGAAATATGATATGAAGCTGCAGCCCACATCCCTTTTTCTTCCATTTTTTTCTTTTCTTTTTAAAATGAAATGGAGAGGGAAAATGGGACAAAAATGGTTGAGGCATTAAATGCCATCCAATAAATGTAGCACACGCAGGTTAAGTCCATCGGTCATCGAGGTTCCAAGTTCAGATCGAAGCACAGCCGATCGGCTGACAAGAGCTAGCCGAACGGCTGGAGAAGCCTAGCCGAACGGTTGTGAGAGGGAAGCCGATCGGGTATCTTGATCAATCTTCTAAGCTCCAACAAGGGCGAGCCGCTGTAACGAATTTGAACTAAGGAAACCGATCAGCTTAATTTAGCCAATCATCTGGAAGATGGGAGCCGATCGGTTCAGTAAGTCAAGCCGATCGGCTGAGGGGCAAATTCCAGCCAGCATCAGTTTAGCTCCAAACTTCATCATTCTTCACCCATTAAGCATGCCATTCCAGCTTTCTACCTGAAATAGATTTCCAAACAAAATAAGTATCGAAAGTTCTCGAAATCTACTCAAATATATATGCAAAACAATGATATCGCGATAGATTTATATAGCCAAAATGAGCGATATCAAATATCCCCACACTTGAACTTTGCTTGTCCTCAAGCAAATCATTAGTTTACCATTTCATAGCCCACTCTTGCAACATCATAAGTGAAGATCAAGTTTACCAAAATAATACTAACACTAACTATCAAAGCAATTAGGCTAGTAACATGTGTATAGTCAATAGATACTTGAGATGATATGTTTGTCAAGCCCGAATGCACGACCTAGCACCTCACATAAGGATAAGTGTTTAGTCACTCACTCTCAACCTAGAAAACTACAAGGTAGGGAAGTAAATGATGTAACACTCAATCAAGCTAAGTGATATCGCTCATTTTGTATAAGTTTATCTTTAGCGATATCATTAATTTTGTTATTGTTTTTGTGTATTTTCTTGAACTTTTGGTACTTAATATTGCTTGAATTGAATTATAGGTGTCAGCCTGGATGGATCGTTGTTTGGACTGCATTTTGGTTAGGATTCGAGCATGTGTGTAAAGTTTTGAAGTCTTGGGCTTGAAAGGGTTGATCTGCTGGAAATATGATGAAGCCGCCGGCTCTGTTAAAGAAGCCGCAGGTTTGAGATAAAGTGTTGAAGCCGCCGGGTTGACGGAAGGAAACCGCCATTTTGAGCTTTTGAGTTGAAGCCGCCGGCTTCACACAATGAGCCGCCGGCTTGGTGGGCGGCAGAACACTTTTTCCTTAGAAAAGTACCTTTTTCATTTTGATCTCACCAACTTTCTCATCCAATTTCACACACACGAAAAACCAGTCATTTTTAGGCGATTTTGAGGCATTGGAAGATTTCTTTCACATTTTTGAAGATTTCCTTTCATTTAGCACCTCTCGGTTACAAACATTCATCATTCCGACATTGTAATCACTTGGTTTGCACTTTTCGTTCTAATACAATCATGTTTTCTCTTATTTCTTTGATTATATGTGTTTGTGATGATGTTAGTATGATTGTTGGCTAGGGTTTTATTATACTTGCTTGGATGAACTAGTTAGTGATTAGGGGTGTTACATTTTGTTGTTAGTTTTATGCTTAGAGTTTAAGATTCATCCACAAATTTGTATGAAACTAGTTGATTTGTTAAACTTGTCGGTATTTTGGCTAAACAACTATAGCGAATGTTTGTTGTTGAATAAAAATACTTGTTATTCGTACGAAATATATGAATGAATCTTCTTCCGCGAACGTGGATGATTTTACAAGTAAAACTAGATAGCTAGCATGATGTGAGTTAGCAAATTGGCGAACGCTTTTGTGTGGATGAATAATAAACTCTTGTAGCTTGAACTTATGTTTAATCTCCAACTTGTGTATTTGAGCTTGATGTCAATTAATTAACTTATTTGATAATTTGCTAATAGATATAGCGAATGTTTTCTATCTAGTGAATTGTTGTCAACTTCTTGTCTATAAATTGTTGAACTTGATTGCGGATGTGGTTTTGGAATGGGTTAACAAGTTAAGCTCAAATATGCAAGTAGGTAGCTATGGCGAATGTCCGTTATTTGATTAAATCATGGGTTTGTAAATTGAAGTTGAATCATTAGGTGATGGCGAATGTTAAGCCTAGGTTTGATGGAAAATTTTTTGCATAGAATAACCGGTTTTAACTTTACACCCCGAAATCACTAACGACCTAATCCAAGCAAGTATAGTTTTTAATATTTGAAAGTTCAAAATCAATCACTTTGACTCTTAAGAGTCCACTTGCCTAGTTTAACTTAAAAATTGTAGTTTTAAGCATTGTGACAATTCGGTCACACAACCAACCACATTTTACTTTCTCTCGTTAAATTGCTCACACTTACATTGATCATCCAATCTAGTTCCCTGTGTTCGAACCCGAACTTGCCATACTTTACTACCACTCGACAGGGTCCACTGCCCGGTTATGTTTTGGTCTAGCTTGGTACTATTTGGTTTACTTATCAACGATAAATTTTATAACTAGATTTAACACATCACTAAGTTGTGATGCAATGTTACCATAGGCTTGCAAAAGGATCAAATCTCCACCGACTTGGCATGAGAACCAAGCGAGATCTCGGAAGAGGCATTCTAAATGTGTGTTGTAACAAATGTAGGCTAATCATGGAATTGGGTATGATAGACACAATAATTGGAGAAAAGTGGTAGTCAAGACCCATGAAAAATGTGAAAATGTTACCTAATGGTTTAAACACGTGACAGTAATAAAACTTAGGATTGTCATGCTAAATCAATTCAAATTATTACTTGTTCTCATTTATAACTTATACTCAACAATTGCTCACAAATAATTCAAATTGATTTTTCACATTTGATTGGAATAATTGCATTCTATGACTTTCTATGAATCCTGTGTAACGAACTTTTGGACCAACCATCCTAGACCGGATAAAGGCCTTCGGCGGCTAGGTGTAAAACACCCCTCGGAAACTACTTGTTTAGGAATTCAAAGGCCATTTAGTTGACTACAATCATCCAACCATCAACTTTAAGCTCAATAGTTAACTTCTATTAATTTAATTGTTTCCAACATCAATCATATAATTTAACACTAGAATCCCATTTAAAACGATTTAAGTCACATTTCTAGATAAAATCCATCAAAAACTCTAATTAGGCAACATTTCAGAAAAGTAAATGGTTCGGGAATTGACCATACAAAAACAAGGCTAGTTTTTAGAGGAATGAATGTGTAAGTTTTCTAAGGGTTTCTTAGCACTAAAGATGAGTGCTAACGATCTGTGTAAACTGGATATAAATGGTTTTAAGAGAAAATAAGATCAAAAATCCTAAGAATACCTCCTCGTCTTTGACCCCACCTATATGACATTTCTGTGATCCCACAGCGGTCTCAAAATGCATCACTAGGGTAAGTTCTAGAACAAACTACAATCACCGGCACACTCATAGCAACAAATAATGTAAACACTAAAGATAAGTGTTTTTTTTTCCTCAATAAGGCTCAAATTTCTCACAATTTTAATAGTGGGGGCTATAAGTGTGCTAGTCATGCAATTCACCCTATTAGGTTGCTTTTATGACACATCTCAAAAAAGTTATGTTGCAAGAGGGAAGATTAAATCACTTTCAATTAATTTTCAATAAACCGTTTTTAAAGCGAATAATCTTTTAAGGACAAACACATTTCTAGCAAGTTATCATTTCCCGGCCTTTCATTGAAATTTGCAAAAATCTATCGGACCCAAGATCAATAACAGACCCAATAAGTGACCAATAGCCCGTTAATGGGATTCATAAAGTTCGATTGGAGAGCCAATAGACTTCACAAACCCAATAAAAGGTAAGAAACAATAATTCACTAGAAATGGAATTCAAGTGAATACCTCCCCACACTTGAGATATGCATTGCCCCCAATGCAAAATAATCAATAAATCATCATAAGTGCGAAGGTAAAGAGAAACGAGAACTTCCCCGGGGTTTTGCAAAAAGGGCGTGGAAAGAGGAGCTGGCTCTTGATAAGTGTGTAGAGATCCACTCCAACTCGGCATGCTACAAATGGGCCAACAAACAAATAAACAAGCACCAAAACACAAGTGCAACATAGCTAGATAATAATAATAATAAAAAGGTAAATGAATGCTAATCATCCAAAGTACCAAAAGGAAAACAACAAAGAATAGAAAATTGTTCAATAGTTACAAACTTATTTAGGGAAAATAAAACTACAACCAACCCCCACCATGGGGTGGGTCTTGGGTGGGATCCTGTGGATGCTGCTGCTGATACGGAGAGGGTGAGCCAAAGAGCCAATGATGTTGAGCCTCTTGCTGCCAGTTAGATGGCTCGGGAACGGTCCAGGTATGCTGCTGGGTGGAAGATGGAGGAGAGGACCAAGAAGTGCCCCAATCCTGCTGCTGCTGATGATATGATGAAGTGTGCATATGCTCCTGATGTATCTGGAGCTCAACCAAAGCAGCATCGCGATCATAAACTGGGGCAGGGAGAATACCACCAGGCTCGCCCCAACGGGGTGGGTGATGGTAAGGGGTTGGCACATGGTGGCCCATCCGCTCATGGTCGTGAATGAGCCAATCATTTTGGTATCGGTTGGCTCCCAACTCGTACCTGGACTCATCCATAAAACTTGCATACTCACTATGCCAACTTTCCTGCTACTGCCACCTCCTATCCTGTTCTAACCGCATATTGTCAAAGCTTGTCATAAAGCCTTGCCAATATGCGGGTTCCCCAGATTGAGAACTCTGACCCGGAATTCTCTGACCCTGCTCCTCTTCTTCCGCATCCTCAGCTTCCTCTTCTTCTTCTTCTTCTTCTTCATCTTCATCTTCGTCTGAAACCTATCGGGAAGCCACCCTCTTTCTTTGGGCCCCGGCCGTCAGTACTGTGAGTGCCTCCCTAGGGGTGGGAGCAAAAGCTACATATGATCCACCTTGACGCCTCAAAACCTTAGCATTGCAGTACAATTCATCTCCAACAGGAAGAGTCGTGTTCTCAACAAGGGTGTAAGGGTGGCCCCGGGGCTTCAAGCTAACCTTAAGGCTTTTGGCAAACCGAGTTATGAAGTGTCCGCCACAGAGCCTGGATGTAGGTTTATGCCCACGAGCATAAGAATGAAGGAATTTTCCTACAGCATATGGAAGATTAATCCTATCCCTACTCTTTAGCTTGTCCAAAAACCACAAGTCAATCAAAGTCACCCTTTCCCTATTGCTACCCCTAAGTGTGAGAGTGTTAGACAGCATCTTCTGAATCACGTTGTACAGTGGGGATTTAAGGGTTTTGGCCAGGTTCTTTCCCGCGAGGTATGGTGTGTTGCTGAACTTTGCCCAAACCTCAACACTGCATTCCCCCTCATCTAGTCTCGCCCCAGTCATGATGTACCTATCAAACCAATCTGATTCATACTCCTCGTCCGTATAAATTCCTAGACTAGCCGCGATTTGCCTGAAGGATAAGGTTCTAGGTTCTCCACCCAGATTAAATTTCAAGAACATCTCATCAACAGAGGAAACGATGAACATTTCTAGAGTAGCCAGGAATTCCATAACCAGTTCTTCATAGATTGGCTCTTGGATCGCGATAAGCTATTCAAAATCATGTATATCAAAAACTTCATTATCAAAACGCATGGTTTGAGTCAAAACATCCCTGACTTTGTGAGAGAAACCGACTACATCCAACGGGTTCCAATCAATCACCCGCGGATACTCGCATTGCTTTTTATGGATTTTGAACAAAGCTTCACTGTATTCCAAGTAATGATAGTGATGGGGCTCAAAAACCAAATTAGGATGGCGGTCCCTTGGAAGCAATTCCGCGAAGACACTGAGAGGGTACTGGGGCTCAAAAGTTTGCCCCTGGTTCTTCTTGTTCTTCTGCACAACACAACACAACGAACATAGAAAGTGTCCAAGATAGGTGTTAGTGTTAGCACATGCTTGGCAAAATGAGCGATTTATGTCACACACAACATCCCCTAGAAGCAAAACACATTAAGCTATAACCTTATCACGAAGCACACAACTAATCAAAACATGCATAATCCAATCCGAACGTCACTGACAATTCACAATCAAAACTTAAACTTCAAAAGGAGTAGCATGTAATCTAATATCAAACAATGCTTGAAACATGCCAATGACATCCAATTCAACTCAAGCAAGTCTTACAATCAAGATTTCATACTAACCAAGTAACTATCACATAAGCACATAACTCTAATATCAAACATAAACTTGAATTGAGCAAAAAGGATCACTCAATTGGAATCAAGACATGTATTACAATCAAAAGTTACATCAAGATAGTCAAAGTCAAAGTTTGACCAGAAAAAGTCAACTGTTTCTTCCCCACAATTTCACATGAACCCTAATTGCTAAATCAACCCAAAATCTAAAATTAATCAATAATTCATCTATATTAAGCTTAGCAAACATGAATTATACTACAATTACCACCAAATACCAAACACAAATTACTAGATTCGGATCACCCAAATTAGCATACAAACCCTAATTTTCAAAGTACCAAAATCAAGTAAATCAAGCAAGGAATCATGGTAGAAACGAAGTATTAAACATGAATGTAGCATAATAAGCAACTAATTCACAAAAGAAATCATCCCCACACTTGAATTTAACATAACCCGAATTCAAGTGTTCTTCCCCAAATAATCAAAAGATGAAAAGATTAAAGGGTGTTATTAGGTACCTTAGGATTTCTAGATGTCATTATGGGTTGATTACTTGAAAGATTTGAGTTTAGATGTGAATTTTAGTGAAGGAGGGTGAGGGAATCGGCTACCACAGCAGAGAGAAAAGAGCAGGTCGGTTATGCTTTTGTGTTTGTGTGGTGTGAGAAAGTCCAAGTATTTTAACCTTAAGAAAATCGACCAGATATGAAACATAGCCGAACGGCTCACCACGAGCATTAGCCGATCTGCTGAATACTAAACCGAACGGCTATCTAATATGATTTTTGCACATCAGACCAAGGGCTCTCCGCGGACTCGAAAATACAAAGAAATAACCGAACGGTTCCCGTCTCTTAGCCGAATGGCTCCAAGTCTTAGCCGATCGGCTCAGTTGAAACAAATAGCCACGGTAATGAAAATACAAAGAAGTAGCAGATCGGCTTAATTTAGCCGATAGGTTAATGATCCAGAGCCGAACGGTTATGGTCTTAAGCCAAACGGCTAATAAGGGGAAAATCCAGCAGTTTGATTCAACATATACACAAGCAAACAGGCAAGCAACTAAACGCATAAAACACAGCAGCAGTAGCTCAAAATTTTAACAAAAACGCAGGCAATATTACTAAGATTAACAAAAAAGATATAACCACGAGTTTCCTCATGCCCGGGCTTCATTTATTAACGAGTCCAAGCTAGACTCGACCCCGAATTCATTTGTTCTTGGGGTACGTCGCGAGCTCCTCCCACTCGCTCTCTTTATCTTCTTCATGGTATAACTTAAGACGATGACCGTTTATAATGAAACTTCCGCCATCCGAAACGAAGAGTTCCACATATCCTGACGGGTAACCATGTTTCACCAAATACGGACCGGTCCACCTAGGCTTGAACTTTGGTTGTTTCAATTTGAACCGAGATTAGAACAAAAGCACTTTGTCACCGGCCTTGAACTATTTTCTCATTTTTAGCTTCCGATCATGCAACACTTTGGTGCGTTCCTTGTAAAGACGAGAATTATCATAGGCTTGCAATCTAAGCTCATCTAGCTCATGAAGTTGCAACATTCTCTTCTCTCTCGATTCAAGCAAATCCATATTGCAATTTTTGAGCGCCTAATACGCTTTGTGTTCAACTTCAAGTGGTAGATGGCAAGTCTTGCCATAGAGCAACCGATATGGCGTTGTACCAATTGGAGTTTTGTAGGCGGTTCGAAACGCAATCCTCCAATTTCTTTGCCCATATAGCCCGGTTATCTTTCACCGTTTTCTCAAGAATCCGCTTTAAAGCCCGGTTGGTGTTTTCGACTTGACCACTTGTTTGGGGGTGGTAAGAAGTCGAAAACCGGTGATTCACCCCGTACTTCTTAAGAACTTTCTCCAATTGTTGGTTAGCAAAATGGCTTCCTCTATCACTTATCAAAGCCTTGGGCATCCCAAATCGGCAATTCAAGCTTTTTAAGAAGTCGATAACCACTCGAGCATCATTCTTGGGCAAAGCTTTGGCTTCCGCCCATTTGGACACATAGTCAACCACCACCAAAATATACTCACATTTGAACGATGGTGGGAATGGTCCCATGAAATCGATGCCCCAAATATCAAATACCTCACAAACTTGGATGCTTGTTTGAGGCATTTCATCCCTTTTTGAGATGTTTCCGGTTCGTCGACAAGCATCACACATTTGGCATAAAGTATTTGCCTCCTTGAAAATTGTCGGCCAATAGAATCCCGCATCAAACACTTTCTTGGCGGTGACCGAGGGACCATAGTGACCACCGGTTGGACTATGATGGCATGCATCCAAAATCTCTCTAGTCTCTCCACCCGAAACACGTCTTCTTATCATTCTGTCCGCACAAACGCGGAACAAGTGAGGCTCTTCCCAAAAATAATGCTTCAAATTTGAGAAAAATTTACTTTTTTCTTGGTGACTCATACCCTTTCTCAAAACTCCACCAACCAAATAATTTGCCAAGTCGGCATACCATGGTGCCTCATCCTCCTTTTCCGCCTCATCACTTACCTGCAAAAGAAATTCCTCGGGAAAGGAATCATCAATATTAGTATCGCCTTGCTTGTCAAGATTTGGATTTTCCAATCTCGAAAAGTGATCGGCGGCAAGGTTCTCGGCTCCTCTTTTGTCCTTTATCTCAATGTCGAATTCTTCCAAGAGAAGAATCCAACGGATGAGACGGGGCTTAGCATCTTGTTTTGCAAATAGATATTTTAGAGCCGAGTGGTCGGTGAAAACAATGGTCTTTGAAAGAATAAGGTATTGCCTTAATTTGTCAACGACAAACACCACGGCTAACAACTCTTTTTCGGTGGTCGTATAGTTTTGTTGGGCTCCATTCAAGGTTTTACTAGCAAAGTAGATTGGTTTAAAATGGTTATCAACTCTTTATCCTAGGACGGCTCCTAAGGCAAAGTCGCTAGCGTCACACATAAGCTCGAATGGTTTAGACCAATCGGGAGAAACTATGATGGGTGCCTTAGTCAATTGGTCTTTCAAAGTCAAAAATGCACTCAAACATGGTCCATCAAATACGAATGGGGCATCTTTTTCAAGTAACTTGGTCATGGGTCGGGTGATCTTTGAAAAGTCCTTAATAAACCTACGATAGAACCCAGCGTGACCTAAGAAACTTCTAATGCCTTTCACATTAGTCGGTGGTGGTAATTTAGCAATGACATCAATTTTAGCCCGATCAACTTCAATACCCACACCCGACACTTTGTGTCCCAAAATAATGCCCTCTTTTACCATAAAATGGCATTTTTCCCAGTTTAAGACCAAATGTGCCTTTTCGCACCTTTCAAGCATCTTATTTAAATTAGCTAAGCAAGAATCAAATGAATTGCCAAATACGGAAAAATCGTCCATGAAAACTTCCATGGAGGTTTCAATCATGTCTTGGAAAATGGCAATCATGCAACATTGGAAAGTGGCGGGGGCATTGCAAAGACCAAAAGGCATCCTTCTATAGGCATATGTCCCATATGGGCAAGTGAAGGTGGTCTTTTCTTGATCCTCGGGATCTATGGGTATTTGGAAATATCCCGAGAATCCATCAAGGAAACAATAATACTCATTACCCGCCAACCTCTCTAGCATTTGGTCAATGAATGGTAAGGGGAAGTGGTCTTTCCTAGTGGCGTCATTCAATTTTCTATAGTCAATGCAAACTCGCCACCCGGTCACGGTTCTAGTGGGTATCATTTCATTTTGGTCATTTTCTACAACCGTCATACCCCCTTCTTCGATACACAATGCACCGGACTAACCCAAGAACTATCGGATATGGGGTAAATGATACCTGCATCAAGCAACTTGACAACCTCCTTCTTGACGACATCTTTCATATTCGGGTTAAGCCTCCGTTGTCTTTGAACAACGGGTTTTGCCTCATCTAGAAAATTTATTTTGTGTTTGCAAAACGAGGGGCTTATTCCGGGTATGTCGGATGTACGCCAAGTGAAGGCGCCTTTATGAGCTTTCAACACATCCAATAACATGCATTTTTCAGAATTTTTAAGAGTTGAAGAAATTACAACGGGTAATACGTTCTCCTCTTGAAGATATGCATATTCCAAATGGCTCGGTAGAGGCTTCATTTCCAAATCTTTCGGTGGATCCTCCAAAGAGGTTTTGATCCTCATGTAGTCCTCGCCTTTCAAGTCCTCAAAGCTTTCATCATCAATTTGCTCGTCTTCATCATTGGCCTCTTCCATGCTCATGACCAACTATTTCTCGGTCATTCTTTCTTCATTTGACTCCAAAAGGTCAACAAGTTCCGATTCCATGCCAATCAAACTTTGCAATTCTTCATCCACAGCTTCATCTATGACATCAATTCTAAAACAAGAATCATCAGTAGAATAAGGATGCTTCATGGCCTTATCGACCGTGAAAGCAATCCTTTCTTGTCCTACTCCTAAGGTCAATTTATTATCCATAACTTGGATAATGGCATCCGCGGTGTGCAGAAATGGTCTTCCTAGAATCAAGGGCACTTTACTATCCTCCTTCATTTCGAGGATCACAAAATCAACCGGGAATGTAAATTGGCCAACTTCTATCAACATGTTTTCCGCAATCCCAACGGGATATTGGAATGACCTATCGGCTAATCTTATACTCATGCGGGTGGGGGTTGTTGCACCTATAGCTGGCAAAATGGGCGGGTTGGGCGGGTATGGGCTACGGGTCAAAACGGGCGTGGGTATAAACGGGCTCGGGTCTAATCGGGCGCGGGTCTAAACGGGCTCGGGTCATAACGGGCTATTTAAAAATTTCATAAAAAAATGTTCTAATTCACTAAAATATATATATCTTCCAAAATAAGTTATACATTTTTAACTATATAATATATAAAATATAACATGATACCACCCATTTAGATCCATTCATGATTTGAGTTTTACCCAATTAAGCCCATTCCTAAAATTTCTCTAGTCCATAAGAACCCAAACTTTATGTCATTATACCCAGAATTGCCCAAATGTGAAGCAAATGGGCAGAATTTGCCAGCACTAGTTGCACCCGAATAGGTCGGTGTCGTTAACGATAACTATCCGGTTACAACAGTGGGTTTTTAATTTATAAGGCTGGGGCCTAGGGTTACTACTATTGCTAATCTAAGGGCTAGCAAAGGATAAGTATGACCTAGGATCATTCTTCAAAGCACGACGAATTGAAACTAGGGGAATTTAGAGACTTTTAAGAATTTAGCTAAGGTGAAAAGGGTTGGTTTAGGTTTTGGATTTTCTATTCTAAGGTTAAACTAAATTGAATCAGAAATGGAGGTTACTTCGGGCGTTCAGCAGTCAAAGCGATTGTCTACTATGAAGTGGTTCAGGTGATATTAAAGCGTGAAAAGTTCTAATGAGGATAAGTTCATAAGTTAATGTGAGTTATTGCTACAATCCTACTATCGGGCTAACGCGGAGGTGTCCACAATCAGGCAAATAGAATGTCACGTGGGTTGCAGAATATACTAAAGCACACACCGAAAGTTCTCTCAAATGCATGTCCATATTATCTAACAGTTAATCTCGAATCCTATTCCCCAATCTCGGTCATCATAGACGTCCGAATCATGGCACAGTTTGTTGAATAAACAATCTTGTAAATGGGTTTTACCCTCGCCGGAGTAAGTTGGAAAAACTGGTCTAAGCGGTCAGATAAGATGTCATCACTTATTCGTATGAATTATCAACATTATTCAAGTATGCAACAAGACATGGATGATTTGCATTACAAATAGAAACTTAAGTAATACATTTGTTAATCGATTCATAACACAACTACCTTCGGTCGTTCTTGACTTCCATACGTTTGTACTTTGCCATAAGCGTTTCCAGTACTATATCGAAGAACAGTCGAATAGGGGCCGTCATGTTATTTCACGATAATTAGGGCTAGGTGTATTTCACTAGTATGATAATCCTAAGGCAACAATTAAACAAGAACATGCAATAAGACAATCAAGATAATAGTTAAACCTAAGCATACAAATGTATTAATTAAATCGAGGATATTCCGAAAGTTGTCTCAAAAATATCGTCTGTCCGAATTAAATCTTAATCTACCTCTATTCCCATATTCCGTGTCTCTTGGATCCTAATTTGGTCTAGAGAACACCGGCCATGCCGAGCTCAATGATTCAATCAAACATAGTATAACTAAGTGACCTATACCCTATGAGTTAGCTACGTTCAATTTTGGATAAGGTTTTAGTCACAACATGAGTTGGGCAGATAAACGATAAAGATTCAATTCCTACATCTATTCATGATACACAACACCCGCAAATTCATAGCATACAATATAATCACATATTTAAATCTCTCCTAAATGACTATCATAGCAGACAATTGAGTTATTTAGCTAATCATGGCAATTCTAGCATGCATATTTAAATTTATTAAAGAAAGAACGAACATAATTAAATATGGAAGATAGATTAAAACCTGATAAGTACAATACAATAACTCGTAGCTACAAATGTGTCCCGGAGCACCTCCGTACAAATCTTCCTTAACTAGTTAATTAGCTAGTCTAATTAACTAAGGAAGTATTATAATTTAAAGAGTTGGTGTGATGTGTGGTGTGTGAAAAGATAGGTGTATATCTAGATCATCTTACAAATGAACCCAAGCCCTCTATTTATAGGTGAGTTTAGGCTCACATTAGCATCAAGGGGTGCACATTAGCGTAATGTGGGTAAAAAGGTGCACCAGGTACTGTACAACGCGAAAAGGTGGTGCACAGGGTACTGTACAACACGGAAAGGTGGTGCACCAGGTACGCGAATTAGCCAAAAAAGGAAAGCGAGGTGGGGGACAGAAGGCCGGCGCCACCCAGCTGGTGGCTGGCGGCGGCTGGTGGTATGCCGGCGGCGGCTGGCTGCCACCTGCCCCGTTTCGCCGTCTTTTGCTTCGTTTCTTGATTCGTGCTTGTTTTCTTCGTTATGCGCCCGTTTGAGTTGATTTTGTTGGATTCAATTTCAAAAACGAAGATTTTGACATAAGATAGCCCCTAATATGAGGTCCCTAACTCCAGATATCGCGTACGAATCATTTGGATCTTCCGGCGGGCGTAGAATCTTCATTCTTTATCCGTTTTGGTTGATTCTTCTTCTGTTGGATTCGTATTTTAAAAATGAACATCTTGGATAAAATGGATGTTGGTGAAGGGCACTTTAGTCTTGAAATCTCATTTTGATGCCTTGAATATTCAAACGTGTGTGGAATCTTCGTTCCTTGGCCGTTTTGCTTGATTTTTGTCGTGCAACCTTCGTTTTGGTCTTCTTAACATATTATCACTTATTTGTGCATTGTTTGAGTCCAAATTCTAAGTATTGCTCCAGAATGAGAGAGATATCGGTGGTAAAAACGTGACTTTTTACGCGATATCAAGTATCCCACACTTAGAGTTTTGCTTGTCCTCAAGCAAACCTTCAGCAAGTTTGTGAAAGGTTGGAAGGGTGTCTTCGTATTCCGGAGAACTTTGATTCCTGCAGGTTTGGTAGAAAGATTTCGGACGAGGTTCCATCCCTTGATGTTCCCCCAAACTTTTGGTTCTAGCAAGCTTTCTTTTCAATATTCATAATGTAAGATATACATGACTGGGGCCCTCACAGGTGGTCACTCAATTCACTCAAGTGTATCGGGTTTCCTAACTTCTAATTCACTCATGGGCCAGTAATGTATCTCTTCCGTTGTCATAAGCTTGATCGAGAATCAAATCTATAATACCTAAGTGAGGACGGTGCTAATTATCCCTAGACATTCGCAAGAGGGTGAAGATGGTGTATGGAACAAGGGTTTTGGCAGATGATTTAATTGGGGGTTTAGTATAGCCTAAGAGTGATGACTTGCCTTTGATGTTTTAGATGATACCTCTTTTTGGATTTCTCTCTTTGAGAGCCTTCTTTTCGTAACTTTTTCTTCTTTGAAGAATCTTTCCTCGGTTTTAAATGATCCTTGGGTCTTTTAGCTCTTCAATTTCTTTGGCAGCTTTGTTTGTGCTTTCCCTGGAGTCCTTTCATGGATGATATTCTTTTTCCCTTGGGGATTCCTTCTAGAAGTATGTTTCTTGCAGTGATGTTGCTGACATAACAGAAACTTAGGCTATGGCCAAGAGATGTAAAGAAAGGATTGGTTCTTGAAGTGAGTATTCGAAACGAAAAGGCTAAGGCTCAACAGGTTTTCTAAATGATCTTCAATGCCGAAAATGGACATTGGCAGGGTTAGGCTTGAAAACGGGAGCTTTACGAGAGGGTTTTGTCCTAGGGAATGTCAAGATCCTCTAATTGCACCTTCGTCAAGTATGACGCTCATTTTTGTAATTTTGAAATGCATTCTTCGAACAAGTTCTAACTTGAGAAGGCATACAATGGCACACTTACAAACGAAAGAGTGAATCATTAAAGGTGAATGCTTTTATATGGCTCAAGATTCCTCACTCATTTTTGGTGGTTTTGTGCCTAGTCATGCGATTGCTTGTTTAAAACTTAGTTTGAAAGTTATCAAAGAGTTTTGCTCGTCGTGGTCAATTTGCCAAGCCTTTTGAATTTTTGTTGACCGAACATACCCTTTTTGGGCTTTCCATGATTCAAAAATTTTGAAAATTTTGCTAAAAATATGAGTTTTGCTAAAAAGCTTGATCAAAAGTTTATGTTGCAATACAGTAGTGAATACTACTGCTATCCCACACTTAAAAGAACATTGTCCCTAATGTTCTCTATCTCTAAGTTAGGTTAATCCCTCACTTAGATTTTGAATACGGGTCAATATTTTCGAAGTCATTCTCTATTTGTGAGTAGTAATCCCACACTTAGAGTTTTACTTAGAATTTTAGTGTGTTTCAAGCAAAGTAAGTTTAGAAGAGACACTTCCTTGTGCTACGCGTGATGCTACTGGATTTAATGGACCAGGTTCAAGTGTGCGAATTCGCTGGAAATGAACCAGGCTCATTAAAAATGAACTTGTTCCATAAATTCTACTTCGAATTCTGCATAGTACACATCCTTCAGAAAACACAAATGTTAACACAAGTTAATACTAGACATAAATAATAATAACTAAAAGTAGCTAATCCATGTTAGCATAGAGCGCCTCCCAGTCGGTGAAATCATCATCCATCCTCTGGATCCTGGATCCAAGCGTCCAGTGCAGCAGCCTCCTCCTCTAGTGGGGCCATAAAAGTGGGGTGGTCCTGCACAGTCAAGCTCCAAGATGGGAATAAATCCAATGGTGGAATGTGCGGAGCGGGATCAGGTCCCATCTGAAAGGGGCACACAGGCGTAGAGGTAAGGCCCAAAGCAGTGTGGATCTCAGAGATGGCGGTGTGCTGGACCTCAAGGGCTCTCAGTATAGACCAAGTGACAGCAGGGTCCGCAGTAGTAACCCCATGCTCGAAGATGGGTACTCTGAAGGTCCCTGCGGTCTGTCCCGCTGGTCGGTGAGATGAAGGTAACCTGGCCTGGATGGGACGTAACAGGAATGACTCCTGAACGTGCACCTCCACCAATCTGCCAAGATCTCATCCAAACTAGGAGGTGGTGACTGGGATCCTCTGACAGTCCTCGTGCTACTACCCGGTGATGAACTCCGGGAGTGGTGCATGGTATGCGAGCGTCTCTGTCTGGGGGCTCGTGCTCTGTCTGACTGCGAACTCATCCTGCAAAATACAAAAGGTTAATGGTCTAAGATCATCATTCTTTCATAAGGTGAGGTACTGCATAGAATATTGGATTAGCTTAAACACAACAATAAGATAAAATTAATGCTGAAAACATAAGATAGGCTTGGGGTGCCTCCCAAGAGCGCTTTGTTTATCGAGTCTTGTAGCTTGACTCTTCTACCTTTAAGTGTTCATCAGGGTGCCTTGCAACCGTAGACTTCCTCAGATGGGGGAAAGTCTTGTACGTAATGTTTTAAACGATGACCGTTTACCTTGAAATTTCCGTCTGGAGCCTCGAGTTCAATGGCGCCATAAGGGAAAACCTCAGAGATTGTAAATGGGCCGCTCCACCTCGTTTTGAATTTACCGAAAAATTTCTTGAATCGAGAGTTAAAAAGTAGAACTTTATCACCTGGATTGAAGCGAGTGGGGCGTAGTTTTGCATCGTGGAGCAACTTAGTTCTTTCCTTGAACTTGTAGGAGCTCTCGTATGCTTGATCCCTTAGTTCTCCTAACTCATTTAGTTGCATTTTCCGGTGCGTTCCCGTTACTGTAGGATCTAAGCTGCAATTCTTTAGTGCCCAGTAAGCTTTGTATTCGAGTTCGATCGGAAGATGACATGCCTTTCCATATACGAGCCTATAGGGGGTCGTTCCTAATGGTGTTTGTTAGGCTGTCCGGAATGCCCATAACGCATCATCTAGCTTGTCTGCCCAGTTTTCCTTGTGTTGACCAACTGTTCATTTCAAAATTCTTTTTAGCGCTCGGTTTGTTATTTCTGCTTGCCCATTCGTCTGCGGGTGGTAGGCCGTAGATGTCTTATGGGTAACACCATATTATTGCAATATCTTCATGAACTGAGTATTGCAAAAGTGTGTGCCGCGGTCACTGATGATCGCTCGAGGAGTTCCAAACCGACAGAATAGCTGTTTTAAGAACTTTGTTACGACTCTCGAGTCATTTGTTGGGAAGGCTTGAGCTTCGGCCCATCTGGATTCGTAGTCGACAGCTACTAGAATGTATTCCTTTCCGTAGGAATTTGGAAAAGGTCCCATGAAGTCTAATCCCCATATATCGAATATTTCACATGCTTGGATATTCGTTAACGGCATTTCGTTACGCGTTGTGATATTTCCAAACCTTTGGCAAATATCGCAGCGTTTCACCAAGTCTTGTGCGTCTCTGAAAATAGTTGGCCAATAGAATCCTGAGTCGTATACTTTCTTTGCTGTCAAATTGGCTGCGTGATGTCCTCCGGTGGGTCCGTGATGGCTTTGATGGAGTATGTGTTCGGCTTCTTTCCCATTGACACATCTCCTCACTATTTGGTCGAGACAGACTTTGAACAAGTATGGATCATCCCAAAAGTAATGCTTGACGTCACGGAAGAACTTTTGTCTTCGCGATGAAATTATACCCTTCCTTGTGATCCCTCCAACTACGAAATTGGCAATGTCTGCAAACCAAGGATCGTCAGTGAATTGCGAGCCTTGTATTTGTTCTCCTAAACTCATTAAATGCTCTTCTGGAAATCGATCTTTAATATCTCTTACTGCAAGTTGTTCCATTGATGGATTTTCAAGTCGACTTAAATGATCTGCGGCGACATTCTCTACTCCTTTCTTATCTTTTATCTCGATGTCGAATTCTTGTAGGAGTAGGATCCACCGTAACAATCTAGGCTTTGCGTCTTGCTTCTTGAAGAGGTATTTTAGAGCTGAGTGATCCGTGTAAACTATTGTTTTGGACAATATCAGGTAGGATCTAAATTTGTCAAAGGCAAATACTACGGCTAGAAGCTCCTTCTCAGTAGTTGTGTAGTTTTCTTGAGCATCTGTAAGCGTTTTACTAGCGTAATAGATTGGTCGAAAGTGATTATCCTTCCTTTGACCTAGAACTGCCCCAACTGCGAAGTCACTAGCGTCGCACATGATCTCAAAGGGTAGACTCCAATCTGGAGCGACCATGATTGGTGCATTTGTTAGCTCCTTCTTCAGGTAGTTGAAAGCCTTCATGCAGTTCTCGTCAAACACAAACTTGATGTCTTTTCCTAGAAGGTGGGTGATAGGTCGAGAAATCTTGGAGAAATCCTTGATAAAACGGCGGTAGAACCCAGCGCGACCTAGGAAACTTCGAATGGCTTTAACGTTGGTGGGTGGTGGAAGTTTCGCAATGGTTTTGACTTTGGCTTTGTCTACTTCGATTCCTGACTTTAATATTCTATGTCCTAAAACTATTCCTTCCTTCGCCATAAAGTGACACTTTTCCCAATTCAAGACGAGATTCGATTCTTCACACTTGGCGAGCATCCTATCGAGGTTGGATAAACATGATGCGAAAGAGTCTCCGAAAACCGAGAAGTCATCCATGAAGACTTCCATGCATTGTTCAATCATGTCGTGGAAGATTGCAACCATGCATCTCTGAAATGTTGCAGGTGCGTTGCATAATCCAAACGGCATTCGTCGATATGCGAATGTTCCATAAGGGCATGTAAACGTCGTCTTCTCCTGGTCTTTTGGATCGAGTGGAATTTGGAAATAACCGGAGAATCCATCAAGGAAACAGTAGAATTCGTTTCCTGACAGCCTCTCGAGCATTTGGTCAATAAACGGAAGTGGAAAGTGGTCCTTGCGAGTTGCTTCGTTTAACTTTCGGTAATCAATACAAACCCTCCAACCGGTAACTGTCCGAGTTGGTATAAGCTCATTTTCTTCGTTTGTAATGACCGTCATTCCTCCTTTCTTCGGTACGACTTGAACAGGGCTAACCCACGGTGAGTCGGATATTGGGTAGATCAATCCAGCATCTAAGAGTTTGATAACTTCTTGCTTAACTACGTCTTGAATCTTAGGATTTACTCGTCTCTGCCTTTGAACGAATGGTTTGAAATCGTTCTCCATTAGGATCTTATGTGTGCAATAGTTAGGACTAATTCCTTGTATATCAGAAATTTTCCATGCGATTGCCTTCTTGTGTGATTTCAACACATCAACTAGCTGAGCTTTCTCTTTTGGTTTCAACTCTTTTGAGAATATCACAGGGAGTTAGGAGGTTCCTTGGAGGTAAGCGTATTCAAGGTGAGGCGGTAATTCCTTTAATTCCAAGTTTGGTGGTTCCTCAATAGACGGCTTCATTCTAGCTATTTCGTCTCTATTCAGCTTCTCATATTCAGCTTGGAAGGGTGCCTCGTCTATCTCAGGTTCGGATGTAGAGATTGATGCTATTTCGACCCATTCGGTTTGGTTTGAGAATTCGTTCTTCTTTAGCTCGTATTTATTGACTGATGATGAGGACATTTTGTCATTTCGGGTGAGAATAATTTCTCCGTCGTCCGTGAATTGGAATTCTTGAAATTGAGCGGTCGAGGTTTGGTCTATGGTTAATTCAAGGTTTGGAAGTGATAGTGGTTTGGGTTGGTTGATTAATTGGGGTTCAAATGGTGGTGGCTCAATACTCATTTCTTTGAATGAATCCAGGATTTCTTTAATTGAAGGAGCTGGATTCGGGTTATTGAGTGTGGATGTATCTCTTTTTAGCCAAGGTATTGGTGTACCGCATCCCAATGGGACGGCTATTGTTTTGCCATTGGTGCAAGATGGTTTCTTTTCAAACAAGGGAAATAGTAGTTCTTCAGACTTTGCTGGCGAAGTGATTGCGGCTGCAGCCCAGGATCCTCGTTATATAATCTTCGAATGGTGACTACCGTGTTAGGTATCGGGTTCTGGCTGGATAATGCCAACACTTCGTGGAGATGTTCATCAAAAATGTCCTACATAGTATCGCACAAACCAAGGTCCTCTTCCAGAGGTTGCTTCATTAATCGATCGACATTAAAGGTGACCTCCTCTTTCCCAACTCTTAGTTTTAAAGATTTCTCGTTTACGTCGATTACGGCCTTGCAGTATTTAAGAAAGGTCTGCCAAGGATGAGTGGGATGTGGGCGTCTTCCTCTATATCCATGATAATGAAGTCCACTGGAAAGACGAACTTATCGACCTTGACCATGACATCTTCAACAATTCCTCGAGGGAGTTTAACTGATATGTCTGCTAATTGGATGGTCATACAAGTAGGCAGTAGGTTATCTAATCCTAATTTCTTATAGAGGGAATAAGGCATAAGATTAACACTAGCACCTAGGTCAGCTAAGGCATTACTAATTTGGATATCTTGGAGAAAACAAGGTATTGTAAAACGTTCAGTGTCTCCAAACTTAGGTGGAAGACCATGTTGTACAATTAAAGAGCATTCAGCATCTAAGGGTAAACTAACTATTTTCCTAAGTTTCTCTTTGTTTGAAAGAAGTTCTTTAAAGAATTTGGCACATGTGGGCATTTCTACTAAAGCATCTAATAGTCTAACATTCAAGTGCAAGCTTTTAAACATTTCCAGATATTTACCGAATTGAGCTTCTTGCTTTTCCTTTTTAAGTCTACCGGGATAAGGTATTCTCGTGCGAGGTACATTATCCGGAGTTTTGGTTGGTGATGGGTCAGGTGTTGTGACAGGGATGTCAATGGACACATGTTCACTCGGAGTAGGTGTAGGCGAAGAAGTGTTTTCGGGGGTGTTATCTGGTGGTGGTGGATCAACTTTGGTTATTTTTCCTCCCCTAGTGACGATTAACACATCATTGGGTTGAATGGTAGTTGCCGACGTACTTTCCTCAATAAAATTCAAATTTTCCAAAATAGACTCCATGTTAGAAATTAATTTGTCAGAAATTTTTATCATGGCATCAATGTTGTCTTGAAATCCGGCTATCCTTTTGTTTATAACATTTTGTTCTAGTATAAAATCAGATAAAAGTTGTTTTGAGGAATGTAAGTGGGTTGTTGGTGAAGGAATGGCCAAAAGTTAGGTTAATGATCCACTTGGTGTAAGGTTGATCAAATCAGAATAAGGGGTTGACATGGTTGGTTAATAAAATAAAACTAATCTAAACTAATCCTAAGGGCAAAAAGGTAACTTTTGATCGATGTTAATCTTTCAAAAGGATCGCTAAACGCTAAAGTTACTAGACTTCCTAAAATCGGTCGCCGACGCTCCCCGGCAGCGGCGCCAAAACTTGTTGCACCCGAATAGGTCGGTGTCGTTAACGATAACTATCCGGTTACAACAGTGGGTTTTTAATTTATAAGGCTGGGGCCTAGGGTTACTACTATTGCTAATCTAAGGGCTAGCAAAGGATAAGTATGACCTAGGATCGTTCTTCAAAGCACGACGAATTGAAACTAGGGGAATTTAGAGACTTTTAAGAATTTAGCTAAGGTGAAAAGGGTTGGTTTAGGTTTTGGATTTTCTATTCTAAGGTTAAACTAAATTGAATCAGAAATGGAGGTTACTTCGGGCGTTCGGCAGTCAAAGCGATTGTCTACTATGAAGTGGTTCAGGTGATATTAAAGCGTGAAGAGTTCTAATGAGGATAAGTTCATAAGTTAATGTGAGTTATTGCTACAATCCTACTATCGGGCTAACGCAGAGGTGTCCACAATCAGGCAAATAGAATGTCACGTGGGTTGCAGAATATACTAAAGCATACACCGAAAGTTCTCTCAAATGCATGTCCATATTATCTAACAGTTAATCTCGAATCCTATTCCCCAATCTTGGTCATCATAGAAGTCCGAATCATGGCACAGTTTGTTGAATAAACAATCTTGTAAACGGGTTTTACCCTCGCCGGAGTAAGTTGGAAAAACTGGTCTAAGTGGTCAGATAAGATGTCATCACTTATTCGTATGAATTATCAACATTACTCAAGTATGCAACAAGACAGGGATGATTTGCATTACAAATAGAAACTTAAGTAATACATTTGTTAATCGATTCATAACACAACTACCTTCGGTCGTTCTTGACTTCCATACGTTTGTACTTCGCCATAAGCGTTTCCAGTACTATATCGAAGAACAGTCGAATAGGGGCCGTCATGTTATTTCACGATAATTAGGGCTAGGTGTATTTCACTAGTATGATAATCCTAAGGCAACAATCAAACTAGAACATGCAATAAGACAATCAAGATAATAGTTAAACCTAAGCATACAAATGTATTAATTAAATCGAGGATATTCCGAAAGTTGTCTCAAAAATATCGTCTGTCCGAATTAAATCTTAATCTACCTCTATTCCCATATTCTGTGTCTCTTGGATCCTAATTTGGTCTAGAGAACACCGGCCATGCCGAGCTCAATGATTCAATCAAACATAGTATAACTAAGTGACCTATACCCTATGAGTTAGCTACGTTCATTTTTGGATAAGGTTTTAGTCACAACATGAGTTGGGCAGATAAACGATAAAGATTCAATTCCTACATCTATTCATGATACACAACACCCGCAATCTCATAGCATACAATATAATCACATATTTAAATCTCTCCTAAACGACTATCATAGCAGACAATTGAGTTATTTAGCTAATCATGGCAATTCTAGCATGCATATTTAAATTTATTAAAGAAAGAACGAACATAATTAAATATGAAAAATAGATTAAAACCTGATAAGTACAATACAATAACTCGTAGCTACAAATGCGTCCCGGAGCACCTCCGTACAAATCTTCCTTAACTAGTTAATTAGCTAGTCTAATTAACTAAGGAAGTATTATAATTTAAAGAGTTGGTGTAATGTGTGGTGTGTGAAAAGATAGGTGTATATCTAGATCATCTTACAAATGAACCCAAGCCCTCTATTTATAGGTGAGTTTAGGCTCACATTAGCATCAAGGGGTGCACATTAGCGTAATGTGGGTAAAAAGGTGCACCAGGTACTGTACAACGCGGAAAGGTGGTGCACCAGGTACGCGAATTAGCCAAAAAAGGAAAGTGAGGCGGGGGACAGCAGGCCGGCGCCGCCCAGCTGGTGGCCGGCGGCGGCTGGTGGTAGGCCAGCGGCGTCTGGCTGCCACCTGCCCCGTTCCGCCGTCTTTTGCTTCGTTTCTTGATTCGTGCGTGTTTTCTTCGTTATGCGCCCGTTTCAGTTGATTCTTTTTTTGTTGAATTCGTATTTCAAAAATGAAGAGTTTGACATAAGATCGCCCCTGAGATGAGGTCCCTAACTCCAGATATCGCGTACGAATCATTTGGATCTTCCGGCGAGCGTAGAATCTTCATTCTTTATCCGTTTTGGTTGATTCTTCTTCTGTTGGATTCATATTTTAAAAACAAACATCTTGGATAAAATGGATGTTGGTGAAGGGCACTTTAGTCTTGAAATCTTGTTTTGATGCCTTGAATCTTCAAACGTGTGTGGAATCTTCGTTCCTTGGCCGTTTTGCTTGATTTTTGTCGTGCAACCTTCGTTTTGGTCTTCTTAACATATTATCACTAATTTGTGCGTTGTTTGAGTGCAAATGCTAAGTTTTTCTCCAGAATGAGAGAGATATCGGTGGTAAAAACGTGACTTTTTACGCGATATCAGGGGTCAAGGATCCTAGGGACAACTTAGCATAAAGAGAATACGACATTAAATTTATACTAGCACCTAGGTCCGCAAGTGCATCACAAGTTATGATTTTACCCAATTTACATGAGATAATGAAGCTCCCCGGGTCACTAAGCTTTGGTGGAATTTGATTTTGAATAAGAGCGGAGCATTCTTCATTCAAAAACATTGCCGATGCTTCCGAAAGCTTGTCTTTGTTGCTCACCAAATCCTTGATGAACTTGGCATAATTCGGCATCCCCGCTAAGACATAAACCAAAGGCACATTGATTCTAATGGCCTTGATCATATCAACAAATTTCCCATATTGAGCCGCAATCTTTTCTTTCCTTAGCCTTTGAGGATAAGAGATTTTCGGCTTGTAAGCTTTGACAACCGGTGTAGGTGACACCGGCGTGACCGTTGGTGGAGTTGCATCAACTTGCTCTTCAACTTCTTCCTCCTCAATTTCCTGCACAAAAGAGTTAGAAACATTTTTGTCCTTTGCTTGAGGCGGTGGAAGTTCCTTCCCGCTCCTTGTGATGATAGCATTTACATGCTCGTTTCTTGCGGGTGGTGGTTAGTATGGTTTTGATCCACTTGTGGATGATTGCCTCTGGTTTTGTTGGGTGTTGTTTGGTAAGCCACCGGTTGGTCTACTACTTCACCCTTCCGACAAACGATCCATCTTTCATTCCAAGTCTTGAATAGAAGCTTGTTGGTTCTTTTGGCCTTGCTCCATGCTCAACCTTATGTTTGTCATTTGAGCTTTCATTCTTTTGGTGGCGGTGTCTTGTTTCGCCATGAATTCCTTCATCATTTGTTCCATGGGCGTCAAGGTTGGTTCTTGTTTTTGAACCGGTGGTGGATTGTTGTCTCTTGAAGAGCTTTGGTGTTGGTTTTGGTTTTGATTGTAAGTTTGGTTGTGGGATTGGTTGTAACCTTGGTTAGGTTTAGAAAATCGGTTGTTTTGTTTGTAGCTTCCTCCTTGATAACCTCCCGAGTTTCTATTTTGGTAACCACCCCGTTGGTAGTTTCCACTTTGATAATTCCCTTGTTGAAGAAAATTTACATCTTCCTCATCTCCAACCATAGGCAAATCATCTTGTGCACAATTCGCCGTGGCATGGTTACCACCAATATTACCGCAATCTTCTCTAAGCTCCTTGATTTCTCCTTTGATTGTCTTGAATTGTGCATCAAACTTAGAAGATAAAGCCTTGATTTCCTTCATCATTGCCGAGTCACTAGAGCTTCCACTTACGCTACTACCCTCCGCAAATGCAACATGCTTTCTTACCGGCTTTCCTCTTTTATCTTTCGCCCAATTCAAACTTTGGGTCACTTTATCCTCAAAAACCTTCCAAGCTTCATTCGGTGTCTTGTAGAGAAATAGGCCTCCTCCCGACGCATCAAGAACATTGGCCGATTCAATGCCAAGCCCATTGTAGAACAAAGTGATAATCTCCTCCTTCGATAGCCCATGTCCATGACAATTCCTCAACATTTCCTTCAACCGAGACCATGCTTCCACTAACGTCTCTCCCTCTTGTTGCTTGAAACCTCGGATTTCATTCAACAATCTTTCGGCTAAAGCCGGAGGATAGTACCTTCTAACAAATGCTTCCCTCATTTCGTCCCAAATTCTAATGGTGTTGGGCTCTAGCTCTTGGTACCATATTTTTGCTTCACCACACAAGGACATTGGAAAAGTCCTTAACCGAATTGCTTCATCCATATTAGGCCCATACTTGAAATACTCACCAATTTCTAGAAAACTTGCTATATGTTTGTGCGGATCGGCCCGCACTCTACCATCAAATTGGGTATCCCGTATGAGTTGCATATGGTGGCCCTTCAAAGAAAAATTGTCATTCTCGATATCTTGCCTTCGAATGGCCGATCCGGGTGTAGGCGCCACGGTCCTTGTGGTGAGAATATTGGAGTATCATCCTCATCCGCCATTTCTTCTTCCCCTTGAGAAGGTGTTAGCGGATTTTCTTCGGGTGATACTAGTTCGTCCTCAAAAGTCTCTTCGATAATTTCGTTACCCGCAGATGATTTGGTTTCTGTTTGACTACTTGTTGAATCCGTAGGGCGTTGCTTTGGTTTCCTCCTCCGTTTGCTCTTTGTGGTTTTCTCCGGATTGGACAAAGGACTAAGAAGTTCTTTACCTGAGCTTCTTGTGTTCATCCACTACCAAATCAACCTATAAGAGCACAAAAGATAAAAACGTCAAACGCACCGGCGCAATACACCAAAATATATAACTTTCCAAGAATTAAATTCCAAGAAAGGATCAATTAAACACACTTAAAATCAAGATCTAAACACAAGTTCCCCGGCAGCGAAGCCAAAAACTTGATGTCAAGAATCTAGTTATAAAATTTATCGTTGAAAAGTAACCAAGAAAGTACCGTGCTAGACCAAAACACAACCGGGCAGTGGACCCTATCGTGTAGTAGTATAGTTTGGTAAGTTCGGGTTCGAACACAGGAAACTTAGTTTAGATGATCGAGATAAGTGTGGACAATTTAAGAAAGTAAATAAAATGTGGGTGGTTGGTGTGACCGAGTTGTCACAATGCTTAAAAACTACAATCTTAAAATTGAGACAAGGCAAGTGGACTCTGAAGAGTCAAAGTGATTGATTTGAAACTTTCAAATATTAAAAACAATACTTGCTTGGACTATTTCACTAGTGATTTCGGGGTGTGAAGTTAGAACCGGTTAAATATATGCCAAAGTAACATCCATCAAACATAAGCTTAACGATCGCTAAGACCAAATGTTCAACTTCAATTAACAAACCTATGATTTAATCTAGTAACAGACGTTCGCCATGGTTACCAACTTGCACAATTTAGCTTAAATCATTTAACACATTCCAAAACCACATTCGCAATTTTGTTCAATCATTTATAGACAAACAATCAATAGCAATTTACTTGGTTGAAAACGTTCGCTATATCAAGTAGTAAATCACCAAATAGTCAAATTCATGAGATTAAGCTCAAACACACAAGGTTCTTCGATTAAACATAAATTAAGATTATATGAGTTTACAATTCATCCACACGACAAACATTCGCTAAAATCGCTAACTTATATGTATTTAGCTCATTGTTGTTACAATCACCAAATGTTTTCTTCCACAAATGATGGTTCATTCATAATAAACAAACTACTTTATAGGTATTTTTAATAAGCAATAAGCATTCGCTATAATTGCCTAGCTAAAATGCCACAAGTTTAATATCAACAACAAGCTAACACATACAAATTCATGGATGATTCACAAACTCAAAGCATAAATTAACACCAAAATATACACCCCTAATCAACTAGTTAGTTCATCCAAGCAAGCATAAAACTACTAGCCACTCATAATAACCATAATTAAACAACAATCACAAATACTTAAGGAAATCATTAAGAACTTGAAATTAAATTAGATAAAGATTATACCAAAGTGATTACACCACAAATGAAACAAATGTTCTTGATGAAATGGTGTTGCTTGATGTTCTCCTCACAATCTCCAAGTGAAATGCAAGTAAAAATTGAGAGTGAAAGTGATGATTTTTGGTTGTGAGATGAAGTGGGGTTTTTAGTATTTCTTGAGAGAAAAAACTAAGGGTGAAGTGTGTGTGAAAAAATCTGCCAGTGGTTGTATATAGATAATGATGAAATATGATGATGATATATGATATGAAGCTGCAGCCCACGTCCCTTTTTCTTCCATTTATTTCTTTTCTTTTTAAAATGAAATGGAGAGGGAAAATGGGACAAAAATGGTTGAGGCATTAAATGCCACCCAATAAATGTAGCACACGCAGGTTAAGTCCATCGGTCATCGGGGTTCCAAGTTCAGATCGAAGCACAACCGATCGGCTGACAAGAGCTAGCCGAATGGCTGGAGAAGCCTAGCCGAACGGTTGTGAGAGGGAAGCCGATCGGCTATCTTGATCAATCTTCTAAGCTCCAACAAGGGCGAGCCGCTGTAACGAATTTGAACTAAGGAAACAGATCAGCTTAATTTAGCCGATCATCTGGAAGATGGGAGCCGATCGGTTCAGTAAGTCAAGCCGATCGGCTGAGGGGCAAATTCCAGCCAGCATCAGTTTAGCTCCAAACTTCATCATTCTTCACCCATTAAGCATGCCATTCCAGCTTTCTACCTGAAATAGATTTCCAAACAAAATAAGTATCGAAAGTTCTCGAAATCTACTCAAATATATATGCAAAACAATGATATCGCGATAGATTTATATAACCAAAATGAGCGATATCAGACATTTCAGGAATGAATGTCCGAAGTTGAACAACAACACCCGACAGAACCCATAACCTTGTTACGGGTATGTTTCTTCTCGATAACCTGATCTTATTCGATACTGAACGAGTTTAATCCATTACACAAACTTACGCTTGAAACGTTTTTTCCACAATACCAATATGAAACTTATTGCTTGATCATGTTTGATCACTATTTTGATCGGTACGTCCATGATATACCCAAAGTACGAGACTTTATACACGCTAGAAATACCCACGTTCTCTCTTAGATCCCACACAAACTACGACTATGAGCTAATTTCGGGACGAAATTCTCCTAACAAGGGGAGAATGTGACACCCGGCACTTTAGGTTAACCGTTAAACCTAACCGAAACCCTAATTACTTGTATATAGTTTATATTAGGCTAAATATTTGTAATTATTTGTATATATTTGAATATACACTTACGTGATTACCTGTTTATTTGTAATTTCGTGAAACAACCGGACGGAGTCCGCCTAATTATACGACGTTGGTGAAAACACATTTATAAATAGCACGAGACTATTTTATAGATAAAATAGTAGTTATTTACTTTATAATATTATTTTGTTAAAATAATACACGAAAAACCTGGACGTTTTGTTTAAAACGTAACAAACGCAACGAAAATGCCCGAATCGAATTCGGCAACCAAACGAAAGTCAATAAATATTTTGACAACTCAAAATAAAGTATTTTAACAATACTTCAATGAAAAATAATCCCAAATATATTACGAATTAAAATGACACAAGAAAACATTACGCGATTTAACCGAATAACGAGTAAATGAACACAGTCTGGAAATAAAAAATTAAACACAAAAACCCACCCAAAAGGGGCCCCCTTGGCCGGCCCCCTCTTCCACTCCCATCCCATGCAATCCAATGATTTCACTTATTCCCCACTTCACCATTCTAATTACATGCAAAGTCTTCATTCACTCTTACATACTTCCATCCATTTTGCTCTCACCTCTCACTTTCCTCTAACCAATTCTCTCTCTAGAAAATCAGAGATTCCACCACCACAAACTACCACATTCATCACAATAAACCACCACAAACCACCCTTGAAACACCACCACAACTTCATCCTTTTGCAAAAGTAATTCAAGAAAACAAGACTACTTACTTCTCTCATTGCAAATCTGCCATTCTTTCTCCAAAAACATCATTGTAAGGGTTATTCTTCTTCATAATACTCTTATAATTGTGATATAATGTTCACTCAACAAGTGTTATAACAAAATATTACACAAAAACCATTTTTCTTAACTTGAAACACATAAAAATGCAAGAAAAACAATCTGTCCAGAAAGTTTTGTCAACTTCCACGAATTTTATAATAATAATTTCTTCATGAAAATGGACGTTTTTATAGTTAAAAATAAAGTGTAAGAAGTAAGCTTTCCAACCCCACAAGCCTAATATTTTTCTGAGTTCGTTTGATATTTTTAATAATTGTTGTAAGAAAAAGTGTTCAAGCTGTTAGAAAAAGTCAGAAACTTTAGCCTTATGGTTTTGACCATATCTCAAGCTATACATCTCCAATGACTTGAAACCACTGCCAAAAATTCACAAATTTCGTTGTTTACAAGTTTCATTTTGACCACTTTTTCTGAAAACCTATAGATTTTGCCCAGAAATTACGACTTCATGCATGTGTCCAAGTCTGACCTTAGAAGATTAAAAGTAATTATTAAAAATACTTAGACTTCTCTAAAATTACTGTAAAAATTACTGAAGGTAGATAACATATGGGGGAACAACTGGTAATTTTGTTGGATTTGTTTACTGAATGTAGATTTTTAGAAAAATTCGACAAATAGGTGCATTTTCTGGAAAATGAGATAGTGGACTGATTTTGCATGTAGGATTAAACCAACACTTGTAAACTTGAAAAATCAACTTTTTAAGGCTTAGGAACATATTTAAGGGTTTTGGGAAAGTTTCGGGTCAAACCGAGATGGTTTGATCCAGTCAACAAAAAACGGGACTCGGTTTCTAAAAACGGCAACCTTACTATTTTTGGCAAAAATGGTCATTATAAGGGTTTGGGTGACTTATTAAGTAATTTGGACCAAAAACGAGACTAGAAAACACTCCCGAATGAAAAACCAACACTTAGAACACTTGGATCAAATATTCTAAGTCTCAAGTAGAGACGCTAGCCTAGTGTTGCTAAAATTTACTAGTGTTGCTAGTGTTGCTAAAATTTCTGAAAATATTATAAGTATCAGGTAGAGACACCAGCCAAGTGTCTCCAAAATCTTTCCAAAAATCCTCCTGTAACACCCGGTCAAAAAAGCCAATTTCCGCGCCAAATTTAAACTTCAAATAATCGTACTTAGTACGCAATTATAACAAAGTTATATTTTATAACTCGAATAAATTATCTTTATAAAATACCTCGAATAAAAACATACACGATTTCGTATTTGTAAAATTATGATTTTAAAATATTTAAATCATTTCACGATCGAGCAAACAAACGCGGGCATTTTGTACTGTGGTTGGAGACCACAGTGTTAGGATATTTTAATTTGATGATACAAAATAATTAAAGACGAGAGACTAAAAGTGAAGATTGTTTAGATTAGTTTCCTTGTACCTTAATGATTTCTTTGTAACCCTAATATCTCTAGTATATAAAGAGATGTAGGGAGGTAGGTTTTGGTGTGCACACAATGTAGACGTCTAGTAATTTGTTATCCCTAAGGTTCTTGTAACCCCGATACGAAAAAGTATCCGTCGTTATTATTATTAATAATATGATTAGGGATTTGGCCATTGATAATATTGATGTTTGTTCTTATTCCGCTGCGTAGTATTATCATTGTTATCGTTTATTGTTAATCCTAGATCAAGACCTAAAAAGTCTGAGCTTAAACGATCATACGTTTTCACAATTGGTATCAGAGCTAGAAGTTGGTTAGACATTCCATATGAGGTACAATCTAAATTATGTTCTCCTGCATGTAAGAAAATGGTTAAATTTTATAGGGATCATAATATGGTTGTGTGTAATGAATTAAAAGCTTGTAAGGAAAGAGTCAACATGCCACTTTAGCTATTGAAAACTTAGAAAATCAGATAAAAGCTTATGAAAAGAATGAATCTCAATTTCACTTAGATATTAAGTATATAAATTGGGAAAAGAAAGCTTTACAAACAAAAGTAGATATGCTAAGTGCTAAGTTGGCTGAGGCAATTTCTGATAAGGAGTCAATAAAATTGAAAGTTGATGAATTGGAAAATGTTTCAAAAGGTGTTCAAAACTTAATCAAGTCTCAAATTCATGATAAATTAAAACTTGGATTAGGTTACAACCTTAATGCTGTTCCTCCACCTTATAATCATACTTATTTCCCACCTAAAACTGATTTTGTTTTAGAAACACTTAAGGTAGGTGTGTCTGAGGAGGTTAAAAAGGTAGATCCAGTTGTTAATTGTGCTGATAATGTGAATTTTGATAAAGTTGAGGTATCTGATTAGAGTAAGGTAGATGAGGGTGTATTTGTTGGATACTCTATTCAAAGCAAGGCTTATAGAGTGTTTAACAAAAGGACTAGGATCATAGAAGAGACCATGGATGTGACCTTTAATGAACATACATCAATTGTAGAAGGAAAAGGTCCAGAAGTTTTGTTTGATATTGATGCACTAACCCATGCTTTTAGATATCCAGATTTGTCTATTAGTGCAGGTACAGATGCAGGTACAGATGCAGGTAATGATGCAGGTAAAGATGGGAAATCAACCTCAAGTCAAACTAAAAAGGATGACTTGAAGTATGTCTTGTTTCCTATTTGGTCTCCAGATCCTCCAGAAGTATTCCAGTTAGAGCAAGATGAACCTTCAGATGATTCAAGTGGATCAAGTAGCAAAAATGGTTCAAAGGATGAAGATGGTTCAATTCCAACAGAAAATCAACCATTTACTTCAAAGGGATCTCATACAGATCCAGAGCATGAGTCAGAGGAAGAGCATGATTCTCCAAAATTTGTTGAACAAAGTCCTCCATTTCAAGTTTTGGAAAGGACTTCTTTGTCAGATTCTGAAGCAACTCCAAAGCCATCAAAGGAAAGAGAGGAAAGAGAGTCCTTCTCAGACTCTGAGATAGATAATCTTTTGGGTTCTAATTTGGAAAGAGAACTACTTGATACTTCTACATCTAAATATGTGGTTCATAAAGATCATTCTTTGGATTTGATTATTGGTGATATTATGACTCCTGTTCAGACAAGACATCAAACCAAGGTAAGAGAAGAAGATGTACATACTTCATTGTATGTATGTTTTCTTTCTCAGATGGAACCAAAGAAAGCAGTGGAGGCTCTCAAAGATCCAAGCTGGATTGAATCTATGCAGGAAGAATTGTTGCAATTCAAACTGCAAGATGTGTGGGATTTGGTTGATCTTCCAAAAGGAAAGAAAGCTATAGGCACAAGATGGATCTTCAAGAACAAGAGAGATGAAAGAGGAATAGTGATCAAGAATAAGGCTCGGTTGGTAGCACAGGGGTACACACAGGAAGAAGGCATAGATTATGATGATGTCTTTGCCCCTGTTGCTAGAATAGAAGCTATTAGATTATTTTTAGCTTATGCATCTTATCAGGATTTCAAAGTCTATCAAATGGATGTGAAGAGTGCTTTTCTTCATGGTCTAATTGATGATGAGGTGTATGTTTGCCAACCACCAGGGTTTGAAGATCCAACATATCCAGATAGAGTGTGCAGATTAAAGAAAGCATTGTATGGATTACATCAAGCTCCAAGAGCTTGGTATGATACTCTATCTGAGTACTTGCTCAAGAATGGATTCAAGAGAGGTACTATTGACAAGACATTGTTTACCAAGAGGGTTCAAAGAGATATATTGCTGGTACAGGTGTATGTTGATGATATTATTTTCGGGTCTACAAGGGATTCATTGTGCAAAGAGTTTGAAGATTTAATGCATAAGAAGTTCAAGATGAGTTCAATGGGTGAACTCACATTCTTTTTAGGATTGCAGGTCAAGCAAAAGTTAGATGGAATCTTTATTAATCAAGGGAAGTATGTGAAAGATATTTTGAATAAATTTGGTTATAAAGATGTGAAGGTAGCTAGCACTCCCATGGAGGCACATAAACATCTTAATTCTGATCCTGAGGGGGAGGAAGTAGATGTGCACTTATACAGGTCAATGATTGGTTCATTGATGTATTTAACTTCATCTAGACCTGATATAATGTTTGCAGTGTGTCTTTGTGCTAGATATCAGACCAATCCAAAACAGTCACACATGTATGCTGTGAAGAGGATCTTTAGATACTTGAAAGGTCAACCAGACTTGGGCCTTTGGTATGCTAAAGGATCAGATTTTGAGCTAAAGGCCTTCACAGATAGTGACTATGGTGGTGAGAATATGGATAGGAAATCGACTAGTGGAGGTTGTCAATTTCTTGGAAATAGGTTAGTGTCATGGCAATGTAAAAAGCAGACCACAGTTTCCACTTCTACAGCAGAAGCAGAATATGTTGCAGCATCAAGTTGCTGTGCACAGGTTCTCTGGATTCAGAATCAAATGCTGGATTATGGTTTGACTTTCATGAACACTCCTATTTATATTGATAATACTTCTGCCATTAGTATCATTCAGAATCCAGTTAAGCATTCAAAAACCAAACACATTGAAATTCGATATCATTTTATAAGAGATTGTTATGATAAAAGATTGATTCATATTTTTAAAATTCATACTGATAATCAACTTGCAGATCTTTTTACAAAAGCATTTGATGTAGGAAGATTTACATTTTTGATAACTAATATTGGTATGATAAATCTCACTTAGTGTTTTGGTCTGGATTTGACACTAACAGGGATAAAATATATTGTATGTGACAGGGTCAGGTGTTGCCACTGTTAGCTTCATCATGATAACAGTTGGTGCCACTGTTAGTTTACCTTTGCCACTGTCAATGTATTTTAAACCACTGCTGTATATGTGTGTAATTTAACCCCTGCTAGTTGTTTTTCTTAGTTTAATATTGCAGGTTTCAGCCACTGTCAAGAGACATCACTTGAGCTGGAATTTAATGTTTTATTTGTTTCTTCTTATCTTTTGGTTAAAAAAAAAAAAAAAAAAAAAAAAAAATAAAATAAAAATTCGTTGTCTAACTAAGCTAAGTTTATGCCCCTGTTAGTTCTAAGTTGGCGTTTCCTTGGTCGGATGCCCCTGCTAGACTATCAGCCGCTGCTAGCTTTGTTAGATGGTTAGAAAGGGTTGACTATAAATTGATCAAGTGAGGTACCCCTGTTGGGTTTGTTTGTAAATTGTGCCCCTGTTGGGTATAACCAGCAGTGCCACTGCTAGTTCTATTTTTAGGGCTTGGCACTGTCATCAAATAAATACTCAAATACTTCACTTTTTCGATTACGCTTTCAAAATTTTCAAAACCTTTCAATAATCGCTCTCGCTTTGAGTTGTTCATTGTAATTCACTTTTCGTTCGTTCATCAATTTCTTCCATGGCATCGTCATCTTCGTCTGATTCTGGTACTTCTACGCTAAGTGTTCATTCTGAACACAACATGAGGGCTTTCTTGAATAAAGAACTTGCCGATGAGTATTTTCACCCTATCATCGATTTCTTGAGTAATTGTACAGTTACTTATGCCCTTACTGTCGCTCCACGATTGATTCGATCACATATTCAGGAATTCTGGCAGAATGCAAAGGAAGGGAATGTTAATGGCATTACTCACATTCATTCCACTGTCAAGGGTAAGAAGGTAATGGTTACTGAGATTATCCTAAGAGAGCTTTTACAGTTTGATGATGAAGGTGGAATTCTGGAATTATCAAGAGAAGATTTGTTTAAAGGCATTAAGGATATGGGGTATGAAGGTTCAGGAAAGACAAGATCAGAATATACTTTCTTGAAGTCATGGTTTTGTCCTCAATGGAAGTTCTACATTCATACTTTTCTGGTATGTTTGTCTCAAAAGAGAACTAGTTTTAATGAATTTAGTTCTACGATTGCATATCCTATTATCTGCTTGGCACAGGGTATTAAATTTAATATGTCTAGATTTATCTTAGATAATATGGTTAGGAATGTAAAGGGTGATACATTCATTATGTACCCTAGATTTGTTCAGCTATTATTGAATAATCAATTGTCAAATCTGCCAGCAGAGGATAGTGTGATTGTTAGTTCTACTCTATCTTTGAGGACTATTCAGGCTATGAATAAGTATCAGAATGCTTTTTCTAAGAAGGAAACTGCATTATTTTCTACAATGCTAGTTACTCCTTCTGCCACTGGTGGTGTATTACCAACACCATCTGGACCAAATGATGACAGACCAACAACACAAGTTGGTTCTGAACACACATCAAGAGGTGGCATCAAAAGAAAACAAGGGAACAAACAGCCTACCCAATCTAAAGCCAAGAAATCCAAGAAGGCTACACAGGCTATGGAGATTCCTGTTTCTCCACAGTCTCAGTCAACTGTTCCACCACAACAGGTGAACATACTTGATGAAAATGTTCATTCTGGAAGGGCTGCCACTACTGTTTCTAGCCCACTGGCAGGGCAGGATAGTGGTAACATTAATCAGACCCAACCAGAGGCAACTATGTTTGATGAACCTATGGGTGATGATTCAAATGTAGGTCCCAGTACCAATAACCAAGGGACATCTGCAGTGGCAGATGTGGGCAAGGATTCAACTAAGAGGTCACACTCTAATGTTGATGAGCCTAGTGATACTGATGAATTGACGATTTCCTATCTTGTACATGATGTCAATAAACTGTGGAGCAAATATGAGAGGGAAAGGGCTTACAGAAAAGAGGCTCAACAGAAAATTCAAGCTCAGGATGAGTTAATTGCTAAGCAGAAGGAGCTCATTGATCATCAAAAGGAAGAGTTGCTTGATGTGAAGAATAGGTTGTTAGTGCTTGAGGAGGCTGTCAACAATATTCTTCTACCTGCAAATAGGTTAAAGGAATCTTCAGGCAAGGGGGAGAAGAAAGCAGATAATGATATTATGCCTGAAGATGATGGTTCAAGAAAAGCAGGTGATGATGATGATGATGATTCATATGGACCTCATGATGATATGGATGGGGCAATGATAAATATTGATGAGATGAATGATGATTCTGCAGCTACAGAGGTGTTTGATGATAATACAGCTACAGAGGTGCTTGAGTTTGATGATGATACAGTTGAGATGAATGTATGTGAGCATAATGTGGCACAATCAGAAGACACTGTGGAGTTAGTGTTTGATGATAAAGATGATGATTATGTGCAGAGCAGGGATAAGGCTGAGGAGGAGCTAAATGTATCTGATTATGTGATACATGAAAGTTTAGATGATGAGGTAGTTGATGGTGCAGGAGCAGAGCAGACTGATGAAACAGTTTATCAGGTATTTCCATTGAATAAAGGGTTGCCTGAGAAAGCTGCACTTAGATTATATGTTTGGGATGTGATGGGTGCTAACCTAGATGATAAGAAAAGAGTTAGTTTCAGTGATAGGCCAGTGTATGAGGTAGTTGATGATGTTGAAAAAGAAGGAGAAGTTGAGGTTAAGGGGGAGCAATCAATTTCTGAAGAGAAGAAGTTGCAGACCTTTACAAGAAAGAAATCTATTCCCAGAAGAAAGCCAACTAAAACTTTATCCCCTGTCAAAACTTCTACCACTGTTATTGCAATTTCAACCCCTGTCAACACTAACACAACCACTGGTGTGTCTACCCCTGTTAGTACACCAACTCCTACCACTGTTGATACACCAATCACCACTGCTATCATATCAACCTCTGCCACAACTACAACAACAATAAGACCAAGAGAGGTACCTGTTACAATAAGAGAACCAAATTCACCACTCAAACCTAAGTCTAAGTTGCCTGTGATTGATCCAAAAGACAAAGGTAAAGGAAAGTTGAAAGAAAAATCAAAGGTAAAAGAAATTAAAGAACCTCATATTGAGTCTCATGATATGCTGAGGATGCAAGTAGAAGAAAGAGAGAGGTTGATAAGGAGAGCTGCAGAAGCTAAAGCTGAAGAAGAGGGTAATGATGTGAAAATGATTTTGGATGATCTGAGTGTAGTGACTATTACACAGAAAGCTGCAGAGATTGTTAAAGAAAAGACTGCACAAGGATTAAAGCTTCCTGCTCAGAGAGTTCATGATTATTTAAAGAAGAAGAAAGGTAATGAAGAGGAAGAGTTATCTTCTGGATTTTTGTTGATGAAAAGATCAAATGAGGAAAGGGCTAGAAAGAAAAAGCAAGAGGAATTAGCCAAGAAGAGAAGTAAACCTTTACCATATGCTGAAAGGAGAAGACAAATGATCAATGCACTGTCTAAAAATTATGCCCCAGCTAAAATTGTTAGAGGATGGAATATGCAGAAGCTGCAACAGGCATATGATAGGTATATGGGAAGAGATGAAGAGTGGACAAAGAAAATGGAAGAGAATAGACATTTGAATGCATTGATGAAGGAGAAGAAAGAAAAGGAAGATAGGGAAATGAAAAAGTTTTTGAAAGAAGAAGAAGAAAGAAGAGAAAAGGCAGCTACTGAGGCAGCAGAGAAAGCCTTAGAGGATAAGCAGAATGAAGTTAGAAGAAATTCATGGAAAAATCAGATTTCTAAAGATAATGTTATTCCTGATATTCCAAGATTTGATCCAGAGCTGAAAAAGAGAATCAAGATTCTGACTGATAGCAAGGAGATTTCTGAAGGACCAAGAAAGGCTAGAATTATAAATTGGGAAGGAGTAGCAATTGATTATGGTTTCAGAAAAATGATCCTTGAGATCAAGATTGAAAGGGAAAGAGGATTTGATGATCATGTTGGGAGTATGGTTGATTTGCTCAGAATTTGTACAAGAGATGATCTTATGGAGTTGTATCAAGTGAGCAGAATCAGGAATAGAAAGAACTCTGAAGCAGTGATTGAAAGACAAATGATGGAGTTATTCCAGAGCCTGTTTGAACCAGCCAGCTTGTATCACTTATTCTTTCATTGTTATCAAAGGGTTATAACCTGGAGATATTTTGCCAGAGCTGGAGTACACATGGTAGTATTTAACAATGGGCAGGTGATCTACATGTTTGATGATCGACATTATGTGCTGGGAACAGGGCTGCTGAATAGATTGGTTGATTTGAAGTTATCTACAACCATCATTACTGAAGGAGCTTATAGAGCTTTATACATGGTGTTCAATCAACTGCATAAGAGGCAAACGATGAAGGAGAAAGAAGAAGAGAAGAAGGATTGAAACTTGAATCATTACTCTGAATGATCAAGTTTAGGGGGAGATTGTTGAGACCTGAGACACTGCTAGATTTGCTCAGAATACAAGTGTCATGCCGCTGTTGGTATAAGACTTCAACCACTGTTAGAAGAAGACAACCGCTGTTAGTACATTTGTCTAACAGGGCCACTGTTGGTATATGTAAAGTGTTTTGTATCAAGTACTCAACCACTGTTAATGTTATACGAGTACTACCCCTGTTAGTTATATACTTAACCACTGTTGGTTAGTCGGTTAGAGATTATTATGGAATAGATAGGATTTCTATAATAGTTTGATTCTGTAAAGGACTCTATATGTTATAAATAGAGATCCTGTAAAACCCTAGAATATAGAGTAGAACGAATTCATTCTAGTTATTAGCTTCAAGGTTGTAAACCCTAACACAAGTTGTGTGTTCGTATTATTGTTAATAATATTGAAGCTTTTGGTTAGATATTCTATTATATACAAGTTTGTTCTTCAAGTTATTAATAAACTATTCCGCAAGCTTATTAATAATCAATCAAAGTAATACATACTAAGATCTCTAGCTGGGATCATCAAGAAGAACAAACGATAACAATGATAATTTTATATTTAACCTCATAATTTAGATCATACATTAACCAACTTCTGTTTTCTGATTTAATATTTAACCGACTTGTGTTATTTATTAAATTGGCTCAACAGTTGAAGTTTGATTACGAAGTTGACTTGTGTTTATTGATTGATTTAATTCTTGCCTACATGTTTTGTTCATGCAAGAAGATGAAGATTGAAAGCAACAGTGGAAGTTCATTTGTTTTGGAGCTGAAGAGAATTAAAACTGTTAGTGTTGAATGTTTCAAGTTATTACCACTGTTTGTGGAATACGTTTACCACTGTTTATTCAGTTTGAAGGTTATCACTGTTTGTTTGAAGATAACCGATTACCACTGTTGGCACGATGAAGATGTTATCACTGTTTGTGTTAAGTGGAATACAATTACCACTGTTAGTTGATTTCGCTACCACTGTTTATGGTTTTGAAGATTTTTGAGAGAATATAACCACTGTTAGTACAAAATAGTTAACACTGTTAGTACTAGTTGGTTATAACTGTTAGCACAACTGATGGTTTTAGATCTCGGATTGGAATTGTTGACATAACAATTTATTCTTATCGATTTAATGGCTCGTTCATGAAGATTATATGAAGATGTGATTACGAAGAAGGTTGATTATAGCTTATTTGATATTGTAGTTGAGTTTTACAAATTTGTATCTTATCATATCTTAAAGTGGGATGATACACTTTGAAGATAACTTGTTTGGTTTGTATGGTGACGACGAAGACTTGACAAAATCTAGCAAACGTGTGAGATTAAACTTAGGATGCTCAATGCTCACATTTGCTATCACTTGGAAGAGTTTGGGTTGCTCGGTGACTTATTATGGAGAATAAGGATTTTTGTCAAAGAGATTGCGGTCTACTTATACATTGGATTATAAGTTCGACGTCGTGGATAGTACAAGATATAAGGTACAAGTTTGGAAGATTTAACTTCTTTATTAAGTTTGTTATACTCTATTTTCTTCACCGACCAGTAATCATTACATAGAGCTAATAAAAGTTTGAGATTCAAGAGATGGTTAACATATTGATTTGAGGGGAAGCTTATCGACAAAGTATTTAACCATCAGAAGATGTTCATGCATTGTTTGAGGTAAAAGGATTTATTACTACTGCTAGTTGTATATTACTACTGCTAGTGTAATTTTCTACTGCTCAAATTCATTATTCTTATTACGCGTCATGGAGGGTAATTTGAGTTATTAGAAAATTGGATTAGTGGTGTATTATATAGCAAGTGGTTGTAAATGTTTGAAGTTGCTTATCTTTACAAGATCCCTATTGGATTATGACAAAAAGGGGAAGAAGATTCGAAGGTCAAGATATGCAGCTTAGTATGCATGACATGTTTACAAGAAATCAAGAGTTAAGGGGAAGTTTGTGCGAGAAGATGTTTATTTTGTCATCATCAAATAGGGGAAGATTGTTAGGATATTTTAATTTGATGATACAAAATAATTAAAGACGAGGGACTAAAAGTGAAGATTGTTTAGATTAGTTTCCTTGTACCTTAATGATTTCTTTGTAACCCTAATATCTCTAGTATATAAAGAGATGTAGGGAGGTAGGTTTTGGTGTGCACACAATGTAGACGTCTAGTAATTTGTTATCCCTAAGGTTCTTGTAACCCCGATACGAAAAAGTATCCGTCGTTATTATTATTAATAATATGATTAGGGATTTGGCCATTGATAATATTGATGTTTGTTCTTATTCCGCTGCGTAGTATTATCATTGTTATCGTTTATTGTTAATCCTAGATCAAGACCTAAAAAGTCTGAGCTTAAACGATCATACGTTTTCACACACAGTCCCCGAAGTGGGGATATGGAAGTGGATAAAACCACCTCCACCTCCCATTTCTCTTTCATTCTATTTTATAAAAACACACACACCACCAAAAACTCTCTCAAACTTTTCTCTCCATCCATACCAACCACCACCGCCGGCCACCACCGTCACCATCGTCATCATCATCAGCAAGAACAACATCAACAACTTAGTATCATCATCATCCTCATCTTCATCATCAAAAACACCATCACCAACCAAACCTTTGGATCTTCGAATCGTAAGGTTTCTTCACTTTTCTTTGTTATTTCCTGATAAAAACACTTAATATACCATGTACTAGTGTTATATTAACTTATTGTGACCAAAAACGACACAAAAATGCATTTTCAAAGTCAAAAATACGAGCAGTTCGTTGAACGAGCCGAGTCGAGATGCGAACCGAACCGAGCAACGAACCGAGTTGAGATTTCCAAATCTCAGTTCGTCGAGCGAGCCGAACCGAGCAACGAAGCGAGCCGAGATGCGAGTCGAACCAAGCAGCGAACCGAGCTTAGTTGCGAGTCGAACCGAGCCTAGCTGCGAGCCGAGCAGCGAACCGAGCCAAACGAGCGAGCCGAACTGACCTGCTCTGCGAAATGAGTTTTTGCCCAATGATTCAACATTCGCGTAACAACAACAACACTTTTTACAACGATGACTTACATACAAAATTATATTTTTGTGAAGTAGACAATGAAACGATTTTAATAATGATTTAATTGAGAATTATCATTATTACAAACCGTCACAAACGAGCCGTACACAATTCTAAAACTAAACAATAGAAGTGTACTTTTATGACACGTTTAGTTAAACCGATTAGTATCTTACCCATATGACCTCACATATTTAGGACACTAGGAGGTTACCATTGTGACGACACGTGTAGCACGGGATTGCTATCTCCAACAGGTGAGTTTCATAGCCCCACTACTTCAACTGTTTTACTGTTTTCGGGGTGAAACACATGCTCAATAACTGTTATCGAATTATATAAATAAACTTTTATAATTCACAATTATCTTTATTACTGCCATGAAATACGAATGTGTAATACCTAGGAATTACACCCACTATACTGTTTTGAGATAGTATAAATACTTAACCTAGATAGGTTACAGCCGTACACTGTTAGATTGTTGGAACACAATTACCACTACATGACATGATTAAGTTATCACTATCCATTGACCATATTGTCATGGGACAATACTATCACTTATACTAGAACTGGTTAGTTCTACCTACACTGGACAACGACTAGACTCTTACAGGATTAGTTTCCCTTTCGGGACTACGACTGATAATACAGTCCAGGACTTCTAAACTGGAATAGTACCCAAGTAAACAACAACCAAGGACTTCAGATATACTTGCTAGGCTGAGGCTGTTGATGCAATTTGTGTGTCTGTCAGTTTCTAGCTTGTATTTCGTTTTGTTATTAGTTTTGAGTTTCCTGACTCCTGCGACGTTGTCTGTAACGTCGCAGGTGCGACGTCAGGTTTTGGGCCTGCGACGTAGTCAACGTTGCATGGGCTTGGACCTGCGACGTTGTGTGCGACGTCGCAGGTGCCGGTTTTTGTATAAAAACGTTTTTACGTTTTCTGTTTAGGGTTGACGAAACCCTAAACGTCATTTGTCGAAATCTCTGTAATCTGATCGATTATTATCAATATACAAACGTTCTGGTTCGTATTATTTGCGTATTGATTATTTGTGTGTTTAGTTTATAACTTAATCGTTGATTCCGCAAACGATTGAGTGACTCGTTCCGTTTAGATCCTAGCATCGGGACTAACAACTGGTATCAGAGCAGAAAGTGCTCATTTTCGGCATAACGGACCGAGTTCGGGATTAAAAGACGGGATACTCATATTATCTTGTGATTATTACGTTTGTTTTTGTGTTTTTACAGGTTTTTCGATCAAGGTTTCTGGGAATATTGAAGGTTTTTCGTCGTTCTTTGTTCGTGGTTTTCGATTAGGGTTAAAAATTTTTGATTTTAAGGTTTTTAGCCGCAGCAGCTCGTTTTGCGACGTTACCTGCGACTTCAGTTGCGACGTCGCTTGCGACGTTATTGATTTTGACTTTGAATAGTCTTTGTGACGTAAAGTTGCGACTTCGTTAACGACGTCGTTATTTTGACCTTAAGTGGTTTTGCGACGTCTGTTTGCGACGTACTGTGATTTTGCGACGATTCTTAATTGAATCCTCATTTCTTGCGACGTCACTCACGCCATCGCTAATACCTTGTGCGACGTTACTAACAACGTCGCTAGTTTCAGATTACTTCGTTAACTTAAGTATTACAAATGACTACTGATAAGGAAGATATTAGAGGAATAAGAGAGATGTTAAGACAGAGCAATGATATTGGTTCTAGCAATAAACCTCCGTTCTTTGGACCGGATTTGGACTATGTATATTGGAGAGATAGATATGAACAGTATATAGACTTCCACTGTCCAGAACTTTGGGGACCTTTAAAAGAACGATATGTAGCTCTAGTGGCTGAAGGAAATTATTGTGGTGTTCCTCCAGCTAAAGCATACAATGCTATGTCACCTCAAGAGAAAAAGGAGTATGAAATTGAAAGAAATGCTCATTCTTCTATTTGTATGTGTCTGCCAAAGGATGTTATGAGACTCTTTAAATCTCATGACACAACTTATGATTTGTGGAAGGCAATTGAAACAAGATGCGGAGGAAATGAAAAGTACAAGGAGGCCAAGCTAGAATTAATCAAAAAACAGTATGATCTATTTGACATCCTTCCTAATGAGATAACTTCTAGTCTATTCACCCGATACTCACAACTGGTTAGTGAGTTAAATGAAGGAGGATACAATCTCTCTCCACTTGAGGTAAACAAGAAATTGCTAGATGTGTTGCCAAGTGCTTGGGATGTGAAGGTCCAATTCTTAAAAGAAAATCCAGAATTACAAAGGATGACTTTGGACCAATTGATAGGTATTCTACAAGCTCATGCAATGGAATTGAAGAAGAATGAATGCAAGTCAAGTGGAGCTGTACAAAATCCCACAATTAATGGTGGACAAGTCAATACTGGCAAGAGTTATGGTGGAGTGGCATTTATAACGGATACCAATTCATCTTCTGCTTCTTCTAGAAGTCAACATACAGCTTATCTTTCTGGTACATCTCAAGGAAATCAACAACAGGCTCCAGTCTCACCAGCAATACAAGAGCAAGCTGCTATTTATACAGCTTTTCTGAGCTCTTACAAAGATTTGGTTACTCAACCAAACACAACTTTGGAGCTGATCAAGGAGGATTACGGACAACTCGATGACGATGATCTAGAACAAATGGACTTGAACTGGAACATTGCTATGATAACAAGAAGGGTTCAAAAATTCTTGCAACGGACTGGACGCAAGAGTTTAGAAGGCAATGGGAAGTCAGGATTTGGTTTTGATAAAAGCAAGGTCCGATGTTATAACTGCCAAAATTTGGGTCATTTCGCTAGGGAATGCGAGAAACCCAAAATGCCACCATCGGGTCTTACTCAGCCTGATCCTCCAAAAGCGAAAGAAGAGGTCAAGACGTTAGCTGTGGACAATGCTTTGGTCGTTTTTGAGCCAACTACTCATGACTGGAATGCGGAGGCAGCAAAATTTCAACAATGTCTGATGGCTCACATTACACCTGAGGTACAAAATGAACCAAATGAACCTTTAAACTGTATCTCATGCATTAATCTAACTGAATCTCTTAAGGGTTTTCAAAAGGACAACCAAGAGTTGTGAGACAAAGTTGCAAAACTTAATGAGTCAAATAGGTTTTTAAAAGAAAATGAAAAACTTTATGAAAAACATATTGAAGCTCATAAGTTAGATACTCAAACTTATAAAGCGAAAGTTTTTAGTTAACAGGATGCAATTAAAAGTTATCTTACTGAAATTGAACTGTTAAACAAAGAGCTTTCTGACTTAAAAAATGAGTATGGAAATTATCAAGATAAAATCTTGGGTTCATCTTCTGCAACAATGATCTTTAATGAAATTGTTAGCAATCATAAGCAAGATAGAAAGAGTAAGGGAGGAAAAGGATTAGGTTTTGTTGAAATAGCACCACCTACTACTTATACTCCTTTACCTGTTAAGGAAAGCCCTGATGAGATTCCTGTTGATTATGCTAAGTTATTGGGTATCAAGGGTAAAGTGGCTAAAACTAACAAACCGGAGAAAGAGAAAACCAAGAGGCCAGAGTATCCCTGTCCTAAGTTTGTTAAGCCAGTGAATGAATCTCCTGTTAGTGTTGAGGAGATTGTTGAGCAAAAGAATGAATCTCCAATGTGTTTTGAGGAGATCGTTGAGATTGAGGACATTACGGATCAGGAGTATCCTGAAGTTAAGAAAGTTGAAGTTAAACCTGAAAAAGTGGTTTCAAAAGTTGAACCTGAAATTAAGGTCCAACCAAACAAGGGAAAGACCAAGGTTTTAAATTCGAAACAACAAACTTTACAGTCACATGTAAAGATTTTGCAACATAAAGTAGTAAATGAAAAAGTTTCGTATGATAAACCTTCAACTTCAACCTCTCAACCAAAACAAACATTTTCTAAGACATGTACGCAATGTTCATGTTCTAGAAATGTTTCTCCACCTCCTGTCGTAATTCCTCAGCCTCAACCATTTGTTGAGACTCGTTCTTGTTTCTACTGCAAGAGACAAGGACATTTAATTCGTGAATGTCCCAAGCTATCAAATCAGCGCTATGGGAGAGAGATGCCTAGGACATCTGTTTATAGAAATTCCTTTTCAAAATCTCCACCTAGGCGTTACTCAAACTCTCCAAAGCCTGTCTTGAAGCCAAGTAATGTTGAGCAAAAACCTTTGCTAATTCAAAAGCCCAACATTACTTCTAATATCAATTCCGAACCTTCTAAAGTTTAGAAGCGAAAAGAGTCTGATGTTGACTCTTCAGTCATCAACAATAACACATCAGATAAAAATTTTAATTTGTTTAAAGATAAAATCCTATCTGACGTGCTTATTGTTGATGACCATGGAAGACCTAAGTATGTAAAGGCTTGGGTCTCCGTTTCTCACTAATCTCTTTCTTTTTATGTGTTGAAGCAGTCGGAACGTGTGAAGGAAAGCTTATGGTATATGGATAGTGGCTGCTCGCGACACATGACTGGCGATGTGTCTCTTCTGACGGATATTAAACCATACTCGGGAGGATACGTTGCTTTTGCAGGAGATTCAGGGGGAACTATTTCTGGAAAGGGAATGCTAACAAATGGAAAAGTTAGCTTTGAGAATGTGAATTATGTGGCAGAACTGACTCACAACTTGCTGAGCGTATCACAAGTTTGTGATAAGGATTACACCACGTCATTCACAAAGACTGAATGTGTAATATTGAAGCCTGGGTATGTCATTACTGAGGAATGGGTATTGATGCGTGCACCCAGAAAGAATGACACCTATGTGATGAACATGCGAACTGTGGAGACTACCAGTGACTATACTTGTCTCCTTTCAAAGGCTTCTGAAAAGGAATCACTCCTTTGGCACAGACGGATGGGACATATTCATTTCCGTAAAATGAATTTTCTGATTAATAATGATTTAGTGAGGGGAGTTCCAAAACAGTCATTTGCCTTAAAAGATGACTGCATGTCTTGTCACAAGGGAAAACTCCACAAGAAGTCCCATAAGTCTAAGGTTGTGAATTCTATTGCTGCTCCGTTGGAACTATTGCATATGGATCTATTCGGTCCAGTTTCTACTAAGAGCATTGGTGGTCGGTCTTACTGCTTGGTGGTCACTGATGACTACTCAAGGTTTTCGTGGGTTTATTTTTTGACCACAAAGGGGGAGTCTCCTGATATTCTGGTGTATTTGTTGGATAAGTTGGCAAATCTATGCAACTTAAAGGTGAAAAGGATACGAAGCGACAATGGAACTGAAATCAAGAACTCAACTCTCGAATTGTTTTGTGCTACAAGAGGTATTGAGCATAAATTTAGTGCTCCGAGGACTCCACAACAGAATGGAGTTGCAGAAAGAAAGAACAGGACAATCATCGAGACAACTCGGACTATGTTAGCTGACTCCAAGTTACCAATCATCTTCTGGGTTGAGGCAGTTAATACTGCATGTTATGTTCTCAACAGAGTGCTCACAGTTAAGAAAAAGAACAAGACGTGTTATGAACTTTTCAATAATCGTAAGCCAAACCTGCAGTTTTTAGAACCATTTGGGTGTCCTTGCATGATTATGATTACAAAGGATAAGGTCTCTAAGTTTGGTGATAAAGCCGTTGAAGGGATTTTTCTTGGATATTCAGTCAATTCTCCGAACAAAAGAGTCTACAACAAATCAACGAATCAGATTGAGGAACATTTTGAGGTGAAATGTTTAAGGTATACGAAACCTCCTCAAGGAACGGGTCCAGATTGGTTTTTCAACTATGGAAACCTCTTCAACTCTTTCAATATTCCAGAAGAGGATGATACGGAAGAATTGGTTTCCATGCTTCATGGACTTGATCTTACTCAAGATACACCTGTTAATAAACCATCCGACCCATCTCCTAATGCAACACCCGCACCTCCACCAACTAATTCTACACCTTCACCAACAACACCCACACCACCATCAACACCTACTCCATCACCCACAGCATCCTCATCGGATGTTCCGTCTACTTCCAAGTACATCTATACAAAGGAGCTTCCATATGACCCAAATATGCCTCCTTTAGAGGAACGTCAAGAAGATGATGAAATGGAAGAAACAATGGCCTACTCTCACTTATATACTCCTGAAGATGAGGGAGAAGAAGAGTTAGTCTTTCTTGAGTCTGTTGCTACTCCCGCAACTGAGGGAGATTTGAACAATCTGGGTGTGGATCTTGTGCCAACTGCCATACCAGAAACTCGTATACATAAGGATCACCCCATTGATAATATCATTGGTGATCCTCATGCATCTGTTCAAACACGACAACAAGCAAAACAGACTTCCGCTCAGCAGTTTTTGGGACTTATAGCTCATATAGATTCATGTCATTTGTCTCAAATTGAACCTAAAAGGGTTGAACAAGCCTTAAAAGATCCATCTTGGGTCGAGGCTATGCAGGAGGAACTACAGCAAATAAACAAGATGAATGTTTGGGAAATTGTTCCTCTACCCAAGGGTGCTCACTTGACAGGTACTCGTTGGGTTTACCGCAACAAGATGGATGATCGTGGGGCGGTTATTCGAAATAAAGTCCGTCTGGTAGTTCAAGGATATAGTCAACTAGAGGGTATTGACTATGATGAAGTTTTTGCTCCTGTCGCCCGCTTGGAATCAATTCGAATTTTTCTAGCCTATGCTTCTTTCAAAGGATTCCGTGTGTATCAACTTGATGTAAAATGTGCTTTTCTATACGGAGACGTCGACGCAGTGATTTATGTGTGTTAGCCTCCTGGTTTTGAAGACCCAAAGCATCGTAATCATGTTTGTAAGCTGAAGAAAGCTTTATATGGTCTTCATCAATCTCCTCGACTTTGGTATGAGCGACTTGCCAAGTACTTGCTGAAGAATGGTTTTGATAGAGGACAGATTGATAGCACACTTTTCATCAAAAGGGAAGGAGCGGATTTACTACTTGTGCAGGTTTACGTGGACGACATAATATTCGGATCAACAAATGATCAGTTGTGCAAGGATTTTGAAAGACTGATGAAAGCTGAGTTTGAAATGAGCGCTATGGGGGAACTCACGTTCTTTCTGGGACTACAGGTCGAGCAGTCTGACAAGGGAATTTATATACACCAGTCAAAATATGTCACTGACATGTTGAAGCGGTATGATTTGCTCGATAGTAAACACTATGGCACTCCAATCGATGTGAAACACAATCTTGGACCTAAGGAGGACGACGAAGATTGCAAGGAGAAAGACTATCGCTCAATGATAGGCTCTCTCATGTACCTGACTGCCTCAAGACCAGATATAGTGTTTGCCATTTCACTCTGCTCTCGATTTCAAGCAAATCCGAAGGTGTCTCATTTGAAGGCAGTAAAACGCATTTTTGGATATCTCGCTTTTAGGCCATCTCTTGGTCTATGGTATTCAAATGAGAAAAACTTCGAGTTAACTGCCTATTCGGATTCGGATCTCGGTGGCTGCAAGGTAGATATGAAGTCAACCACTGGAGGATGTCAGTTTCTTGGATCGCGTTTAGTTTCCTGGCAGTGCAAAAAGCAGACCGCGGTCGCCATTTCCACAGCTGAGGCCGAGTATGTTGCTGCTGCAAGTTGTTGTTCTCAAGTTCTTTGGATTCAGCACCAACTACGCGATTACGGGTTCAATCTCTCTATGACTCCTATTTACATTGATAATACAGCTGCTATATCTATAACACACAATCCCGTACAGCACTCTAAGACCAAACATATCGAACTTAGGTTCCACTTTATACGGGATTGCTTTGAGAAACACCTTATAGATGTTGTACATATAGAAACCCTTAAGCAGTGTGCGGACCTTTTCACAAAAGCCTTTTTGCGATCACGTTTTATCGAACTGGTCAATATGATAGGTTTAAGGTTCTTTCAGTCAAAGAAATGATTTGTGACTTGGATTTTTAAGTTTTTAAATTCATTTAAAAATAAAATAAAAAAAAATAAAAAAAAATCGCAACAGCCACTCTTTATACTCTTTAGTATTAAAGAAAACGCGAGGTTGCAACATTTTTAAAATAGACGTTGAAGTTGTGTCTGTAAACAACTTGGGATATGATAGTACATCGGATGACATGCACAAAATGGAATTTTAAGGTTTATCTTGGATGTGTCAGTAGGTTTATCTGACACACTTAAAATAGTTTCTATCTAAATTATCTTCATCATACGATGTTTTGGTAGGCATGATACACACCGGTTTGTGAGTGAGTAAGAAGTAATATTAAAACTTGTCTATTACTTTGTGAAAAATATTATATGATGTATGTCGTAAGTCTTAATTGATAAATGGAAGTACTGTCATACACTGTCATAATTATTATGTAAATGTAAATTGGCATATAGTAATAATATGGTTATTCGCCTAACTAATGGTGACTATTGTTGTACTCACGTACAGACCTGAATCCATTAGTTATGCAAATAGTCTCAAACTTGTTATGTTCATACTAAGGGACCCTCTGTTGTACTAAGTACTGATCTGGGGCCACTAGTATCTTCATAGTCGGTTTGATGTATGCCTAAATTTAAATATCAAGTGTATGTTATGAGAAAGCCGAGATAAATCTTGGTCTTGTAATCTCTACCTTGTGTAAATATGCAGTGTTATGTGTTTTACTAAAGTTTATAAGTATATCATATAATAGGTTTCTCAAAATTAATATTCAAACTAACAATAAAAGTTAGCTCACAAATACGGATGTAACATGTTTAGGTGGACAAACAATACCAATAATCATCTTGAAATAATTTTTATAAAAGGTGTTTTAAATGTGCCAAGTAAATTTAAAGTGGACAAATATACTGATGATCGAAATAACACTTACTATTCCTAATAATTGCATGTTATTCCGATATGATCCCTAATCAGACAAAACAACTCCGTCACCAAAAACAGAGTGTTAGTAATTTTACTCAATTTTCATTTTATTTTTATGTTGTATTTTATTCTATGTTCTTTTTCCTAAGTCACTAGTCATTTGAATATTATTTGCTAAATAAAATCACGTGTTAACTGTTTTGAAATTCAAAATCGACTCAAGTTACATCCTAACTGATTTATGCGACGTCAACCTTGCCGTCGCTAGCGACGTCCCATACTACGTCGCAATTAGGGTTAGACTATATATAGTCTCAACCGCGACGTAACTCGTCACACTGTTACCTATTCACCAGCGACGTAGCGTGTGACGCGAGCTCTGGCGATTGCGACGTAGCGAGTTTTTCGTGCATATTTGGTTCGTTTGTGATTTAGAGCCGTTTTTCTTCCGATTCATTCACATAGTCTTGTTCCACTCGTTACAACGCACACTTAGGTACTAATCTTACCCTTTTTCACCGTGTATTTTAGCTTTAATCGTTAAATGGATATTGCGGTTTTTAGGGTTTTCGGTTTGGGTTGAATTAGCTATGTAATTGTGATCTAAACATCGTTTAATTTATGTTTTCGTGATCACCGTTCGTTGCCGCACCTTGTAGTGTGTTTAATCTTGAAAAATCCCAATTTCGAATTTCTGGGTTTCTGGGTTTGCGCTTGAATGTTCATCAGGGCGACGTCGGCTGCGACGTCCTAGCCTACGTTGCATTATTTTTGACATTATTTAATTGTCTGCGCCGTCGCATTTTCTGCGACGTCCTGCGCTACGTCTTTCTCTACGTCGCACCATTTTTAAATGTGATTAAATTCACAATTAATAGCAAAATGCGACGTCCCCTTTAACGTCGCTCTAATTTTGTGCGACGTCACAGGCTATGTCGCTATTGTTATTATTCTGATTTTCTGCGACGGCCTTTACTACGTCGCTATCTGACATGCGACGTCATTCACAACGTCGCTATTTACAGGAAAAATGACATTTTTTTTACAAATAAAATGTCGCGTTTTTCTGACTGTTGCATTCTGTCCAGCAATGGCGGGCGATTTCTTTCAGTTCCTCACTGAATGAGAAAGACTGTGTTCACTGCTTCTGCCCAAAGAGTGTCACAACTCGCCCCTCCTCGGCTAGAAGGATTATCTTCCAGTCGTGGATCCTTTTGTGCTTTCTGGTGATTAAGCGCCTAAAAGCTACTATCTGGTCACTTAGATATGACCATTTTTGTCTCAGTTGGCTAATGGTCTGGAGGAATTCCTTCACTATCCTGGATCTTGGCCTTCTGGTCTGGTGGGATACCATCCTTGTCTTGGATTTTGGCCTGACCTTGTCTTGGATTTGGCTGTATTTTTTTAACCGGGATCTTTGGTCTAGGTTTAGGGTTTAGGGTTTAGGATTTGATATGTTTGTTTGTAACTTTGTACTTATTTAACATATCAATGAAACCTTTCGTTTATGACAAGTTTGGTATATTTTGTTCATTCTAACGCTTTTCGAGTATATATTATGTTTCTGTTTTGACAGATATGGCTTTAGTATTTGAGGCGCGTCATAATACTACTGCTTATCTTGATGATACTTCTGAAAAGGCGGCACCATATCGTCAAATGATCGCATTTTTGAGACGTTCGAGGGTATTTCATGCCATTTCTGACAACACGGTTGTTTTTGGGAATCTGATAAACCCATTTTGGAGAAACGCCAATGTTGTTACTGATAACAACGTTCGACGGTTAGTTTCAACAGTTCTTGATACTGAGATCACGATTACTGAACAGAGTATTAGGGAACTTCTTCAGCTAAACGATCAACCAGATATGCCTGTTAGTTTTGATCCTAATTTCGTTGCGGGGGCTATGCAAAGGATTGGATATCCAGGGATTCCCACTGATCAGTATCGGAAAGCGAATCTCACACGTGTTTGGAGATATTTGATGCACGTGATTATTATTTGTTTGGGAAATAGGAAAGCTGGTACGGACGGGATGAGCAGGAGTTTGGCTTCTGCTATGTTGGCTTTAGTATACAACAAGCCATTCAATTTCTCTGGTTTTATATTCAAGGCAATGGTCGACAATGCAAACGTCGGGGATCAGAAATGGGTATTATATCCGCGTTTCATTCAGCTTCACATCAATCGCCATCATCCAGCTCTTCAGGCACTGGGTGATATTGATCAGAGACTGAAGATTTCACCGATGCAGAATCGGATCTTTACTGTTTGTGCTGGTTATGAAAGAGGGGTTCAGGCGCCACCAGATGTTGCTTTATTTGGTGCTATTGTGAATGAGAATTACGTGCCGCCTCCGGAACCTCAGTACATGGATGTTCTAGCACCACAACAACCGCAGCAACCACTTGTGAACATCCCTGTTCAAGCTGCGGGGGAGTATGTGGATGCTATTTTGGAAAACATTGAGCAATTTGGGCATGTCGAATCGGACAATCCAGCGTCTCACGACACTGTTGAGGGATCGGATTCTGGAACTGATGATGACAGTGGTTCAACTACTCCTGGTTCTGATGGTGCTGTTCCGCACCCAAATGAGATGAATTTCATTCAACGCACACAACCTCGTCGAGGTAAGAGAATTGCATGTCGTATCAGTGAAGGTCGATGTTATGTTGCACGGAATACCGGGAAACGCATTCGAGGGGGTGATGACCCAACTGACACAGATCTTCAGCCTCATCGTCGCCGTCCTCGTCAGTCTTCTTCTGCTACAGCTCCTGTTATTCCACCTCCTCAGCAGGTTTTTGCTGTTGAGCCCACTCCAGCATTTATGCAAAAAATGATGGATGATATGAAGAGGATGCAGCAAAAGATGGACGCTCAAGATGAAAAGATTGCTGTGCAAGCTGCACTGATCGAGGTTCAAGCTAAGGAGCTTGAGGAAACAAAGCTCAGGGTTAATATATTGGAGGGTAGGTCTAGTGTCTTGGGGGAGATTGGGTCTGGGTGCCCAAATGTAGAGTCACTAGGACCTGAAAATGTAACCCCCACTCCTGTAATTGAAAATGTTAATGAAACTGTTCCTCGTTTGGATTACTTTTGTGTTGATGATATTCCAGGACAGCCGAGACCGCTGGCCGTTGACTATTCATTCGCTGATTTATCGTTTATTCAGAGAATGGCCAGTGGAGTTGGTTCTGAGGCAGAATCTGAGAATGTTTTCAATATGGATGATGATGTTTCGATTGAAGATGAACAATTAGATTCAGATGAAGCTTATGATGATGCACAATCTGGGGAAGTTTATGATGGTGCACCGATTATAGAATCTGACTCGAGTGAAGATGAGAGGCCTACTAAAGTTCAACGTGGAGAATCAAGTTCTTCTGTAAAGCCTGCTCAAGAATCGACATCAACTCCAGCTCAAGAGACACGGGCACCGGACTCAGCAGTTCCTGAACCTGAATCTACGGATATTCCAAGGAAATACACTGCTGAAGAAAAGAAAGAAAGAAACAAGCAATGGTGGCCTAAGGGACGAAATCCAGTTCCTATTCCAGTTAAATGTCAAGTTTACCGGGTTAGTCGAAATTACACAGGAGTTATTAAAAGCTGGAAGTGTTAGAGAAATCTGTTTATGATTAAAAGAGAGGATGGAGTTTAGTACTTCAAAATGCGTTTTGATCGATTAAGCACGTTGCCGAAAGGAGAGATTAATAGATTAGCTCAGCTTAATTTGATTAATCCGTTCGAGAATGATTATGCCGAGTTTATTCAGAGGAATTTACGTCAAGAAGTGTTATCGAAAAAATATTCTAAATTGAAACTGACGTTGGGTACTCGGTATACGTTCAAAAAGAAAATTGATCCAGTTACCAGGAAGCCAATGGTTAAAGTTCATTATCCACCAGCTAACTGTTTGACTGAGATACCTCTGGAACCAGTTCCTTATTATTTTCTGCGAAGACTTGTTAAATGGGAACTCGATTCACAAACTGGTGAAACGGTTATTACTTTTGTTCCAGATTCAGAACCGTGGCCAGAAGTTGGAGGTATTTGGAATTTGAGACAATCAACGTTTAGATTGTATGATCCGATGAGTTTGATTAACTTTCATGAAAGAGATTTGAGAAAACACTATGATGATCGGATTCGTGTTGGTCAGAAGAATGAGTTTAACAAACGTTTGGCCGAACAATTTTACAAAGTTGTTACTGTTTGTGTAACTCATGGAATTCATGCTGACGGAAAATTTCCTACGGGCTGGGTTTAGATGATGAAATTTTTGAAGACCAAGCTGAAGACATGGGGGAGTTTGTTGATGCAATTTGTGTGTCTGTCAGTTGGTCTAGCTCGTATTTCGTTTTGTTATTAGTTTTGAGTTTCCTGACTCTTGCGACGTTGTCTGTAACGTCGCAGGTGCGACGTCAGGTTTTGGGCCTGCGACGTAGTCAACGTCGCATGGGCTTGGTCCTGCGACGTCGTGTGCGACGTCGCAGGTGCCGGTTTTTGTATAAAAACGTTTTTACGTTTTCTGTTTAGGGTTGACGAAACCCTAAACGTCATTAGCCGAAATCTCTGTAATCTGATCGATTATTATCAATATACAAACGTTTTGGTTCGTATTATTTGCGTATTGATTATTCGTGTGTTTAGTTTATAACTTAATCGTTGATTCCGCAAACGATTGAGTGACTCGTTCCGTTTAGATCCTAGCATCGGGACTAACAGAGGCTAGGAGTATACATTAGTGACAAACGTTAGTATAGGATCTTTATACTAATACAAACCAACTAGGTGATGACTATTCACACCTAGGCCCAATGTGACACAATTAATATCTAAGTATTGTACATACATATTTAGATACAATATATTACTTCATGCGTAGCATGATACACTATTTCTTGTGCTTGTAGATTTGACTTATATATATGTATATATAAATATACTCGTACACTATATCAAGCACTTGGTGCTTCTTACAATTTACATATGCATATTGGCATACATACATACAAACATAACTACTTAAGTCAGGCGCGTCGTAGTACGGGTGGCTCTCATTTACTTAGCTAGTCTGTCGTAGTACAGCTGGCTCTACATTTCACCAGTCGGGCTTGTCGTAGTACAGCCGGCTCAATTACATACTTTGCTTACGAGCAATGTGGACGATGTCCAGATTGGACACACAACGATGCCACGGTAAAGTGGGCACAAAACGATGCCACGGTATTGCAGTGGGCACAAGGACGTATTCGCGGTAAAGCAATATACTCACGGATGGGCGGGCTTATACTCGTGATCCACAACAGTTAACGGATCGGTGAGATTTCACGCGAGGTCGTTAGCTCAGTATTTGATTAAATACACTATCGTAGTTCTACGGGACAGCACGGTTACTCATACTCAGCAATGGATCGGCGAGCTTATACTTGAGATCATTGGCTCAGCATTTGGATAAATGCTTTATATTAGTTCTACAGGACTACAATTTACGTTGTCGGAGGCAACACTACATGCCAGATAGGCATGCCGATTATTACTCAACGTCACATGACGTAGCCATACAATTACTTGGACTATACTCAGGCAGGTTTTGCCACGTAATGGTTTATGTCACTTATACCAGATAGGTATCTAGCCATGGATTGCCACACCCTCGATATGACGCAGTCATACACTTGATAGTATTTTGGCATGTATTGCCTCACGATTGTAGACTCACTATACCTGACAGGTATCTAGGCATGGTATGCCCCTTTCCTTACGTACTTAGGTACACACCGCCACTTTTAGGGTAGGAAATACCTAGTGAAATGTATACACATTGGTGTTACATCTTTAATACAATACAAATCAAAATACAGGGATTTCGAACTACTTTTCAAAACATACAGGATTTACACTTTATGTTTTCAACTAACAATCCTATGAACTCACCAGCTTTATAGCTGACTCGTTTTAGCATGTGTTCTTAGGTGCCCAGCAGGATTAGGATTGCTACAAGATTATGCTAGCTCGAGTCGCATATTTTCAAACAACGGGATTTCTCTGCATAACTTTTGTATTACAAATTATGTATTGAAATTATTTTGCGAACTCGCAACTTGTATACAGTTTTATTTTGGAAATGTAATAACTATTTTCTAACGTCTCATTTAGAGGTCGTTTTCTATATATCTTATGCTATGATATTTGATTTGGTAACACCCGACCCGACAGCTTTCGCAACCCGAAATTTGAGGGTGTTACAGATTGGTATCAGAGCCTAAGGTTATAGTGAACTAGGTTGCATTTAGTGCGCCTAGACTATGACCGTTAGGCAGTATTCCTCGTTAAGTATAACTGGTTCAGGGATTACATCATACTAGTTTAATTTAACATAGCGTAGCTAACTATGTACAATTAAATAAAGATGATGTGACATCTGAAAGGGGTTATACTGGATCGGGAATGCACTAGTTGACTCTGATTGTTTTGTGCTAGACACCCTAGGCTATTATATGTACTGTAGGTATATATGAATAGGCCTTACATGTGTACTACTACTACGTATCTATATATATACTGAGTATATATAACACCATTTCGCTGTATCATCATACTTTCGTGAAAAGGCACATCGCCTTCTTCCTCAACATCATGACTCGACATTTCTCCATATGTACTCATAGGAGAACATCACGTTTATCGATGAACCTTGGGAATGAGGTATAAGCATTATCTATGGGGATGGAAACCCACACATGCTAAACGACCACGAAATTTAAACAAACTGACAACTTTTCAATCTCGACTATAAGGGTCACCATGGGATTAGTGACGACTAAGTCCACAAAATCACCTCAATCACAGCTTGATCATTTAGATCATCACAAATCAACACCTCGGTGTTAGCCTTCGCACTACAATTGGGAAATTTCGACACTTCAACGCGTTTTGGCCTTAGGGCTACAGTTGAACAACCCACAGCACGTGGTGCTGCATTACATGATATGTTGATACCGTAATTTGGCGCATTAGTACAACACTCATAGTATGTTAATACTACAAGCGGCACGTTGGTGCTACACTCACAGTACATGAGTACTGCAATCTCGGTGCTTTGGGCACCGCATTCCAAGCACTAGGTGCTACGTTCAATATACGTGTAGACTTGATATAGTTACATGTACGATCTATATATACGTATACACTTACTTAATTGGGCACGATGTGCCACACCTGACTCTTACTACGCGCGTATACTTGTATAGTTACTTGTACACCATATATGTATATACGACTACACTACCGGACACGAAGTGCCACACTCATCGGCAAAAAAAAAAAAAAAAAATGACCACATAGCATTTCGGCCCTAGAGTACTACACTATTGTCCATTGGACTACACACAACAACATAGTCTTGACTGACTACTCCAGGTACACAATACATTAAAACTACAACCAAATTGGTCACAACACTCGGAAAACGTGAAATTCATGACAACTTAACTAAGGTTAACTCGACTTAAACTGTTGTATCAACACTAGAAAAAGGCAGAAATACGTCTGTCACTCACAATATCAAAATTTCAACATCAAGGATCATAGGATCCCGTGTCCCTCAATTTAAAACTCAAGTGAACTATTCATGTCACTGTAATAATCATCATCTTTGAATAAAGATCTCACGCCTTGTCATTTCATTCTTATTCAAGAATCATGCCGCCTAAACGACAAACATACACCCAAGTTGAACGCGACCAATTTGCTGATCAAAGAGTGGCTAAAGCTCTAGCTACACGAAATCGAGCACGACCCTGCACCTATAAGGATTTTCTGAGCTGTGAGCCACTAAATTTCGCTGGAATTGAAGGGGCTGTCAGATTAATCCGATGGATCGAGAAAATGGAATTGGTATTCCACATTTGCAACTGCCCTGACGATGACAAAGTCAAATACTCCACCTACACTCTCCAGGGTAATGCCCTCACCTGGTGGAATTCCTACGCTCAAACTATAGGGGTCGACGCCGCTTACAAACTTCCTTGGGAGGAACTGAAACGAATCATGAGGGACGAGTATTGTCCCCGTGAGGAACTGTACAAACTCGAGAACGAACTTTGGCATCTCACCGTAAAGGACAACGATATCATGGCATACACCAATCGTTTTAACCAACTGGCACTTCTTTGCCCAACCTTGGTGAACCCTGAGCAACAACGAATTGAAAGGTACATCGGAGGACTTCCGTTACAAATTGAAGGAATGGTCACCGCCTCTAAACCCGCCATTATGTACGATGCTATTCGCATGGCCCACAAACTCATGGCACAGGTGGTTCGACGCGGAACACCTGTAACTGAAAAAAACCAAGGAAAATGGAATGGAGATTCCAGCACTAGTCATAACCCAACAAATCAACCCGAACCCTTGAGGTCCTATGCCGCCGAACCTAAAGAAAAACGAGGCTATGCGGGGAACAAACCATTTTGTCACGGCTGTAAATGTCATCATGATGGTACATGTGTTTTACCCTGTGAAAGATGCCAGGGATTCGGACACAAGATCTGGGATTGCAAAGTTCCTGCCAATCCCGACTCACAAAGGATATGCTTCAAATGCAAAGAACCAGGGCATTACAAGAAGAATTGCCCAAAGAAACGCAAAATCCACCTGATCGGCTCAGAATGAGTCGAGCAAATCTTCGATAATAATGTAAGCACATCCTTCCTCGAAAACATAACCCTCCGATTTTGGTTTACAACAAATGTGTACTTTTACTCCCCGAAACCGCTTTTATCGACTTAATGCCGAGTGCGTCATAGGGCTAGTTGACCTAGGCCATGTAATACCTGAAGTTTGCTTTCAGCAGACTGATTACTGAACGTTCACCAATCGCATAGTCCCGATAGGACTACTCTCTAAAAGGTCACCGTGCGACAATTATCTAGTCCCGAATGGACTACAATTTTAACGGTTACCAAGTAACCATGACTTAATCATACCTTGAGCAAATAACATAGTCAGAATGTCACTACCATAATAAACTGCGACACAGTCATGGATTGATTGCTTTTCAACCCCGTCATAGACATGATATGTAACACCCGCCAAATTAGGACTAGTAATTAGTGCCTAATAAGATGTTAAAACATGTAATTAGTTCTGTATTAGGCTAATTAATGTATCAAATTATATATTGTTGAATATATACGAAAATGCGATTTGGTTAAATCGTACGCAATTTAAATCGAATGTATTTCGATTCAACTTAATACGGGCGTTGGTGACCAATTTTATTAAATAATATTGTTATATCAAAAATATTATTATGATAATATTTTGTATTCATTCGTATCGTGCAAACAGAACCTACACAATTTAAAATATTAAAACGCGCAAACTAAATAAACAAACTTACATTTTATAACTCAAATATAAATTAAATTGTAAAATATTTAAATAAAATATCGCGTAATAATTTGTATTTTAAAACGTACCATTTAATATGTAAAATAATTATTTAACGTCTAAACGACGGAGTAAACGAACACCACACGGAGCGGGAATGCGGGGCGAAAAATGGGAGCTTAACCTCCCATTCCCCACCATTTTCTTTCTCATTTCTCTTATCACTCTCTCTCTCTTACACTCTCTTTCTTTCTTTTCTCTAACCACCACCACCTCCAAAATACTCACAAAATCACCAAATAAACATACTAAACGCACTCGGATCATAGCATCGCTTTGGAGAAAAACGACCACGACACCACGATCTATCATCCTACCTTTTCGGATTTTTGTTCCGACACTTTGTAAGTTTCCGACAAATCCCGAAATCTCTCGTTTTTAAATGTTTTCACTTGTTAGTAGTTTGTAACAACTCATAATGTCCATAAAAGGGTTGGGGCTGCCGCCAGCCATAATGTCCCGAAATCTCTCGAAATTTCTCGAAATCTCTCGACCCCGAAATCTCTCGAAATCTCTCGACCCCAGCCAGGGGCTGCCGCCCCTTGGACCCCGCTACCAGGGGCGCTGCCCCCGGACCCCCGTACTTAGATTCCGTAACGGCTTCTAAAACACAATCAAAACACATTTTTCAAGTAAAACGCCACGAAATCAAAATAATAATAGTTGAGATTATTATTACAAATCCGTCACCAACGGGCCGTACACTTTTCAAACACTTAAACGTATAGTATCAACCAAATAGTGGAGATTTGGACATTATAGTTGAATGAACAACTACAAGGGTGATCTTTTGAGATACCCAATCATGATTATAACCATCGCGTGTCGTGGACACCCTCAGGTTACAAGTCTTTGGACTTCATACTCGGCTAATCAACTTACATTTGTTTAAACGCTTTCAGACTCAGGTGAGTCTCATAGCCCCTCTTTTTACTGTTTTACTCAGGGGTGTGATATATTGCTCATTTTTAACATGTGAACGCAAGTACAAACATTTCATATACTACATGAGTTTTTCACAACTAATCATTTAAAGTCCTCCGTCAGCATAGTTGTTAATACGTTGTAGCGTGAATATTAGTATATGGTACCATATAGGATTGACCCTCCTCGTTCGGGTTAGCAAGCACTAACCGGGTAAACGGACGTACTAATATTTGGGAAGACGAATGTGGATTAGGCATTCGTGGAGGCACCTCGCCCGGAATTCTCTATAGGGGACCCGGCCCTCGAGTTAAGCTCAACTATGTGCTCATGGCTGTATACACGATGACTATCATTTAATTGCTGGATGCAATTCATTATTTAAATCTTGCGGTTCATACTATATTAACTGATTTCAAACCTGTGAGCTCACCAGCTTTTAGCTGACCTTTTAGCATATATCGCAGGTACCAAGCAGTAGGATGTTTCTGCTTCAGGACTTTAGCTCGAGTCAGCATACAGAAGATTGAGATTTTCTTGCATTAGTATATTTTGTACAAGTACTTATGTACTGAAATCTCCTTTTATTTAAACTCGAGCTATGTAAAGCTTTAAATGTTGTAAACATTCGATTATCAATATATTTTGTTAAAACAACGCATATAGAGTCGTTTACTGTATATCTTTGTGCTTTGTTATTGATTAGTAACACCCAAATCAAGCTTCCGCAAATCATCAAATTTGGGGGTGTTACAGATTGGTATCAGAGCCTAAGGTTATAGTGAACTAGGTTGCATTTAGTGGACCTAGACTATGACCATTAGGCGGTATTCCTTATTAGGTATAACTGGTTCAGTGATTACATCATACGAGTTTAATTTAACATAGCCTGATCAACTATGTACAATTAAGCAAGGATGATGTAAGATCTGAAAGTAGTTATGGCTGAACAGGGTACAATAGAAGACTCTGACCTCGAGAGAACCGAGACTTAAACATGTTTATGCTAGGCACTCAATAGGCTGTATTATATAGGAGCTATATGAATATAGGCCTCAATCTTACTAACGTTTTGTCTCAGAAATGGCAAACACACCATCAAATTCATCTCGCTCTCAATCCGGGTCGCAGAACCCAAGGGTAGCTAGGAGGAACACCAGGTTGCCTCGAGCTGGCCCGTACCCCACTCACTTCACCTTGCCGGCCTTAGCCGCTAGGGTGAACCAACACGAGCAGCGACTTTGCACCATGGATGTCGTGCTGCAGGAAACGAACGAAAACTGGAGACTTACATCCCTTGAACGCATCGAACAAGTCTCCGACGACCTTGAAACCACAAACAACAACATGGATGTCCTTCGCAACCAAGTAATAGAAATAAGCGTGGAAAATGCCCTTCCGCGACAAAGGATGGAAGAATGTGAACAGCGCTCACATGAAGCAGAAGAGTATGCCCGTGGACTAACACAACGACTAGCACTAGCAGAAGATAACGCCCGACAAGCTAGCAGACTTGCAAACACTGTGGACCGTCTTGTCACGATGATGGAACAAATTAATCTACGTTAAGACTAGTGTAGTCTTTGCCTTGTAATCTATTCTGTAATCTAGTAACTATCTAAGCGCTACTCTATAATTCGGTCGGATGTAACAATTCCCGACGCCTTTTGTAATACATCCATAGGATGTAACCTTTGAACTCATATTAGCTATCAAATATTCCTTGTTGTTTCAACTCATATTAATTGTCATTTTCCCATGTTGATGTCATGTATTACTGCTTTTATACATGTACATCTATTACAAATGCAACTTTCCTACAAAATCTCATATAACTTCATTTCTTTTATTGAAGAATCATGCCGCCAAAGACAAGACCATACACCGATGCTCAGCTTACATCCCTTATAACCCAAGCTGTTACTGAAGCCTTGGCTCGAAATACTCCTCAAAACTCCATGAGAAACAGCGATGCCGCTGAAACCCCTGCTGCTAAACCTTGTTCTTACAAGGACTTTCAAAGTTGCAAACCCTCAAGCTTCAAGGGTTCTGAAGGAGCCATCGGACTGATCAGATGGTTCGAAAAGATGGAAACTGTTTTCCGTGTCAGCAAATGCGCGGAGAATGACAAAGTAAACTTCGCCACCTGCTCTCTCGAAGATGATGCCCACTCTTGGTGGAATTCATATACCCAATCAGTGGGTGCTGACATTGCCTACCAACTAACTTGGGAGGACTTGAAAGCAAAACTCACTGCCAAATACTGCTCAATCGCTAAACTCCAAAAGCTGGACGAGGAGTTCTGGAACCTAAAGGTTCAGGGTGGTGACATCGATGGTTATACCACCAGATTTCAACAACTTGCCGCCCTTCGCCCAGCCATGGTGAGCACCGAACCTGATAAAATCAGGAAGTACATCCTTGGCCTTCCTGAGCCTGTTCGGGGGCATGTTGCCTCTTCCAACCAAACCACCATTGACGGTGCAATCCTGTTGGCCCAAGACCTGATGTCCATGAGCCAAGATTCTGAACCACCCACTTCATCCTCCCAAAACAACAAACGAAAGTGGTCGGACTACCACAATAACCACTCCTGCCAACAAAACAAGAAACCCGACACCATCAAAGCCTACAACACCACCACAAACATCACACGGGGCTACACTGGGAACAAACCCTATTGTTCCAAGTGCAGTCGTCACCATGAAGGTTCCTGTGGTCCCTTTTGCAACAACTGCAAGAGGTACGGCCACCTCACCAAAGATTGCAATTCTCCTGCCAACAACAATTCCAACAATAACACCAGACCACCCAAAGTCTGTTTTGAGTGTGGGAAACCAGGGCACTTCAGGGATACGTGCCCAAAGCTGAAGAATAACAACAACAACAACAACAACAACCGCAACAGCCACAACAACAACAACACCCGAAGCAGAGCCTTCGTCATCAAATCTGGGGACGCCCGCCAAGACCCGAATGTGGTCTCGGGTATGTTCCTCCTCAAAAACTTAAATGCTTCTGTTCTATTTGATACTGGTGCTGATAGAAGCTTTATCTCTGATGACTTTTGCCCACTACTTGACATCAATCCTGTTGCCTTAGATGTTAAGTACACTGTAGAACTAGCAAATGGCGAACTTATAGAAACCGATAGTGTGATACCTAATTGCACTTTAAACCTAGCTGACGAAACCTTTTCAATCGATCTTGTACCCGTTGAAATCGGAAGTTTCGATGTCATCATTGGAATGGACTGGTTGTCCATACACCGAGCTGAAATCGTTTGTTACGATAAGATCGTCCGCATTCCACTCGCTGCCGGTGGAACCTTGATCATACAGGGGGAGACCGGTGGGACGGGACTCAATATCATCTCTTGCTTAAAAACCCGAAAATTTCTGAGAAAGGGTTACCCTACAATACTCGCACACATCACAGAGAAGAAGTCGGAGGAGAAGCGACTTGAAGATGTGCCAATTGTTAGAGACTTTCCCGAAGTCTTTCCGGAAGAACTACCTGGTTTACCTCCACCTAGACAGGTTGAGTTCTCAATTGATCTCGTGCCGGGTGCCGCACCGGTGGCCCACGCACCGTACCGTTTAGCCCCATCCGAACTTCAGGAGCTGTCTGCCCAGTTACAGGAACTTCTGGATAGAGGATTCATTAGACCGAGTTCTTCACCTTGGGGAGCTCCGGTCTTATTTGTTAAAAAGAAGGACGGTTCATTCAGAATGTGCATCGACTACCGAGAGTTGAACAAATTGACCGTCAAAAACCGATATCCACTTCCTCGCATTGATGATCTATTCGACCAACTTCAGGGTTCAAGTTTCTACTCAAAAATCGACCTGCGATCAGGTTATCATCAATTACGAGTCCGCGACACCGATATTCCAAAAACTGCTTTCAGGACTCGCTACGGGCACTACGAATTCCAAGTGATGCCCTTTGGTCTAACAAACGCACCGGCTGTATTCATGGACCTTATGAATCGGGTGTGCAAACCTTACCTCGACAAGTTTGTCATTGTTTTTATCGATGACATACTCATTTACTCGCGCAACGAGCAAGAACATGCGCAACACCTCAAAACCATCCTTGAACTACTTAGACACGAGGAGCTGTATGCAAAATTCTCTAAGTGTGAGTTCTGGATCCAAACTGTTCAATTCCTTGGTCACGTGATCGACAGTCAGGGAATTCATGTTGACCCAACAAAAATCGAGGCTATCAAAGACTGGCAAGCACCCACCTCTGCAACTGAAGTACGACAATTCTTGGGTCTTGCTGGGTACTATCGGCGATTTATCGAAAACTTCTCTAAAATAGCTCAACCACTCACGGTACTGACTCAGAAGGACAAAAGGTTCGATTGGATCGATAAACAAGAGTCAGCATTCCAACTTCTGAAACAAAAGCTTTGCAGTGCTCCAATTCTATCCTTACCCGAAGGCACCGATGACTTCGTGGTATACTGTGATGCTTCTCACCAAGGTCTCAGTTGCGTATTGATGCAACGAGATAAAGTTATTGCCTATGCCTCACGACAGCTGAAAATTCACGAAAAGAACTACACCACTCATGATCTCGAACTTGGAGCTGTCGTTTTTGTTCTCAAAATCTGGAGACATTATCTCTACGGCACTAAGTGCACCATCTTTACCGATCATAAAAGTCTCCAACATATATTCGATCAGAAGGATCTCAATATGAGGCAACATCGATGGGTCGAGTTGCTTACCGATTACGATTGCGAGATCAAGTACCATCCAGGGAAGGCTAATGTTGTAGCCGACGCCCTCAGTCGAAAGGAACAACCAAAACCACTTCGAGTCCGAGCCCTCAGTATGACCATTCACAACGACCTTACCGTTCAAATTCATACCGCTCAGATCGAAGCCCTGAAACCTGAAAACATCAAAAATGAAGCCTTGCGGGGTATTGACAAACAATTTGAAGTCAAATCTAACGGGATTAGGTATTTCTCAAACCGAATCTGGTTGCCTAATTTCGGGAACCTACGAGACTTGGTGATGGATGAAGCTCACAAGTCTAAATATTCTATCCACCCGGGATCCGATAAGATGTACCACGGAATCAAGGAATTTTATTGGTGGCCAAACATGAAAGCCGAAATCGCCACTTATGTCAGCAAGTGTCTTACTTGCTCGAAAGTCAAAACCGAACATCAGAAACCTTCTGGTTTACTCCAACAACCTGAAATCCCTGAATGGAAATGGGAACAAATTGCCATGGATTTCATAACCAAACTACCCAAGTCGGCGAGCGGTTGCGATACCATGTGGGTGATCGTCGATCGTCTCATCAAATCTGCTCATTTCCTGGCAATCAAAGAAAACGATAAAATGGAATGCCTTGCACAAATCTACATCAAAGAAATCGTTTCTCATCACGGCGTTCCAATCTCAATCATCTCTGACAGAGATTCCCGCTTTACCTCTCACTTTTGGCAATCACTTCAAAAAGCATTGGGTACTCGTCTCGATATGAGCACCGCGTACCATCCTCAAACCGATGGCCAAAGTGAACGAACCATTCAGACACTGGAAGATATGCTACGCGCCTGCGTAGTTGATTTCGGTACAAACTGGGAAAGACATCTACCGTTGTGCGAATTCTCGTACAATAACAGCTATCACGCCAGCATTAAGGCTGCACCTTTTGAGGCACTGTACGGTCGTAAGTGCCGATCACCGATCTGTTGGACTGAAGTGGGAGACAGTCAACTCACTGGTCCTGAACTCATACACGCCACCACTGAGAAAATTGTGGAAATCCAAAACCGACTCAAAGCCGCACGTGATCGTCAGAAAAGTTACGCTGACGTGAGACGAAAACCGCTCGAGTTCCAAGTTGGGGATCGAGTACTCTTAAAAGTATCGCCTTGGAAAGACGTCATCCGTTTTGGCAAATGCGGGAAGTTGAATCCCAGGTACATCGGGCCTTTTGAAATCCTCGAACGGATTGGCCCCGTAGCTTATCGATTGCAGCTGCCATCCGAACTCAGCAGCGTGCACCCCACTTTTCATATTTCAAATTTGAAGAAGTGTCTGTCTGATGAGACACTTATCATTCCACTAGATGAAATTCGTGTTGACGATAAACTTCACTTCGTTGAGGAACCCGCTGAAATTATGGACCGTGAGGTCAAACAACTGAAACAAAGTCGTATTCCCATCGTCAAGGTCAGATGGAATTCGTGGCGTGGTCCGGAATTCACCTGGGAATGGGAAGAACAAATGCGACTCAAATATCCTCAACTTTTCACTGACTCTACCTCGAACACGACTTCGAACTAAATTTCGGGACGAAATTCTTCTAACGGGGGGAGAATGTAACACCCGCCAAATTAGGACTAGTAATTAGTGCCTAATCAGATGTTAATACATGTAATTAGTTCTGTGTTAGGCTAATTAATGTATCGATTTATATATTGTTGAATATATACGAAAATGCGATTTGGTTAAATCGTACGCAATTTAAATCGAATGTATTTCGATTCAACTTAATACGGACGTTGGTGACCAATTTTATTAAATAATGTTGTTATATCAAAAATATTATTATGATAATATTTCGTATTCATTCGTATCGTGCAAACAGAACCTACACAATTTAAAAATATTAAAACGCGCAAACTAAATAAACAAACTTACATTTTATAACTCAAATATAAATTAAATTGTAAAATATTTAAATAAAATATCGCGTAATAATTTGTATTTTAAAACGTACCATTTAATATGTAAAATAATTATTTAACGTCTAAACGACGGAGTAAACGAACACCACACGGAGCGGGAACGCGGGGCGAAAAATGGGAGCTTAACCTCCCATTCCCCACCATTTTCTTTCTCATTTCTCTTATCACTCTCTCTCTCTTACACTCTCTTTCTTTCTTTTCTCTAACCACCACCACCTCCAAAATACTCACAAAATCACCAAATAAACATACTAAACGCACTCGGATCATAGCATCGCTTTGGAGAAAAACGACCACGACACCACGATCTATCATCCTACCTTTTCGGATTTTTGTTCCGACACTTTGTAAGTTTCCGACAAATCCCGAAATCTCTCGTTTTTAAATGTTTTCACTTGTTAGTAGTTTGTAACAACTCATAATGTCCATAAAAGGGTTGGGTAAAAATATTGGACCGAACGGTGGCCGGGAAACTCGTTTTTGACACAAAATCCGGCCAACAGCCCGTAACGTCGCATCTGGCCTGGAGCCTTTGCGACGTCGCGTATAACGTCGCACAGAAATCAATAACGTCGCCTTAGCGACGTCGCACATAACGTCGCATTGAATTGCGAAGTCGCACATAGCAACGTCGCCTACTACGTCGCTAGAATCAACAACGTCGCGTATAGCGACATCATCCTTAACGTCGCATTAAATTGCGAAACGTCGCCTTTAGCGACGTCATGCTCAACGTCGCAATCCTTACCTGCGACGTCGCACCCAACGTCGCACAAACCAGAAAACTCAGATTTTTACTAAGTGTCGAGACCTAAAATTTTAATACCTGATTTTACCCAAATTCGGATCCAGATGCGTTTTTCGTCAAAGCAATATAGTAGAAATAAAAATTTTCCAAGCTGACCTGGCAGCTCGACCCCAGCCAGGGGCTCTGCCCCTTGGACCCCGCTACCAGGGGCGCTGCCCCCGGACCCCCGTACTTAGATTCCGTAACGGCTTCTAAAACACAATCAAAACACATTTTTCAAGTAAAACGCCACGAAATCAAAATAATAATAGTTGAGATTATTATTACAAATCCGTCACCAACGGGTCGTACACTTTTCAAACACTTAAACGTATCGTATCAACCAAATAGTGTAGATTTGGACATTATAGTTGAATGAACAACTACAAGGGTGATCTTTTGAGATACCCAATCATGATTATAACCATCGCGTGTCGTGGACACCCTCAGGTTACAAGTCTTTGGACTTCATACTCGGCTAATCAACTTACATTTGTTTAAATGCTTTCAGACTCAGGTGAGTCTCATAGCCCCTCTTTTTACTGTTTTACTCAGGGGTGTAATATATTGCTCATTTTTAACATGTGAACGCAAGTACAAACATTTCATATACTACATGAGTTTTTCACAACTAATCATTTAAAGTCCTCCGTCAGCATAGTTGTTAATATGTTGTAGCGTGAATATTAGTATATGGTACCATATAGGATTGACCCTCCTCGTTCGGGTTAGCAAGCACTAACCGGGTAAACGGACGTACTAATATTTGGGAAGACGAATGTGGATTAGGCATTCGTGGAGGCACCTCGCCCGGAATTCTCTATAGGGGACCCGGTCCTCGAGTTAAGCTCAACTATGTGCTCATGGCTGTATACACGATGACTATCATTTAATTGCTGGATGCAATTCATTATTTAAATCTTGCGGTTCATACTATATTAACTGATTTCAAACCTGTGAGCTCACCAGCTTTTAGCTGACCTTTTAGCATATATCGCAGGTACCAAGCAGTAGGATGTTTCTGCTTCAGGACTTTAGCTCGAGTCAGCATACAGAAGATTGAGATTTTCTTGCATTAGTATATTTTGTACAAGTACTTATGTACTGAAATCTCCTTTTATTTAAACTCGAGCTATGTAAAGCTTTAAATGTTGTAAACATTCGATTATCAATATATTTTGTTAAAACAACGCATATAGAGTCGTTTACTGTATATCTTTGTGCTTTGTTATTGATTAGTAACACCCAAATCAAGCTTCCGCAAATCATCAAATTTGGGGGTGTTACATGATATGTCTACAATCTATTCGACTAACCTCTCTTGCGTACATGTCTCCCCAGACTTCACGCGACCACGACCTCACACGAAATTTCAGGACGTAATTTTCTTAACAGGGGGAGAATGTAACACCCGGTCAAAAAGGCCAATTTCCGCGCCAAATTTAAACTTCAAATAATCGTACTTAGTACGCAATTATAACAAAGTTATATTTTATAACTCGAATAAATTATCTTTATAAAATACCTCGAATAAAAACATACACGATTTCGTATTTGTAAAATTATGATTTTAAAATATTTAAATCATTTCACGATCGAGCAAACAAACGCGGACATTTTGTACTGTGGTTGGAGACCATAGTCCCCGAAGTGGGGATCTGGAAGTGGATAAAACCACCTCCACCTCCCATTTCTCTTTCATTCTATTTCATAGAAACACACACACCACCAAAAACTCTCTCAAACTTTTCTCTCCATCCATACCAACCACCACCGCCGGCCACCACCGTCACCATCGTCATCATCATCAGCAGGAACAACATCAACAACTTAGTATCATCATCATCCTCATCTTCATCATCAAGAACATCATCACCAACCAAACCCTTGGATCTTCGAATCGTAAGGATTTCTTCACTTTTCTTTGTTATTTCTTGATAAAAACACTTAATATACCATGTACTAGTGTTATATTAACTTATTGTGACCAAAAACGACACAAAAATGCATTTTCAAAACCAAAAATACTAGCAGTTCGTCGAACGAGCCGAATCGAGATGCGAACCGAACCGAGCAACGAACCGAGTTGAGATTTCCAAATCTCAGTTCGTCGAGCGAGCCGAACCGAGCAACGAAGCGAGCCGAGATGCGAGTCGAACCAAGCAGCGAACCGAGCTTAGTTGCGAGTCGAACCGAGCCTAGCTGCGAGCTGAGCCGAGCAGCGAACCGAGCCGAACGAGCGAGCCGAACTGACCTGCTCTGCGAAATGAGTTTTTGCCCAATGATTCAACATTCGCATAACAACAACTACACTTTTTACAACGATGACTTACATACAAAATTATATTTTTGTGAAGTAGACAATGAAACGATTTTAATAATGATTTAATTGAGAATTATCATTATTACAAACCGTCACAAACGGGCCGTACACAATTCTAAAACTAAACAATAGAAGTGTACTTTTATGACACGTTTAGTTAAACCGATTAGTATATTATCCATATGACCTCACATGTTTAGGACACTAGGAGGTTACCATTGTGACGACAAATGTAGCACGGGATTGCTATCTCCAACAGGTGAGTTTTATAGCCCCACTACTTCAACTGTTTTACTATTTTCGGGGTGAAACACATGCTCAATAACTGTTTTTGAATTATATAAATAAACTTTTATAATTCACAATTATCTTTATTACTGCCATGAAATACGAATGTGTAATACCTAGGAATTACACCCACCATACTGTTTTGAGATAGTATAAATACTTAACCTAGATAGGTTACACCCGTACACTGTTAGATTGTTGGAACACAATTACCACTTATGACATGATTAAGTTATCACTATCCATTGACCATATTGTCACGGGACAATACTATCACTTATACTAGAACTGGTTAGTTCTACCTACACTGGACAACGACTAGACTCTTACAGGATTAGTTTCCCTTTCGGGACTACGACTGCTAATACAGTCCAGGACTTCTAAACTGGAATAGTACCCAAGTAAACAACAACCAAGGACTTCAGATATACTTGCTAGGCTGAGGCTAGGAGTATACATTAGTGACAAACGTTAGTATAGGATCTTTATACTAATACAAACCAACTAGGTGATGACTATTCACACCTAGGCCCAATGTGACACAATTAATATCTAAGTATTGTACATACATATTTAGATACAATATATTACTTCATGCGTAGCATGATACACTATTTCTTGTGCTTGTAGATTTGAATTATATATATGTATATATAAATATACTCGTACACTATATCAAGCACTTGGTGCTTCTTACAATTTACGTATGCATATTAGCATACATACATACAAACATAACTACTTAAGTCAGGCGCGTCGTAGTACAGCTGGCTCTCATTTACTTAGCTAGTCTGTCGTAGTACAGCTGGCTCTACATTTCACCAGTCGGGCTTGTCGTAGTACAGCTGGCTCGATTACATACTTTGCTTACGAGCAATGCGGACGATGTCCAGATTGGTCACACAACGATGCCACGGAAAAGTGGGCACAAAACGATGCCATGGTATTGCAGTGGGCACAAGGACGTATTCGCGGTAAAGCGATACACTCACGGATGGGAGGGCTTATACTCGTCATCCACAACAGTTAACGGATCGGTGAGATTTCACACGAGGTCGTTAGCTCAGTATTTGATTAAATACTCTATCATAGTTCTACGGGACTGCACGGTTACTCATACTCAGCAATGGATCGGCGAGCTTATACTCGAGATCGTTGGCTCAGCATTTGGATAAATGCTTTATATTAGTTCTACAGGACTACAATTTACGTTGTCGGAGGTAACACTACATGCCAGATAGGCATGCCGATTATTACTCAACGTCACATGACGTAGCCATACAATTACTTGGACTATACTCAGGCAGGTTTTGCCACGCAATGGTTTATGTCACTTATACCAGATAGGTATCTAGCCATGGATTGCCACATCCTCGATATGACGCAGTCATACACTTGATAGTATTTTGGCATGTATTGCCTCACGATTGTAGACTCACTATACCTGATAGGTATCTAGGCATGGTATACCCCTTTCCTTACGTACTTAGGTACACACCGCTACTTTTAGGGTAGGAAATACCTAGTGAAATGTATAAACATTGGTGTTACATCTTTAATACAATACAAATCAAAATACAGGGATTTCGAACTACTTTTCAAAACATACAGGATTTACATTTTATGTTTTCAACTAACAATCCTATGAACTCACCAGCTTTATAGCTGACTCGTTTTAGCATGTGTTCTCAGGTGCCCAGCAGGATTAGGATTGCTACAAGATTATGCTAGCTCGAGTCGCATATTTTCAAACAACGGGATTTCTCTGCATAACTTTTGTATTACAAATTATGTATTGAAATTATTTTGCGAACTCCCAACTTGTATACAGTTTTATTTTGGAAATGTAATAACTATTTTCTAACGTCTCATTTAGAGGTCGTTCGCTATATATCTTATGCTGTGATATTTGATTTGGTAACACCCGACCCGACCGCTTCTGCAACCCGAAATTTGAGGGTGTTACAGCTCCCAAGTCATAACTAGTGACACTAACCTCAGTGTCGCCATAACCAGCGACACTAACCCGAGTGTCGCTATCAAATTTAAATCGACACAAAACTAGCGACACTAACCATAGTGTAGCCATCCCAGTGTCGCCAAACCTTAGTGTCGCTAAAAAACAGAATACTTACACTAAGTGTTAGACTTGAGTAACAACTTATTACAACAACACGACTACACATGATATATACTAATGCAAAGTATACAATGAAACAAACATAATGATAAGGGTAAATGCACTTTGTCGGCTATGTACTATAACACTTTGTCTCATGGTAAGCAACCTACCCTTTATATTAGTAAGGTATGCAATGAACGGCCAAAACATTGTGCCAATGTAGGCTATTTGGTAACCAGCAACCGGGACAACCGATAAACTTAATTATGTGGAAATTTAACATTTTAAAAGATAGTTGCGTGGGAAATATTACGCAAACGTGGAACAGGTTTTGGAAATTTTGACCGGCTGCATTTCTTAATTTTTTAATCATCTTCTTTGGAAAGCATTATCTAAAATCAACAATCAAACAAATCTTTTGATACGTTAAATAAAAAATATCAACAATCAATGCAACAATAAAAAGTTCATCTTCCTTAAAAAGTACATCTAAAATCAACAATCAACTCCATCAAATAAAAGAATCATCATTTTACTCCATCAAATCAGATCTAAAAAGAAACACCCTCGCCGACCGTGAAACCACTAACCATCAAAATACCAGATCTAAAAAAAACCAGTAGAGCAAAAGATCGAAACCACAAGATTTTGTTGGCTGTGAAACCACACCCTCGCCGGAAAACATCGGATCGATTCAGAATTCGTCGTTCCTGTGGAGCAAGATGGTGGTTTGACCACCGGCATTCTTTCTTCCGACGAAACTCGGGAAGCCATGGGTTGATCAATTTGGATGAATGGTTTAATTCTAGTTGTTAATCCAAATGTGTATATGTATGTATGTGTATGTATGTATATATCTCTCTCTATTTTGGTTTTATTTGTTTATGATTAAATTTTAATTTTGTTGATTTTTCTCATTTTGAACGTGAAATAACCAATACTACCTTTCATTTAAATTTGAATGTCTTTGCATATATCTAGTACGAATTAGGGGTTTTGGTTTCGATTTGGAGTGTATCGGTGGTAGTGGTGTGGTGGTTACGGGTGGTGGTGGTGGTGGTGGTGATGGTGATAGTGGTGACAGTCGTAAATGATGTTGAATATTGATGGTGATGGTTGAAGATCTTGAACCCAGAAACATGTAATTTAAACACAGTACTTTTTAATTAAGTTTTATTTATCTATTTATTTTTTGGCATAATAATTTGTACAATAAGTATTAATAGTTGTACATAGTATACATGTGGCAAAAAGATCTAGTTGGCACATTACATGGATATCTAGTCAACATTTTTAATTGGTAGCAGGTAAAAATGTAGTTTGTAAAGATGTTAGCACGAAACTTCAGGGTACATAGCATACATTGGTATTTTAAGTGGTAAGTTACCGACCTTGGGACAAACTAGCATGGTACATTGCCGACAAAATGCATTTACCCTAATGATAATGTCTTTTAAGAATTATTGCTACAAACTTTCACCAACGGGTCGTACACATTTTTCGATAAACAACTTATTTAAACATACTAGTTGAGTGAACTAACATAGGTAGACATTAACCCTCCACCTACATGATTAGCCTAAGTGGACATTAACCCTCCACTTACATAGATGATCTTTTAAGACATCTACTTACACACAACCTTTTACGTTTAGGACGTTAGAAGGTTGCAGTTTGGGAACACACATTGCTTGCTTATTTGATTATTTGCTTGCTACTTGCTAAACTCAGGTGAGTTTCATAGCCCCTTTTTACTCGTTTTAACTATTTTGGGGTGAGAATACATACGCACATGTTTTATACAACTGTCTTTATACAACTGTCGTTATGCAACTGCTTTTATACAAATGTTTTATAAACAATGGATAACAAAGGAAACAAAGGATAACGCATGAGTGAGACCATAATCCAACAAAGCCCTCGCACATCGTAGTTCGTTAATTTTGAAGCGTGAATATTATTGGATAGATCTATTGGGGATTGACACCCCCGTCCGAGCTAGTCGCTCTAGCCAACCCACGGACGCAGTATTATTTGTTTAAACAAGTGTTCCGGATTAGACACTTGCCGAGGCAACAACAAGAGTTAAGCTTCGAACTATGAGCTCATGATGCAAAGGATAACAAATGATAACATGACACTTTTACAACTGTTTTTGCATACGTACAACACAACGGAAATCTCGTGTTTCTTATTTATTTTATCGACTGTTTAAACCTATGAACTCACCAACTTTATGTTGACCTTTTAGTATGTATTTCTTAGGTAACCAGCCGCAGAAGGATGCTTTTGGAAGCATTTAGCTCAAGTCACATATTTTGACACCCGCTAAATTAGGACGTCATTACTGTGCCTAATTGTGTGATTATTACATGTACTTAGTACGAAATAGGACTAAGTGTAGCAACTACTTATATATATATATATATATATATATATATAGTGGTTATATATATATATATATATACACGTATACGATTCGTCCAAATCATACAAAATTTCGTGTCAGATAAATATTTGAAAACACTAATACGAACGTTGGATTAGTGGCTGCACAGAGGTCAGGGGTTCGAATCCCATCCCCTGCAAAAGGCCGGAGGTCCTTTCTACCTTTAGGTAGAACTGGAAGCAACCTCTCTACCTTAGGGTAGGGCTGTCTACATCTAACCTCCCCCATACACCGTCCTAGACAGTATTAGGCCCTAACCCGCGAAAGGTAGTATGGGATGTTCCTTTACTAATACGGACGTTGGTGAAATATTTATTAGATAATATGAAATTATTTAATAACATTGATTATTACTTCATATTATGTTCATAATATAATGACAAGTACGTTATTGCTTAAAACGTAACCAAACGCGACGAAAATACGCAAAACGCATCCGACCGATGAAATAAGTTCAAGTTATATTTTTATAACTCATTATTAAGTATTTTGATAAAATACTTCAAGTAAAAATATCGCGATTACACGCGAACAATTATAACGTTTAAAAACGTTACACGAATCCAATAAACAAATAATTCGCAACCGACAACCAAACGAAAACCCAAATAATACTTTTGGTGACTTAAAACATAATATTTTGGGTGAAACATCATTTAAATATATCGAGTTTTAAAACGATACCGAAACGTATTATATATAACGTATAACGTTTAATCGGACGACGAAACGATCGGGTAAACTAACACGGAGCGTAACGCGAATTGGGGAAACAAATTTACACACCTACATGGTGGAACCCACCCACAAAAATCTGCAAGAGCATGGCTTGCCATGCCCTTACATTTCCTTTCTTTTTCCTTACTTCACCTCACCTCATCATTCTCACCACCTTACGCTTCCTTTCTTTCTCTCAATTCTTCACCTATCTCTCTCTCCCTCCAGAAAAATGACCATAGACCAGATCCAACACCACCTTAACACCACCAAACAACCACCACATCACCACCTACGAGCCACCAACGGCCGCCACGCCAGAATTTGAGAAAACGCAAAATAACGAGCTTTCGACTTCATTTATTCTCCTCTTCATCTGGAGTCTTGTAAGAACTTCTAAAACTTTTCTAAAATACTTTTATTATGTTTATAATCATGTTTTAGTAACCACTCAACCATTATATGTCCATATAATTAACAGAAACGCGTTTTATAACTCGAAATCTTAAAGGATATAATCTGTCCAGAAAATAGCTCAACTTCAACTATTTTTAGAAAAATGTCCATGAAAATGGACGTTTCTTAAGCTTAAAATGTATTACAAGAAGTAAGCTTTCTAAAAAAATTTGTTTCGTAACATTTTGACTCCGTTTAGTACCCGAGAATAATTTTCTCTGGCTACATATACTTTCTGTCTTCTGGAGACAGAAAGTTGCACCTCTTTCTCGGAGCCATAACTTGAGTTCTAAGTTGAATAAATGCATGAATCGTATACCCAAATCTTCGTATGGATGTTATCTACAAAAAGTTCTTCTTTGGATCGTTCCAAAAATACACCTATTTTTCCATAAAATTAGATTTGTGAGCAAAGGTTTAAATTCGGACTAAACTGAACGGTGGTACTTTGTGAATTTTAAAAAAATATCAAACGACCTCCAAAAGTCATGGAAAAATTACAGGAAGTACATAAGAGATGTGGGAACGTTTTGTAAAATTTTTGGAACGATTCGATAAAGTTTGCTTAGTCAAAAAAATTCCCAAATATCACTATGACTTTCACTCCGAACTTTGACTTTCGGATGAAAAGTAACTCCGAACTTTGACTTCGGATGAACAGTAACTTTGACCCTTTAAACTTCGGATGAACAGTAACTTTGACTCCGAAAGTCAACTTTCGGAGTGACTTTCATTGACTTTCGGACTTTTATGCTAAATTCGGATTTCGTAGTTTCGGATCAACTCTTTCGGACCAAAAACACACATATATATATATATATATATAAATATTTATACATTCGGATTATATACTTTCGGACCTATATATATATATATATATATAAATACTTTCGGATATACATACACACACACACACACACACACACACATACACACACACACACACACACACACACACACACACACACACATATATATATATATATATATATACACACACACATATGTACTGTAGAATATAAATAGATATACGAACCTTCGAATACAATAATGGAAAGTTTAAAAATACTTTTACAACTAAGTATTGAATACTTACATTTACCAAACTTTATACAATAATAATCGTACATGAAGTACAAATGTGTTATAAGTATACACGAACTAATATACGATACAACAAACGAAATTTACTCGACGCTACTTATACATGAAAATACATATACTTTGGGAAGTATACACTACCATCTGAATACATATGAGATTATACTCACATTTATACGAGCTTACACTCGAACTACTACGAGCTTACACTCGCACACATTGACTATATATACGAGCTTACACTCGCACACATTTACTATATATACGAGCTTACACTCGCACACATTGACTATATATACGAGCTTACACTCGCACGAGTTTACACTAGCTCGAACTTACATTCGAACAACACTTTCACGACATGATACAAATGACAGACATACGAATATACTTTACAAGTATACAATACAATGAACTACATAATAATAATACTTGAATTATTATTACACGCCGTCACCAACGGGCCGTACACACATTTACAAACTACAGACGTAAACGGTTACAAATACAGACGATTACAAACATACAAACAAACTTTGGACATTAACTAGTTGAGTGGACAACTAACATGGATAATCTTTAAGATATCCATCTACTTACTTAACCTTATGCGTTTAGGACGCTAGAGGTCACTGGTTCGGAGAACCACATTGCTTGATTTACTGCTCAGTACTGCTAGACTCAGGTGAGTCTCACAGCCCCTATTTTTACCGTTTTCACTCAGGGGTGAGATGCATTACTTGTTTTACTTGAACACATGTACAGACATACTATTTTACAGACTTACAGACTTACTGATATACTGAATTGTATGAGTTACGATTAATCCACTGAAGGCCTCTGAATCATAGTTGTTAATTATAGGATAAGCGCGAGTTTTAGTAAATGGATCCATTTGGGACTAACAATCCCCGCCCGGGGTAGCACGCAGTACCACGAACCGTACTCGTATAAACGGGCATTTCTTACTTGTTACACATGAGTGTTTTTTGATTAGCACTCACGGGGGCACATTACCTGGTACTTGGTTGTACCTTACAGACTTGTTAAGCTTCGACTATGATGCTCATGTCAAAGTATATCAACACTATTGCATTCGTGCAATCATTATTTACTACATTATTGCGATTATGCAATCTCTTTTACTACATGATGTGTTCAACAGATTATTTACTACAAACCTGTGAGATTCACCAACCTTTTGGTTGACACTTTTAGTGATGCATTCTCAGGTACACAGCAACAGTAGGGTTGCCCAGCAGGATTTGCTTACTAGCTCGAGTCGCATGCATTTACACGCTTGGAGATTTTTATATATTACTTTTTGTATTAACTGTTATGTATTAGAATCTCTAGGATTTTACTCGAACTCTGAGCTGATGTATACTTTTGAAATACTAATGTAATGTACTACTTTTCGAACGTCTCATATAGAGTCGTTCACTGTATCCTTATGTGCTTGATTACTTGATTAGTCGCGCCCGATAATTGCTTCCGCTAAACATCAAATTTGGGGGTGCGACAGATTGGTATCAGAGCGTAAGGTTATAGTGAACTAGGTTGCATTTAGTGGGCCTAGACTATGACCGTTAGGCAGTATTCCTTATTAGGTATATCTAGTTCAGGGATTACATCATACGAGTTTAATTTAACATAGCCTGATCAACTATGTACAATTAAATGAAGATGATGTGAAATCTGAAAAGGGTTATGTTGAACAGGATTGCACTAGTTGACTCTGACCACGAGAGAACCGGGACTCATACTTGTTTTGTGCTAGACACACACCAGGCTATTATGTGATATCCGTGTATATACGTACATAGGCCTCACTCACTTACTGAACTATTAGGCTATTATATATATTGAAAATATATGAATAGGCCTTACACGTTCGTACACTAGCTATAGAAATAGCTGACTCTTCTCTCATGACATCTACGAAATTCACTCATCGGCTTACACCGAAACTACGACAGACTCGAACACTGTTACATCACTTTATGAGTGAACTCTAATGATTTCATCACATCTAGCACTCGAAATCAATATACTCCCAAGGACTAAAATCCTTTCCTCCCATTTCTATAGAATTCACCCGCGTGGAAAATGGCAAGCTTTCCAACAAACGATTACACGTCAGATAACGAACAAATACATGATGAACAAATCCATTACACGTATCTCGATGAAGAGATAGTTCCAATGGAAGAAATCATAAATGCGGAAATTGAGAATCACAACTTCGGATTGATCGACATCGAAGAGTACGAAAGAGTACGAGACCAGGTTGAAGACTTAGACGGCCGAAACTGGGAACTGAAACTCAAATGCAAGTTCTACGAGATGGAACTGAAAATTCTGAGGAGATCCTTTTCTGAACGAATTAAGGATAAGATCCTCTACTGCAAAGAAGTGACTGCTAATCTGTACTACCGGACAACAACTTGGGTCAAAGGGATGTACCAACAAGCGATCGAAGATGCTTTGATTTACCCTGCGCCTCTACGATACAGAGACATACTCGAAGCTCGTTACTATCCTCACGACTTGCACCTAGAATAGATCCACGATAACTATAACCACCTTGTACAGCGAAATTATGTATGTAGTAGTTCATGCTAGAAACCTCTAATCCGATGGGTCTATAGAAATCCCGTCATATTTTGTATAATCTTTCTATATTCGTCCAGATGTTACAAATTCCCGATACCTTTTTGTAAAAGCTCTAACTCTTGTAATCTTTTGAACTTGAATGTTAGTGATTACAACCCTTATTATTCTACACTATTGACTGTCACTTGTGTTATGATATATTACCTTTATATATACAACTACGATAATCATACTCTTACACAAAAACTCACATGTCCCTTGCTTTTATTGAAGGAACATGCCTCCGAAACGACAATCGTTCACCGCTGCTGACCTGGAACGACTGATTTCTCAAAGAGTGACTGAAGCACTAGCTACTCGAAATACGCCGCCAAATAGTGGCTCACGTCCAAATCAGGGCAGTGAAGATACGTTAAACAACACACCTCCAGCCAAAACCTGCACCTACAAAGACTTTCTGAACTGTAAACCCTTGAACTTTAAGGGCATTGAAGGAGCTATCGGCTTAATACGATGGTTCGAGAAGATGGAATCCGTGTTTTGAATTTGTAACTGCCCTGAAGAATTCAAAGTGAAATACTCCACCTGCACTCTCATGGTGTGACACCCGTCAAATTAGGACTAGAAATTAGTTCCTAATCATTATGTAATACATGTAGTTAGTGCTATGTATTAGGCTAATTGTGTGTATCAAATATGTATATTGTTGAATATATATATATATATATATATATATATATATATATATATATATATATATATATATATATATATATATATATCAGTACGCGATTATATTTAATCGTGCAATTTCAAATCGGCTAAATTTCCGATTCATTTATATGGCGTTGGTGAAAACAATATTAAGTAATATAGAAATTATTATTTAATGCAACTCAGTATTTATTATATATTATTTTGATAATATATAATGTATTCGTATCGTACAAATATAAAACATTCGCGACAAAACTCGTAAGTAACGTATTATTATTAGAAATAATAATTACTAAACACTTTGATCAAAATAAAACACATTTCGTTTTATATCATTTTACTCAAACGCGACTACATTATCCAAACCTTATCCGTCTCACAAACTTAAAACAAAGATATATTTTTATATCTCATTAAAAGTATTTTTATTAAAATACTTCGATTAAAATACGTACGATATCATTTATAGAAAATTATCATTTAAAAATACTATACTACTTTTACGATCGGGTACAAAAACACGGGTATTTTGTACTGCGATTTGAGCCCAACCGACTCCAATTATTGGAGCTGGCCAGACCCAAAACCATTTCCCCCGTTTCATTTTCATTTCATTCTCAAACTCTCCATCTCAATCTCGTTCTCTATCTCTAACAACAACAACGATTTAACAATAACAACAACAATCAAGAATCATCATCATCTTCAAATCATCATCATCATCATCATCGTGATCATCTTCATCATCATCACCAAGCTCCATCTCCATTTTAGCTCCATTTTGATACGTAAGGATTTACTCACTTTTTCTTTAAAATTCCATGTTTAAATTACATATATTAGCATGCTTAGATGTTCTATGAACTGATTATGCCCAAAGATTAGGCTTAGAATTTGTTTTGCGGATTAATCTCACGAACAGACCCTGAAACTGGACCATGATCCGGCGGATCAACACCTGATCTGGCGGATCAAGTAGTGAAATGGCGGATCACTCAAATATGCCACGATCCGGCGGATCACTTTCTTGATCCGGCGGATCCTCCCCAAAATATCCCGATCCGGCGGATCAACACATGATCCGGCGGATCCCACACGAAATCACTCAATCCGGCGGATCAACACATGATCCGGCGGATTCCCCCGTTATATTTCATGATCCGGCGGATCAACAAACGGATCCGGCGGATCCCAGCTAAAACAGAACAAATAAATTTTCGAAAACGTCAACAATTTAACAAGTTATAACGTGCTTCTCGATGGAAAACTTATTATAACGGATTGAGCTCAAATTCGCAAGGTCACTCGGAAACGACCCAATAATCAATGCTAAGTACCTTAGACTTGTCAGTTTTAGGCCATCTGGGGTCGTTTAGGGGCCGAAAATGACAGATTACTATTTTCAGACTCGTACCAAATTTTGTAATTTATGAAATAAAGTGTAACGGATATAATGAACTTGATTAACAACTAAACCTATACGATACGACTTATATATGAAGCACATACACTTTTATAAGCACAACAAATCATGTATAATAATAATAGTTCGAAATTATTATTACAAACCATCACCAACGACCCGTATACATTTTCAAAACTCAAACATAATCGACAACCAAAGTATTTGGGCATAAGTTGAGGGAACAACTAGCATAGATGGTCCGTAGAGTCATCTAATCAATCAAAACCTTGCGCGTTTAATACGCCCGGCAGGTTCAATATCTAATCATTATCAAAACCTTGCGCGTCTAAGACGCCCTGCAGGTTCAGTCGTTGTAACGACATCAAATCATTGTGAATCATTATAATTGTTGGCTAACAATTCATCAGACTCAGGTGAGTCTCATAGCCCCTATTTTAAATGCTTTTACCTAGGGGTGAGATACATGCTCTGTTTTGTTTTACATGTGAACGCAAGTATCAATTTATCACGTATGCTGCATAAGTTGTTTTCATCTAATCAATCAAAGTCCTCTGAAGCATAGTTCTGTTAATATGATTTAGCGTGAATGTTAGTGTATGGTACCATATGGGATTGACAATCCCCGTCCGAGTTAGCAAGCACTAACCTGTCAAACGGACGCATTATCATTTGTTCAAACGTATGTTGATTAGGCATACGCATAGAGGCACCCTCGATCAGGCACTTGATTGTGATCCTGACCCCTCAGTTAAGCTCAGACTATGTGCTCATGTTAGTTGTATCAATCTTTACTTATTTGTTTAATTACAAATATTCATGTGATACTCATCATTCATTTATTTACATGCTTTGTAAATCAACTCATTAAATCTTGCGGTTCACAAATCATATATTATCATATCAAACCTGTGAGCTCACCAGCTTTATAGCTGACCTTTTAGCATGTTATCTCAGGTACTCAACAGTAGGTTGGACTGCCCATCAGGATACTGTAGCTCGAGTCGCATGCAATCATAAAATCATCAAGAGATTTCCTTGCATTTCTATATTTTGTATAAATTAGATATGTATTAGAATCTCTCAAATATCTATGCGAACTCATCTTTTGTAAACCATATGTAGACTCTTACGTTAATCAATGTATTTTGTAAAACGACGCATGTAGTGGTCGTTCATTATATAACTTGTGTGCTTTGTGTATTGATTAGTCGCGCCCCGAATCGACCCGCTTCCACATCATAATTTGGGGGTGCGACAGATTGGTATCAGAGCCTAAGGTTATAGTGAACTAGGTTGCATTAGTGGGCCTAGACTATGACCGTTAGGTAGTATTTTCTGTTAAGTGTGATTGGTTCAAGAGTTACATCATACAAGTTTAATTTAACATAGCCTGATCAACTATGTACAATTAAATAAAGATGATTTAAGGCTTGAAATGGTTATGCTGGAATAGGAATACATTAGTTGACTCTGACCTCGAGAGAAACCGGGACTCATAATTGTTGTGCTAGACACTCATAAGACTATTATGTGATATATGTATGTATACATAGATAGTCATCGCTCGAGCACTGTACGCTAGTCTATTATATATTATATATATAGGCACTCACGTATTCAAACACTTTGTCATAGAGATGGCAAACACACCCACCGAAACATCTTCTACTTCATCCCACTCTCGACAACATCTCTTGTAATCACGAAACTCATAGGTAGCTAGGAGGACCACCGAGTCACTTCGAGCGAGACCGTACCCAACTCAAAACAATTCAAATAACCAGGCTAGTTAGCACGTAGTTGCTAGTCAGTAGAGATGGTTATTCAACACCTCTTGATTGTTCTATAATGTTGATTGTCATATTGTGATGTTGTATATTACCGCATTTGTATATGTACATCTATGATAATCATCATTTATGGACAATCTCTCACAAACCTTATCCTTCTAATCGCAGGAAAATCATGCTGCCAAAGTCAAGGACTTACACTGATGCCCAGATGGCATCTATCATCTCACAGGCTGTGACTGAAGCCTTGGCGCGACATTCGTCAGAGACCCCCGAAAGGAATAGTGGTACTGCCAATACCCCTCCCACTGCCAAGCCTTGTTCCTACAAGGATTTCCAAAACTGCAAACCCCTGAGCTTTAAAGGAACTGAAGGAGCCATCGGCCTAATCAGATGGGTTGAGAAGATGGAATCCGTCTTTCGCATTAGCAAATGTGCGGAAGGGGATAGAGTTCAGTTTTCCACATGCACCCTTGCTGACGGTGCCCTCACCTGGTGGAACTCGTATACCCAGTCTGTGGGTATAGATACCGCCTATCTACTTCCATGGGAAGATCTGAAGAAAATGCTCACAGAAGAGTATTGCCCATCTGAAGAACTCAAGAAGCTAGATGAGGAGTTCTGGCATCTCAAGGTTCAAGGAACCAACATTATTGGTTATACCACTAGGTTTCAACAACTGGCAACCCTCCGCCCAGCCTTAGTAAGCACTGAGACCGACAAGGTCAAGAGGTTCATCCGCGGTCTTCCGGAGCCTGTCCGGGGGAACGTTGCCTCTTCCGGCAAGACCACCATTCAGGGAGCAATTCGTTTAGCTCATGAACTCATGGCTATGCAAGAGAGCCAAGGAAACCCTGTCTCGCCTTCTGGGAACAACAATAAGAGAAAATGGTCTGGGAATCAGAACCAACAGACCTTTAAAAAGACTGAGACTGTCAAGAATGACACATCAGGTTCTGGAGAGAGGAAAGGGTACACTGGAAGTAAACCCTACTGTTCAAAGTGCAATCGTCATCATGATGGTCCTTGTAGTGCACCCTGCAACAACTGCAAGAGGTATGGACATCTTACCAAAGACTGTGGAACACCTGCAACCAACCCCGCCGCCAACACCAACAACAACCAACCCCGAGCCTGCTATGAGTGTGGAAACACTGGACACTTCAGGAATGCGTGTCCGAAGCTAAAGAACAAGGGTAACAACAACAACAATGCTAGGGGCAGAGCTTTTGTGCTGAATGCTGGAGAGGCCCGTGAAGACCCTAATGTGGTCACGGGTATGTTTCTTCTCAACAATTTAACTGCTTCAGTTTTGTTTGATACTGGTGCTGATAAGAGTTTTATATCTGAGGAATTTAGCCCACTATTAGACATTTCCCCAGTTGCCTTAGAAGCTAAGTACACTGTAGAGTTAGCTAATGGCAAATTGATTGAGGCCGATAGTGTAATACCAAATTGCACCCTAAACCTCGCAAATGAACTATTTCCCATAAACCTCATACCCATCGAGATTGGAAGTTTTGACATAGTAGTAGGCATGGATTGGCTATCCAAGCATCGAGCTGAAGTTGTATGTCATGACAAGATCGTTCGTATTCCTCTCGTCACTGGTAGTACTTTGATCATACAAGGGGAGACCAGTGGGATGAGATTGAATATCATATCCTGCATGAAGACTCGCAAGTACCTTAGGAAAGGGTATCAGGCAATCCTCGCTCATGTTATTGAGAAAAAGTCGGAAGAGAAACGACTCGAGGATGTGCCCATCGTCAGAGACTATCCAGAAGTCTTTCCTGAAGAATTGCCTGGTCTTCCACCACCGAGGCAAGTTGAGTTCTCAATTGACCTTGTGCCTGGGGTAGCACCCGTGGCACGAGCACCATATCGTTTAGCCCCTTCAGAACTTCAGGAGTTGTCTGTTCAGTTACAGGAACTTCTGGATAAGGGTTTCATAAGACCGAGTTCTTCACCCTGGGGAGCTCCGGTCCTGTTTGTGAAAAAGAAGGACGGTTCATTCAGGATGTGTATCGACTACAGAGAGTTGAACAAATTAACCATCAAGAACCATTATCCACTTCCCCGTATTGATGACCTGTTCGACCAACTCCAAGGGTCAAGTGTTTATTCAAAAATAGATCTACGATCAGGTTATCATCAGTTACGAGTTCGCGATGAAGATATTCCAAAAACCGCTTTCCGAACTCGATATGGTCATTACGAGTTTCAGGTTATGGCCTTTGGTTTGACTAACGCACCGGCAGTATTCATGGATCTTATGAACCGTGTGTGCAAACCATATCTCGACAAGTTTGTCATTGTTTTCATCGATGACATTCTTATCTACTCACGTAACGAGCAAGAACACGCACAACATCTCAAAGTCATTCTAGAACTTCTAAGACACGAAGAGTTATATGCTAAATTCTCCAAGTGTGAGTTCTGGATGCAAACTGTTCAATTCCTTGGTCATGTGATTGACAGTCAGGGAATTCACGTAGATCCATAAAAAATCGAGGCTATCAAGTGCTGGCAAGCACCGGCAACGCCGACAGAAGTACGCCAATTTTTAGGACTGGCTGGTTATTATCGGCGCTTCATTGAGAATTTCTCCAAAATAGCACAACCACTCACAACACTGACTCAGAAAGAGAAGAAGTTCAATTGGACTGATAAGCAAGAGTCAGCATTTCAGTTATTAAAGCAAAAGCTTTGCAGTGCGCCTATCCTATCGCTACCCGAAGGTAACGAAGACTTCGTGGTATACTGCGATGCTTCGCATCAGGGACTGGGTTGCGTGTTGATGCAACGAGAAAAAGTCATAGCTTACGCCTCCCGACAACTCAAAGTTCACGAGAAGAACTACACAACCCATGATCTCGAATTAGGAGCCGTAGTGTTCGCACTCAAAATCTGGAGACATTATCTGTATGGCACAAAATGTACCATCTTCACTGATCATAAGAGTCTCCAGCACATATTTGATCAGAAGGATCTCAACATGAGGCAACGACGCTGGGTCGAGTTGCTCACCGATTATGACTGTGAGATCAAGTATCATCCGGGCAAAGCAAATGTAGTTGCTGATGCCCTAAGTCGAAAAGAGCGCACCAAACCTCTTCTAGTCCGAACCCTCGGTATTACCATTCATAATGATCTAATCATTCAAATCCTCAATGCTCAACTCGAAGCATTGAAACCTGAAAACATCAAGGAAGAGGCCTTGCGAAATATGGAGAATCAATTTGAAACCAAACCCAATGGGGTCAAGTACTTCGCAAACCGAATTTGGTTACCTAAGTTTGGGAATCTTCGAGACTTTGTGATGGATGAAGCTCACAAGTCCAAGTACTCTATACATCCTGGATCGGACAAGATGTATCATGGCATCAAGGGACTGTACTGGTGGCCGAGCATGAAAGCAGAGATTGCCACGTACGTCAGCAAATGCCTCACATGTTCCAAGGTTAAAGCCGAATATCAGAAACCCTCCGGCTTGCTCCAGCAACCGGAAATCCCTCAATGGAAATGGGAGCAAATCTCCATGGATTTTATCACTAAACTCCCGAAAACATCAAGTGGTTGCGATACTATATGGGTAATAGTTGATCGTCTAACCAAATCTGCTCACTTCCTTGCCATGAAGGAAACCGACAAAATGGAACGTCTCATGCGAATCTATATGAAGGAGATCGTAACAAGGCACGGTGTTCCAATCTCAATTATCTCTGATAGAGACAGCCGATTCACATCTAACTTTTGGCAATCATTACAAAAGTCATTGGGTACTCGTTTAGATATGAGTACAACCTATCATCCACAAACCGATGGCCAAAGTGAAAGGACTATTCAAACACTGGAAGATATGTTACACGCATGCGTAATTGACTTCGGTGCAAATTGGGAACATCATTTGCCATTGTGCGAATTCTCATACAACAACAGCTATCATACCAGCATTGGAGCTGCACCATTCGAGGCACTGTACGGTCGTAAGTGCCGATCACCTATTTGTTGGACCGAAGTTGGAGACAGTCAACTCACTGGTCCTGAGATCATTCATGAAACCACCGAGAAGATCGTTGGTATCCAGGAACGGCTAAAGGCCGCACGTGATCGTCAGAAGAGTTATGCTGACGTGAGACGCAAGCATCTCGAGTTCCAGGTTGGGGATCGAGTATTGCTCAAGGTATCACCTTGGAAAGGTGTCATCCGTTTTGGTAAACGTGGGAAGTTAAACCCTAGATACATCGGACCTTTTGAGATCCTTGAAAGGATTGGTCCAGTCGCTTATAGATTGCAGCTACCTCCTCCGCTCAGTAGCGTGCATCCCGTATTTCACATTTCTAATCTTAATAAATGTCTGTCCGACGAGACACTCATTATCCCGCTCGAGGAAATTCAAATTGACGACAAACTTCATTTTGTCGAGACACCAGTGGATGTCATGGACCGTGAGGTCAAACAGCTTAAGCAAAGTCGTATTCCAATCGTCAAGGTTCGGTGGAATTCGCGGCGTGGTCCGGAATTCACCTGGGAACGAGAAGACCAGATGCGACTCAAATATCCACATCTATTTTCAGACACCACTCACACGCCAACTTCGAGCTAAATTTCGGGACGAAATTCTCTTAACAAGGGGAGAATGTGACACCATTCAAATTAGGACTAGAAATTAGTCCCTAATCATTATGTAATACATGTAGTTAGTGCTATGTATTAGGCTAATTGTGTGTATCAAATATGTATATTGTTGAATATATATATATATATATCAGTACGCGATTATATTTAATCGTGCAATTTCAAATCGGCTAAATTTCCGATTCATTTATATGGCGTTGGTGAAAACAATATTAAGTAATATAGAAATTATTATTTAATGCAACTCATTATTTATTATATATTATTTTGATAATATATAATGTATTCGTATCGTACAAATATAAAACATTCGCGACAAAACTCGTAAGTAACGTATTATTATTAGAAATAATAATTACTAAACATTTTGATCAAAATAAAACACATTTCGTTTTATATCATTTTACTCAAACGCGACTACATTATCCAAACCTTATCCGTCTCACAAACTTAAAACAAAGATATATTTTTATATCTCATTAAAAGTATTTTTATTAAAATACTTCGATTAAAATACGTACGATATCATTTATAGAAAATTATCATTTAAAAATACTATACTACTTTTACGATCGGGTACAAAAATGTAACACCCCCAAATTCGTTGAGCGGAAGCATTTAGTTTAAGTACTGGGGTGTCACAATAATAAAGCGTGCATACGTATCAGAGCTTATGATTACAACAGAACAATATATATTAAGATGCCAAAAGTATTAATTACATGTTTACGATTCATCAAATCGTATAAGTTAAAAGTAGTAAGTTTACAAAAGTAGATTTCTGAAATATGACTAAAACAATTCAGTTATACTAAAGAAATCCATATGTTTTTCCAAAAGTTGGCATCCTAAAGCTTCACGGGTCGCCTAATTCTCCATGTGTTGGCGATTCTTACATGCGCAGCTAATTCCCTGAAAAACATAGTAAAAGTCAACAACTAGGTTGAGTGAATTCACAGGTTTTATGTTTACAAGTTCAGTTGTGATAAACCACTGTTGTTTGTAACGTATCGTTGGGATGTCACCCAAAAGTATAGTTCATGAAATCAGATATGTTCCAAATTAGTTGTTTGTAGGAATGTTCGTATCCTAGTAGTTGTAGGAAATCAGTATCCCGTGTTCAAGTAAGTTTTGTAGGATTATACGTATCCTAATCGTAGATATGTTTCGTTGGGATGTTGCCCAAAAATATAGTTCAAGTTATAGTAGGAATGTAAGTATCCTATTAGTCGTTCGTAGGTGTAACACTCCCCTAAGACCCGTATCTGGACCACGTACGGCAGTGTTACGATCCTAGTCGTTTGGTGGGTCCATGTTAGTAGGAAACCCATTGTTTTCAGTAGTGGTGCCCATGTCAAGTAGGGACTTTTGTATAGTATTGCCCATGTCAGGTAGGGACTTTTCAATAGTGTTGCCCATGTTAGGTAGGGACTTTTCGATAGTGTTGCCCATGTCAAGTAGGGACTTTTCAGTAGTGTTGCCCATGTCAAGTAGGGACTTTTCAGTAGTGTTGCCCATGTCAAGTAGGGACTTTTAGTTACCCAGTCCGTTATATAAAGTGTTGCTGGTTATCCTCCAGCGTTCTCGAAAACGTGTTCATGCGTTTACAGCGTTGGCAGTATGAAAGTAATATGTAACACTTCCCCTAAGACCCGTATATGGACCACGTGCGGGCAGTATTACATATTAAGTTGAAATCGTCAGTTTGTTTATCAGTTTACTAGTTCCATGTACTCCACTTGTTTGAGTAAAATAGTATACAACCATGTTTGTATAAAAGTGTTTGACTATGTTTTCCACCCCTGTTCAAAGCAGTTAAAACAGTAAAAGTAGGGGCTGTGAACTCACCTGTTGAGTTAAGTAGTGCGAGTGCTAGCAAACCTAAGCCCAAGTATAGTCCGAATCTCCTAACGTCCTAAACGTACGAGATTTAATAAGTATGTGGATGTCTAAGTTAATCATCCATGCTAGTGTTCATACAACCAAGTCACGTCCAAATCGTTCGTTTAAATGTTTATGTTTGTATTTCGTATTCGTGAAAATGTATACGATTCGTTGGTGATAGTTTGAAATCCTAATTTCGGTAAAATAAGTGTGTTTGTATTGTTTGTAAAGCTCGTGAATCGTATCATATAAAGATATGCGTTTCCGGTTAGTTCGACACTTAGTGAAAACTAGTTTTTAAACTTCCTGTTTTTAGCGACGCAGGGTGCGACGCTGGGTTGTTATGCGACGTAGGGTGCGACGTCGCGTGCGACGTAGGCGCTTATGTCGCTATATGCGACGTCAGGGTCTAGTGCGACGTAGAGACTGACGTCGCTATGTGTGATTTCGCAATTTAATGCGACGTTAACGGTGACGTCGCAGTATGCGACGTAGTGAGATGTTCTGCGACGTAGGGGCTGACGTCGCATTTAGCCCAAGCCAGATGCGACGTAGCGGACTGTTCGACGAACAATTCGGGAAAAACGAGTTTCGGGTCGATTTCGGACGTTTTCGGTTGTATAAAACACTAAAACATGTAAATCTAAGTATGTTAAACACTAAATAGCAATTATAACTTTGAAATCTAAAGATTTGCGGGATTTGTCGGAAACTTACGGTTGTCGGATTTGAAATCCGAAAAGGTAGAAATGTAGATCGGGGTCTCGTGGTCGTTTTATTCCAAAGGAGCTATATGATTCTTCGAGTTTTGGTGTTAGTTTTCTTCGATTTTGTGTGATTTTTGGTTGGTGGTGATGAAAGAGAGAAAAGAGAGAAAGTAAGAGAGAAAAGAGAAAGAAAAATGGAAATGAGAAAAAGGAGGTGGGAGTGGGGTTTTGTCCCCATTTTCTGCCTCCGTGTTTGCACTCCGTGTTTGTTTACCCGATCGTTAAATGTTACTTTATTTTAACTAATATGTTTTTAATTACATTTTTCATTATATTTTTAATTAGAATCTTTTTATGAAACTAACTTAATTTAGTTATAAAATTTTAAACTTTGTTTTATTTAAATTGTACGAATTAAACGTTTTGCGTTATAAAATGATTTGTAAATATTATCGACATAATATTTAATTGTTTTCTGCGTTATTTAATAATTTCGTTTTATTAAATAATTTTGTTCACCAAGAGTCGCGTATTTTGTTGCGTCTGTTTTCAGATTGTTCAGTACGTAATTACTACTAATTACGAATACGTAATACTACGCGTATTATCTAGTTGGGCTATGCTAGACTTACCTCTAAATTGTGTTGTGAATTCACTCAAGTAGGGAATTAACCTAATAATGCAAGTGATTAACTTAATTAATCGTGTTTAGATTTGCGGGGTGTTACATTCTCCCCATGTTAGAGAAATCTCGTCCCGAGATTTAAAATCAAGTCGGATCGCCCGCGGCGTATGTTCTCCGATAAGTCATGTTGTTAACAATAGTTTGCGTAGCGTTCAATTGTTGCCATAGAAGTTAAATCAGTTTAAGTATGCTCGCGGCATAGTTCAATATGTTGTGTGTTTCGTTTCGTGGTCAGAGTTTACCAAGTGTTGTGTTCGAATCGACATTCGAGTAAAACGTATGTTAAATCGTAGCAATAGTCGCTAAAACATACCGTGCTAGTTGAGATCCGCGACCGTTTCTGGTGCACGGAGGATATATGCTCGGCTACGCCCCGGTGGGATAGTTGCGATGCGGTTGTTGTTGTTTTGATTGTTGTTCCCGGGGTTGTTCTGGTTGTTGTTATTATGATTGTTGTTGAGTTGGGGGCACTGATTTCGGTAGTGTCCCGGGTCACCACATCGGAAACAGCCAGTGTTTCGTTGTTCGTTGTTCGTGGGGTGAGTTCTACAAGCTTCGGTTCTGTGTCCGAAACGGTTGCATTTATCACAGAAGAAACAATCTCCTTCATGATGTTTTCCGCACTTCCCACACTTGGGTCTGTTACCAAGGTAGGGTTTCTGTTCAGTGTTGGTGATCGCAGCAAAGGCTCGGGTGTTTCCCGGGTTTCTGTTTTGTTGACCCTGACGGTCGTTACCCTCGCTGTTCCATTTGCGTTTGTGGGTTCCAGAGTCGCCCGCATTAGTACGGGTAGGTTCAGTTTTCCCTGTGATAGTTTTCAGGGTTCCAATCTCGACCGCGTCGTCGGTTAAGCTGTGAGCCAGATCCACTGCGCTCCTAAAAGTGGCGGGTTTGGAGGACATAACCATGCCTCGGATCTGTGGTGCCAAACCCCTGTTGTAACGCTCAATGCGTTTGCTCTCGGGGGTTACCATGTGAGGCACAAGACGTGCAAGCTCCTGAAATCTAGTTGTATAACCGGAAATATCAGCGCCGATCATTTGGATGTTCCAGAATTCGGTTTCAAGTTTTTGCATCTCGTTGGGAGGGCAAAATTCCTCCATCAGCATTCGTTTCAGTGTCTTCCATGAGATGGAGTAAGCAGCTGGGCGTCCCATGATTTGCACCTGCGCGTTCCACCATGTTAGAGCTTTGTCGGCTAGAGTGCAGGTGGCGTATTTCACAATTTTGTCAGTGGCGCAGTCGCTGATGTCGATGACTGATTCCGTTTTCTCAATCCAGTGGACCAGGCCGATGGCCCCTTCGGTCCCGGTGAAGGTGCTGGGTTTACAAGACTGAAAGGTTTTGTAGGAACACCCCTGCTGGGTATTGTTTGGGGTTTCGCTGTTGACTGGAGTGGCTCCGCTATTGTTGGTCAGGTTTTCACGATTGCGGCTAGCCTCGTATTGTGCGATGGCTTCAGCCACGCGGCGTTCGATAATCTGTTCGGTTGTTTCTGGAGGCGGTGGTGGAGGAGGAACATTTCGTCGACTGTTTCGAGTATTTCTTTGTTTAGGCGGCATGCTGACGTTCTGCGATGAAAAGATGCAGAAGTCAATGCCAATGAAAAATATGTGAGGAGTGAAGTTTCACATATTTCAAGTTTTCGAATATCAAGAAAAATTGTTGAATCCTCATCACGTATCTTACGACTATGAAACACCCATATGTACTTAGTATAATATAATCACGTTGGCCAGGCGTCATTATATGATGCTAAATACATACTTCTTTTCATCAACCGTTTAATCACGATCAGGTTCATATGAGATCAGAGTACAATGAACGAGTCGAATGTGGTGAACAGTTCACGCGTATCGAGGTACCGTAACGATAGTTTAAATGTATGCATATGTATGTATGCATGTGCGTTCTAGCCAAGGCTATAGTCTAGGTCTCTAGGTCGCTAAGTCACCTAAAGTTTCCTAGTTCGCTATAACCATTGGCTCTGATACCAATCTGTAACACCCCCAAATTCGTTGAGCTGAAGCATTTAGTTTAAGTACTGGGGTGTCACAATAATAAAGCGTGCATACGTATCAGAGCTTATGATTACAACAGAACAATATATATTAAGATGCCAAAAGTATTAATTACATGTTTACGATTCATCAAATCGTATAAGTTAAAAGTAGTAAGTTTACAAAAGTAGATTTCTGAAATATGACTAAAACAATTCAGTTATACTAAAGAAATCCATATGTTTTTCCAAAAGTTGGCATCCCAAAGCTTCACGGGTCGCCTAATTCTCAATGTGTTGGCGATTCTTACATGCGCAGCTAATTCCCTGAAAAACATAGTAAAAGTCAACAACTAGGTTGAGTGAATTCACAGGTTTTATGTTTACAAGTTCAGTTGTGATAAACCACTGTTGTTTGTAACGTATCGTTGGGATGTCACCCAAAAGTATAGTTCATGAAATCAGATATGTTCCAAATTAGTTGTTTGTAGGAATGTTCGCATCCTAGTAGTTGTAAGAAATCAGTATCCCGTGTTCAAGTAAGTTTTGTAGGATTATACGTATCCTAATCGTAGATATGTTTCGTTGGGATGTTGCCCAAAAATATAGTTCAAGTTATAGTAGGAATGTAAGTATCCTATTAGTCGTTCGTAGGTGTAACACTCCCCTAAGACCCGTATCTGGACCACGTACGGCAGTGTTACGATCCTAGTCGTTTGGTGGGTCCATGTTAGTAGGAAACCCATTGTTTTCAGTAGTGGTGCCCATGTCAAGTAGGGACTTTTGTATAGTATTGCCCATGTCAGGTAGGGACTTTTCAATAGTGTTGCCCATGTCAGGTAGGGACTTTTCGATAGTGTTGCCCATGTCAAGTAGGGACTTTTCAGTAGTGTTGCCCATGTCAAGTAGGGACTTTTCAGTAGTGTTGCCCATGTCAAGTAGGGACTTTTCAGTAGTGTTGCCCATGTCAAGTAGGGACTTTTCAGTAGTGTTGCCCATGTCAAGTAGGGACTTTTAGTTACCCAGTCCGTTATATAAAGTGTTGCTGGTTATCCTCCAGCGTTCTCGAAAACGTGTTCATGCGTTTACAGCGTTGGCAGTATGAAAGTAATATGTAACACTTCCCCTAAGACCCGTATATGGACCACGTGCGGGCAGTATTACATATTAAGTTGAAATCGTCAGTTTGTTTATCAGTTTACTAGTTCCATGTACTCCACTTGTTTGAGTAAAATAGTATACAACCATGTTTGTATAAAAGTGTTTGACTATGTTTTCCACCCCTGTTCAAAGCACTTAAAACAGTAAAAGTAGGGGCTGTGAACTCACCTGTTGAGTTAAGTAGTGCGAGTGCTAGCAAACCTAAGCCCAAGTATAGTCCGAATCTCCTAACGTCCTAAACGTACGAGATTTAATAAGTATGTGGATGTCTAAGTTAATCATCCATGCTAGTGTTCATACAACCAAGTCACGTCCAAATCGTTCGTTTAAATGTTTATGTTTGTATTTCTTATTCGTGAAAATGTATACGATTCGTTGGTGATAGTTTGAAATCCTAATTTCGGTAAAATAAGTGTGTTTGTATTGTTTGTAAAGCTCGTGAATCGTATCATATAAAGATATGCGTTTCCGGTTAGTTCGACACTTAGTGAAAACTAGTTTTTAAACTTCCTGTTTTTAGCGACGCAGGGTGCGACGCTGGGTTGTTATGCGACGTAGGGTGCGACGTCGCGTGCGACGTAGGCGCTTATGTCGCTATATGCGACGTTAGGGTCTGGTGCGACGTAGGGACTGACGTCGCTATGTATGATTTCGCAATTTAATGCGACGTTAACGGTGACGTCGCAGTATGCGACGTAGTGAGATGTTCTGCGACGTAGGGGCTGACGTCGCATTTAGCCCAAGCCAGATGCGACGTAGCGGACTGTTCGACGAACAATTCGGGAAAAACGAGTTTTGGGTCGATTTCGGACGTTTTCGGTTGTATAAAACACTAAAACATGTAAATCTAAGTATATTAAACACTAAATAGCAATTATAACTTTGAAATCTAAAGATTTGCGGGATTTGTCGGAAACTTACGGTTGTCGGATTTGAAATCTGAAAAGGTAGAAATGTAGATCGGGGTCTCGTGGTCGTTTTATTCCAAAGGAGCTATATGATTCTTCGAGTTTTGGTGTTAGTTTTCTTCGATTTTGTATGATTTTTGGTTGGTGGTGATGAAAGAGAGAAAAGAGAGAAAGTAAGAGAGAAAAGAGAAAGAAAAATGGAAATGAGAAAAAGGAGGTGGGAGTGGGGTTTTGTCCCCATTTTCTGCCTCCGTGTTTGCACTCCGTGTTTGTTTACCCGATCGTTAAATGTTACTTTATTTTAACTAATATGTTTTTAATTACATTTTTCATTATATTTTTAATTAGAATCTTTTTATGAAACTAACTTAATTTAGTTATAAAATTTTAAACTTTGTTTTATTTAAATTGTACGAATTAAACGTTTTGCGTTATAAAATGATTTGTAAATATTATCGACATAATATTTAATTGTTTTCTGCGTTATTTAATAATTTCGTTTTATTAAATAATTTTGTTCACCAAGAGTCGCGTATTTTGTTGCGTCTGTTTTCAGATTGTTCAGTACGTAATTACTACTAATTACGAATACGTAATACTACGCGTATTATCTAGTTGGGCTATGCTAGACTTACCTCTAAATTGTGTTGTGAATTCACTCAAGTAGGGAATTAACCTAATAATGCAAGTGATTAACTTAATTAATCGTGTTTAGATTTGCGGGGTGTTACAAAAAACACGGGTATTTTGTACTGCGATTTGAGCCCAACCGACTCCAATTATTGGAGCTGGCCAGACCCAAAACCATTTCCCCCGTTTCATTTTCATTTCATTCTCAAACTCTCCATCTCAATCTCGTTCTCTATCTCTAACAACAACAACGATTTAACAATAACAGCAACAATCAAGAATCATCATCATCTTCAAATCATCATCATCATCATCGTGATCATCTTCATCATCATCACCAAGCTCCATCTCCATTTTAGCTCCATTTTGATACGTAAGGATTTACTCACTTTTTCTTTAAAATTCCATGTTTAAATTACATATATTAGCATGCTTAGATGTTCTATGAACTGATTATGCCCAAAGATTAGGCTTAGAATTTGTTTTGCGGATTAATCTCACGAACAGACCCTGAAACTGGACCATGATCCGGCGGATCAACACCTGATCCGGCGGATCAAGTAGTGAAATGGCGGATCACTCAAATATGCCACGATCCGGCGGATCACTTTCTTGATCCGGCGGATCCTCCCCAAAATATCCCGATCCGGCGGATCAACACATGATCCGGCGGATCCCACACGAAATCACTCAATCCGGCGGATCAACACATGATCCGGCGGATTCCCCCGTTATATTTCATGATCCGGCGGATCAACAAACGGATCCGGCGGATCCCAGCTAAAACAGAACAAATAAATTTTTGAAAACGTCGACAATTTAACTAGTTATAACGTGCTTCTCGATGGAAAATTTATTATAACGGATTGAGCTCAAATTCGCAAGGTCACTCGGAAACGACCCAATAATCAATGCTAAGTACCTTAGCCTTGTCAGTTTTAGGCCATCCGGGGTCGTTTAGGGGCCGAAAATGGCAGATTACTATTTTCAGACTCGTATCAAATTTTGTAATTTATGAAATAAAGTGTAACGGATATAATGAACTTGATTAACAACTAAACCTATACGATACGACTTATATATGAAGCACATACACTTTTATAAGCACAACAAATCATGTATAATAATAATAGTTTGAAATTATTATTACAAACCATCATCAACGACCCGTATACATTTTCAAAACTCAAACATAATCGACAACCAAAGTATTTGGGCATAACTAGTTGAGGGAACAACTAGCATAGATGGTCCGTAGAGTCATCTAATCAATCAAAACCTTGCGCGTTTAATATGCCCGGCAGGTTCAATATCTAATCATTATCAAAACCTTGCGCGTCTAAGACGCCCTGCAGGTTTAGTCGTTGTAACGACATCAAATCATTGTGAATCATTATAATTGTTGGCTAACAATTCATCAGACTCAGGTGAGTCTCATAGCCCCTATTTTAAATGCTTTTACCTAGGGGTGAGATACATGCTCTGTTTTGTTTTACATGTGAACGCAAGTATCAAATTATCACGTATGCTGCATGAGTTGTTTTCATCTAATCAATCAAAGTCCTCTGAAGCATAGTTCTGTTAATATGATTTAGCGTGAATGTTAGTGTATGGTACCATATGGGATTGACAATCCCCGTCCTAGTTAGCAAGCACTAACCTGTCAAACGGACGCATTATCATTTGTTCAAACGTATGTTGATTAGGCATACGCATAGAGGCACCCTCGATCAGGCACTTGATTGTGATCCTGACCCCTCAGTTTAGCTCAGACTATGTGCTCATGTTAGTTGTATCAATCTTTACTTATTTGTTTAATTACAAATATTCATGTGATACTCATCATTCATTTATTTACATGCTTTGTAAATCAACTCATTAAATCTTGCGGTTCACAAATCATATATTATCATATCAAACCTGTGAGCTCACCAGCTTTATAGCTGACCTTTTAGCATGTTATCTCAGGTACTCAACAGTAGGTTGGACTGCCCATCAGGATACTGTAGCTCGAGTCGCATGCAATCATAAAATCATCAAGAGATTTCCTTGCATTTCTATATTTTGTATAAATTAGATATGTATTAGAATCTCTCAAATATCTATGCGAACTCATCTTTTGTAAACCATATGTAGACTCTTACGTTAATCAATGTATTTTGTAAAACGACGCATGTAGTGGTCGTTCATTATATAATTTGTGTGCTTTGTGTATTGATTAGTCGCGCCCCGAATCGACTCGCTTCCGCATCATAATTTGGGGGTGCGACACATGGATAGTGCGCTTACTAGGTGGAACACCCACGCCCAAACTGTGGGAATTGATGTCGCCTATCAGCTCCCATGGGATGAGCTCAAAAAGATGATGACTGAAGAATACTGTCCCCGAGAAGAGCTGCAACAGCTTGAGGTTGAATTCTGGAACCTCACTGTTAAAAACAAGGACATCACCAGCTACACCATCCAGTTCCATCAGTTGGCACTCCTATGTCCGACTATGGTAGATCCAGAGTACAAGCGAATTGAGCGCTACATCTGGGGACTCCTAGAACAAATTCAGGGAATGGTCACCTCATCTAAACCAGAAACCATACAAGGTGCTGTTCGCATGGCACACAACCTTACTGCCCAGATCGTTCGCCGAACCAAACCTACTGAGAAAAACACCGAGAACCAGTCCAGTGACTCCAAAAGAAAGTGGACCGGAAATTCCCACACCCAAAACCAACCCAACAAAAAGCCAACAACTGTTAAGGCCTATGCTGCTAATTCGGACGACATGAAGACGTACAAGGGGAGCAAGCCCTACTACTCTAAATGTGGTCTTCATCATGATGGTTCATGTCCTTGCACCAAATGCAAATGATTCGGACATCTAGCCAGAGACTGCCGAACAATCACAACTGGTACCAACACCAATACACCCAAGACCTGCTATGAGTGCAATGGTACTGGACATTTCAGGAAGGACTGCCCAAAACTGAAGAGCAACAACAACAACGCTCGGGGCAGGGCCTATGTACTCAACTCCGGAGATACTTACCAAGACCCAAATGTGAACATGGGTACGTTCATTCTCAAACAGTCTAACTACTTCCGTATTACTTGATTTGGTGAATTATGCCTACTATTCAGTATTTCATTCGTTACCTTAGATTCTAAGTACACAATAGAATTAGGAAATGACAGACTACTCGAAACCGATAGTGTAACTCCAATTACACTTCAAATCTAGTGAACGAATTCTTCCCATTTATCTCACATTGGTTGAGACCGGGAACCTCGAAATCACCATCAATATGTACGGACTATTCAAACACCGTACCGAAATCATCTGTTCTGAGGAACCGTACACTTTCCTACCGACTTTAAACATACGAATCTCTTGGTTGACAACTTGACATTACAGACGACTCAATCTGGTACTCCTACTAAAAAGGATACCGAGATTAAGGTGACGAACTCTAGGAGGAATCTAGGAGAAAATCCCAACACTGACCCTACTCAACCCCAAGCCAAAAGGGCAAAAACAGTCGACACCTGCTGAATCAAAAATGAGAACTTACAAAGGACGCAAACCCTTTTGTTCTCCATGCAACCGACATCATGATGGACTGTGCATCATACCCTGCAAACAATGCAAAGTCTATGGACACCAAGTTCAGGACTGCAAACTTCCACCTATGGGTACCAACTCTAAAGCCTTGAAGGTTTGCTTCAAGTGTGAAAACACTGGGCACATCAAGATTAACTGCCCGCTACTGACTATCAAGGATAATAACAACAAGAAGAAAGACACTTGTGCTGAAATCAGTACAGACAACGTCCATGAGACCAAACTTGACCCAAACAACGTTGCGGGTACGTCTCTACACGACAACCCAATTTCTATACGATAATCGATAGAGTTAGTTTACTCTACAACACTACCGACTATTACAGACTTTATGAACATAGTAGAATTTGCGAAGTACTCAAGGCTACTAGTACACATTGTAGCTACACTCTGGTTATAGACTGACCAACTGACTGACCTAGTCTCACAGACTTGATGGTCACACACATCGAAACTCATCTTCTCCTTTCCTTTAGTTGCTAGTTGGGCACTAGTCTAACAAGGGGAGGAAGACAACACTAGACAGACGTGGCATCACTCGACTCAATCTCACAGACTTTCTTAGACGACCCACAGACTAATACTTTGACATACAGACTACTACATGGAACAAATTTCGGGATGAAATTCTCCTAACAAGGGGAGAATGTGACACCCGCTAAATTAGGACGTCATTACTGTGCCTAATTGTGTGATTATTACGTGTACTTAGTACGAAATAGGACTAAGTGCAGCAACTACTTATATATAGTGGTTATATATATATATATATATATATATATATATATATATATATATATATACACGTATACGATTCGTCCAAATCATACAAAATTTTGTGTCAGATAAATATCTGACAACACTAATACGGACGTTGGATTATGTAACACCCCCAAATTTCGGGTTGCGGAAGCGGTCGGGTCGGGGTGTTACCAAATCAAATATCACAAGCGCAAGGTACATAATGAACGACTCTAAATGAGACGTTTTGAAAATAGTAATTACATTACCAATATAAGTTTTACAAAGCTGCGAATTTATAAGTAATTTCCAAATACATAATTTGAAAATACAACAGTAAATGCAAAGTGGTCCCAAGTGTTTGAAAGCATGCGACTCGAGCTAGGATCCTGATGGGCCGATCCTACTATAGCAGTACCTGAGAATACAACACTAAAAGGATCAGCTATAAAGCTGGTGAATCTCACAGGTTTAACATGAACATTGATGTGATCAATATGATTATCTGACGATAATAAAATGTTATAAATGAACAATGATTTAAGCAATTTACTCAAACAATGATTTTTAACCAATTAAGGTCACTAAACAATGATTTAAACCAACGTAGGTTTTCGAACAACATGAAATTAAACAAGGGTGAAACCAACGCAGGTTTCGTAACATTGAACAAACCAACACAGGTTTTTGAACAATGTTCTATTATGATTTTGCATTGCACTAAGCTATGGTTCAAGGCCTAACCCGATTTTCTGCCTCCCGAACGGTGTCAATACCCATAACAATTACTAAAATGCCCGTTTTTAACTTGGTTGTAGCTAGCAACCCGGACGGGGACGTCACTCCCATGATAGATCTATCTTTTAGTAACCGCGCCTTATTTAGTTAATGAACCATACATGATGAGGACTTTCCCGAATTAAAACACTTGTGCAATACTCGAACAAGGAAAATCAAGACCAAATAATGGTAGCCAAACAATGTAACTAATATAGTTAACTGAATTAAATAATCATTTAATTCCATGAGTTAATAATCAAAATTAACTAATCAAATAACATATGATCACGAAAACAAGTAAGCATTGTATCTCACCCCAATATTTAAAAACAGTAAAAATGGGGCTGTGAGACTCACCTGAGTCTATCCGAGCAATGAATATATCCAACGAGGAACGTATAGTCCGAAGTCTCCTAGTATCCTAAACACGTGAGATTATGTAAGTAATAGACTAATAAGTCGGCCTAGTCGAATCGTGCAATTATTCACTTGTTATTTAAGTTTAGGGATTTTGTACGGCCCGTTGGTGTGTTTTGTAATAATTATTCCAAAGTATAATTATCATAATGTTGTCACAATGTACTTATAAAAGTATATTAGTTTCGTGTATAAGTCATAACATATTTGATTTGATTTCCATGTTCGGTTTTAAAGTCAAACGTGCTCGGTTTGACCCGAGACTTTTACACTAGTCTTAAATATGTCAAATAAGTTTACAAAACTTGTCGTTATGTTTTGTGGGTCTCTCGAAGTGTCGTTTCTAAGAAAGTACCAAAACAGCCCTCAGTTTCATGTTTTCCAGATTTTTGACTCGACGAGCCTCTCGTTTTCTACCCTTTTTAGTCCGAACCAGGCCACACCAAAAATCACAGCTGATCATATATATGTCTAGTTCAATTCTGCACTTTATAGTAATTTTATACTTTCGTTTACTATTTTTAACACAAATAAACATGAGACGTGGTCAGATTGTGTCCAAAAACGAGTTCAGTCTAAAGATCCACCTATTTCACCATGATCCGTAAGGATCTGGTCCGAGAGCCAAAAATAAAAGTTGTAGCCGATATCTTAGTGAACACTTTTCGTTTAGATGTCGAGAGTTGGTTCTTACTAGTTTTCAAGATATAGACGATTTTGTGAGGGTTATTTTCTGGTCAGCAAACGTTACATATATATATGTTCATAAAAACGATTTTTAAGCTCTTATTTGGACATAATATTGTTGTATGAGATTACTAACATGTAGATCTAAGTATTACTTGAAAATATATAGAGAGAGAGGAGTGTTAGATCATACCAAAAATCGTGAATCTGGAGAGAGGTGAGATGAATGATGCAAAATCGAGTTCTTTGTTGCTTCCTCTTTGATCTCTTCTTCAAGATGGTGGTGAAAGATGGTGATGATGAGGGCTGATTAGAGAGGAGGAGGAGAGCTTCTTGGTGTGTGTTTTTCTAGAGAGAGAGAGTAGTGAGATGGAGAGTGGGAAACAATGGGAGTAAAATACGGATCTTGTCAAGGTTTTAAGTCAAAGAGAAAACATAGATCCCCAAATTAGGGAGGAGGGGGACGGTTTTTGCTAGTCAAAAAGGAGATTGGTTTTTGTTAAATCTTGTCTCCAATATTGGTGTTTTACCCGTGTTTGTTTACCCGATCGTTTAAACGTTAATTCGTACTTTAAACTTTATACGTACGTTTTCATAATGGCATTCGAATTTTGATATGTTTACATTGAAGTATTGTTTATAATACTTGGAAAACATTTCTAAAAATGTTTGGTTATGGTGTCGGGTCTTGATTATGCGTTTGTGTATCGGTCGTTTTATCACGTGGCATTAAATGTGCACGTTTTTGTCATTGGTTTAAAATACGATATTTATAATGAAAGTATTTAATCAAAATACTTTGTTTGAAGTTATAAAAATATAACTTAAGATTATTTGATTTGCCGGGCGTATCTCAAGCGTTTATTTCGTGTCGGTTACATTTTAAACAAACCGTACATTGTTTTATATATTATTAATACATAATAATATAATGTAAATAACTACTATTTACTCGCCAAATAGATTTATGTTATTTATTAAAAAATTTCACCAACGTCCGTATTTGTACGTTTTGATATTGAGCGTATATAATACGCGGAATAAAAAGTTTAAATTGTGCTCGAATTTTGGGTCATTTTTGACCGGGTGTTACAGATTAGTGGTTGCACAGAGGTCAGGGGTTCGAATCCCATCCCCTGCAAAAGGCCAGAGGTCCTTTCTACCTTTAGGTAGAACTGGAAGCAGCCTCTCTACCTTAGGGTAGGGGTAGGGCTGTCTACATCTAACCTCCCTGTTGCGTGCTAACACGGTCGTTACGTAATAGCTGCAACAGTGGGGTGTTTTAAATTTATTGAGCTGGGAAAATCCTAAGCTAATACTACTTTCAGCCCTAATTAGGTTACTAGGGTAGTAAGCGGTATGTTGACTCAGGTGTCGTTCTTACACTACAACGGGCATGGGATCTTATAGGCGTTCTAATTATCTTTTGTAATTTAGCTAGGGTTTAAAATAAGATTTGGTTTGGTTTTGTTTTATAACTAATCTACGGAAAATAAATGCAGAAAAGGAAAGGATGTTTGTACGGAGGCTCTGAGAACAGTGGATACGAGAGTGTTTACTATGATGCCGGTATATGCTTTGGATAGTAGTTATGGGTGAAAAAGCCACTAGTCATGATGATTAATCCGTTGAGTAACCGGAACTTAAATTAACACGAAGTATTATACCTACGGCAGTTCCTTAGCTCTTCCCACGTATTTAAACGCTATACGAAGTACTGTGCCGTTTTATGGTTTTTCCTTAGCATTGATTCAAATTACCAGTTTGCTCATTGGATACCCTATATTATTAATGATGTATAATTACGATCCTATCAAATATCTAACGTAAAGGTCTCTACAATCAGATAAATAATATGTCACATGGATAGCAATTATATAGTGTCAGATACACCGGAAGTTCTCCCAAATGTACTGACCAATTCAATCAACAGTTATTCTCTAATCCTATTCCCCAATCTCTGACAAATGTGTGTCGGTATCATGGCACGAATTGTTGAATAAACAATAAAGTGAACAGGAGTTACCCTACGGAATAGGTTGGTTAACTTGTCTAACGGTCAATTGAATTGTTCATTATTAATCATATAAATCACCTTAACTATTACATGCATATCACTCTACTGTATAAACATCAACTTATATCTGAAAACCCTAATCATGCAGTTACATATAGTAATCGGAGGTTCAGTTATAGCATGCAGCATTCCTAAGGCAACAATCAAACAAGAACATGCAATAGAAAGGCACACAGATAACTATTCCTATTTCATACTGTATCACATAAGCAGATAATTGGATCATAAATATCCCGAAAGGTCTCTCAAAGATATTCAATATATGAACTTGAATCTAACCTATCTCTAATCCTATGCTCCGTATCTCTTATGATGTAGTTTCAATCTAGAGAATACAGCCATGTCGAGTTCAAATGCTTCATCATACATAGAATAGGTAGAGTACGTACTACTAATAACTGGCCAGGTTTTAGCAGGAAGTTTCTAACCACAGCATAAGTTGGATAGGTAAACAATTGAGATTCAATTCATAAATTCAGATACAGTTTAATATTCACACAGACAGAGCAACATCATGTTACAATTGGGAATCATTATTTCCACAACGGATTGTGCCCACGACTTTCATAGCTTCCACGTTCCGTACTACACACATTCGTGATGGTTCCGGCGCTATACAAATGAAAGCCGTATAACGTTACCTCCGTTGTTTCATAATGTGGTCATCCCAGTTGCATTTTAAATCATAACTACTTAAGCATAACCGTTATCATAGCAAACACAGATTTGTCTAGCCTAGCATGGCATCTCTAGCAATCAATACAACGTAAACATAATATAAGCAAATCATATTTACGAAATAAAGGAAAGAGATATAAATATAACCTGAATATTTATTACAGACAAATCTTCGTGACCAAAGTCTCGGAGTGACTCCGTACAGACGCTACAACTACCGCTACGCTAACTAGCTGCTCTTTCTATTTCTCCTCTAACTCCTAAGAGTAGTGCTAGAGAGAGAAAGTAGAGAGAGAGAGAGTGTGTGAGAGAGAAAGTGAAAATTCTATGAAAGAATTGGTGTGTGAAATGAGGATGGAGAGGTCACTATTTATAGGCAAGCCATGGATCCAAGAGTACAAGCACACGTACAAGCAAACGAAGCAAGACGGAGGCCGTGTGTGACAAAAAGAGGCCATGTACGGCCCTATACAGGCCGTGTACGGCTCTGTACAGGCCATGTACGGCCCTGTATAGGCCGTGTACGGCCCTGGGGTGACCGTGTGCTAGGCCGTGTGATTTTTCTGACTTTTCTCGCATCTTCGGAAGGTCGTATCTTCTTCGTTTTGCGTCCGTTTGACTTGATTCTTTCGCCTACGGCTTTGTAATTCCGTTACGCTTCTAATGATGCTAATTTGGTAGAAATTGGATGTGTGGGGCCCGGGCGTGTCCAGAATACGTTTTGTGGCTTTCGGCTGCGCTGTAACTTGCATAACTTTTTCATCCTTGAACCGTTTTGAGCAATCCTTATATCCACGTTCTCATAATCTCCATAGCTACAAAATAAGGTAAATGTGAGGTCTTGGTATGGAGTTTATAGTAGATTTAGGGATTGGCTCAATTTGGTGCCCATTTCAGTGTATTTTCAGCCCTTTTCGTATAGTTTTGGAAAGTCCGTCAAGTTTTCACCTTTATAACAAAATATGATAAATAATGATGTTTTAAGAATGATTTTGTTATAAAAGGCCTAAATATGGGGTCAATAATGTAGGTAAAAACGTGACTTTTTACGCTACATCAAATATCCCACACTTAGAGTTTTGCTTGTCCTCAAACAATTCCGCATGTCAACTATACCCAGAAACTTTTTCTGAAAAAAATGTTTTTAAGGGAGTCGTAAATATAAGTAAAAATACGAAAATAATCAAACAATCCCTCAGGTGTAACATAGGAGATATGCACACGACGTATCTAACTTTTCAGAATGATCATCTTAGGCATGCTTTCAATTCTAGTGATCTTGGAATATACATGACTGGCGATTCCTCACTAGGTGGTCACTCAATTCACACAAGTGTATCGGGTTTCCTAATAATCTAGATCAAACGAAATCGCTCATAATACCAGTCATGCAGCATTCATCGTCATAGGCTTGATCGAGAATCGAATCTCCACCACTTAGACAGGGACGGCACTAATTATCCCAGGACATTTGATTGGGTTGTATTTTGGGGGTGAAAAAGGGAAATATTTTGAAAAAGGAAAGGTTGGTAGGGTATGGAAGGAAGGACTGATCTTGACTCCACAAACTCTTAAGGTCGTGAGAAACCTTTATTTGACTGAATCCTATAGAAAGGGGAATCCACCGAGAATTTCTTCTTTTTGGATGATTCTTGAACTTCCTTGGATCTTTTATTCTTTCTTTTTGTATTTTCTTGAGGCACTTTCTTTTCTTTTTTTTTCTTTTTTTCTTTTGCTTTTTTAGATGCCTCATCCTCTTTTCGCTTTTGCAATTTCTTCAAGATAATTTTCACGGCTCCATGGATGATTCTTTTGGGAGCTTCGGGTGATTTCTTTTGATATTCTTCTTTTGAAGTTTGTCACCAGGAATTTATGACTTGAGGGAGAAATTGCTCGAGTGGGTAAGGACATCCAAATAGCTGTTTCTCACTTCCTCATAAATTTCTTTTATCAAGACGTTTTGGTGGTGAGTGGAAATGTGGGTTTTTTAGGGTTTTGAAAGAAACGAAAAGGCTTAGGCTCAACAGGGTTTTTCTAGGGGATCTTCAACACTAAAAGTGTCGGAAAAGGGTTGGCTTGAAAAGATATGAGAAAAGGGGGTTATTCCTAAAAATGTCCAGGTCATTTAATTGCACCTATGCCATGTATGGCACCTGTCAATATGGTCTCGAAACGCATGTCAGGAGCAAGTTCTAATTCAGAACGCATGCACCTGTCACACACAAGAAACGAAAAGTGAAGCATTAAAAATGAATGCTATTAGGCTCAAGATACCTCACCGCAAGTTTATTGGGTTGTATGTGTCCAGCCATGTGATGCCCCTCTTAGACTTTCATTAAGAAAAAGTTAGAATCTGACCTGATTCTACCTCTTTCTGCTTAACCTTTGAGTTTATTTGAAAATTTTGTAGCCTTACACATATTGTTGACTCAAAATGGTTTTGAAAGTTTAGGGTAAAGTGATGACATATTGGCTTCATGCGAGAACAAGTTGAAAAATTTGAGGACATTTTTGAAAAAATTTAAGCTTATTATACGAAGTAGGGTATATTGCTATCCCACACTTAAAAGTAAACATTGTCCTCAATGTTTTTGCCACTAAGTAGGGAGAATCCCGCACTTAGGGTTTTAATGATTTTATTGAACAATTTTTAGTTTCAAGTATTCTCTAAGAATGGGGTTGCTAATCCCACACTTAGAGTTTGAAATAGGGGTCATGGCAAAATATTTATAATGAAAATACTGAAAAGGAACTTCCCTATAAATAGTGGTTACTGGAGTTGGACCAGGTTCGTGCAGAAGTGGTGCAAATGATTTCAGAAGTTTAGGCTCAGCCATTCCATACGAAGCTAGTTCTGCAGTAATCACAACCTCATCAGAGTATCACTTCTCAGTAGTCAAAACATAAGTACAGAGTAATAATACGAAATAAAATAAAGATAAAGTAAAGATAAAGTAAACTAATAATAGTCATCTAGCAAGTCATCGCTATCTGGATCAAACTCATCCTCTGCAGTCCTGTCATAGACTGGTGCAGGAGCTGGGCTCGAAACATCAAGCATGGCATAAAGCTGCTCTCGAAGAACTGGATCCATAGATGCAGAGGTCCCAGAGGCAGCAGGCTCAGCAGCAGGAGTAATAGGGTGTCCAATAGATGGTCCAGCAGCAGGTCCAACAAAAGATCCAGCAGTAGGGAAGAAAGACCAGGGTGGTCGAGATGGTCCTGGGTCTGGTCCCAACCTGAAAGGTGGTCCCGCAGGTCTCGGCAATCCGGCTACCTCACACAGTGCTGAAAGGATCTGATGATGTGCAGTGAAGGTCTGGAACAAGGCCCAAGTAGCAGCGGGATCATACAGGGTAATGCCATACTCAAGAGTAGGTGGCTGTCCGATCACTGGAGTAGTCTGTGTGGGCACAGGCTGGGCTGCAGGTGATGTGGCCTCCTCCTCATGCTCTAGCTGAACATCTACAAGTCCCTCCTCAGGGATAGCAGGGAAAGCTCTCCTGTGTCTCCTCTGCCTGGGTCTGTGTCGTCTCCTCTGTCTAGGTTGCCTCTCAGCAACATGATCCTCAGTCTCGATCCGAGCGTCCATCCTGAAATAAACATAAAACAGGTAATGCTAAATAGAAAGTGAACAAATGCAGAAAGGACAGATGGAATGCCATCTGATCTTTTTGCACTTGTGTAAATGAAACTTATCTCAGATAAAGCTATTTGATTGTCTGATAAGTTGCAAGCCTGCATACATTAGATCAGTGATAACAATACTAGAAAAAATAAACTAAGAAATAAAAAGGACAGGAAAAGTAAGATAAGCTTGGGGTGCCTCCCAAGAGCGCTTTGTTTAAAGAGTCTTTTAGCTCGACTCTTTTACCTTTCTGGCTGACTCAAGGTGGTTCGAAGATAAAGACATCCTCACGAATGGGGAAGTCTTCGATGTAATGCTTTAACCGATGACCATTTACCTTAAAATTACCTTCTTGTGATTCGAGTTCGACTGCACCATAAGGGAATACCTTTGAGATTATGAATGGTCCGGTCCACCTGATCTTGAATTTTTCAGAGAACTTTTTGAAGCGCGAATTGAAGAGAAGCACTTTATCTCCTGGTTTAAACCTTGAGAGTTTAAGCTTGGAATCATGAATCCTCTTGGTTCTATCTTTGTAGTTCAGGGAACTTTCATATGCTTAATTTCTTAATTCGGCCAATTCATTTAGTTGCATTCTCCGATGGGAACCTGTGATAGAAGTGTCCAGATTGCAGTTCTTCAGCGCCCAGTATGCTTTGTATTCCAACTCCACTGGTAGGTGACATGCCTTGCCATAAACTAGACGATATGGTGTGGTACCTAAAGGTGTTTTGTAAGCAGTTATGAATGCCCACAACGCATCGTCTAATTTGTCAGCCCACTTATCCCCATGATTTCCGACTGTTCGCTCCAAGATTCTCTTTAAAGCTCTGTTCGTGATCTCAGCTTGTCCATTTGTTTGCGGATGATAGGCGGTGGACATCTTGTGAGTGACGCCATACTGCTGCATAACCTTCATGAATTGAGTGTTGCAGAAGTGAGTGCCAAGATCACTTATGATAGCTCTTGGAGTTCCGAATCGACAGAATAGTTGTTTGAGAAATTTTGTCACTACTCTGGGATCATTTGTTGGGAAAGCTTGTGCTTCGGCCCACCTGGAGACATAATCGACAGCAACTAGGATGTACTCTTTTCCATTAGACTTAGGGAAAGGTCCCATAAAATCTAACCCCCATATATCAAAGATTTCACAAGCCTGGATATTAGTGAGTGGCATTTTGTTCCTTGCTGACACATTGCCTTGTCTTTGGCAAATGTCGCAGCGTTTCACCAGGTCATAAGTGTCTCGATAGATGGTTGGCCAGTAAAAGCCAGAATCATACACCTTTCGTGCTGTTAAGTTAACTGCGTGATGTCCTCCAGTAGGTCCATGGTGGCTTTGTCGAAGGATTTGTTCTGCTTCCTTCCCATCGACGCATCTTCTAATGATCTGATCAGGGCAAACCTTAAATAGGAAAGGATCGTCCCAATAGTAATTCTTTATGTCGCGGAAGAATCTTCGTCTCTGAGATGTCGGCATTCCTTTGGGTATTATATTTCCTACCAGGAAATTAGCATGATCAGCATACCAAGGATCTTTGGATGTGGATCCTTGATGGTATTTGCTGATGTGCATGAGTTGTTCTTCAGGAAACTGGTCTTGAATATCCTTTTCATTAAGATGCTGTAGTGTAGGATTTTCTAATCGGCTTAGATGATCTGCTGCAACGTTTTCTACTCCTTTCTTATCTTTGATCTCGATATCGAACTCTTGTAGGAGTAAAATCCATCTCAGCAGTCTAGGCTTTGCATCTTGCTTTTTGAAAAGATACTTCAAGGCTGAATGATCTGTATAGACGATAGTTTTGGACAACATAAGATAGGAACGAAATTTATCGAAAGCAAATACTACCGCAAGCAGCTCCTTTTCTGTGGTTGTGTAATTTTCTTGAGCGTCTGTGAGCGTTTTGCTGGCATAGTATATTGGTTGAAAGTGCTTATCCTTCCTCTGTCCCAATACAGCTCCAACCGCGAAATCACTGGCGTCGCACATGATTTCAAATGGAAGGCTCCAATCTGGGGCAATCATTATCGGTGCATATACAAGCTGATCTTTCAGGTAGTTGAAAGCTTGGAGACATTCATCTGTAAAGGCAAACGGAGTATCTTTTTCAAGAAGATGAGTCATAGGTCGAGAGATCTTGGAGAAATCCTTGATGAAGCGACGGTAGAATCCGGCGTGACCTAGAAAACTTCGGATGGCTTTAACAGAAGTAGGTGGAGGAAGTTTTGAGATAGTTTCAACTTTATCTTTGTCAACTTCAATTCCGGCTTTTGATATGCGGTGCCCTAAAACTATTCCTTCTTTTACCATGAAATGGCATTTTTCCCAATTCAGAACGAGGTTTGATTCTTCACATCGGGCAAGCATCCTATCCAAGTTGGAAAGACAAGTAGAGAAGGAATCTCCAAAGACTGAGAAGTCGTCCATGAATACCTCCATGCATTGTTCGATCATGTCATGGAAAATTGCCACCATGCATCGCTGAAATGTAGCAGGTGCATTACATAAACCAAACGGCATACGTCGGTAAGCGAAAGTTCCATATGGACATGTGAATGTTGTCTTTTCTTGGTCCTTTGGATCGAGAGGAATCTGAAAATATCCGGAGAATCCATCAAGAAAACAGTAGAATTCATTTCCTGATAATCTCTCCAGCATCTGATCAATGAACGGTAGAGGGAAGTGATCTTTGCGAGTGGCTTCATTTAGTTTTCGGTAGTCAATACACACCCTCCAACCGGTGACGGCTCGTGTTGGAATTAATTCATTATTTTCGTTAGCGATAACCGTCATTCCTCCTTTCTTTGGGACAACTTGAACTGGGCTGACCCAAGGGGAATCTGAAATAGGGTAAATCAGGCCAGCGTCCAAGAGTTTGATAACTTCCTTCTTAACCAGTTCTTGAATCTTCGGGTTGACTCTCCTCTGCCTTTGTACTGATGGTCTGAAGTCGTTTTCCATTAAGATCTTGTGAGTGCAATAGTTCGGACTGATCCCTTGAATGTCAGAAATCTTCCAAGCAATTGCTTTCTTATGTGACTTCAAAACTTCAATAAGTTTTGCTTTCTCTTCCGGCTTCAGGTCTTTTGATATGATAACTGGTAAGTGTGAAGGTCCTTCGAGAAAAGCATATTCAAGGTGTGAGGGTAGTTCCTTTAGCTCCAATTCGGGTGGTTCTTCTATGGAAGGTTTCATCCTTGCAATTTCGTCTCTTTTAAGCTCGTCGAACTTCGTTTGAAATTCTAAATCTTCTGCTGGGATCTCAGGACTGTCGGCTGATGCTATTTCAACCCATTCTGGTTTATCGGAGAGCTCATCTTTTCTTAGCTCGTATTTTGCTTTTGAAGAGTGAGAGATTGCATTGTCTTCAGTGATTATGGTATCGTTATTTTCCGTGAATGCAAATCTCTGGAATTGAGCAGAAGAAGATGTGCTGAATGTGATCTCTGGATTTGATCTTTCAGATTGTAGATAAGGTGGTTTAAGCATTGACTCCATCTCTTCGAGAGTCTTCAGAATTTGGTCTTTTGTGAGAGATGAATCGGGTACTTCCGGAGTGAGGTTCCTTCTTAAGAGAGTGACAGGTGTGTCAGATCCAAGCGGAGCAGCTGTGATAGAACTGTTAAGCTGATTGCTGGATTTCTTTAAAGGAAATAGCACTTCCTTAGATGCAGTTGGTGGATCCGAGATAGCTGAGCATAGACCTCCATCTTCTTGGCAAAGTCTTTTGGTAGTGATGACCGTGTTTGGAAGAGAGTTATTGCTGCTTACTGCGAGGATCTCTTCCAGGTGTTCTTCAATTATTTCCTGCATAAAATCTACAAGACCAAGGTCTTCTCCCATAGGTTGTTTCATTAGCTTGTCAACATTGAAGGTGACCTCCTCAGTTCCGACTCGAAGTTTTAAAGATTTTTCATTTACGTCAATGACGGCCTTGGCAGTGTTTAGGAAAGGTCTGCCAAGGATGAGTGGAACTTCGGTGTCTTCCTCAATGTCCATGACAACAAAATCCACAGGAAAGACGAATTTATCAACACGTACCATAATATCTTCAGCAATTCCACGAGGGAGTTTAACTGATCTATCGGCTAATTGGATGGTCATACGAGTTGGTAAAAGTTCGCTTAATCCTAATTTCCTATAGAGGGAATACGGCATAAGGTTTACACTAGCTCCTAAGTCGGCTAAGGCGTTACTTATTTGAACATCCTGTAGATAACAAGGTATAGTGAAACGGCCAGTATCTCCTAGCTTTGGGGGTAGTCCTTGTTGCATGATCAAAGAGCACTCTGCATCTAAAGGCAAGTTAACTATTTGTCTAAGTTTTTCTTTATTTGATAAGAGTTCTTTAAAGAATTTGGCACAACTAGGCATCTCAACTAAAGCATCTAAAAGTTTGACATTTAAGTGTAAGCTTTTAAACATCTCTAGATATTTTCCAAACTGAGCTTCTTGTTTCTCTTTCTTAAGCCTACCTGGGAAAGGTATACGTGTAGGAACAATGACTTCTGGGGCTTTAGAAGGTGTTGGCTCAGGAGAAGTGACAGGTGTCTTAATTAGCACTGAGTCAGTGAGAGGTGAAGAAATAGAAGGTTCGTTTGTCGGAATATCTATCGATTTCTCATTCTTAGTCTCTTTTCCTCCTCTAGTGACCACAAGGATATCATCATAATCATAAGATGAATGATGAATAGCTTTGCTAATCGCTTCTTCCCTTTGCTTCTCATCAACTTTTAAAAACAACCTTTTTACATTATCCTCCATGTTTTTAACTAAATCGTTTGAAATTCTAAGCAAACTATCAATTTGGTTTTGAAAATCAACAATTTGTTTATTAATATTATTTTGATTAACCATGAAGTTATTGAAAATTTCGGTGTTTAGACGAGAGGTCAAATGAGAGGAAGTAGAGGGTGAAGAAAGAACTAACGATTGAGAAGAAGGTCTACTGGTTGGCCTCTGAATGAAAGATTTTGAATGATGGGCTTGATCAGAGGTTTCACCAGTAGTGGCAAGAATGTCTTCTTTGAACCTTTGGCGTGAGAATAGCTTTTGAGGTTTCTTCTCGTGTTTGGGTTTAGAAGGTTCTTGCATGTCCTTGACAACTTTAGAGATTGATTCAATTTGAGCTTTTAAAGTGTCCAAGGCATTAGAGGTACTCCTTTCCTCCGAAGTTGATTCATCTTGCTCCAAGTCATGTTGATGCATCGTCATCGTCTCGATCAACCTCCACGCTTCGTCTGAAGTATGTAGCATGAAATTTCCGGATGAAGCAGCATCGAGGGTTTGTTGGTGATGAGGATTCAAACTATTGTAGAATGTGCAGACCAGATTCGTTTCAGCAAACTGATGATTTGGACATCTTCCGAGCAAATTCTTAAAGCGTTCCCAAGCAGAGCTTAATGATTCATTATCCTTTTGGAGAAAGTTAGTGATTTCATTCTTAAGCTTGGTTTGTAGGGACGGAGGGAAATATTTAGCCATGAATTTGGTAGCCATCTCCTCCCATGTATGAATCGAATTGGGTTCGAGTTCATAAAACCATGCTTGTGCTCGAGAAGCTAAAGAATAGGGAAACAGGTGAAGTCGGGTAACTTCATTGCTGGATCCCGTTTGTTCGAAGAAGTCAGAAAGGTTGATGAATTTATTAAGATGAGAGTTTGGATTTTCAACCGAAAGACCATGAAATTGACACTGAGATTTAATCATTTTAATGAAGTGTGGCTTAATTTCAAGGTTTTCGTCAGTAGATGATACGATTGGTCCTCCTCGTTCCTCTAGCAGTGGTTTGATTGATGAGGCGAGAGTGATACGATTCGTCATAACTTGTTGGTAGAAAGTAGAGTTTTGGAAAGGATTGGTTTAACTAATCTAAGAACGGAAAAGGAAATCTAATCTAAAGACAGGAAAAGTAACTTACGGATGATATTGATCTTCCGAAAGTGTGACACCCGGTCAAAAAGGGCCAAAATTAGGGGCCAATTTAAACTTTAATTATTCGTACTCGGTACGAATCAAAAACAAAGTATTCGGATAATATATATATAACTATATATATAACACGAAATGATTATTTAATAATCACAACGCGAACAAATCTGAAACCACTCAGGAAACATAAAAATAAAAGTTGTCCCAAAACATCTCCAAATAGAATATTATTAACAGAAATAATATTACAGTATTCGGAAAAATTGCAAAACACTTTTTGGATAATTAAAAGTATCCGTAAGATCAAAGTGAAACAACGATATAATTTAGTATCACACTAAAAGTATTTTTGTGAAATACTTCAAATAAAAACTTATACGATTTCAATTTTTGGAAATTTATCGTTTGAAAACATTTTACTAAATAACGATCGGGTACACGAACACGGGTCGGAAAACACCCACTCACCTCAATAATTGAGGCCGGTTATAACAACCGACCTCAATTATTTCACACCCTCTGGATCACTCTCGGCTCCCTCCTCTTCTCCCTCTTTCTCTCGGTTTTCATTTCAACAACAACAACAAATCAACACCAACAACAATAACAATCAACATCACCATCATCAAAATCATCGTTATCTTCGTCGTGTACATCATCATCTTCACCATCGACATCTTCGTTTTCTCCATTTTTAGCTCGGTAAGAAACGAATCATTTTCCTTTGAGTTTACGTGTTTAAATTACTTATTTTATCATGTTAGATCGTTATACTAAGTTGGTTATACATGAAAATGAGTTTAAAACGGGTTTAGGTGTGTTTTGGAACGAACAGAGTCGAACCAGACCTCGGAATACGGCGTATTCAAGGGAATACGGCGTATTCCCGCCCAGAAAACATGAACTACCTGCGCCTCCTCGGAATACGGCGTATTCAAGGGAATACGGCGTATTCAAAGGAATACGGCGTATTCAAGGGAATACGGCGTATTCCCTCTATTTTTCATGAATACGGTCGTATTCAAATGAATACGGCGTATTCCCCACAAAAGCCACCAATACGGCGTATTCAAATGAATACGGCGGATTCCCCCTATATATTTCATGATCCAACGGATCAATAAACTAGCCCTGCGAATTCTAACTAAAACAGAACATGTAAATTTTCGAAAACGTCGACGATTTCACAAGTTAAAACAGGGTAGCTTCTCGATGAAAAATTTATTATAACGGATTGAGCTCAAATTCGCACGGTTATTCGAAAACAGCCAAATGATCAAAGCTAAGTACCTTAGCCTAGCCAGTTTTAGGCCATCCGGGGTCGTCTAGGGGTCGAAAAAGGCATATTTCGGTTTTCGGACTCGTGCCAAATTTTGTAACTTATGAAATAAAGAGTGACGGATATAATGAAACTTCAAATGTAATACAATTTGAATACATTGAACGTAAGTAACTTAACGAACAACTAAACAAACGAAATATTACGTGTACACTTACAAACATACAATCTCGCGTGTTTAGGACACTAGGAGATTACGTCAGTTCACGCGCTCACTTTAGGATTGCTTGCTCGGATTGACTCAGGTGAGTCTTACGGCCCCATTTTCACTGTTTAATGTTTTAATAATTGGGGGAGATGCAACACAAATTGTTTTCGTGATCACTGTTATTCGGTTAGTTAATTTAGTATTAACTCAAGTTATATGCATTGTTATTTAATTCGGTTAATCACATTGGTTACATTGTTCAGTTATCATTGTTAGTCATGATTTTCATTGTACGGTATATGCACGAGTGTTTTAATTCGGTAAAAGTCCTCAACAGTGTATGATTCATTAACTTAATAAGGCGCGATTACTAAAGGATAGTACTATCATGGGAGTGACGTCCCCGTCCGGGTTGCTAGCTACAACCAAGATTAAAAACGGGCACTTTAGTAATTGTCATGGGTGTGTCACCAAATCGGGAGGCAAAGATCGGGTTAGGCTTTGAATCATAGCTCAGTGCAATACAAATTGTTATTATCGGTAAATCATTGTTCGGAAACCTTAATTGGTTTAATCATTGGTCGGTAACCCTAATGGGTTAATCATTGTTCGGTTACATTGTTTATCATGGTTCTGTACATTGTTATTCATTGATCGGTTTATACTGTTTAAATTATCGTCGGATAATCATGTTGATCACATCAATGTTTATTTAAACCTGTGAGATTCACCAGCTTTATAGCTGACCTTTTAGTGTTGTATTCTCAGGTGCTCATCAACAGTAGAAATGGCCTTTAGGATAAGCTATCTACTCACGAGTCGCATGCTTTTAAACATTTGGGACCACATTGCATTTACTTTTGTATTTTCAAATTATGTATTTGGAAATTACCTATAAACCTCGCAGCTTTGTAAAACTTATTTGGTAATGTAATATCTATTTTCAAAACGTCTCATTTAGAGTCGTTTGCTTGTACTTTGGTGCTTTGAATATTGATTAGTCACACCCAAATCGTCGCTTCCGCAAATCACGAAATTGGGGGTGTGACAGAAAGGATCGCTAAATAACTTAAGATAACTAAAATACCTAAAATCGGTCGTTGTAGTCCCCGGCAGCGGCGCCAAAAAAAACCTGTTGCGTGCTAACACGGTCGTTACGTAATAGCTGCAACAGTGGGGTGTTTTAAATTTATAGAGCTGGGGAAATCCTAAGCTAATACTACTTTCAGCCCTAATTAGGTTACTAGGGTAGTAAGCGGTATGTTGACTCAGGTGTCGTTCTTACACTACAACGGGCATGGGATCTTTGGCGTTCTAATTATCTTTTGTAATTTAGCTAGGGTTTAAAATAAGATTTGGTTTGGTTTTGTTTTATAACTAATCTACGGAAAATAAATGCAGAAAAGGAAAGGATGTTTGTACGGAGGCTCTGAGAACAGTGGATACGAGAGTGTTTACTATGATGCCGGTATATGCTTTGGATAGTAGTTATGGGTGAAAAAGCCACTAGTCATGATGATTAATCCGTTGAGTAACCGGAACTTAAATTAACACGAAGTATTATACCTACGGCAGTTCCTTAGCTCTTCCCACGTATTTAAACGCTATACGAAGTACTGTGCCGTTTTATGGTTTTTCCTTAGCATTGATTCAAATTACCAGTTTGCTCATTGGATACCCTATATTAGTAATGATGTATAATTACGATCCTATCAAATATCTAACGTAAAGGTCTCTACAATCAGATAAATAATATGTCACATGGATAGCAATTATATAGTGTCAGATAAACCGGAAGTTCTCCCAAATGTACTGACCAATTCAATCAACAGTTATTCTCTAATCCTATTCCCCAATCTCTGACAAATGTGTGTCGGTATCATGGCACGAATTGTTGAATAAACAATAAAGTGAACAGGAGTTACCCTACGGAATAGGTTGGATTAACTTGTCTAACGGTCAATTGAATTGTTCATTATTAATCATATAAATCACCTTAACTATTACATGCATATCACTCTACTGTATAAACATCAACTTATATCTGAAAACCCTAATCATGCAGTTACATATAGTAATCGGAGGTTCAGTTCTAGCATGCAGCATTCCTAAGGCAACAATCAAACAAGAACATGCAATAGAAAGGCACACAGATAACTATTCCTATTTCATACTGTATCACATAACCAGATAATTGGATCATAAATATCCCGAAAGGTCTCTCAAAGATATTCAATATATGAACTTGAATCTAACCTATCTCTAATCCTGTGCTCCGTATCTCTTATGATGTAGTTTCAATCTAGAGAATACAGCCAGGTCGAGTTCAAATGCTTCATCATACATAGAATAGGTAGAGTACGTACCACTAATAACTGGCCAGGTTTTAGCAGGAAGTTTCTAACCACAGCATAAGTTGGATAGGTAAACAATTGAGATTCAATTCATAAATTCAGATACAGTTTAATATTCACACAGACAGAGTAACAACATGTTACAATTGGGAATCATTATTTCCACAACGGATTGTGCCCACGACTTTCATAGCTTCCACGTTCCGTACTACACACATTCGTGATGGTTCCGGCGCTATACAAATGAAAGCCGTATAACGTTACCTCCGTTGTTTCATAATGTGGTCATCCCAGTTGCATTTTAAATCATAACTACTTAAGAATAACCGTTATCATAGCAAACACAGATTTGTCTAGCCTAGCATGGCATCTCTAGCAATCAATACAACGTAAACATAATATAAGCAAATCATATTAACGAAATAAAGGAAAGAGATATAAATATAACCTGAATATTTATTACAGACAAATCTTCGTGACCAAAGTCTCGGAGTGACTCCGTACAGACGCTACAACTACCGCTACGCTAACTAGCTGCTCTTTCTATTTCTCCTCTAACTCCTAAGAGTAGTGCTAGAGAGAGAAAGTAGAGAGAGAGAGAGTGTGTGAGAGAGAAAGTGAAAATTCTATGAAAGAATTGGTGTGTGAAATGAGGATGGAGAGGTCACTATTTATAGGCAAGCCATGGATCCAAGAGTACAAGCACACAAGCACACGTACAAGCAAACGAAGCAAGACGGAGGCCGTGTGTGACCAAAAGAGGCCATGTACGGCCCTATACAGGCCATGTACGGCTCTGTACAGGCCGTGTACGGCCTTGTATAGGCCGTGTACGGCCCTGGGGTGGCCGTGTGCTAGGCCGTGTGATTTTTCTGACTTTTCTCGCATCTTCGGAAGGCCGTATCTTCTTCATTTTGCGTCCGTTTGACTTGATTCTTTCGCCTACGGCTTCGTAATTCCGTTACGCTTCTAATGATGCCAATTTGGTAGAAATTGGATGTGTGGGGCCCGGGCGTGTCCAGAATACGTTTTGTGGCTTTCGGCTGCGCTGTAACTTGCATAACTTTTTCATCCTTGAACCGTTTTGAGCAATCCTTATATCCACGTTCTCGTAATCTCCATAGATACAAAATAAGGTAAATGTGAGGTCTTGGTATGGAGTTTACAGTAGACTTAGGGATTGGCTCAATTTGGTGCCCATTTCAGTGTATTTTCAGCCCTTTTCGTATAGTTTTGGAAAGTCCGTCAAGTTTTCACCTTTATAACAAAATATGATAAATAATGATGTTTTAAGAATGATTTTGTTATAAAAGGCCTAAATATGGGGTCAATAATGTAGGTAAAAACGTGACTTTTTACGCTACATCACTCCCCCATACACCGTCCTAGACGGTATTGGGCCCTAACCCGCGAAAGGCGGTATGGGATGTTCCTTTACTAATACGGAAGTTGGTGAAATATTTATTAGATAATATGAAATTATTAAATAACGTTGATTATTACTTTATATTATGTTCATAATATAACGACAAGTACGTTATTGCTTAAAACGTAACCAAACGCGACGAAAATGCGCAAAACGCGTCCGACCGACGAAATAAGTTCAAGTTATATTTTTATAACTCATTATTAAGTATTTTGATAAAATACTTCAAGTAAAAATATCGCGATTACACGCGAACAATTATAACGTTTAAAAACGTTACACGAATCCAATAAAAGAATAATTCGCAACCGAAAACCAAACGAAAACCCAAATATTACTTTTGGTGACTTAAAACATAATATTTAGGTTGAAAACATCATTTAAATATATCGAGTTTTAAAACGATACCGAAACGTATTATATATAACGTATAACGTTTAATCGGACGACGAAACGATCGGGTAAACTAACACGGAGCGTAACGCGAATTGGGGAGAAAAAATTTACACACCCACATGGTGGGACCCACCCAAAAAAATCTGCAAGAGCATGGCTTGCTCTGCCCTTACATTTCCTTTCTTTTTCCTTACTTCACCTCACCTCATCATTCTCACCACCTTACACTTCCTTTCTTTCTCTCAATTCTTCACCTATCTCTCTCTCCCTCAAGAAAAACGACCATAGACCAGCTCCAACACCACCTTAACACCACCAAACAACCACCACATCACCACCTACGAGCCACCAATGGCCGCCACGCCGGAATTTGAGAAAACGCAAAATAACGAGCTTTCGACTTCATTTATTCTCCTCTTCATCTGGAGTCTTGTAAGAACTTCTAAAACTTTTCTAAAATACTTGTATTATGTTTATAATCATGTTTTAGTAGCCAATCAAGCATTATATGTCCAAATAATTAACCGAAACGCATTTTATAACTCGAAATCTTAAAGGATATAATCTGTCCAGAAAATAGCTCAACTTCAACGATTTTTATAAAAAACATTTATCAATTAAAATGGACATTTCTTAAGCCTAAAATGTAGTACAAGAAGTAATATTTCTAACAAAAAAATTTTCGTAACATTTCGACTCCGTTTAGTACCCGAGAATAATTTTCTCCGGCGACATATACTTTCTGTCTTCTGGAGGCAGAAAGTTGCACCTCCTTCTCGGAGCCATAACTTGAGTTCTAAGTTGAATAAATGCATGAAACATATACCAAAATCTTCGTATGGATGTTATCTACAAAATGTTCTTCTTTGGATCGTTCCAAAAATACACCGATTTTTCTAGAAAATTAGATTTGTGAGGAAAGGTTTAAATTCGGACTAAACTGAATGGTGGTACTTTGTGAATTTTTATAAAATATCAAACGACCTCCAAAAGTCATGGAAAAATTACAGGAAGTACACAAGAGATGTGGGAATATTGTGTAAAAATTTCGGAACGATTCGATAAAGTTTGCTTAGTCAAAAAAATTCCCAAATATCACTCTGACTTTCACTCCGAACTTTGACTTTCGGATGAACAGTAACTCCGAACTTTGACTTCGGATGAATAGTAACTTTGACCCTTTAAACTTCAGATGAACAGTAATTTTGACTCCGAACGTCAACTTTCAGAGTTGACTTTCGGACTTTTATGCTAAATTCAGATTTCGTAGTTTCGGATCAACACTTTCGGACCAAAAACACACATACACACACACACACACATATATATATATATATATATATATATATATATATATATATATATATATATAAATATTTATACATTCGGATTATATACTTTCGGACCTATATATATATATATATAAATACTTTCAGATATACATACACATATATATATATACATATGTACTGTCGAATATAAATAGATATATGAACCTTCGAATACAATAATGGAAAGTTTAAAAATACTTTTACAACTAAGTATTGAATACTTACATTTACCAAACTTTATATAATAATACTCGTACATGAAGTACAAATGTGTTATAAGTATACACGAACTAATATACGATACAACAAACGAACTTTACTCAACACTACTTATACATGAAAATACATATACTTTGGGAAGTATACACTACCACCAGAATACATATGAGATTACACTCACATTTATACGAGCTTACACTCGAACTACTACAAGCTTACACTCGCACACATTGACTATATATACGAGCTTACACTCGCACACATTGACTATATATACGAGTTTACACTCGCTCGAACTTACATTCGAACAATACTTTCACGTCGCGATACAAATGACAGACATACGAATATACTTTACAAGTATACAACACAATGAACTACATAATAATAATACTTGAATTATTATTACACGCCGTCACCAACGGGCCATACTCACATTTACAAACTACAGACGTAAACGGTTACAAATACAGACGATTACAAACATACAAACAAACTTTGGACATTAACTAGTTGAGTGGACAACTAGCATGGATAATATTTAAGATATCCATTTACTTACTTAACCTTATGCGTTTAGGACGCTAGAGGTCACTGGTTCGGAGAACCACATTGCTTGATTTACTACTCAGTACTGCTAGACTCAGGTGAGTCTCACAGCCCCTATTTTTACTGTTTTCACTAAGGGGTGAGATGCATTACTTGTTTTATTTGAACACATGTACAGACATACTATTTTACAGACTTACAGACTTACTGATATACTGAATTGCACGAGTTACGATTAATCCACGGAAGGCCTCTGAATCATAGTTGTTAATTATAGGATAAGCGCGAGTTTTAGTAAATGGATCCATTTGGGACTAACAATCCCCGCCCGGGGTAGCACGCAGTACCACGAACCGTACTCGTATAAACGGGCATTTCTTACTTGTTACGCACGAGAGTTTTTGGATTAGCACTCACGGGGGCACATTACCTGGTACTTGGTTGTACCTTACAGACTTGTTAAGCTTCGACTATGATGCTCATGTCAATGTATATCAACACTATTGCATTCGTGCAATTATTATTTACTACATTATTGCGATTATGCAATCTCTTTTACTACATGATGTGTTCAACAGATTATTTACTACAAACCTGTGAGATTCACCAACCTTTTGGTTGACACTTTTAGTGATGCATTCTCAGGTACACAGCAACAGTAGGGTTGCCCAGCAGGATTTGCTTACTAGATCGAGTCGCATGCATTTACACGCTTGGAGATTTTTATACATTACTTTTTGTATTAACTGTTATGTATTAGAATCTCTAGGATTTTACTCGAACTCTGAGCTTATGTATACTTTTGAAATACTAATGTAATGTACTACCTTTCGAACGTCTTATATAAAGTCATTCACTGTATCCTTATGTGCTTGATTACTTGATTAGTCGCACCCGATAATTGCTTCCGCTAAACATCAAATTTGGGGGTGCGACACATATTTTGAAAACAACCAAGGATTAGATTGCATTTACTATATATTGTAATGATAGTTATGTAATTCTACTTATTAGATGCGAACTCCAAGTACTATGCTGTCGCACCCCCAAATTACGCAGAAGCGAATCGGGTCAATGCGCGACTAATCCGGTAATCATAGCACAAAGATATAATGAACGACTCTATATGCGTCGTTTTAAACAAAATACATTAATCGTATTAAAGTTTACAATAGTTAATACGTTACAAAAGCTCTGTAACCTATATGAGAGATTCTATGGCATTACTACTTTTGCAAAATATAATAATGCAGGAAAATCTCTTGATGTTTGCATGCGACTCGAGCTATATAATATCCTGAGCAGACTTACTGCTGCTGAGTACCTGAGAATACATGCTAAAAGGTCAGCTAAAAGCTGGTGAGCTCACAGGTTTGTATAATGATATAGTGTGTGAACCACAAGATTTAATATAGTGATTTGAAATTAATCAAATAATGTATATAACTGCCATGAGGTCATAGTCTGAGCTTAACTGAGGTGTCGGGATCACAATCAAGTACCCGATCGAGGGTGCCTCCCTACGAGTGCCTAATCTACACTCGTATGAACAAATGATAATGCGTCCGTTTGACCAGTTGGGGCTTCCAACCCGGACGGGGATTGTCAATCCCATATGGTACCATACACTAACATTCACGCTACAAAAGTATTACCAAACTATGATCGTGGAGGGCTTTAAAATGATTAGCAAATAGCTCATACAGAATATAGCGAGGTTTAGTACTTGTGTTCACATGTAAAACAAATAGAGCATGTATTCCCACCACGGGAGTAAAAACAGTAAAATGCGGGGCTATGAGACTCACCTGAGTCTGAAGTGTTGCTATCAAGCAATAATGATGAAACACAAGGAAATGATGTCGTTCAAACGACTGTAACCTGCCGGGCGTCCTAAACGCGCAAGGTTATGATAATGAGTAGGTATCTCAAAAGATTACCTATGCTAGTTGTCCATTAAACTAGTAATGTCCAAATAATTTGGTTGTTTGATTATGTTTTGAAAACATGTACGACCTGTTGGTGAGTTTTCGTAATGATAATTTCAAAGTATTATTATACATGTCTGAAAGTTTGTATTCCGAAAGTGTTATAGTCCGAATGTATGTTTTAGTCCGAAAGTATTGATCCGAAACTACAAAATCCGAAACTTAGAGTCCAATTTGGTGTTTTTCCGAAAGTCAACTCTGAAAGTTGACTTTCGGAGTCAAAAATCCGAAAGTGGCATGAAAATCCGAAAGTCAATGGTCAAATTCGAAAGTCAAAGTTCGGAGTAAAAATCAGTCAGAATTTGTGATTTTTATTTGACTAAGTAAAAGTTGTCAAACAATTCTGAAAAAATTCACGAATGTTCATCTATGTTTTGGCTACTTCCTGTATTTTTTTCATGAATTTTAGATAATTATAAATGGGTCAAAAAAATTCGTGAAGTTCCTAAGGTCCGAAACTGACCTTTGTTCATGTCCCGAATTTTCCTGAAAAATCAGTGTATTTTTAAGAGTTGAGTTCTAAACGAAAGTTGTAACCAACATCTTATGGAAGATTTTGGCTCAAACCTCATGCATTTTAGTGACCTAGAACTCGAGATATGGCTTAAAGTGTGAGACGAAAAATCTGTCCAGCAAACTGTTTATATCCATATGTTTACTACTTAGTTTTTATCTCAAAATCGGTGTATTTCTAGGAGATGTGTCCTAAATGAAAGTTGTAGCAAACATTCATACGAAGCTTTTGATATAAATTCCATGCATTTCTTTTAAGATTTGGATCAGAGGAGCAGCTCCTCTTAGAGGAGCAGGAGGAGCAGGAAAAATTCACTGCATTTTAGGGCAAAAATTCGCTCAAAATTCACTGCATTTTACCAACGGAGTAATTACTGCATTTTACACTTATAATATTTTACTGCATTTTAACGACGATTTACTGCATTTTAGCGATTTAACGACGATTTACTGCATTTTAGCGATATTTTTACTGCATTTTAGTGACATTTTACTGCATTTTAGCGACACTGCATTATGACACCTTCAAATTTGTTTTTAAAATGCAGTAAATTTTTCCTGCTCCTCCTGCTCCTCTAAGAGGAGCTGCTCATCTGATCCTTACCCTTTCTTTTATGTCTACAATTTTATACTAATTATTTCGTGGGACTGATTTTCTAGGACATAAACGAGTATATATATGTATGTTTGAAAAACGTATTTTTAGCATATTATTTGGACATTTCTTAGCTATATGAACAAATAGACATGTAAATAAACTTAATACAAGTATTTTTGAAAAGTGACGAGATTTTACGAGTGTCGTATGAAAATTCTGAAAAGATAGAAACGTAGCTCTCGTTGTGGTGATCGTTTTTGCTTCAATATGTTTGGTTATCCAAGGAGGTTTAAGGTGGTGATTGGGTGTGTTCTTGCACTGATTTTAAAGAGGGAAAGATGGAGAGAATTGAGAGTTAGAGAGAGGATGGAGGTGGTGGAACAAAATGAGGGTTATGGGGTGTTTTGGTGGCTTAAGGTCAAGAACAAGATCCACCTTTTGGGGATCTTGTTTGGCCGGTTTTCTCAATCAAAAAGGAGGCAAGATTTGTTAAAATCTTGTCTCCAAACTTTGGTGTTATACCCGTGTTCATTTACCCGATTGTTTAAACATATATTTATACGTTATATGTCATTCGTACGTGTTTTAAATAACAATCAAAATTCGATAATTTAGTTGGTAGTATTACTCAATAACACTTAGTAAATATTTATAAAAATGTTTGGTTACAGTGTCGGGTTTGGTTTACGCGCTCGTGTTACAATCGTTTAATCGCGTGACGTTTAATTCGTACGATTCTGTTATCGATTTAAAATACGATATACGTGTTAAATATTATTAACATAATATTTAATAAAAATGCGGTTATTAAATAATTTCGTATTATTTAATAGTTTGGTTAACCAACGTCCGCATTATGAATGTGTTGGAATCCATCCGATATGAAAATGCACGATTAAATCAAACCACGTACGTGTGTATATATAACAATATACATAATGATACATACAATTAGCCTAACATTGCACTAATTACATGTATTAACGAAGTGATTAGGAACTAATTACTAGCCCTATTTTGTCGGGTGTCACATATGTAAACACTTTAAATTTGGTAATGTAATTATATTTGAAAACGTCTCATTTAGAGGTCGTTTGTTGTAATCTTTGTGTGATGATATTTGATTTGGTCGGCGCCCCCGTGACACCTCATACTTCCGCTGCCACGTGTCTTTGGGGTGCGACAGATTGGTATCAGAGCCTAAGGTTATAGCGAACTAGGATTGCATTAGTAACCTAGACTATAACCGTTAGATTAGTATTCCTCATTTTTTATGACTGGTTCAGCAATTGCATCATTTGAATTTAATTTAACATAGCCTGATCAACGATGTACAATTAAAAGAGAATCGATGCAAGACCTGAAATGGTTATAGTGAATGTGAATGCATTAGAAGACTTGGACTATGATAGAAACGGGACCAATCCTTATACGTGCTTTATGTGTTAGGTTTTTATACATTTATATATAACCTTACGTATACATACTCATTTGCCACAGAAGAAAATGGCAACTACTCCTACCGCTAGGTCACCCAACTCCGAAAACAAAACACAAACCTTACTCACTACTGTGGAGACTTCCACGGTACCCACTCGCCCAACTATATCGGGCAACGACATAATCGAAAAAGACTCACTTGAGGAGAATCCAACCGAGGATTCGCCACCCAGACAAGTGATGCCTACTTCACCCTCTTCCTCCCGCTCTCATTCAAATCATTTGGGAACACGTATGGAACTAGAACCGCACGAGGATTCGTCACCTAGGCGTGTAACGTTTATTTCCTCTACTCCGCACTCTTTCTCCCACTCGCGTAGTAGACAATCGGAATCGCGTGTGTTATACATGACTAGAAGGACTGACAGACCACCTCGAACTAGATCTTACACTATCTATACTACTACTACCGATACCCCACCCACTAGGACTAGTCGTTGGGTAGATGTCCGCCAACGGAATTGGTTACCCTCGACTCTCGAGACTTGGAAAACTGAAGAAGGAATATAGATTTCTACAAAGGACGAAGAAGCTATCAAAATGGTTGGCCGACTTACTGAAACCATAGAACGAGACGTCACTTTACTTCCACCATCAAATCCATGCTAGGATTAGCTTGTTTCTCTGTCGTAACCTATTGGGGTGGGATATGCTCAACTAGTTAGCTTTTCTAAACCCTCGTATTATGTCCGGATGTAACAATGCCCGGCACATTTAGTAAACGTTAAACCTTGTAATAATTAAATCTGGCACCTCAATTTGGTTATAAAAATTTCTTTCTTACATCATTAATCATCGTGTTGTGAAATGCTATATTGTCTCATTATATACACCTGCGATAACTTCGATCCTTGTACAACTAAATCTCATTTGTAACCACTTCCTTTCTTTTAAGAATCATGCCTCCAAGATGCTAACCAATGACCCCCGCGGAAATTGCTCAACTAGTCTCTCAAGGGGTCGCTGACGCAATGGTAGCTTATGAAGCAGCCAGAAACAATGGTCCCAACCCAAGGAATGCTGAAGCTCCAGCCAACAACCCTCCAGTAACAAAACCCTGTACCTACAAGGACTTTATGAACTGCCAACCTTTTACTTTCACAAGCACCGAAGGAGCCATCTGTCTGATGCTATGGATAGAAAAGATGGAATCTGTATTCCGTATCTGCAACTGCACTAAGGAAGACAAGGTTAAGTTCTCCACCTGCACTCTTTCTGAAGGTGCACTTACTTGGTGGAACTCCTATGCTCAGACCTCGGGGATCGACACCGCCTACCAACTCCCATGGGAGGATCTTAAGAAAATGCTTAGGGAAGAGTAATGCCCCCGGGAGCAGTTACAATGCCAGTTATCATAGTAGCACAAATGCCAGTTATCGTAGTAGCAACGAATGCCCGTTATCGTAGTAGCAACGGATGCCAGTTATCGTAGTAGCAACGAATGCCGGTTATCGTAGTAGCAACGGATGCCAGTTATCGTAGTAGCAACGAATGCCAGAATAATGTATACTCATGCAATCAGTTCATAGATTAAAGCTTAATCATAGTTGTTGCCTCTAACATGTTCATAATTTAGTACTCTCATAGTAAACAAATAATTAATCAAAACATGATACTGAGAGGCCTTTAGTGATTGGTAAATTACTTATGAAAGAGTTTTTCAGTACTTGTATTCCTAAAAAGTTAAGCAGTGTATTCTCAGCCAAAGTAAAAACAAGTAGAAGTGGGGCTATGAGACTCACCTGAGTCTAGTAAGCGTTTAAATCAATAAACGGGTGCCCGAAAGCAATAATCAACACGTAGGTTCTCCGAACCCGCAACCTTCTAGCGCCCTAAACGCATAAGGTTGTATAAGTAGATGTCTCGAAAGACCATCTAGGCTAGTTGTCCACTCAACTAGTAACGTCCAAATGTTTATCGTTTAAGAAAATGTTTTCGACTCGTTGGTGAAGTTTCTGTAACAATAATATTTATTGAAAATATAATCATTATCGTTTTGTTTCACGTTGGTCCATAATATTCCTTACAAATATTATTATTGTTGTTTCGTCACATAGCGTAGTATATATGGTTTATTAGATATACTAATATAGTGGTGTTGTCGTATACAATGTTTCTTAAGTATTGCTAGAACATGTGATTGATTGTTGGTTTAACCTTGGTGTTGATAGTTTCCATTTTCAGTGTTCAAAAGTCTGAATCTGCGAAGGCATGTATATATATATGTAAGCGAAAGTATGTATACGTATATATATCTGAAAGTATGTTCACGTAAGTATCCGAAAGTGTGCATCCGAAAGTATGTATGTGTTTATATCTGAAAGTTAGACCAAAAATCCGAAAGTCAACCCAAAATCCGAAAGTCAACTTAAAATTCCGAAAGTCAACTTAAATTCTGAAAGTCAGTCTAAAAATCCGAAAGTCAAGCTTAAAATCCGAAAGTCAAACTTTCGGAGGTCAAAATCAGACATATCTAGTGACCTCGATTTGACTAAGTAAACCTTCGCGAAAAATTTCGAAAAAATTACCGAGTGTTCCTCTATGTCTTGGCTTCATACCGTATTTTTTTCATAATTTTTAGATATGCAGAAGTCGTTAAAAAAATCGCAAACAAACGCATATACAGCAGTTATTTTTCCAGACATATGTTCAAAGATCTCGAGTTTTACTTATCCGCAGAAAACGCAATTATACTATTTTGAATGCTAACTAAATTTGTGAGATTTAGGGTAAAACCTCATGTATTTTTGAGTTGTAGAACTCGAGTTATAGTGTCAAGAAGTAGGCGTAATTTTCTGTCAACCGAAGACAGATTTGATATGTCACTGGAGAAATTAGTTTTCGAGTAGTAAACGGAGTCGAAAAATCGCGAAACCAATTTTGTTGGAAAGTTAACTTCTTGAAATTCATTTTAGAGCTAAGATTCGTCCATTTTAGTTGAGAAACGAGTATGAAATAATTAATTGAAACTCGTTATATTTTCTGCCCAGCAGACTGTGATGGTTTTTAAGTTATAAAAACGTATTTCGACAAAGTATTTGGACATAATCTTGCTAAGTGGACCTTAAAACATGTAAATGCATGTGTTACAAGTATTTTAGAAGATTTTATAAGTTCTTACAAAGGAGAGGATGATGAGAGGGAGAAATGGAAGCCGGAAGCTTGTTTCCGTGTGTTTTCTTGAGTTTCCGACGTGGCGGCCGATGGTGGCTCTATGGTGGTGCAATGGTGGTTGTATGGTGGTGGAGTGGTGATGTGAGGGGTGTTCTTGGGCTGGAAAAACCGGATATAAAGAGAGAGTGGAGATGGTGAGTAGAAAAATGGAAAGAAGTGGGGTGTGTGTAAAAGTGGTATGGTGTTTTGAGTGAGTAAGTAGAAAAGGAGAGGGTATGGGGTGGTATGGCTGCCCTCATTGGCAGATTTCGGTGGGTCCCACCCCATGTGGGTGTCTAAATCTTGTTCCCAAATTTCGCGTTACGTGCGGTGCCCGTTTACCCCGTTCGTTTAATCGCGTAACATTTTTAAATTTTATAATTCTTTAACGTATATTCGAGGTATTTTTAATCAAAGTATTTAATTAAAATACTTTATTTTGAGTTAATACCGGTACCATTCAAAAAAATAGTTTATACAAGTACCGAATACCGTACCATTTGAAGTGGAATGGTACCGGTACGGGACCGGTACAGTGCAAGTACGATATCGGGATTTCGGTACACATGCTCATCCTTAGCTGAAAGTATAAAATATTGCATGCTCATTTAGTCTAATGATCATTGACGTAAACAAAGCAATCGAAAAGAAAAATAAAATTGTGATGCATCTCTTTTAAGTTCGTATTTATAAAAAAATATAATGACATTTTAAAAAGATCCTAACATATGTAATTTTGATACTTACACAACTTGCATTAAATTCAAACCCAAAGTCGTCTTGAATATTCATTAAACAACTTTCATTTATAACTATTAGTCATCATTTTGAGCAATTCTATATATTATAGCGGAAGATGTTGATCGAATAAACCATTTGAAGTTCAATAGCAACAAAATGAATTAATCAAACTAGCAGCAAACCCGCGCAATGCGGCGGCAATAAGAAGAAGCAAACATGTACAATACGTCGGTAATAAAAAGAAGTTTATCGTGAATATTTAAGTTTCAAGATAAACCACATTTTTTTTACCCGACCTTACTTGATAATTTCGATGAAAAAAAGGTTTTCTAGAATCAAAAGAGTTTTCAAATCACTCTTTCAAATATGATGGCTTTGAAAAAGGTAATATTTTGAATACCTACCAAAAATAATTTGAAATTAACATATAACAATTACTAATAATTAATAGGGGCAAATAAGTAATTTTAATTTATAACTAAGATTCAAGATTCAACAAAGTAAAGACTCTTTATATGTAATTATAGATAGTTTAGATTTTACCAAATATGGCAAGTAGATTACTTGAATTATGAGTCAGATAGGTTGGTATTGAACTCTACTTTTAAACTTCCATAAATAACTAATGAGAGTAAGAACTTAAGTGCATCATAGATATAAATTTCATCTACAACACACACGTGCACGCGCGCACACACACATATAGGGAGTGGATCCACAAGGAACCAATGTATTAGAGAGAACTAGAGAACCACATGTTAAACGTCAGATCCAATTCATCTGTGGCTGCAAAAAGACTGACAAGTTTTATAGTAAAATTGTAAGTTAAAAGGCTTAAAGGGCAAATTGGGTATTAAACTTTTCTCCACACGCATTGATTACCGGTAGTTTATACTCGTAAAATTTTATTCAATTTAAAAAGAACGTCTGTTACTTCACTTCTGATCGTAAATATCCTGAATTAGATTAGTTTAATATTTTTTACTACCCATAAAGATTACATTGTATAAACAATTGATTTTTTCGATTGAAAATAAAACTTGTTTCACTGTATTTTCTTTGGTTTAATCTTGATGCGCAACTGAACTTTTGGATTCAAGACTATGTAATATTCTTCAAAGAATACGCATCGATGATGAATATATTCATCGTTGATGGAATGCCCAATATTCATCAATGATTTCCCGATATCCAACGTTGAATGTCCGATGTTCATCGTTGAACGACTTATATACATCACTGAATTCACAATATTCATCGTTGATTTCACACTATTCATCAATGAATGCCCGATATCTATTACTGTATACACGATACTTATCACTCGAAACTCATCATAGGCCCGATTTTTATTACTAAAAACCCGATATTATATGATCTATGAATATAGTAGAGGTGACAATTTAAAACCCATTGGTTAAATTTGGGTCTAATTGGTTACTATTTATTATGTGATGGGTTTAGTTGGGTAATCAAAATAAGGCGCAAGTATATTATAATTATGGGCTAAGTATATGAAAATGTATCAAACTTTGACAAAATCTCTATTGTATGAACCAACTTTCAAAATCACTATTGTATGTATCCTATTTTTGATTATTGCCTATTGTATGTAACCTGGCTATTGTGTCATCATATAAAGCTGCCACGTGGCATTCTCACGAAGCGCCACGTCGAAAAATTACATACGATAGGCAATAATCGAAAATTGGATACATACAATAGAGGTTTTGAAAGTTGGTTCATACAATAAAGATTTTGTCAAAGTTTGATACATTTTCATATACTTAGCACTATAATTATCCATTGGGTCCATACTCTAACCACATGGGTATCCTCAACTCAAAATATAATCGCCGCAATTTCGCAACTCAACTTTTTTAAATTATTCCGTTTACTCCAGTTTATAATTCGCAAGTTCACAAGTTATGAGATGGCAGCTTACTAATTGGTTTTTAATTTTTTATTACAATTGTAGACATCATAATTTCCGTCAATTATTCCCGTTGGCTTTTTTTTTTTTTTTTTCTCCCTACTTCACCTTCTAGCATTGAGATGGCAGCTTGATTTTGCAGGGTTCAAAGTTCAAACTTTGTATCTCTTTAGTTTGGTATTTTTAAGTCTGCTGATTATGAATATATATATATATATATATATATATATATATATATATATATATATATAATGTATGTATATGTGCGTACTATGTTGAATATAATTTGTCTTTGTTTACGGGAGTGTAATTAACATATGTCCTCTGATAAAAAAAAATTGTTATAAAAAGACCCAAAACCCGACCCAAACCCATTAGACCCAAACCCGTTTAGACCCATCCTTCCAAATGACCCATCTAGACCCGGACCCATCTAGACCCAAACCCAATAAAACCCGAGACCCGACCCGACCCGAACATTTTGCCACCTCTAAAATATACAAAAAAGAAAACTCGATCAAATCTTCATTGGCGGAAGCTAAAGTGTAAAAACCGTAGCTAGTGTAGGAACACCATTCAATCAAAATAAAGTGGTTAATATTCATCATTGAGTAGAAATTTCACTTTTCTAGCTATTCGCTGTTCTTTTGTTTCCTCAGGATGGAGACTTCTTGATGTAGAGTTCGAAGAAAGTAGAAGAGATGGAGCAGAAGTCTCTGGCATTGTTATTTCTTGAGGTTGAGTTGCTGTGGATAGAGGAGATGAGGTAGTGGTGACTGTTGTTGCTTCGGTTGGTTGTATTGTTGATGTTGTAAGTGGAAGCATGAGTTGTTGTGTTGCTGTGGATTGGCTACTAGTTGTAATGAGTTGTGATGATGGAGTTGCTGTGATGATAGGTTGTGGGTTCACCTCTGATATGACAATATTTAATTAAGTTGCTGGTGGAGAATCAGAGTCTTCTTCCAAAATTGATTCAAGATAAGACATAGTAGCTGATATATCTTTCTTAGTGATAGCTTTCTTTCTATGCTTTGAGGAGGTAGACCCTGATGTTGGAGAAGACTCACTGGTTCTTATTCTTTTTCCTTTGCCACTGACAGAAGAGATTACTTGCTGATCCTCCATTTGTTCATCATTATCATCTTCTTTATCATTCTTATCATCACCATTATTATCATCATTGCCATCATCACCATCATTATCATCATTGCCATTATCACCATCATCCATATTTTCATCATTGTCAGCCTCCCTGTTCATCCATTGCCAACGAGCCAATTCATAACTCACTGACTCCCCCTCAATCCTTGCTGACTCATCAACAACCCATTCCTTGATTTTAAAATCATACATTCTAAGTTCATCAGGGCAGAATTCAGGAAAATTAATCTCATCAAATTCATACTCATCATCCTCTATATCCATTTCAACCATGATAGTTCAGCAACTGCATTTGCCTCTAAATCCGGCTTTTCAGCGATTGAGCAGAGAGAAAAGGATTCCAATAAGATTTCTCTATGATCAGCAGCTTTGTTAATGAAAACATCGTTATCAGCTACTTCTCTCTCCCCCTTGTTATCATGATAGAAAGCTACTACACACTCCTTCATCAAGCGATATAATTTTTTATTGTCAATGCGGAGTGCAGCAACTTCAGCCTTTGTAGCTTGTTGATGAGAGGCCATTTTGGGAATAGCAGCAACCAATTAATCAGTGGATTTAATATATTCAAGCACAGAGGAAACTATTTCTTTTTGTTGAGCAGTGAGAGAGGAGATAGCATCATCATGAGTAAGAAGATTTATTCTCGTTGTAGTAGCAAGCTCAGAAAGTGCTTTTGATTGAGACTGAAGCAGGGAGGTATGATCAATGCCAACTGCAGTAAGTATTTTAACCTTTTCACTAACCTCAGAACTCCAGGGAGGAATGGATTCATATGCTGTAGCCAGAGCTTTAACCGAACCTGTGAGTTCAGTAACCTGACCTTTCAATGCCTCTCTGCCCTCAGTAAGCATCTTAATATGTAAGCATCTTAATAAGCAGCTGGTCAGTAGATGATTGAGATGATGAGGCTTGATCAGCATGAGGAGGGGTAGGTGGTGTTGGTTGTTTTGGTGGAGATGATGGTGGTGTTGGTTGTTTTGGTGGAGATGATGGTGGTGTTGGTTGTGGTTGTGATTGAGCTCCCTGATCCCCTGCATCCATGGCTGTCTCAACAAGGGGATCATCACCAGCTACCTTGGAGATATTGTCACTGGAGAGAGACATGGCGTCTAACTCCTGTATTGGTGAAGTGGGAAGTTCAGCTAGTGGAGTAATGGTGACAGGTGTTTGTGTAGGTGTAGTAGTAGAGAGATAAGGTTTGTATGGTGGAGGAGGAGGTGCTTCATCATCTGAGGTAGAGGTGTCCATGGGTTGGGCTTCCTCGTCATCACCAGCTTGTGTTCTAGCTGATGGATCATCGGAAACAGAGAGTGTAGCCTGTGTCTCACCATGTGACTATGGTGAGACATTGACGGCTAGTGCAGTGCTGGATGGGGGTTGGCTCGGGTTTGTAGCAAGTGGTGTGACATCAACAATGGGTGTGTTATCACCCGCTGATGTCACTAGCCCTTTGTATGAAATGTTATCCTTTCGTGAGGATGACAAGTGGCTGATGGGTTGACTCGATAGGTGGGTGTGGGATGCACCCGAATCACTGCTAACAATGGGTTGAGCCATTATAGTTGTCTGTAGGTTTCCATTTGTAAAGTCACTGAACTTTCGGGAGTCCAGTGAAGTAGTTGTGGTTATGGGTTGATCAAGAGTGCCCGCAGGGACTGAACGTACAGTCTCTGCTTTACTCTTGGCATTCGTAGATGTCTTCTTTTTGTTACGTCCCTGATCATTTTATAACACCCGCCAATTTAGGACTTTAACTAGTACCTAAACTACTTGTAATTACATGTATTTAGTATTATAATATTCTAAGTATATGTAACGTTTTGGTGTAATTACATACACGCTTACGCGATTTGATTTAAATCGTGCACTTTGAACCGGACGAGGTCCGACATTATATAATACAGACGTTGGTGACAAAACTTTTAAATAATGTGGAATTATACAAACAAACATTAATTGCATTAATGTATCACGAAAATATATTACACGTATTTCGTATCATTTAAACACTCCGAACGTGGCAAAAACACGCGAGACGCGCCCAACAAAGGAAAATAGTGCAAATTATATCTTTATAACTTATTATGAAGTATTTTGGTAAAATACCTCGGTTAAAAATATTACAGATACACTTTAACATATAACGCGAAACAACATTTAAGCAACTACGGGACTTGACCGACTACGACTCGTGATACAAAATTCAGAAACACAAACCCGCGAGCCGAGACCCAAACGGGTCTTCCCTTTTTAACTCACTTTCTTCTTCATTTTTGCAAAAACACAAACACACTTCTCTCTCTATTTTCTCCTCTCAAAACCGCAGCCCAAACCACCAAAAACATCACCAAAAATCGTTCATTATCATCATTCGGGACAAGCAGGAGGATCACCATCACGAGCTCTACCTCTTCATCTTCTTCGTTTTTCATTTTGTGGTATGAAACTTTAAAACTCTTTTAAATTACTTATTAAGCTTTGATTTACATGCTAGAACGTTTACTCAACAAGATTATGTCCAAAAATCCGGCCGAAAACCCTTTAAAAATCGAAACCCGCATGAAAATCGCTGACAGTTCATCTCACGAGTTGAGATCCCAGATCTCGGCCATCCTGCAAGTCGAACCGAGATCTCGACTCGCGAAGCCAAACTGCGAATCGAAATCACCTACGAACCGAACTGACCCGCGAGTTGACCTGCGAGTCGAAGTTGACCTGCGAGTCGAGTTGACCTGCGAACCGAACTGACCCGTGAGTCGAGTTGACCTGCGAGTCGAGTTGGCCTGCGAGTCGAGTTCTATGTTGCGAACCCAACTCGGTTCGCAACCCACTTTGTCTTTCGAACCCAAATTCGGTAATAAAAGCACTAATATGAACTAAGATTTATCACTTGATTTTACACCGAAATTAGATTTATCACTTGATTTTACACCAACTAGGGGCTCTGCCCCTTGGACCCCGCTACCAGGGGCGCTGCCCCCGGACCCCCGTCATCCAGAAACTTATAAATACTTTTTACACTAAGTGTCGAATACTCACATATAACGATACATATAATAATAACACTTTTGGATTATTATTACAAACTATCACCAACGGGCCATACTTGTTTTCAAACTACAAACGGATTACCAAACAAACACTTGAACATATCCTAGTTGAGTGGACAACTAGCATGGGTGATCTTTTAAGACACCAACTTATTTACTTACAACCTTGTGCGTATGGGCGCCAGAAGGTTACAGGGTTCGGAGAACCACTTACGGACTTACATCCGGGTTACTTATTTGATTTCCCAGACATACTTACTAGACTCAGGTGAGTCTTACAGTCCCACTTTTACTGTTTTATATACGGGGTGAGATACATTGCTTACTTTTCTTGAACACAAGTACGAACTATTCAATTTACTATACGGGATTGCATGAGTTACTTACTTTCTACTGAAGTCTCTCCATCATATATCGTTAGTTATGGATTTAAGCGCGAACACTAGTTAATGGATCCATTAGGGAAATGACCCTCCCCGCCCAGGGTAGTAGCGCTACCACGAACTGTACTGTATAAACGGGCGACTATTATTCGTTACTTATGCTTGCTCAATTATGAGCATGTCACGGGAGCAACTTATTACTTACGGGTTAAGCTTCGATTATGAGCCTCATGGCAACGGTATAACTACTTATTTTACATTTACAGGATTGCAAATACTTGATTTACGCCTACGGGCACTACTGATGAAATCTTGTGTTCAAAAACTGATATTACTTACAAACCTGTGAGATTCACAAACATTCGTGTTGACCCTTTTAGCATGTATTCTCAGGTACACTTACGGAGTAGGATTACTCCAGGACATAGCTAAAGTCGTATGATTTCAAGTAAATTGCATTAACGGAGATTCTCAGCATTATCTTTTGTACATTTTGATTATGTAATAGAATCTCCCGCTACACGCGTGGACTCTAGGGAACTACATTTTGTATACGAAAACATTGAGTTTTCAAACATTTATTTCATATGAAATCGTTTTACAACGTCTCATTTAGAGGTCGTTTGCTATATTATCTTATGTTCTGTGATTATTGATTAGTAGCACCCCAAACCTTGCTTCCGCCAAACAGTTAATTTGGGGGTGTTACACATTTCATGTCAGGGACTGTCGTGAGCCCGATCAGTCACGGTCGTCAACGCAACGGAAAGAGGACACGGCAGTGGAGTTTTAAATTTATAAGAGCTGGGGACCTAAGTTTTACTACGGCTGTATAGCAGCAGTATGACCTAGGGTCGTTCTTCAAGGTAATTGTATTGTGAAACGGGAGTATCAAGACAAGTCGTTTATTTTAGTGATGGGATTTTTAAAACAGAGTTTGAGTGGGTTTTTTGTTACTTAGGTCCGTATTTTAAAGCAATTAAATAAAAAGTAAATAAATGGAAAATAGAAATAGGGATGAAATCAGTATGGAGGATATGTGTCTGTTATGACTTCGTTAGCTTATGCGGAGGTGATGCTAGGGTTTTAGTATGAAAACGTCTTTTAAAGGTTTGTGTCTTATCTGAGCTTAATTGTTCGTAGTGTAAACACTAGTACCCTACTGATTGGGGAAACCAATCAATATGTCACTGAATACTAGGCCAAATTGAGTCTGATCGGAGGAGGATGCTCAACTCTTCAACGTTATCCAGTGATGGAGTAACGACCCTTCTTGGAATGTTAGTTCCTGGGTGCATGAGATAGAGTAACATACCCACTGAGGTTCCGAACTTTCTTAACACTACGGGGACAACGAAGTCAAACAAGGCATTTAAGATTAAGACTTGGTTTGGTGACTATTAACTTTATATTAATGGTTATATTTTAGCCTAGAGCTTTCATCACGGTGTACAGTGCGACTATGCATTTCCACAGTTTTCCAGACCTAAGATGTACTAACGGTGTACAGTGCATCTAAGCATTTCCACAGTGTTCCTGATCTTTAGGTGTACTAACGGTGTACAGTGCGATCAAACATTTCCACAGCTTTGAAGTCAAACCAGGATGTGACACAGTCTTCAACCACCGACATTTCCTTAGCTCTACGTATTTGTACTTCACCAAAGGTGTTTCCAACGTTACACGAAGTACAGTGCCGTTTATCGTGGTCTTTCCGGGGTCACATACTTTATGGTCACTCTAGACTAGTTTAAACTACGTTTGTATTAAAGCCCAACCATCTATGATATAAACCAGCCCTCACTATTTCCCAATAAATCCCTGATTGATTCACGGTGTACTATACTAAAGGTTTTAAACAGTATTTCCACAGCTACGCAATTCAGACCATGTTTACAGTTTCAGAAAACATAGATAGGTAGTGACCGTTTGATCAAGGTTCGCGACTCCTTGTCATAAAGGTTCTAACCACGTTTAATTGGAGGAAAGGCGATTTGGTTTAGAAATTCATAAATACAAGATTAATAGATCACCGGTTTTCATTTATATCATATAACTGGAAACATTATTTCCACAATGGATTGTGCCCACGACTTTCATAGCTTCCACGTTCCGTACTACACACATAAGTGATGATTCCGGCGCTATACAAATGAAAGCCGTATAACGTTACCTCCGTTATTTCATAATGTTATCCAATTATATGTTTAAAGCAACATCACCCCACGCATATATAAACTAACTACATCATAACAAACACACAAGGAAACTACTCACTACGCATAATAACAGATCCTAAATCTAGCATAATAACAATATCAATTATCATTATAACAGATAAGGAAAGAAGTAACCGTTAATAAAGCGTAGATTGAATAAGCGTTTAGAGAGAGAGTACAAGCAGAACTTCCGCAATATCCTTGACAATATTACAATAAAAGCCCCTGAACTATTCCCTACGCTATTACAAAAGTAGTCCCCCCGTTAGTTTCAGGTAAATATTAACTGAGAACTAACTAGACGTAACCCTAATTTCTAGAGAGAGAAAGAAAGAAAGAGAGTTTAGAGAGAGAGATAGTGTGTGAGAGAGAAAGTGGAAATGGAGAAATGAATGGAATGGTGAAGTGTGTAAAATGATGGAGGAGTGGCCTCCTATTTATAGGCAAAGCTTGAAATCAGCCGAACAACTCGCGAAGCACGCACGTACAAGCAAACGAAGCACAAACGAGCATAATATGGGGGTCATGGGGCCGTATACGGCCTTCATAGGGCCGTATACGGTGTATAAAGGGCCGTATACGGTCTATGAAGGGCCGTATACGGTGGCCAAGGCCGTATACGGCCTCCGTCTGATTTCGTTCGTTGCTTAAAACGTCCGTATCTCCTTCGTTATGCGTCCGTTTGACCTGATTCTTTCGCCTGTGTCTTCGTAATTCCGTTACGCTTCTAATGGTGCCAATCTCACTAAAATTGGATGTGTACAACTTTAGTATAGCCGAAATCACTTTATAGGAGTTTGTAATCGTCCAGTCTTTTCCGTCCTTTGTCCGATTTGCATGATTCTTGATTTTCTCGTCTCGATTTTACCTATTACATCATATCATAAGGTTAGAATATGTTTATCATAGGATAAATGAGGGTGCGAGAGTTGGTTGCTGTTTATTTGCTCCGTTTTGTTCGTTATTCGGATGTTTTTACTGATTTTTGTAGCAACGTCTATATTCTGAGCACTTTAGTGAATTTTGGTAAATAATGATTGTTTTGGAATGTTTTCACTAAAGATGTGCCCAAAAAGTGTGGAAAAATGGCCTTGAAAATATGACTTTTTGCGTTACATCAAGTTATCCCACACTTAGACGTTGCTTGTCCTCAAGCAACACTCAGTTTCTGAAAATATTTTAAAACAATTTTTAGAGCGAGCTTCAACATTTTTAAGAGTTACCACTGTCAAATGCAAATAAGATAGTTTCAGGAATATAGGGAAAGATAAGATGATCCTTCCTTAAACAAGAAAAGATTCTCTTAGGCATACATCCAAATCTCATGATCTTGGAGTACACATGACTAGGCGATCTCACTAAAGGTGGTCACTCAATTCACTCAAAGTGTATCGGGTTTCCTATCAGTCTAGAACAAAAGAAATCGCTCAAATAGCCAGTCATGCAGCACTCATCGTCATAGGCTTGGTCGAGAATCGGATCTCCACCACTTAGGTGAGGACGGTGCTAATTATCCCAAGACATTCATGAGGGTTGTAGTGTTTGATGAGGGGTAAAGGGTATGGATAGTGGTTTTTTTTTTTGGTTGTAAGGGTTGCTTATCTTAAAACAACTGAGATTATGAACAACTTTATTTCAGAACGGAGAGAGAGGCAGCTTTTGGTCTTCTATCAGAATCTTCTTGTGAGGATGATACTTCAAAGGACTTTAAGCTTTATTCTTTGCGAAACTATTTTTCTTTCTTTTCTTCTTTTTCTTCTTTTTATTTTCTTTTTCTACTTTTGTATTTTTCTATTATTCTTTTCTTCTTCAGAATTTCTTTGCCAGAGAATTTCCAAGGATATTTTTCTTCTTTGATTCTTTCAGAAATCCCTTATCTTGAACGTTTCGAGTCTTTTTGCGGTGTCAATTTTTCACACCAAGGATTCTTCAATCTTTTTGAGAGCACGAAAGGGGTAGGATAAGACATTCTAAAAGATGTTCTTCATAACCTCAGAAATTCTAAGATAAGTTTGGGAGTATTTTGGGAAGTAGGGTTTATTGAGGGTTTCGTGAAACGAAAGGTTTAGGCTCAACAGGGTTTACTAGGCGGATCATCGATACTAAAAGTGAGTATCGGAAGGGTTTTGGGCTTGAAGAGATATGTGAAAAGGGGTTTAAATCCTAGGGAATGTCAAGGTCATCTAATTGCACCTATACCGCGTACGGTACACACCAATGTGGTCTTGAAGCGTATGTCAAGAGCAAGTTCTAATTCAGAGATGCATGCATCGGCACACACAAGAAATGATTAGTGAAGCATTAAAGATGAATGCTATTAGGCTCAAGATACCTCACTGCAAATAGGGTTGTATGTGCTTCGTCATGCTTCCATCAGATTATTATTTCTTGTTTAAGCAATTTCTACCTTATTTTCCCTAGACTCCGAAATATATTACTCACATCTGAAAATAGCTCCTCTCAAAAGATATTTCGGCTCAAAATTAGCAGAGTAAATCAATAGATTTAGCTCATACTTTTAATTTTCTTGAAAAATTTTTGAAAAATTTGAGGAACATTTTCTGAGTTTACTATTTCGGACATTAAAAATCAAAGAAAACTAACCAAGGTATTCTATACCTGCTATCCCACACTTAGAGGAACATTATCCCTAATGTTCTCTTTAGTTGAGATTTACTGGAAGTAAAATCCCACACTTAGAGTTTGAACATGTAAGAAAATGTTTCTCAAGTGTTTGTTTTGGGCTGGAATCCCACACTTAGTGATAAGCTTAGGATAGAGTATAGACTACTTTAACAAACTAACAAAGCAAATAATATACAGAATCATAATCAAAAGAGAGTAAAGGTTAAGACACTCCCCAGATAGCGAGCAACAAAGAAGCTGAGAATCTGAATTTGCTGAAAAGAGGTGTTGCCAAGATCTTTTTCTGCATTCATGAAGAGCGACACAGCTTCAAGTGTCTTGCTACTTGGTTTCTTTTCCATCCATTATTCCCTTTGTGAATCAATCTCGTAGGTGTGAACACGTTGGTCGTACCAGTTTACAAACTCAAAGTATTTGCAAATGAAAAGATAAATCATCGTCTCAGAACTTTGAAAAGATATTTTCTACTACAAATCATTTTTATAAAACATGTGTTTTTTAAACGAGTTCGAGCATAATGCATAAAAGTAGTATGCAAGTACCTCAAATGCTCGAAACACATGAATTATCATTTTTCAAATTGATTTCCTTATTTCTGAGACGAGTGGTTTATTTGCAAATGAGTTGTAATATCAGAAAGTGTTTTGGTGACGACCAAGTGTGAAGGATAGTCAGAGATATATCTTCACTTATTGACACATTTTCTCTACACGTCTTATTACACGGGTTGCCTCCCGAGAAGCGCTGCTTTTAGAGTCGAGAGCTCGACTTTGCCTTCCTTCAGATTTAGTTGGTGCTGGAACCACCAGGACCGGAAGCGCGCAGAAGTGGAATCCTGAGGTTACGTGGGTATATCCTCAGAAAATGGCGAGCGATGATGTCGACGATGTTTGGAATCTCAGATGAAAATATGGGGAAGCTCTGCAGATGCTGCTCTGTAATCTTTTTTATGTGCAGCAGGTCCCAAGTAATCTCCTTTACTATGCTGGAGATAATTCCGCGGGAATTTACAAAAGAGAATCCATCAGCTTCAATCATCTCTCGTTCAGGATGGTATTGTCTGAGTGAGTCCATAAATCCAAAGAACTGCAGGTGTAATGTAACAACCGGCAAATTAGGACCAGAATTAGTGCCTAATTCTTCTTTAATACATGTAATTAGTTATGTGTTAGGCTAATTTATGTATCGAATTATATATATTGTTGAATATATACAAAAATGCGATTTGGTTAAATCGTACGCAGTTTAAATCGAATGTATTTCGATTCAATTTAATACGGACGTTGGTGACCAATTTTATTAAATAACGTTGTTATGTCAAAAATATTATTATAATAATATTTCGTATTTATTCGTATCGTACAATCAGAAAGTTACACAATTTAAAATGTAAAACGCGCAAACTAAATAAACCAACTTACATTTATAACTCAAACGTAAACTTATTTGTAAAATAATTAAATAAAATATCGCGTAATAATTTGTATTTAAAATGTACCAATTAATATTTAAAATGATTAATTAACGTTTAAACGACGGAGCAAACGAACAACGCACGGAGAGCGGAGGCTGAAAGTTGGAGGATAACCTCCAACTCTCTCCTCTCTTTTTTTTTTCTTTCTCATTCTCCACTCAACTCTTTCTCTTTCTTCTCTCTTTTCTCTCAAAACCACCAACCAACCAAAACCCAAAAATTCTATCAAAATCGCAAAATAACAACATCAAACAACCTTGGATCATACTACTCTTTTGGAGAAAAGTGACCACGACAACACGATCTACATTCCTATCTTTTCGGATTTTTCATCCGACATTTCGTAAGTTTCCGACAAAACCCGAAACTCTCCGTTTTTACTCATTTTTACGTTTTTATAGTTTATATATGCTTAAAATGTCCAAAAATGGGTTGGGTAAAAGTTTTGGACCAAACGGAAACCGAAAAACTCGTTTTCGACACATTTTCCGGCCAACAGAACGCTACGTCGCTTTTGGACCCAGATTTATGCGACGTCAGCTGCGACGTCGCAAAACCCCTCGTAACGTCGCATAGTGCGACGTCAGTCACAACGTCGCACGAATCCTCGACGTCGCATATAGCGACGCAGCACCCTACGTCGCATTAGCGACGCAGCACCCTACGTCGCATTAAATTGCGAAACGTCGCCTTTAGCGACGTCATGCTCAACGTCGCAGTCCTACCTGCGACGTCGCACCCAACGTCGCACAAAACAGAACCTTGAAAACTCAGATTTTTACTAAGTGTCGGAACCAAGATTTTAACACCTGATTTTACCCAAATTCGGATCCAGATGCGTTTTTCGTCAAAGCAATATTGTAGAAATAAAAATTTTCCAAGCTGACCTGGCAGCTCGACCCCAGCCAGGGGCTCTGCCCCTTGGACCCCGCCAGGGGCTGCCGCCCCTTGGACCCCGCTACCAGGGGCGCTGCCCCCGGACCCCCGTCATTAGATGTTGTAAATACTTTTCACACTAAGTGTCGAACACTTACAAATAACGAAATCTGATTCAACGGTACATATAATGTTAACACTTTGAATCATTATTACAAACCGTCACCAACGGGCCATACTTGTTTTCAAACTACAAACGGATTACTAAACAAACACTTGGACATAACGAGTTGTGTAGACAACTAGCTTAGATGGTCTTGCGAGACATCTACTTACTTAACTTTATATGTTTAGGCATTTGAAGGTTACGGGTTCGGAGAACCTACGGTTGATATTACTTACTCGTTTATTGATATAAACGTACTTGCAAAGACTTAGGTGAGTCTTACGGCCCCACTTTTACTGTTTTATCTTATTGGGGGAGATACATGCTACTTATTTTTCCTGAACACAAGTACTAAACTGATTTCTATACCAAACGGAATTGCATGAGTTAATTACTAATTACTGAAGTCTCTCCATCATATATCGTTAGTTATGGACTTAAGCGTGAACAGTAGTTAATGGATCCATTAGGGAAATGACCCTCCCTGCCCGGGGTAGTAGCGCTACCATGTACTGATTTACACGTAGAAACGGGTGACTATTATTTCGTTTACTTATGCTTGCTCAATTTCGAGCATGTCACGGGAGCAACTGATTATTTACGGGTTAAGCTTCGATTATGAGCCTCATGGCAACGGTATAACTTGATTACTTTACTTTTGCGAGATTTGCAAATACTTGATATACGCCTACGGGCACTACTGATGAAATCTTGTGTTCAAACTGATTATTTACTGATAAACCTGTGAGATTCACCAACCTTTTGGTTGACCCTTTTTAGCATGTATTCTCAGGTACACTTACGGAGTAGGATCACTCCAGGATTACTAGCTAGAGTCGCATGATTTCCAAACTGCATTTAACGGAGATTCTTTGGCATTATCTTTTGTAACTATGGTTATGTAATAGAATCTCCTGCCACATACGCGGACTCTAGGCTTACATATTTTTGTAAAGAAAACTATATGTTTTCAAACGATTTAATTATGAAATGTAATTATTTTACAAAACGTCTCATTTAGAGGTCGTTTGCTGTATATCTTGTGCTTTGTATATTGATTAGTAACACCCAAGTATGCTTCCGCAAATCACTAAATTTGGGGGTGTTACATGTAAAGTCTCGTGATCTGCAATACTGGAGTTTACTCCAAGTTCTCGGATAGATTCATGAATACCCTGGATGAGATTGGTCTGGAAGTGGGAAAACGTGAGGTCGGAGTTCTTAAAGGTATTGTTCATCATGTCGTAAACCTCACGTAATCCGTAGTTGAATATTTGACTGTGCTCTTCATCAGGTACTTCAGCGAAGATTTCCTTGATTCGATCAGTGAGGAAGTTCGCGATGTTAACCATCGAACCTTCAGGTATAGAAGAAGGGATGACACGCGTCCTCTCGTCAGAAATCTCGTACTCGAGATCTTCGGTAATCTTGTGAGCGTGGTACTCGATGGTGCAGTCAATGTAGAACCGATGAGGAGAGGTCTCATCAATATGATCATTCCTAGCCATAGAATCTAGGAGTCCCCTGAGATCATTCATCAACCGGATGTCTATGTCTGCGTCGGGATTCCCAGTAGCATTGTGCATATTGCTGCGATAAGAATTTAAGAACTCGTGTTGCTCAGCAGAATATGGAAATGCGGATCTGAACAGCGTGTCATAGATCTTCCTGTACATGCGTCTCTGGTCTTCAAAGAACTCTAGCTCCTCAGGTGTTGGTCCAGCAATGTGGTGCTCTCGTAGCAGTTGAGCAGCGAGGTCTTCGGCAAAGGCATTTAGGCGGTTGTGAAAGAATCTGTAATCTTGGGAATTCTCGGCTTGGTTGACTTCAGATTCGGCTATGATTTCCTCAATCAGGTTCCTTTGGTGTGGAGTGTAATCATTGGTGGAGTTAATGATAATGCTTGTCATCATAGGTATGTCGTTTTCGAATTCTTCAATAGCACTTATCATTTCCTCATGGTTGGAGATAGTCGGATTTTGAGGAGAAGCGGGAACAGTCGAAGATGCAAGAAGTCGGACAGATCGAATATCTATTGGAACGTCAGTATAGATGATGTCATCATCATCACTTTCCTCAGCTGGAGTATCCCTAGCCTGGAAATCAGGGAACTCAACAGTATCGGAATGTGGAAGGGTGTCATCAGTAATCTGAGATATCGGCTGAGAGGAATCCATCTCGATGTCTTTTTCCTCCTGAGAATCAGAATCACGGCTAGATCCGGAAGTACTTCCCTTCTCGAACTGACTTCGAGGTGCAGATGTGTCAAAGGTTTGAATCCTTTGGGGAAGTCGGGATGCTTTATATGCTGCAATCTTTCTCAAGAGTTTGTCTCGAAGCTCCGGGTGCTGTGCAGATAAAGATATAGTCTTCTCAATATTCAGCAGAGCGTCAAGTCGGGGAGACACGAGAGGTTTGGTGGGATCAATAGCTGATGCAATGAGTTTCTCCATGGTGACACCAAATTCTGCATCGTGAGAGTAATTAGTCGGTGTGTCTTCATCTGATTCATCTTGTGACAGAGGGATGAAGTTCTCGAGGTTCTTGATCTGCATAATCTCTGCTGTCGGTAAATATGAGTCAGGAAGGTATTGATGAGGTGGTGTGGACTGATATACTTCCTCGGGCTCTGATTCTTCCTGTTCTTCCTCGGATTCTTCCATTTCTTCTGGTTCCGTGTTTTCCTCTGGTTCTGTTTCAGGTTGTTCTTCTTCTTCATCCTGCTCTGAATCTTCCTCCTCCTCTATTTCTTCTTCTGGTTCAGATTCTCCCATTTCCTCGTCTTCTGATTCTGACTCTTCAGTAGCTGAGATAAGACAAGTATGCTCGTATAGCCTGTATGGTTCTGGCTCTGAATCAGAAGTGTCATCATCCGAAGTAATTCTGCCCATGGATATTGCGTATATCTCTGCATGCTCCATTATTGAACAGTCGGTCTGATCAATCTTGTATGATATTGTTTGTCCATGTGCTCGTAGACTGATAACCTGAGAATATACGTCAATAACAGCACGTGCAGTATTCATGAATGGCCTACCTAGGATAATGGGTATGTTAATGTCTTCCTGTATATCCATCACTACAAAGTCAGTGGGGAAATAAAACCTGTCAACTTTTACCATGACATTCTCAGCAATGCCTTTCGGGTATCGGACTGATTGATCGGCAAGTTGGACGCTCATTTTAGTGGGCTGAAGAGGTCCTAATTCTAATCTGGAGTAGAGCGAGTAAGGCATCAGATTGATACTAGCTCCAAGATCGGCCAAGGAGCGTATTGTGCCTGAGTGATAGATGGAACATGGCAAGGTGAATCGACCCGTGTCTCCTAGTTTTTCCGGTAAGGCATTCTGGATGATGGCTGAACACTCGGCGTTCAGGGAGACTTTAGGAGTGGCAGGAATCTTGTCCTTAGTTGCCAGCATTCGTCGGATGTACTTCGTACTAGAAGGGATTCTAGACACGGTGTCTAAGAATTTTCCATCAAGTTTGAATGACTTGGCATTGTACTTCTTGTGCAGGCGGTTAGGGAAAGGAATCTCAACTTCACGACTCGGCGTGGGCATTGATTTGGTCTCAACTGTCGACGGGACAGGAGAATGTTCCCTCGGAGAAGTAGTCATAGAAGTAGTTGGTTTATCAGAGTTTAAGGTCTTGGCTTCCTCGACGTGGGGGTTCTGAATGGTATTGCTTGGTAAGGTCCCTTGCGGTCGGGTATAGAGACGTTGGGCTAACTGACCGATCTGGTTCTCAAGGCTTTTCAGGACCGAGAGTTGATTTCGAAGGAATAGATCAGTTTGGTCTTGTCGGGCCGTAGTCTTTTGGTTGAAAGCGGTCTGACCTTGGATGAATTTGTTGAGGTTGTCATCAGTACTCGTGACTGGAATGATGGTCTTTGCAGGTTCAGCATGCTGGGTATCCTCAGTGGCGGTTAATGGAAGTGGTTGATTGTATGGAAGTTGTGGTTGTTGGGGGTACGTCGGATATCGTGGCTGAAACCTGGGCTGGAAAGGGGGTTGGTTGTTCCGTGGAGGATATTGGTTTCCTCGAGTTCTGGGTGGTGAAGTTCTAGCGAAGCCGGGAGGATTTTGAGGTCTGACAGGAAACTGGGCATAGTAGACTGAACCGTCAGTAGGATCTTCGTACTCAACCTCGTATTCTTCAGCGGGATGGTTGGTACAGTTCTGGCAAGCCTGAACTTGGTGGATCTGCTGTGGTTGTTTCTTCAGATCTGCTGTCTGTTTTGTCAAAGTCTCAATTTGATCGCTCAGAGACTTAATGGCTTCAGTTTGGCGGGTGTTATTTGCGGAGAGGGGTAAAGATGAGGATTGCTCATCAGACTTCCAATCGTGGTGATGCATCGTCATATCCTCAATCAAGCTCCATGCTTCATCATCAGTAAGTTTCATGAAGTTTCCTTGAGCTGCTGCGTCAAGATTGATGCGATGGTTAGGATCAAGACCTCGGTAGAAGGTGCACACCTTGTCAGTCTTTGTCATTTGGTGGTTTGGACATTTCCTCAGTAAACTCTTGAATCGCTCCCATGCTGAGTAGATAGATTCATCGTGGGCTTGTTGGAAGTTTGCGATGTCATTCTTTGCCTGAGTTTGTTTGGACGGGGGAAAGTATCTAGCGAGAAACTTATTACCCATGTCGGTCCATGGATTGAGCCGGTCTCAAGTCCCTCAAACCAGGTAGAAGCATGTAAAGAGAGAGAATAGGGGAACAAGTATAGGCGGATGATATCCTGCTCAACCCCATTCTGCTTATAGGAGTTTGAAACCTGAATGACTTTGTCGATATGAGCGTTGGGATCATCACGGGGTAGACCGTGGAATTGGCAGTTGTCTTTTATGAGTTGTACGATGTGGTGTTTAAGCTCAAAAGAAGCTCCGTCAATCACTGGATAGCTAATCGGTCCTCCTCGTCCTTCGATGGATGGTTTGGTGTTGTCGGCGAGAGTAACACGAGCGGCCATTTGTGGAAAACGAGAACGTCTTTCTTTGCGGATGGTACGGATAATCGACTCAGGATCGGGTACGAAAATGAGAGATTCAGATCCGGATGATCTGATCGAATATCATTGTGGGATATGGGAAGATATTGTCGGTTGGAACAAGGAAAGGAAAATAAGAATGGGAAAGAAGTATCACTAAATAAAAAACTCGTCTGGATGCTTCAGAGTCTTACGATTAACTCCCCGGCAGCGGCGCCAAAAACTTGTCATGAGCCCGATCAGTCACGGTCGTCAACGCAACGGAAAGAGGACACGGCAGTGGAGTTTTAAATTTATAAGAGCTGGGGACCTAAGTTTTACTACGGCTGTATAGCAGCAGTATGACCTAGGGTCGTTCTTCAAGCTAATCGTATTGTGAAACGGGAGTATCAAGACAAGTCGTTTATTTTAGTGATGGGATTTTTAAAACAGAGTTTGAGTGGGTTTTTTGTTACTTAGGTCCGTATTTTAAAGCAATTAAATAAAAAGTAAATAAATGGAAAATAGAAATAGGGATGAAATCAGTATGGAGGATATGTGTCTGTTATGACTTCGTTAGCTTATGCGGAGGTGATGCTAGGGTTTTAGTATGAAAACGTCTTTTAAAGGTTTGTGTCTTATCTGAGCTTAATTGTTCGTAGTGTAAACACTAGTACCCTACTGATTGGGGAAACCAATCAATATGTCACTGAATACTAGGCCAAATTGAGTCTGATCGGAGGAGGATGCTCAACTCTTCAACGTTATCCAGTGATGGAGTAACGACCCTTCTTGGAATGTTAGTTCCTGGGTGCATGAGATAGAGTAACATACCCACTGAGGTTCCGAACTTTCTTAACACTACGGGGACAACGAAGTCAAACAAGGCATTTAAGATTAAGACTTGGTTTGGTGACTATTAACTTTATATTAATGGTTATATTTTAGCCTAGAGCTTTCATCACGGTGTACAGTGCGACTATGCATTTCCACAGTTTTCCAGACCTAAGATGTACTAACGGTGTACAGTGCATCTAAGCATTTCCACAGTGTTCCTGATCTTTAGGTGTACTAACGGTGTACAGTGCGATCAAACATTTTCACAGCTTTGAAGTCAAACCAGGATGTGACACAGTCTTCAACCACCGACATTTCCTTAGCTCTACGTATTTGTACTTCACCAAAGGTGTTTCCAACGTTACACGAAGTACAGTGCCGTTTATCGTGGTCTTTCCGGGGTCACATACTTTATGGTCACTCTAGACTAGTTTAAACTACGTTTGTATTAAAGCCCAACCATCTATGATATAAACCAGCCCTCACTATTTCCCAATAAATCCCTGATTGATTCACGGTGTACTATACTAAAGGTTTTAAACAGTATTTCCACAGCTACGCAATTCAGACCATGTTTACAGTTTCAGAAAACATAGATAGGTAGTGACCGTTTGATCAAGGTTCGCGACTCCTTGTCATAAAGGTTCTAACCACGTTTAATTGGAGGAAAGGCGATTTGGTTTAGAAATTCATAAATACAAGATTAATAGATCACCGGTTTTCATTTATATCATATAACTGGAAACATTATTTCCACAACGGATTGTGCCCACGACTTTCATAGCTTCCACGTTCCGTACTACACACATAAGTGATGATTCCGGCGCTATACAAATGAAAGCCGTATAACGTTACCTCCGTTATTTCATAATGTTATCCAATTATATGTTTAAAGCAACATCACCCCACACATATATAAACTAGCTACATCATAACAAACACACAAGGAAACTACTCACTACGCATAATAACAGATCCTAAATCTAGCATAATAACAATATCAATTATCATTATAACAGATAAGGAAAGAAGTAACCGTTAATAAAGCATAGATTGAATAAGCGTTTAGAGAGAGAGTACAAGCAGAACTTCCGCAATATCCTTGACAATATTACAATAAAAGCCCCTGAACTATTCCCTACGCTATTACAAAAGTAGTCCCTCCGTTAGTTTCAGTTAAATATTAACTGAGAACTAACTAGACCTAACCCTAATTTCTAGAGAGAGAAAGAAAGAAAGAGAGTTTAGAGAGAGAGAGAGTGTGTGAGAGAGAAAGTGGAAATGGAGAAATGAATGGAATGGTGAAGTGTGTAGAATGATGGAGGAGTGGCCTCCTATTTATAGGCAAAGCTTGAAATCAGCCGAACAACTCGCGAAGCACGCACGTACAAGCAAACGAAGCACAAACAAGCAGCATATGGGGGTCATGGGGCCGTATACGGCCTTCATAGGGACATATACGGTGTATAAAGGGCCATATACGGTCTATGAAGGGCCGTATACGGTGGCCAAGGCCGTATACGGCCTCCGTCTGATTTCGTTCGTTGCTTAAAACATCCGTATCTCCTTCGTTATGCGTCCGTTTGACCTGATTCTTTCGCCTGTGTCTTCGTAATTCCGTTACGCTTCTAATGGTGCCAATCTCACTGAAATTGGATGTGTACAACTTTAGCATAGCCAAAATCACTTTATAGGAGTTTGTAATAGTCCAGTCTTTTCTGTCCTTTGTCCGATTTGCATGATTCTTGATTTTCTCGTCTCGATTTTACCTATTACATCATATCATAAGGTTAGAATATGTTTATCATAGGATAAATGAGGGTGCGAGAGTTGGTTGCTGTTTATTTGCTCCGTTTTGTTCGTTATTTGGATGTTTTTACTGATTTTTGTAGCAACGTCTATATTCTGAGCACTTTAGTGAATTTTGGTAAATAATGATTATTTTGGAATGTTTTCACTAAAGATGTGCCCAAAAAGTGTGGAATAATGGCCTTGAAAACATGACTTTTTGCGTTACATCAGGGACCCTAATTTGGATTTTTTCTTAGGAGCAATGTAGGTTTTCTTGATTGGTGGTTTAGCCACAGTGGTCACTGGGGGTGTGGTCAGTGACGTGGCCAATGGGAGGGCAGCAGCGATTGGTTGTACAATAGTTACAGGCTGGGGTGCAAGTATCCCTTGTTGTTTCATAAAAGCAGGGAGAGGCACTATCGCTGGTTTAGAAAAGATTTGACTTCCTACCAGGGTTGGTTCAAATCCAGTGGATGATACACTATCATAGGCTTCGTACTGATCTTTAAAGATCAGTGACAAAAACCTAGGATAAGGTACACATTTTGCCCTGGTAGGCTCAGCGATTTTGTTTACCAGTTCATCAAAGATCACACTTGCATAGTCAACTCGTAGAGAGTTGACTAGTGACCAACTGATATGTGCCTCTAGGGTGCTGAATTGATCATAGCTCCCTGTCTTAGTGCCCAGACACTGAATGAAATTGGAAAATAAAGCATTCCAAACACCATCCATTTTTGATTTATGAACAGTGAAATACTTACGGTTACCATTTGCATCGACGGAGTGTTTACATTCAATCCCTGTGAGATTGACAATGCCTCCTTTGGCCATATCTCCATCAGGCAGTGGTTCGTAAATATCATGCACTAGGAGTTGTAAAACAGTGCGAATGGTGTTGGCAGTGATTTTAATTTGTTTTGCCCCATTATCAATAAAACCCTGGATTAGAGAGACCCCATTAACAACTGAATGAGTGCAAATAAACCAGAACTCACTAAGCTATTCCGGGTTCATCTCACCAGGAGATAAAGTGAGAGCAGGGAGAATAAAATGATATTGAATAAACATAAGTATCTCCGCATACTCTGTTTTTGGGGATTGAATATTTGCTAAATAATTGCTCTTTGAAACGGTTATGACAAGATTTTCACTTACTGCAGAGGCTCGAAGAGCTTTAATCTCTACAGTCGGTGTGTAAGAGTTAAGAAAAAATTTTGATTTTGCCATTATGGACCCTAGAAATCAATTTGGTTTTTGAAAGAGAGGAAGATTCTTACAGAAAAACAAATTAGCGTAAAAATGTTTAAACAATGGTTGAAGTCCTTGATTTATAGGGCCTGCCACTTGATTTTTCTGTGGTTGAAAATGAAGAGTCGTGGACGATGGTGGTGGTAAGTGGTAGTGGTATAGGGGTGATGATGGTGGAGCATGGTGGCATTAATGGTGATGGGAGTGGTGCGTCGGAAAAGTTCACTGACGTAAGAAAGAGAGTGTCAGAAAAATGCGACTTTTACGTTGTACCATAAAACATTTAATCAAAATTCGTTAAATTAAATACGAAACGTATTGAATATAACGGATGTTTTTAGATTTATTTTTCACCATTAAATGATATCTCAGGGAGTGGAAAGTCCCTGAAGATATATAATCAAGTAAAACTCGATTATCCACCAAAAAGAGATATAAATATCATGAAGAGACAATTTTGATCTTTTATCTTGCAGAACCTTTATCTTCCTGACTTAATCACAACTTAGAATACTAAATAAATCATTTAGAGAAGAACTCGGATTTGATATAAACCAATTTTATCAACTTTAGATAGATATATTTTGTTTTATTAAAAACATGAATATAAGTTTATGTTTTTAGTTGAATGAATATTTAATCAAGACATTAAAGATCACTGATCCACTCATAACTTAGAATATTGACTAGATCAGCTAGAAATAATCATAGAGATGAACTCACTTAACTTGAAAACATAAACATATATTCTTGTGACTTTATAAAGTATAACAATAGTTGATCATAACTAACTGATTATTAAAATCGCTTATTTGATCAGTTAGAGGTAATAGATCAGTGAATATGATCAACTAAAATGATAATTGATAAAGTCATTTTATTTTGAAATCATTTAAAAGTAAATAACAATAAATAAATAAATTCATGGAATTTGTATATTCATTGAAGTTTAGCATACCAAGCTCGCTGATAAGAAAATTAAATCTTTTCTCATCCAATGGTTTTGTAAACAAATCATCGAGTTGGTAGTCAGTAGGAATAAAGTGAAGTTCAATTTCCCCTTTCATCACATGGTCCTTGATGAAATGATATCTGACATCTATGTGCTTTGTCCTTGAGTGCATCACTGGATTGTTTGCAATGGCTATGGCACTTTGACTATCACAATAGATTGGTATTTCAGTGAAGTTAAATCCATAGTCAGCGAGTTGATTTCTCATCCAGAGAATTTGAGCTGTACAAGCACTAGCAACGACAAATTCAGCTTCAGCGGTTGAAGTTGAAACTGGATTTCGTTTCTTGCTAGACCATCTAACAAGCTTTTCTCCCAGAAACTGACAGCTACCAGATTTACTTTTACTATCAAGCTTGCATCCAGCATGATCTGAATCAGAATATCCTTTCAGCGAAAAATCCGAGCCAGATGGGTACCATGACCAATATTTGGTGTACCCTTCAGATTTCTTAATATTCTTTTAACAGCGAGTATATGTGATTCATTTGGATCAGCTTGATACCTAGCATAGATACATGTAGCAAACATAATGTCTGGTCTACTTGCAATCAGTGATCCGATCATACCTCTGTAAGCAGTGATGTTTTCAGATTTACCATCAGTATCAGCATGTAGCTTCATTGCAGGTGACATTGGTGTAGCAAGGGATGAGCAGTTAGTGAATTCATATTTCTTTAATAAATCTTTAACATATTTTCACTGATTTATAAAAATTCCAATTTTTCTTTGTTTTATTTGCAGACTAAGAAAAAATGTTAATTCACCTATCATGCTCATCTCATAACTTTTAGTCATGAGATCAGAGAATTCCTTGCACATGTCACTATTAGTAGACCCAAAAATGATATCATCAACATATATTTGGACTAATATGACATCTTTCTTATCTCTCTTAATAAATAATGTGTTGTCAATCTTACCTCTGACATAGCCACATTTTATTAGATAGACAGAAAGAGTATCATACCAAGCTCTAGGAGCTTGTTTTAATGCTTTATCAAGTTTGTAAACGTAACCAAGATGTTTTGGATCAGTGAATCCAGGTGGCTGCTTAACATACACTTCTTCCTACAGCTTGCCATTCAGAAAGGTACTTTTCACATCCATTTGATATACTTTGAATTTCTTGTGAGCTGCATAGGCTAAAAATAGCCTGATTGCTTCTAGGCTAGCCACTGGTGCAAAGGTTTCATCATAGTCAATGCCTTCTTGCTGACAGTAACCTTGTGCAACCAGTCTAGCCTTGTTTCTGACAACTACACCATCAGCATCCATTTTGTTTCTGAATACCCATCGTGTTCCAATCACTGATTTACCAACAGGCTATGGCACTAGCTTTCATACTTTGTTTCTTTCAAACTGGGCAAGCTCTTCTTGCATGGCTAATATCCAGTTATGATCAGTGAGTGCTTCATCCACCTTCTTTGGTTCCATCAATGAAACAAAGCTAACAAACAAACAAAAGTTAGCAGTTGCTGATCTTTTCTGGACTTTGGATTGTGGATTACCAATAATCAATTGATTATCAATATGCTTTGTCCACATAGTCATTCACTGAGGTTCAGCCGTGACTGGTTTATCCTGTGTTGGTCCATGTGACAGATCAGCATTGTAACTATGAATGTTATTGGTTTGATGAGGATAGTGAGTTGGTGATGATTGATTGAGAGTAGGCAAAGATGATGTTCCTGAATTATTCTTAGCTGAAGTAGAGCCAGAATTGTTTTCAGGGACATTATCTTCCCTTTCAGAGTCTGATGAGAAATTTTGATATTTCTCATCATTGATTTTGTTGCTGATTGGTGAGTCACCATCCAATTTTGTTAATTCATTAAAATCAAGAGATTTATACTCTTTTGGATCAGTGAGTAACTCATCATAAGCTTCATCAAAGGTAACATCCATTGATTCTTCAATGCATTCTCTCCTTTTATTATAAACTCTGAAAGCTTTAGAGATGATTGAGTAACCAACAAATATACCTTCATCAGCTTTTGGATCAAACTTGCCTAAGTGATCTCTTTTGTTTAAGACATAGCAGGTACTGCCAAAAACATGGAGAAAACTTATATCAGGTTTTCTCCCTCTTAATGTCTCATATGCTGTCTTATTATGTCTTTTGACAATCAAAGACCTATTCTGAGTATATCAGGATGTACTCACTGCTTTCACCCAGAAGTAGGTCTTAAGGCCAGCATCAATGAGCATTGACCTGACAGATTCAATTAAGGTTCTATTTCTCCTTTCAACAACCCCATTTTGTTGGGGTGTTCTTGGTGCTGAGAAGTTTTGAGAGATACCTTTTGAGTCACAGAAACTTTCCGGGTCAACATTCCTAAATTCAGTGCCATTATCACTTCTTAAATGTTTTACCAAACTACCATTTAAGTTCTCCATTTTCTTGATAAATGATATAATTTCGATGGCTGCTTCATTTTTGGCTTTGAGAAAGAATACCCATGTGTATCTGGAGTATTCATCCACAATTACCAAACATTATTGTTGGGTTTTCTATTCCCTAACTAGATTATTATACACGCAGCGGAATAACAAAAACTTTAAATAATCTAAGGCAATTAGGAAACTAAAACCCTAAGGGATCTTTAACTTTAACAACATAGTACAATTAATAAATTGGATAAAGAGAATATAAGGAAAACACTAACCTTAAGAGAAAACCTATTTCTTGCACGCAGACCAACTAGCAGAGCTTCGTTACTTGGAGGCAAGTACCCAAAGTAGAATACATCTAATGCTTCACACCCAAAAACCCAAGAGAAAGTCGAATTTTCGAAATCCTCAAAAAATTCATATCTGAATCGTGTATTATGAAGGTATAGGATGCCCCTATTTATAGTTATGGAAGAAACCCTTTGGTTTGCTGAATTCGACTCCCAACCGGCGGTTGGATCTTCCAACCGGCGGTTGGAGCTGTTTGACTTTTACTCCAAGTCTGCGAATTCCACCACCTTAGAAACCCTAACCTCAACCAGCGGTTGGACCTTCCAACCGGCAGTTGAGTCAGTTTCTGGAATCTTCCGCCAGATTTAATTACTTTTAATTTTCTAATTAATAAACTATTATTAATTAATTAAACAATTAAATATAATATTAATACTATTAATATTACCCTTCATCTTTCTCTTGACTATTTATTGAGGGCAACCCAAAAAGGACTTTACCATTAATGATAGTCTCACCAATTAGTTATGATATTGGACACTATTCCAACAGTCTCCCACTTGGAAAAATCATCAACTACTATTGGTCTCAAGGCTATATCTCATTAACTATGTAAAGTGTCCATCCAAGCAACTGCCGAACTCTGATCTCATCTTTAGAGTTAGTCCTTTAGATAAGTAATCATCCATTCCATTGTTTCACGATATCGTATGAATCGAGACATGGATTATAATCAATCTCAAGATTCATATATGTTTTCCGATTTCCGATTATGTTGACTATATGAGACTACTGAACTATCACTTTAGTCTCGGCCAGGCCTAGCACTTTTTAAGTCAAACTTTAATCATCAGAGGGCCAATGATATCTCTTTTCCATTTTAGGCAAAAGGAACAAATAAATATCGACTACATAGCACTAGTCAACTCATCATATCATACCTAGCATACCCTTTATAACTGGCATTTACGCACATAATTTGAATAGACTAAAGTATAACAGACTAGAAGAACTAGATACTCATCCATTTTAAGAATAGAAGATATTATCATCTTAAAATCACTCGTGATTTAATCCATGAAGTGATCTCTTTAAGTGCGGGTTTCTCCTATACTTAAATCCCCATTAAGTACCAATGAGTTTTGCAGCAATCTCCATGCCATGTCTAATCTCCATAGACATCTACTAACACTCCATGACAGTCTTGATTCACCACATACTTCCTATAGTGTGATTGACTGAGGAGGTTTGAGTAAGAACTTATTACTCTGGAAGTGGTGTCTAAACATGCAAAACTGAAACACAACGACAAACAATAGTAAATGGTAGAACTCCTTCCCATTATCTCCATTATTAATCACCAAGTCTATTACAGTTTCTATCATTGTTTATAACATTTCAAATTCAAACTAATCAACTAAAACTTTACATTATCTCTTAAACCTATGCTCCTAGCATGTTCATCGTGCTTGGACTTTCCTAGAGGCTTTGTGAAAGGATCAGCTGGATTATCCTCTGATCTTATGCTCTTCACAATTACATGTTCTTCTTCGACTTTCTTTTGAACAAAATGGTATTTCCTTTCAATGTGCTTTGACTTTCCGTGATCCTTGGGTTCTCTACTCAAGGCAACTGCACTTTTGTTATCATAGAATATAGTAATAGGATCTTGTATCGTTGGAACAACTCCAAGATCTCCAATGAAATTCCTCATCCAGATAGCTTCCTTTGCTGCTTCACTAGCCGCAATGTACTCAGACTCACATGTAGAATCTGCTACTGTATCTTGCTTAGAACTTTTCCATGTCACCGCTCCCCCATTCAGTAGGAATACCCAACCAGACTGTGATCGACAATCATCTCTGTCTGTTTGGAAACTAGCATCACTATAACCCGTTACTCTAAGTTCTTCTTCTCCACCATAAACCAAGAACTTGTCTTTAGTATTTCTCAAATACTTAAGAATATTCTTTACAGCTGTCCAATGACCTTCACCAGGATTCTGCTGATGTCGACTCACTAAGCTCAAAGCAAATGAGACATCAGGCCTTGTACATGTCATGGCATACATGATCGATCCTATAGCCGAAGCATATGGGATTTGACTCATTCTGTCCAATTCTTGTTCAGACTTCGGACATAGATCCTTACTGATCTTAATGCCATGATTTAAGGGTAAGTTCCCTTTCTTAGAATTTTCCATATTGAATCTTTTCAATATTTTATCTATGTACGTATTATGGCTGAGTCCTATGAGACGTTTTGACCTATCTCTGTAAATCTTTATACCTAGGATATATGCTGCATTTCTAAGATCTTTCATAGCGAAACACTTTCCTAACCAGGCTTTTACACTTTGTAAAGTTGGGATATCATTTCCTATGAGCAGTATATCATCCACATATAATACTAAGAATACTACAATACTCCCACTGAACTTGACATATATACAGGACTCATCTTCACTTCTAAAAAATCCAAACTCTGTGACCTTTTCGTGGAAGCAGAGATTCCATCTACGAGAGGCTTGTTTAAGTCCATGAATGGCCTTTTCAAGCTTGCACACTCTATTAGGATACTTTGCATTTTTAAAACCTTCCGGTTGTGTCATGAACACATCCTCTGTCAGTTTCCCGTTAAGGAAAGCGGTTTTGACATCCATCTGCCAAATTTCATAGTTATGAAATGCAGCTATGGCTAGCATAATCCTAATCGACTTAATCTTAGCTACTGGTGAGAAGGTTTCCTCATAATCAATCCCATAGGTTTGAGTATAGCCCTTTGCTACCAACCTAGCTTTATAAGTGTGTACTTTCCCATCCATGTCTGTCTTCTTCGTGAAGATCCACTTACAACCCACCTTCTTAAGACTGGGTGTAGTGTCAACCAAATTCCAAACTTGATTGTCATACATGGACTGAATTTCGCTTTTCATAGCTTCCATCCATTTAGCAGCCTCGGGGCCTGTCATCGCTTCCTTGTAGTTAGCAGGCTCATCTAATTCACCAAGTGTACTATCACTTACCTTATCCTCTTCTTCTATTTGGAAACCATAATAGAACTTAGGAGGATTGCTAACTCTACTAGATCTGCGAACGGGTAAGGATATGTCTTCAGGTTCAACAGGTGTTTCCACCTCTTGTTGAACGTCAGTGTTTATTATAGGTTCTTCATCGGTAGATTCTTGAATTTCTTCAAGATCAATTTTACTCCCACTGTCCTTTTTAGATATCATTTCTCTCTCAAGGAACACTCCTCTTCGAGCTACAAAGACCACATTGTCCTTGGGTCTGTAGAATAAATATCCAAATGACTCTTGTGGATAACCGACGAAAAGACACTTTTCAGATCTGGAGTCTAGTTTGTCCTGAGTTTCCCGTCTAACGTAAACTTCACAACCCCAGATTTTGATGTGACCAAGAGAAGGTCTCTTTCCCTTCCACATCTCATAAGGTGTCTTTGACACTTTCTTAGTGGGTATTTGATTTAAGATATGGGCGGCTGTTTCTAATGCATAACCCTAGAAACTTATCGAAAGTGTTGCTCGACTCATCATAGACCGAACCATGTCTAACAAAGTTCTGTTTCTCCTCTCAGCAACACCATTAAGCTGCGGTGTTCTAGGAGGAGTCAATTGTGAAACTATTCCACAGTTTCTAAGATGATCGAGAAACTCGATACTAAGGTACTCTCCTCCCCTATCGGATAGGAGAACCTTTATCTTTCTGCCCAGTTGATTCTCTACTTCGTTTTGATATCTTCTGAATACCTCAAAAGTATCTGACTTATGTTTGATCAGATAAACATGTCCAAATCTACTGAAGTCATCAGTAAATGTAACATAGTATCTATTTCCATCTTTTGTGGCACATCGGAATGGTCCACATACATCTGTATGTACCAAATCCAATAATCCTTCACCTCTTTCACACGATCCAGTGAATGGTGATTTGGTCATCTTGCCTAATAAACAAGATTCGCATACATCATCCGATTTGAGGTCGAATGATTCCAACACTCCATCCTTTTGGAGTTGGGTGATGCATTTCTTGTTTATGTGCCCTAGACGATAATGCCACAACTTGGATTTATCAATTTCATTAGACGAATCAACATTTAAAATAACATTGCTAACACATTCAACATTTTCATATATGCCTTTGTAAGGAGAAACTTTAAAAATAAAACAATCATTTAAATGAACCAAAATATCTCCATTTCCATTATCAAAAGAAAAATGATAACCATCTTTATACAAGGCATAAAATGAAATAATGTTTCTAGTCATTTCTGATGAATAATAGCAATTATTTAAATCTATCCTAACTCCAGAATTCAGCATGAGCTCAAATCTTCCAATCTTCGTTACAGGTACAATTCCCTTGTTTCCCATAACTAGGTTGAGCTCTCCATGCTTCACATTTCTACTTTCCTTTAGTCCCTGCAATACAGTGCTACTACACCTTGTATCCAGAACCCACAAATCAGAAGTTGTAGTATTATGGAGTTCGATCATAAACATACCTGAGTGAATACTCGTCTCAACCTTTCCATCTTCAAGGTCCTTCAGGTATTTTGGGCAGTTACGCTTCCAATGCCCCTTAGTGTTGCAGTAGAAGCACACTGCTTCCTTAGGGTCACTAACAGGTGCAATCTCATAATCGATCCCTTTCTTAGACCTACGAACGGACTTTCCATCAGTATTCTTTCTTTTCCAATTTGTATTTGACCTTTTCCTTTTCTTTGCACTTTGACCAACAGTCAACACAGGAGCTGCCGAGCCAGAGGACACATCATCTTTCTTGATTCCTTGCTCAGCAGTTTGCAGTAAATTGTGAAGTTCCATTATTGAGCCTTCTCTCTCATTCATATTCATCTGATATTACATTACAAACTGATTGTAGACAGCTGGCAGACTGGATAGAATTATGGCGATCGAAAACTCTGTGTCAAATACCATGTTCAATGACTCCAACCTATCAAAGTACCCTTTCATCTCTAAGATGAAAGCACATATAGAAACTCCAGGTTTGGGCTTGCAAGCCATGAGGGATTTCACCACATCAAGGCGTTCTTTGCTTGCCTTAGCCTGAAACATTTCTTTCAGCTGTTGGTTCATTTCATAAGCCCATGTGTTTTCAAAAGTCTTTTGCAGTTCAGGGCTCATGGAAGATGCCATGATACAAGACACTTTATTCGCGTCATCATAATGTTTCCGGTGTGCCTCAATCTCCTCTTGGGTTGATTCTTCATCAATTATGGGAATCTGCTCATCGAGAACATAATCCTTGTTCTCGTACCTCAAGGTAAACCTTAGGATACGCATCCAGTCCATATAATTTGGACCGGTCAGTCTTTCCCTCCCAAGAACTGAGAGTAGTGAGAAGTTCGAGTTATTTGCGGGATTGGGGACGGGAGGATTTGCACCATTTAAATTAGCCATCTATGAGATAAAACAGTTTTAGTTAGTTTGAATATTCCTTAATTATTTACCCAATTTTCTAAATTAAGGCTAGGATCCATATTTTCAGTTTTATGAAAAGGGTCGCCGTAATCATATAACTAAAATACCATTATCTATTTCATTTCTATTAAACTCCTAGATCTTTGAGATTCATTGATTTCTATCAACGGCATGTTAATCTCGGTTATGCACATCTACTATTCATGACTGGTATGCCGAGGATCATGAACAAGATGGTGAATTAACCATGCAAACCCCGCGTGATCCCCGGCTCGAGTACGCTCGAGAATCGCGAGTCTCAATCACCTCTCATTATGTCATCATATTAATGTGCCGGTAAACCACACACGCTCCATTAACAGTTCATACGAGAGATGTGCGGATTTCATGGGTTAGCATACTATTCATCATTTCCTATAGCTAAAACGGGATTTTGTTTTACTATTTTAAGTCTACTTTTAATCTTGACATTATCCTATCAAAAGTCCTCGGTAGCTCCATCGAACGCACAAAGAAGCGGAGAAGAAGCAAGTCAGCGCAAAGCCTATTAAAAACCTGACTTCTTTAGGGAAGCAAAGCGACCCGCCTTAGACCTCTCTTATAGTTTGTTCCTCATGGGTGAGCCAATTTATCAATTGACTGACGATGTATTTAGACTTTAATTATACATATATATATAAATCATATTATACATATAATCTCTCTTGAAGTTTAGGATTCTATTTTAAACCTTTTAAAATTAGTGGTCTATTTTAAACAATTTAAAATTATCAATATCTAAACTGTAAATACATATTACCTATTTCGATAACTCTCTTTCCAATTTATCTTTACCTACATACTATTGCAGATAATTTCATGCTACTATTTGTTAAGCTATGGCTCTGATACCACTGTTGGGTTTTCTATTCCCTAACTAGATTATTATACACGCAGCGGAATAACAAAAACTTTAAATAATCTAAGGCAATTAGGAAACTAAAACCCTAAGGGATCTTTAACAACATAGTACAATGAATAAATTGGATAAAGAGAATATAAGGAAAACACTAACCTTAAGAGAAAACCTATTTCTTGCGCGCAGACAAACTAGCAGAGCTTCGTTACTTGGAGGCAAGTACCCAAAGTAGATTACCTCTAATGCTTCACACCCAAAAACCCAAGAGAAAGTCGAATTTTCGAAATCCTCAGAAAATCGTATATGAATCGTGTGTTATGAAGGTATAGGATGCCCCTATTTATAGTTGTGGAAGAAACCCTTTTGTTTGCTGAATTCGACTCCCAACCGGCGGTTGGATCTTCCAACCGGCGGTTGGAGCTGTTTGACTTTTACTCCAAGTCTGCGAATTCCACCGCCTTAGAAACCCTAACCTCAATTGGCGGTTAGACCGTCCAACCGGCGGTTGAGTCAGTTTCTGGAATCTTCTGCCAGATTTAATTACTTTTAATTTTCTAATTAATAAACTATTATTAATTAATTAAACAATTAAATATAATATTAATACTATTAATATTACCCTTCATCTTTCTCTTGACTATTTATTGAGGGCAACCCAAAAAGGACTTTACCATTAATGATAGTCTTACCAATTAGTTATGATATTGGACACTATTCCAATAAGTATCTCTTTCCACCAAGACATGGAGTAAACACTGGGCCAAACAGATCCATCTGAAGTAGATAAAAGCATTCAGTCCCAGAAGATGTCTGTTTACTCTTGAAGGATGAACTCTGATGCTTTCCTTTCTCACAAGCTGAACAAAGTTTATCTTTATCATAAGACAATTTTGGCAGTCCAGTGACTAAGCCATTTTTGCTTAATTTGTTGATTGCTTTTAGATTCAGGTGAGAAAGTCGCTTATGCCATAACCATTTTTCTACTAAAATAGTTCTGGAATAAAAGCATGTCCCTGACTGAGCTAAGTCCATATTGACCACGTATGTATTTCCTTTTCTGTTAGTAGCCAATACAGCACTTCCTTTCTTGTTATAAATGACACCAGCTTCATGATTAAATAGCACTTTATTCTTGGAGTCACAAAACTGACTGATGCTCAATAAATTATGCTTCAGTCCCTCTACATAAGCAACTCGCTCAAACATCACATTCCCATTTGTTAACACACCATAGCCTCTTGTCTTCCCAACTTTATTATCTCCAAATATTACATTAGGTCCTCTTTCATCCTGGTAGTCACTGAGCAGGGACTTACATCCGATCCTATGTCTGGAACATCCACTGTCTAGATACCAGATAGTCTTTCTAAGAATTCCCTGCATCATCAAACAAGATTAGTTCAACTGGTGAACCCATCCTGAGATGGGTTCATAGTGGCTGAGCCTTGATTTAGGCTTTCACTGATTTGCATAAATGGTGTCTGAATGCTCATTGATAATCACATGTTTTAAAAATGGTGTTGCTGAGCATTCAGATGATAAGTGCTATCTTTCACCACATTTATAGCATTTTTTATTTGCATGATTGGCCTTTTTGGTTTTCTTTGATTTAAGTTGCTGTGCTGACACTAGCTTACAACTTTTCATGCTGTTATTTTCCTCTTATTTCTTTGACTTAAGGTCACTGACAGAAGTATCAGTGACTGAAGCAGTGTCTGAGAGGTTGCTGATGATCTTTTGATCATCAGAGACTGCTTTGATGAGTTTCAGACTTACTGATGAAATGTCAACTTTTGAACCTTTGATGTCATCAACAATTTTTGGTATATCATGAACATCAGTGATCAAAAGACTTTTTGTAAAGTAGTTTGGTTTTGTCCCACTGATGACTGATATTGGTTCAAAAACAACTTCTGAAAAGGTTCCATCAGAATTAAAGATTAGATCAACTTTTGTTGAATCAGCTAGAGAAGCAGCATGTTTATAATCACCTCCTAAAATAGCTTTAGCTTGTTTTGGAATTTGATTATTAATACACTGATTTACTCTTGCTGTAGACTTACACCATGATTCCATGACTTTCTTAAGTTGTAAAAATTGTGTTTCAAATTTTACTCTCTCTTGAACACATACTTGATTTGCATATGTTTGAGCATCAAGATTAAGTTTTAAATTCTTTATTTATAACACATTTTCACTTTGATCATGGAGTTTAGATTTTAAGTCCCTGATCTCATAATTCTGTTTTCTTTGAATGTCATGAGCATTTGACAAGTCAACTATCAAAGACTCAAACACATTATCCTTTTCAGTAGCTGAATATGACTTAAAGCAATGTACCTTGTTGAGAGTTTCAGGATCCCATCCAGACGCTGAACACTTATGAGCAACTTCTTTGATGTCTTCATGAAAAGCAGCATCATCAGCCATCAAATAGTAATCAAATCCAGTCAGATCATTTCTTCTTCTTCATCAGATGATGAAGATGAGTCAGAGTCACTAAAGGAACCTTCTTTAGCGACAAAACCTTTACCCTTCTTCTTTCCAGGTTTGGACATTGCCTTTAACTTCTTAAACTTTGCTTTGTACTTGTTGTACTTGTCATTTCTGAAGTTTGGCTTTGATTCAGGGATATGATTAACTGATTTGGATCTACAGTCAGCAGCGAAATGACCAGGTTTGCCACACTTGTAGAAATCACCTTTTGATTTGAAATTATCAGATGATGGAGCACCAGCAATTCTTTTTGATCAGGTATTTCTTCTTAAATTTGCAACCATCATCGCCATATCTCTCTCTAGCTTCTCCAGACTCTCATCATAATCATATTCTGACTCTTCTTCAGCTTCTTCACCTTCTTTATCAGCTATCAGTGACTTTGAGCTTAGCTTTGAAATTTTTGACTTCTGTTTCTAATCAATTTCATCAAGCTCAGCTACAAGGGCATTCGAAATCTTTTGACTGCCAAGTATTGCATGAATATGCTCACTTTGATCGGCTTGCTTTTCAGACTGCTCCAAGTTGAGGAAAATACCATAGACTTGGGTTAGATTAAGCATGGTATAATCATTCCTCTGTCTTGTGCAGGTAGCAATAGTTCCCCAGATTTTCCTTGGTAATAGTTCCAGAAACTTTTCAACAACAAATCTTTGTTCCTTTCATATACCAGCCTTTTCCATCTTGTTATTCAGTAATTGATATCTGGTGCAGGTAGAGGACAGAGACTCATTGGATTCCATTACAAACAGCTCATAATGACGAGTGAGATTAACTTCCCCGCAGCGAATAATATCAGGAGTTCCAATATATATATATTCCTAAGGGTGTCCCACATGTCCTTAGCAGTCCTACAAAGCCTAATTGATTCAAACATTTCATCAGGAAGTGCCATGCCTATGTAGATTTTAGCTTGTTTATCTAATCTGACTAAACTTTTGTCCTCATAAGACCATTGTTCCTCTCTCTTTGGCACAACCATTTCTGGTATAGCGGGAGTAGTTGAGGTAGCTGCAACAGCAGGAACAATAGTGGTCGGAATATGAGGACCATTGGTTATGATATTACAAAGACGATCATCAACAAGATCCAAAAACATCATCATCCGGGACATCCAAGTTTCAAACCTAGAGGGATCAAACACTGGAGGTTTGGTAGTAGAACCATTTCCCTTCTGATACTCAGAATCCACACAACTGTACTTTACTGATTCCATTGCAGATCTGGTTAATTAGATTAAACCAACTCTGCTCTGATATCAATTGAGATTCCCTTAATCACGATTGATTAGTGATTTGGAATCACAATAAGTAAATTTTAATTGTAGAAGGGGGGTTGAATACAATTAAAAACTTTTTCCGATTTCAACTAAGTTATTTTAATCAAGTTTTAATTGTTATCAGTTGAACATATAGAAACAGAGTATCACAAACGCAAAACAGAAATAAACAAAGAAGTAATAGTAGCTAAACTGTGAATCTTATTAATCATAAAACTCACTAAGTGTTGATTGCGGAATGGAATAGCCAAAGCTAATCCAAATCAAACACTCAAGCTAAATTGTTTCAAAAGAGATGAACAGTAGTGGATAAACACGCTAACTGTTCACTCGCTGGTCGTTGATACGTGCTTAGACTAACTACTCAATGAACACACAAGTGATTAACACGTACAACGACTAGTTTCTAAGTACAACGTACTGCTCTATTTATAGTACAAATGTCCTGTAAATATTTCCTACAAAATAGGATCTGGAATGACATGTGTCGCTGCTTGATTGACTTGATCTCCTTGTAGCCGACATTCTATGGGTCCCAATTCTGTTACCGTGAATATCTCTCTTACCTTAACACCAATCACTTGCTGCCACGTAATTCCTCAGCTATTTTGAGTACGAGGAACACTTGCTGATGTATAAATTATGAGCGACTTGTACTTGTGTGTAGAAACATTATTCAATAGAGTTACTGATGATGTATTAAATCTCCTTACTCACTGCGAGCTAACATGCTCTTGTAGAGTGACTTGATTAACTAATCTTCAGCAACTTTTCTTTATTTGGGGCAGTGACTTTTGCATTTTATTCTTAACAGATGTAGAACTCTCGCTGTTAATATTAGAATCAGCGACACAAGGAGTTGAGTTTTAATCTGCTTCAGCACATCAATATCCTTGAGTAGAATGAACAGCGAACAGCGAGTACTATCTTTAGCAACAGCAGCTTTGACTTAATCATTTCCTTCATCGAGTTTATTATTATTGAGTTGGTCAGCGACCAGTGACTCAACACGATTTATATAACTAAATGTAACACTCTTGTAGGTATCTCAATAGAGTTGTTCTCAAGCCTTTAACTTGGGTTCATGGACGGTTAGACCATTGGCGCATACACTGACAACTTCATCCTCCTTGCGAGAAAGTTCCTTCTTATCAGTGATCCTAAAAACACTTAAGCCAAATAGATTATTCCAGCTCTATTTCACTTTGAGTGATGCAAGGACAAAAAATTAAAAAAATTTAGAAAAAATAAAATAGATTGGCATGCTCCTATACCAGTTAGTCCCTACCAATATTTTTCATTCCAAAGTATAAACATAAGCAAAATATTATATACCTCCACATGAGTAGCTCAATAAACATAAGGCTTGTTGGTTAGCTCTATAATTAATGACATATATATTAATGCACTGGGGCAAAATGATATTGATAACCACAAAAGAGAGAAGAAAATGATATTGATAACCACAAAAAAGAGAAGCTACTTATCACAACTTTTATCTTAGGCACATTTATGTTCCTTTGAAATGCTATGTTTTTCAAATGTGGGCACTCCTTGAGAAGTATCTACCTCTATTCATCCTTTTTGCTGCCAGTTTGGTAGGAAATCATGGTCACTATCAACTAATTTTATAAAACTAAACAACCACAATAAACTTTTACAACATTTTTTTTACTCTTATTCATTTAGAAATTTCGTTAAACATATAGTGTGCAACTGTGAATCATGTTAGTTTTCGGTAAAGAAACAAAACCTTATGCAACTGTGAATCATGTTTCTATAGAGGTTTTCAGTAAGAAACTTTTGTTACGAATGAAAATGTCATGTGATTCTCACATGGGTATCAAAACCAAATTATAACCGAAGCATGTGCCAAGCTCGTGAGTTGTTAATAGACTTTGGTCATCATTTCTTGATTAGCTTGAATTGTAATCTTCTTTCTATAGTTCTCTTTCTGTCATTCACTTGTAACCATACAAATTCATTCGATTACGATCTTATTTCGAATTTCATTCTGTAATTGAGATTCCTAATAGTTCGTGTGTAATTCTTCATTTTCTTAATCGAATTTCTAGAATTACTGTATCAAATGGTATCAGAGCCCTATCCTGGCAATTAATATAGACGCAACGTCAATTTGAAGAATCCGATCGCAAATATCGGTTCTAATTGCTTCAATTGTTTGATTATTGTTTCAACTCAATCATAATGAATTCTGTTGTGCGAAATAATGGTGATAAACTGATTTCTTGGGAAAAAGAGGTGAAAAACGTAAGATTCATTGAGGATGAGAAAGGTGCACACGAAGTGTTCGATGAAATGTCAACAAGAGGAAATCTTAAACAAAAAGGTACGGTTCAAGAGTATTATGATGTATTTGATTCTTTGTCTAAAGATATGGGTTTATATGAATCATATCTCATTGACATCTTCATTTGGGGGTTGCAACCCAAAATTGAAAAGTGGGTTAAGGTATCAAAACCCAAAACACTTTCGGATGCCTATTGTCTTGCTAAAATGCAAGAGGCAACTAACAACCTTATTAAAGAAATGTGCAGTCCTTCTTTGCCTAATTCTCAAACGGTTGAAAAAGTGAGTGGTATAGAAAATAAGAGTAACCTGTTGATCATTGATGAATTTGGGAAGGAAAGTGTAGAGATGGAACCAATTTATCATTCTTCTCCTGTTTTGAGAAAATTGAATGAAGAAGGAATACTTGAAAGGAAAGTTGATGTGAATGATTTTGAGAAAAATTTTGTTAGTGGATGCAACTACAACAAAATATGCGGAATTTCACATGAGGAAGTAGTGGTGGAAGAAGCTGAGATTGATGACCACATGGAACAATTGGAAATAGAAGATGTTGAAGAACAACAAAATGGAGGGGGGAATGAATCGGTCAGTAATGCAATAACAAGGGGAAGAGATTATAGAAATATAATGGTCAAAAGGTGCTTTGAAATGAGTAAACACCAAATGTTGTGGGACACTGACTGGATGCAAGATGCTTGTCCATCTTGGAAGGTTTACAAAAATAGTTATCAAGTTAAAATAGCTAAAGTGAATCTTCAAGAAAGACAAGCTTCAAAAAGAGGAGAGTCAACCATGGAGACTTTTGTATTTGAGAATACAAATTGGGACTGTCCAACTTCTGTTCATACAGTTGCAATTAAAGAACTTATAGCCGCAAGATACCAACTTTCAGGTTTGAGAAAAACTTTCCTGAATCTATTGACTCTAATAAATCTTATAGTGTGATTCTTGGTGATAGAAGAGACATAGTGGGACGTAAGGAAGTGATCCATTGGGAAGAGTTTGAATTAAATCATAACAGTAATGTTCTAATCAATGAAATATTTGGAAATGATTGTGAACTGAAACTGAAAGTTGTGAGAGGAAATAATCAGATTATTGAAATGGGTTGGGTCAAAGAATATGAATGGAAGCCAGGGATAAGATTTTGGTCAGATAAGAAATGGAGAAGAATGGAATGTGGCTTAACTGAATTTGGTGGTTATATCTTTAATTCATTATTGTTGGTGGTGTCCTTGATTGAAAAGTGGAGGAAAATTAAACGATCTCTAAATGTAAATAGTGATGAGTTAGAAGTCAAGGAAACGGAAAAGGTTGGACATAAACTAGAACTTGTGCAAGACAGTGAAGATGTGTGGCATAGTTTTATTGAATATGATCATGTTCCTCGTAATGGATCCTTGATCGAGGATTATAGAATTTGGCAACCTTATGATTGTTTGAGAATTCATGAAAATTTTGAGTGGAAACCTGGTTGGTCAACACGAAAATGGAGGAACATGCTGCAAGTTTTAGCTAAAGGAGGACTAGCTGCAAATAAATTAAAGAAAGCTATTGCTAAGGTTCACAGCAAATTCAACTTTGAATCCCTACCGACATGCATGAGTGGTGGTCCAAAGTATGATGAAAGGAAAGTTGCAAAGAATGGTATTATTAGCAAGTGTCAGGGTTGGAAAAGTCGGGATTAGTCGGCTAATCCTGGCTACCAACTAATCCATGGCCAAGTCGGTCGGAAAGTCGGTCAAAGACGGGTAAACGTGAAAAAAAGGTCAAAGTCGGGTCTAGGTCGGGTCATGACGGGTTTTTGGGTCAAAGGCGGGTTTTTTGGGCTGGTCAACCATGGTCAACTTTTCACGTTCCAAGAACCAGTCACTTTTCCGGTGTTGCTCCGGCGCATTTGATCTTGGCCGGCGAGAAAGACTAGGGATGGTATGGTGGTAATATTGGTGAAGGCCGATGGTGATAGTGGTGAAGGCCGATGGTGATGGTCAATGGGTGGTTGTGATGATCGGTGTGTGGTGACTGGTGGTGTCGTGGTTAGGATGATAATGGTGGTGGTGAAATTAGATTTGTAGATAGAAGAAGGATGAGAGGTTATAGAGAGAGACAGAAAATGTGAGATAATGAATGTCTTGTTTTATTTTTTGGTAGGTAGTCTATGTGGATTTTGTCAATAAATGGGGCCATGCTTTACTTCTTGTAAACATGGCAATAGTACCAATTTTACATAGACACCCTTGAAGTATTAGTATCTAACAGAAAAAACCATATAGTATGCAACAAATCAATTACATTTATGGTTCTCATCTATATTTATTCATATATAATTTTGAAATTTATTTACATGCTAAAAAAGTCAATAAAAGTCAAAAATCCGACTAGTCCCGACTAGTCCGTAAAATGTCCCGACCGACTAATCCCCGACTTACGACTTTTTCAACGGCAAGTGTACGTGTCTAATTGATCTTGTTACTTATGCTAGATCTGTGACTACATCAATGTCTGGTTTAGAAGAAGTAGAAAGCGAATCTGCTCCACCTTCAATTAATATTAGGGCAAGAATCAATGTATACAGAAGGATAAGGTTTACTGACCTTTATGGGAGAAAGCTTCATACGTCTAGAAATTCAAGGAGCTCTTACAAAAATATTAAGGTGGTCTCAGCTCAAGAATTAGTTTGCATTAAATTTGACAAAGATCCATCTAGAAGGAAGGCAATGCATTTGTGGCCCAAATGGAATCTAAACATGATAGGTCTAACGATAATGTTGCAGTTGGTTACCACCGGGGACATAATCAAAGAAGGTTTAGAACTTTTAGAGAATCATCTGCTGCAAGTTTATTTGAAGCAGGTAACTCAGCAGAATCTTTTTGCCATGAGAAGTATGTAGGTGATTTAGTCAAGTCTAAGATCACAATCCAATCTTCGCATAAAGTGGGTCAAGAGAATCTGATTTTGTATGTAATGGAGGTGGAAAGTAAGCTAATGATGATCTTGTTTACACAAGGTGTTTTGCAAATGGTTAGGTTTATCTTAGATGATATAATGATTATTGAATTTCATTACATGAATATAACTGCGACTTGGAAAGTGTATGGGGGTCTCATTCTACGGTTTTCTAACTCTGAAATAAATCCTTGAGGACAAGGATTTTTCTGAGGAGGATGGAATGTTACGAATGAAAATGTCATGTGATTCTCACGTGGGTATCATAACCAAATTATAACCGAAGCATGTGCCAAGCTCGTGAGTTGTTAATAGACTTTGGTAAGATAAGACGCTAGTTCGAGTGTGGAATATTAAATAACAATTAGGTCATCATTTCTTGATTAGCTTGAATTGTAATCTTCTTTCTGTACTTCTCTTTCTGTCATTCACTTGTAACCATACAAATTTATTCGATTACGATCTTATTTCGAATTTCATTCTGTAATTGAGATTCCTAATAGTTCGTGTGTAATTCTTCATTTTCTTAATCGAATTTCTAGAATTATTGTATCACCTTTGTGGTACATTATCCTCCCTTTAAATGTTACAGTGACTGATATTTCACATCATAAGCCAACAAAAATCAAAAATAGAGTAAACACCCTTTCTTCATGCTATAGAAACAAAATATATATTGCTACTTCAAGAAATTGTAACCAAGACACCAACAATTCATTAGTCTAGTCAAAAGTTTTTTACTTGTCAAGGTCAAAGTCATCCAATAATCAATTTAACTTACAGTGATGTCGCTAACCACCGGAAGTGCAATCCTTTTAGCTCATTCATCATGTTGCATTTGTGTGTTTCCGAACAAAGAAATCACTATATGAATTGATCGTTAGAATATTATACATGTTTGAATGATGCTAATCGATCCTAAACCCTAATTTGCACAAATTGAATTTTCTAGTAGACCACAAACCATAGTTTACATTATCGATTGAGCCAAAACCGTAACAGATCAGAATCTACGTAATGGATTAAATGTATCGAATGAAATTATAAAAAGATAAAAAAAACAAACCTGGTACGTAATGTGAATATAATAATTGGGTGCTTATCCACAATCCACAATAATTGGCTTCTGATGTATGCATTTTAAGATTGAGATGAAGGAAGTGTTGTTTAATTATCGGCTGGAAAAAAGTATTGTATCGATAGGAGAAGTTGTAAGCCTTTGAGTGTGAATTTGAGAGGAAGAAAATCAAAATTTCTCAATGTTAATTTGTCAGATTGTTTTGAATTTTAAAAAAGTCTCCATCTCTTAAAGTAGTCAATTAATTATTGGTTTGGTAATTGCTAAAATTAGGGGGTTTCGAATTATTAGGAGTAAGTAGGTAAATTAATCATGACTAATGGTACTTACTACATGGACAATTAAGGGGAAGTAAATCAAGGGTGATTAATTAGGGAGACTAATTAAACGGAAGGGTGAGATTATTTTAGGAAGAATTAATGGTATATTGTTTACATAATTTTAGCTTTGTTATAAATATAGTAGAAGAAGGGCTAATAGTAATAGTTTTTAATTATTTAATTAATTAAGATAAGATTAAAATTATCTTTTGTGTATGATATCGCATCACCACAAATTAACACATCATCTTTACTATCTATTTATTTATTACAAATTGAAAAAGATGATCCTTCTAAAAGTTTACTAGCTTTTCTTAATGATTAAAAGTATTGTTTGAAATTTTTTAAAAATGATTGTAAGTTTATTCTGAAAGTATTTTTTCGCAAAAAGAGGAGCTGACACCAAAAAAAAATGATAATAGAACAAAACTACATAACAAAAGAAACTCAAAAGACTTAAGACGTAACTCAAAACTAATGACCTATCGAAAACCACTAAACAACAACTCAAAACACATAAGAAACACCAAATGGAAGCTTCTACAAACTCCAAACTTCCTTAACGCGAGCAACCTTCACCTTCGTTTTGAGTTTCAAAGACATCAGGTTGAGATGGACCACATTTGCAAATAATCATTGTCAAACAAACAGCCCAGCGATGTTTCTTAGAATGAATACGAGCATTTCTTTCTAGCCAAATTGTGTAAGTGGTAGCACCCAAAGCAATGCAACCAACAATGTTACAAATTTATTTTGGTTTACATCAAGGTTGCACAAAATTTAAAAATATCTTCCCAAACCTCATAAACGTGGTCCATATCGATTAAAATCTTAATTTCATTCCATACTATCTTAGATTGGACACATTCGAACAACAAGTGATGATGATGTTTTTGTTGGGTCTTACATAACAATCATTTGTTACTATTTGATGTGTCCTGGTTGTAGTCCCAGTGTTTCATTTGATCTTGCATCTTTAACCCTGCGGCCCATAACTAGCCATAGCATCAACGAGTGCTTAGGGATGCACTGTAAAAACCATACCATGTTGTACCAAGGAACAATATCACCTTCTTAACAAAATTGTAGACCACACATTCTTTATAGTAAACAAACTGATGTTACCTGATTTATCCAATCATAAAATCTCATCTTTCTTACTAATATCCACATTCGGAATTTGTATTTCAGAAAGAATAGGATATTTAATCAACCACTCTTGTGGCCATTGCCATTCATTAGAATCCATGACATCAGCCACCGATGATGATTGGTTGAAACCTGCTTGGAAATAATCATGATTATGAACAAAAACTCAAATTGGACCAAATTCATTCTATTTATCAAACAAAGCATTGGTGTATCTACCATCATCGATCTTTAAGAAACAATATTGCCTAATACTACTATGTATACTAAGCAAATTTATCCAACCAAACGGGTCATCATTACGATTGATGACACACCACAGAATTGGACACTGTACACGGTATGTATGAACCCAAAGAGATTAGTCTAAAATTTGACAACAAAAACTAAAGCTATATCAAGTCAAACCTTTCAAACTTTTTGTTCTTATGTACTTATTGCCAATGTAATTAAAGTGATGATAGTAAGCTCATATTCTCAAGCTGGAGACTAAAAAGACTGAAGTGATGATTAATAATACGACGGTGCATAAAACCGAAGAACTACACATCCAAGTATGGTGCATGATCAACCGTTCACTTTGGCCTAAAGGGGGACGCCGTTGGCAGATGAATTCTTCTGTTCAACATCAGTATTGCATTAAGAATCATCAGGTACATCCAAATAAGGTTATATATGTTTGAATTACTACTAAGACTTGCACACTTGTTGGAACATAAAGCATCGAACTTAAACTTACACTTCATGTATAACCAGTCCCTGATTCCGTTCTCTAAGTCCAACTACATCAAACAAAAAAGCAGTTAAAAAACTTACTAAACAAAATAACCCAGTTCCAAATGAACAAAAAAGAAGCATCGATGGCACTTCCAAATTAATATAGAATGCCAAAAAAGCACTGAAATTTTGTGTATTGGGATTCAGAATTTTAAAGCAGCACATGTAAAGCAGCTACCATCCAAGCTCTCTCAGCCTGGCATTCTTAGATAATTCCAACATCGCACACATTGCCACATCAGCAGCACTGCCCTGTTTCTCTTGTTTCACTTACAAAAGCTTTAAATCTAAAGACAACAAAGCCCGTACATCTAATGACAAGTAGTGTCTAATGATATAAGTTACTTATCTCTGTTTTCATGAGTTTCCTGCACAAAATTCCTACACTTTTACCTTATCCCAAAAGGTACAACAGACTCAGATATATGGTTTAACCATTTTCTTCTACATCAATCTAATAAGGAAAAAAGAAACATACAGTACAAGTAGTTTTGGTAGTTGACTGAGCTATGGAGGAAGATATGCTGATAAGTTTTTATTGTCAAGCAACCAACAACATACGTCCACTTCAGCAAATGCCAGATTGCCAAGTAGGTCATAATGCTGTCAAAGTAGAGAAATTCAAAACATAAACTTACAAGTGGACTACTGTTCATAACTTCATATGGCTGCCCTGAAAATACATCAAAACAACAAACCTACATAAGTCATATTGATAATATTATTAAAAATTAAAAAGGAAAAGAAAAAAACAAAGATAAATGATAAGAGAAATAAAAAATCCTAACAAATGCTTCATCTTGTTCAAGTTTGCATTTAATGTTGGTACCTGTCCAGATATAGGTCAACTGTAATCGATCAAGATTAGGGAGAGAAGCAATCTCTTCGGTCAATGAACCAGTTTGTTCATTTCCTTCAAACAGCCTGCATGCACATAATCAGGTAACAAGAAATCACGAAGGTGATAAAATGCGTATACGAAAATCAATGACAACTTTTTCGCTGGTATTGTGGTCTTCATAGCTAAAAATGTAACATAATAATCAAGAAATTTACTTATAAGAATTTCAAAGGTGTAAGTTCGCCTATATATGTTGGTACACTCCTTAATTCATATCTTGTTCCACATGACATCCCTGATTCCCTTCTCTATAAGATAAAGAGCAAATACTCATACAAGAAAACTATAAAAAGGAATGGAACCGTGCCTACGGGGGATCAACATCAGTTTTTCTGAACGAGCCATGCCTACGAGTACTAGTTGAAGGGTTTTAACGGAATTATATGTTATAAAAGTTTAATCTTTATTAACAGTTTAATACAATTAATATGCGGAAGCTTATAAAAATATTTAATCACATTAAATAAACCCTTTAGCCAAGATCTATATTTTTCATAATAAAACATGGACATAATTAATTGCACATAATTAATAAGTTAAGAATAAACATTCTTACATTGAGTGCTCGGCAAGATCTCTAGTCTTCTACTCGTTGCCAAAGTACGAGTGGACTTATCTTGAATTTCTTTTTCTTCTTCTTGAAATCGACTAGCTACGGGATACGTTAGGTATCCACCTTTGATTCACAGTTGAACGGTTGGTAGAAACCTAAGTGTGTATACTAAAACCCTAACACGAAATCAAGCAAGTTACGATCAAATCGCGAACTCGAGAACCCTATAGGGGTTGGCCGATTTTGGCTCAAGGGAGAGAGATAGGGGAGGTCGATTGGGAGAGAGGGAGAGAAAGAGTTAGGGTATTAGCAACTAACAAATGAAACCTAAGGCCTCTATTTATAGTTGTGATTCAACTTGTCCAACAAGTTAATCAATTTCTCTTTTAATTCCTCTAGTTTAATAACTAATTAAACTTAACCCAAACTTATTAATTTACAATTAAAACCTTGTAGTTTAATAACAATTAAACTAGTTAATTTGTTTACCAAAATTAATTATTAATAAATGTATCAATTGTATTCGACCAATTTATTCATTTCTATTAAATGAACGATATCAAATATCTTTTATAGTATCACACTACTTGTTCGGTTGTGCTCATCTGTGTGACCCTACGGTGTTCATGTAAAGCTGGATTTGATATTTATTTATATTAATATTAAGCACATAATCTTTCAGACTCCCACTTGTGTGAAATATTAGCATCGGTAAAATATCATGTACCTAAGGCGGTCCCTACCAGGACACTTAGGTTAACCAGATCAATGAAGCAATCACTTCTCGTAGCTTTACAGCCTAGCTAAAATAAATTTTAAACAGTGATGGTATGGCTATATCCTTTTGAAATTTCTTAAGATATTTTAGAGTATAAGGCATGGACCGTATCAACCTTACAATACTCAATTCCTATTTTCTATTACAGATTTGTACCGACTAAGCAAGTGTGACACCCGACAATTTAGGGTTACTGATTAACCTGCTAGAAACCCTAATTACGTGTGTTTAGTTTAGTATTAGGCTAAATACTTGTAATTACTTGTAACTATTTGTATATTTATGTGAATATACACTCCCGTAATTGATTTATATTACGCTTACGTAATTGGTTATAATTACGCTTATGCAATTTGACGAAATTGTGCGAAACAACCGGACGGAGTCCGACACAGTATAAATGCGGACGTTGGTGAACAAAATATTAAATAATATGAAATTATTTAATAAACTCAAAAACTCGTAAATATTATGTTGATAACATTTAACACGTTAATTGTATCGCATAAAGTAACATAAACGCGGCAGAGACGCGCGAAACGCGCCCGACAATCAGACGAAAGTCGAAATATATTTCTATAATTTAAAATATATTATTTTGTATGGAATTATTATTAAAAACATCGTCTAATGATTCGTCAATAAAAACGTCTATTTAAAACGTTACGCGATTAAACCTCTGTAAAATGTGAACGCAAATCGAGGCCGATAAATCAACGGAACATTTTTACAAGTGTTCTCTAGTATCTATGTTAAATATTGCAAGTGAAAATATCGAAATTTAATTCGTCGTTTAAATACGCGTATTAAAATGATTAACGTATATATAAACATCGAAAGGATCGAGGAAACGAACACCGCACGGAACGCGAATTGAGGGAACGAAATTTAATCAAAAACCAGCCCCCCATGGGCCCCCAAAACTGGCCCCCCCTCCCCATGTGAGTGTGATGATGTTGTTTTCTTTCCATAACCCACTTACACTTCCTGCATTACAACCCACACTCAACCTCACATGCACATCTTCTCTCAACTCTCTCTACTTCTTCTCACACCATAAACTTAGGGATTTTAACCACCACAACCACTATAGCACCACCACCAATTTCCCCATCATTTTTGCAAAGTTCTTCAAGAAGATTCAAGCTCACAAGTTCCTCATCATCATCTTAGCCTTCTTTCTTCAAACCACCATTGTGAGGACACATCTCTACTTTCATTTATGTTTATTTACATGTTTTAAGGTTCATCTAACATGATTATGTCCAAACTTGGTGTTAAAAATCATTTTTGAAGCTTATATAAGAACATACAAAAATCTGCCCAGAAAAACACAGTCCACTAAAACGACCATATCTCGAGTCCTAAGAAGAATTAGACAACGAATTGTTTTTTAAAAGTTGCGTATTGAAAAGGAATACAACTTTCGTGTTTTACACTTTTTCCATATCAGTACGTATTTTTGGCTATAATTTGATCTTTGAGTCTGGTCTGGAAGTTTACGAAAACCGAGTTCGGTTCCTTCGCGAAATTATTTAAATATGTAAATGGACACTATAGTTTCTATAAAAATTGTATGTTAGACCAGAAACCTTGATAATCAGTGGGTAAAATTTGTGAGACTTGATTTGGACTAGAAGTGGTAGAAATTAAATGGCGAACCAAACCGACAAAAGTCGAAAATAGGAAATCTTGAAGTCTTAACTTGCATGTTAAAAACCGACACTTTAGGTGAACTCCGGCACGAACTGACAAATTATATGGGCTCTATAAACTGATGTATTGATTGGGTAAAAGTTTCGGGTCAAACCGAGTAGGTTTGACCAAGTCAACAAAAACGGCTCGGTTTCTAAAAACGACAAAACTTACTATTTTTGGAAAGTGGTAACAAAAGTGGGTTTGGGTGACTTAGTTAGTAACTTGGACCTAAAACTAAACTTAGAAAGTTTTCCGAATTAGAAACTGACACCTAGAAAACTTGGACCAAATACTCTAACTCATAAATTGGCTAAGTGTTGCATAAATTGACTAGTGTTGCATAAATTGGCTAAGTGTTGCATAAATTGACTAGTGTCGCATAAATTGGCTAAGTGTTACATAAATTGACTAGTGTTGCATAACTTGGTTAAGTGTTGCATAAATTGACTAGTGTTGCATTAATTGGCTAAGTGTTGCATAAATTGGCTAAGTGTTGCATAAATTGACTAGTGTTGCATAAATTGGCTAAGTGTTGCATAAATTGGCTAAGTGTTGCATAAATTGACTAGTGTTGCATAAATTGGCTAAGTGTTGCATAAATTGGCTAAGTGTTGCATAAATTGACTATTGTTGCATAAATTGGCTAAGTGTTGCATAAATCGACCAACTTTGACAAGTTTGACCAGGTTTGACCAACCTTGACCAGTTTGACCAGCTTTGACCAATGAGTTGACCAACTTTGACCTACGGTTTAAGACTTATACAAACTAAAATAATCGGTTTGCAACACACGATATGTACTAATGAATAGTATACAACAAAACAAACTTAATAATAATGTCTAAATGAATTATTATTACAAACTTTCACCAACGGGTCGTACGCGTTTTTGACAAATAAACTTGAACAACTTATTTGGACATACTAGTTAATGAACTAGCTCTAGGTGGACATTAACCCTCCACCTACACGATTGGTTTAAGTGGACATTGACCCCCACTTATACAATCGCTATAGATGGTCTTATAAGACATCTACTTACACAACCTTCTACGTTTAGGACGTTAGAAGGTTGCGCTTTGGACCTTACTTGCTATTTGATTATTGCTTGCTACCTGCTTAACTCTGGTGAGTTTCATAGCCCCTTTTTACTGTTTTTCAACTGGGGTGAGAATACATACAACTGTTTTATACAGCTGCTTATATGATCACAAGTAATTGTAAACAACTTTTCGTACGGATTGCATGAGGACTGAATAATCCATTAAAGCCCTCTACCCATCATAGTTCGTTAATATATGTGTGAATATTATTGGATAGTACTATCGGGGATTGACAATCCCCATCCGGACTAGTCGCGCTAGTCAACCCACGGATTCAATATTATTTGTGATTTAGAAGTGTATTGGATTATTACACTTACCGGAGGCAAACAACGTTAAGCTCGACTATGAGACTCATTGCAAATGGTATACTTATATTGCATTATGCAATACTTTTACTTATCGTTGGCTAACGATACTTTAAACTGTCATTTTTGAATGATACAACTTGAAATCTTGTGAATCATACCTAAACGATTGTTTACAAACCTATGAACTCACCAACATTATGTTGACCTTTTAGTATGTATTTCTCAGGTAACCCGCCGCAGTAGGAAGCTTTGGAAAGCTTAGCTCGAGTCGCATTGTTTTCAACAATCAAGAGATTAGATTGCATTTAGCTAAAATTTGGGAAATCTGAAATGTATTAGAAATCTCTAGATGATTTATGCGAACTCCTAATATTGTAAACATTTGAATTATGGTAATGTAACATTTTATTAATACGTCTCATATAGAGGTCGTTTGTTGTAATCTTGTGTTGTGATATTTAATTTGGTCGGCGCCCCCATGACACCTCATGTTTCCGCTGCCACGTGTTTTGGGGGTGCGACAGATTGGTATCAGAGCCTAAGGTTATATTGAACTAGGATTGCATTAGTGACCTAGACTATGACCGTTAGGTTAGTATTCCTTGTTTGGTATGACTGGTTCAGCGATTTCATCAATTAAATTTAATTTAACATAGCCTGATCAACTATGTATAATTAAAGGAGATTTGATGCAAGACCTGAAACGGTTGTAGTAAACTAGGGTACGGAAGAAAACGTAACCGATGATAGAACGGGACCAACCTTATACGTGCTTATGTGCTAGGTTAATATATTTCTATATATAACCTTAACTTCTCATATACAAAACTCCTTGCCACAGAAATTGGCAACCACTCCCACTGCTACGTCTCCCAACTCTGAGAACGAAGCCCAAACACGACCCGCTACTGAGGGAATCGTTACTATGTCTTCAGCACCAAACTCTCCTGAACGACTTTACTACATCACTAGCGAAGCCCGAGTGTTACGTACTCGCCCAAGGAGTACCAGATCATCTCGAGCCAACCCTTACTCAAACTCCATTGATAATACCACACGCCGTCCCGCATACACCGTAGATGGGACTGGCTAACCACAACTCTCAATACTTGGAGGTCTGAGGAAAACGTACAAATTCCTGATGACCCCATGGACATCTCTCTATACACCCAGGAACCAATATACCACACTGTACCCGTGTTAGCCGCTCGACTTCACCGCCATGAGGCAAGACTTGAAAGCTTAGAGCAAGAGGAATATGTGGTACAAACATACTGGATGAGCCAATCACACGACCGCATTGCACAACTTTTTCGAGAACAGGAGGGCGCGACGCGTACTATAGAGATGATTCACCAACAAGTAATTGGTGACAGAGGCGCAGTTGATCTCCTACAAGCAAGATTGGAAGAATGTGAACAACGTTCACGGGAAGCTGAAGAATACACCCGAGCACTAGAGCAACGACTAACCTTGGCTGAGGATAACGCCAGACAAGCTGGCAGACTTGCAGGAACCGTGGACCGACTTGTCACACTAATGGAACAAATAAACTTGCGTTAGTACTAATTTGATCTTTATCTTGTAACCTGTTGAGGCGGGATGTGCCGAACTATCTATCTTATGTTGTCTTTTGTAAACTCTTGAACTAAGACCGGATGTAACAATGCCCGACATGTTTAGTAAACTTTCTAAATTCTGTAATCGCTTATCTTGCGTCTCAATTTGATTATAAAATTTGCTTCCTTACTTTATTGAATACCTTGTTGTAAACATTTGTTTTACCTTCCTGTATACATCCACAAAGACTTTAAAATCTTACTCAATGAAATCTCATGTGCCTCTTACTTTCTTTCTTTTAGAATCATGGCTCCGAAACGTCAAATGAGCTCCGCTGATATCGAGCAACTCGTCAACCAAAGGGTGCAAGCGGCCCTTGAAGCAGCCAGAAATAACCCCAATCCAAACCAAGGAAATCCAGGAGGTGCAGCTAACCCACCAAAGCCTTGCACTTACAAAGATTTCATAAATTGTAAAACTCTCCATTTCAAAGGAACCGAAGGAGCCGTCGGTCTCATGCGATGGATTGAGAAAATGGAGTCCGTTTTCCGAATAAGTAACTGCCAAGAGGAGAACAAAGTCAAATTCTCTACCTGCATTCTAGCTGAGGGTGCACTCACTTTCTGGAACTCATACGCCCAAACCCATGGTATTGATGCTGCCTATCAAATATCTTGGGATGAACTCAAAAACTTACTGAGGGAAGAATACTGTCCACGCGAGCAACTCCAACAGCTCGAACATGAATTCTGGAACCTCACAGTTTAAGGAAACGACATTACTGGGTACACAACCAGATTTGACCAGCTTGCTCTCCTTTGTCCATCCATGGTGGACCCTGAATCCAAACGCGTTGAAAGATACATTTGGGGGCTACCTGACTCAATCCAAGGGAATGTCACCTCTTCCAAACCCGGGACCATCCAAAGTGCTGTTCGAATGGCACACGAGCTCATGGCTCAATTTGTTCACCTTGGGACACCTACAGTGAAAACCACCGGGGACAACAAAAGAAAATGGTCCGGAAATAACAACAATCAGCAGCAACAGCAAACCAAGAAGGCCGAGACTGTTAAGGCCTACACCTCCGGTTCAGGGTCGGGGGACAAGAAAGGGTACGTTGGGAACAAACCATACTGTTCCAAGTGTACTCTACACCACGAAGGCCCCTGTACCTGTACTAAGTGCAAACGGCAGGGACATCTAGCTAAAGATTTTCGAACCCCCAACCCAAATACCAACCACAATGCACCAAAGGTTTGTTTCGAGTGTGGCAGCACTGCCCATTTCAGGAATAATTGCCCAAAACGAAACAACAACAACAACAACAACAACAACAACAACAACAACAACAGGAACAACAATAACAACAACTACCCTCGCGGTCGAGCTTTTGTACTCAATGCTGGAGAGGCCCGTCAAGATCCCAACGTTGTTACGAGTATGTTTCTCCTCAACGATCTAACCGTTTTAGTTTTATTCGATACTGGTGCTGATAAAAGTTTCATATCTGATGAGTTTTGTCCGTTACTCAACATCACTCCCACTGCCTTAGATGCTAAGTTCACAGTAGAATTAGCGTATGGCAAACTGATAGAGGCCAATAGTGTGATACCTAATTGCACTCTAAACCTCGCCAATGAACTTTTCCCCATAAACCTCATCCCTGTTGAAATCGGAAGCTTCGATGTCATCGTAGGCATGGACTGGTTGTCCAAGCATCGTGCTGAAATTGTCTGTTTCGAGAAGATCGTGCGTATACTTCTCGCTACTGGTGGAACCTTGATCATACAGGGGGAGACTGGTAGGCGAAACCTAAACATCATCTTTTGTATGAAAACCCGAATATACCTACGGAAAGGGTACCCGGCAATCCTTGCTCATGTAACCGAAAAGAAGTCGGCTGAAAAGCGACTTGAGGATGTGCCTATCGTCCAAGACTTTCCAGAAGTCTTTCCCGAAGACTTGCCAGGCCTTCCCCTGCCTAGACAAGTCGAATTCCAAATCGACCTTGTGCCCGGTGCTGCACCCGTGGCACGAGCCCCATACAGATTAGCCTCATCCGAGTTGCAGAAGTTGTCCTCCCAATTACAGGAACTCCTGGACAAGGGATTTATTCGACCAAGTTCTTCACCCTGGGGAGCTCCGGTCCTATTCGATAAAAAGAATGACGGATCCTTCCAAATGTGTATCGATTATCGTGAACTAAACAAACTTACCATCAAAAACCGATACCCACTTCCTAGAATCGATGACTTATTTGACCAACTCCAAGGTTCGAGCTTTTACTCAAAGATCAACCTTCGGTCTGGTTATCACCAACTCTATGTTCGAGACGCCGATATCCCAAAAACCGTCTTCCGAACTCGCTACGGGCATTAGGAATTCCAAGTGATGCCTTTTGGCTTAACCAACGCACCGGCCGTATTCATGGACCTTATGAATCGGGTGTGCAAGCCCTATCTAGATAAGTTTGTCATCGTGTTCATCGACGACATCTTAATCTACTCTCGCAATGAAACCGAACATGGCCAACACCTGAAAACTATCTTGGAATTACTCAGACACGAGGAGTTATACGCCAAGTTCTCCAAGTGTGAATTCTGGATGCAAACAGTACAGTTCCTAAGGCATGTCATCGACAGTCAGGGGATACGTGTCGATCCAGCCAAGATCGAGGCCATCAAGTGCTGGAAAGCACCTACTACTCTAACCGAGGTACGGCAATTCTTACTTCTCGCTGGGTATTACCGGCGATTCATCAAGAACTTTTCCCGAATTGCTCAACCATTAACCTCCCTGACTCAGAAAGACAAGAAATTTGACTGGACCGATAAACAAGAGTCAGCCTTCCAACTTCTGAAGCAGAAACTCTGCAGTGCACCAATCCTGTCCTTACCCGAAGGCACCGATGATTTCGTAGTTTATTGCGACGCCTCACACCAAGGACTAGGTTGTGTGTTAATGCAACGTGAAAAAGTCATCGCCTACGCCTCACGACAACTGAAAATCCACGAAAAGAACTACACCACCCACGACCTCGAATTAGGAGCTGTAGTTTTTGCACTCAAAATCTGGAGACAATATCTGTACGGTACAAAATGTACTATCTTCACTTACCACAAAAGCCTTCAACATATCTTTGATCAGAAGGACCTAAACATGAGACAACGTCGTTGGGTTGAGTTACTTAGCGACTACGACTGTGAAATCCGATACCACTCGGGCAAGGCTAACGTTGTTGCCGATGCCCTGAGCAGAAAAGAACAAGTGAAACCCCTTCGAGTTCGAGCCCTTGGTTTAACTGATGGTTGCCGAGAGGTCGGTTGCGATTTGACTCGCATCGTTACGGGCCTTCCTCCTGGCGCGCCGATCAGTGGGTTTTAAAATTCATGTTTTGCTGGGCCTAAGTATACTTAAAACTATTGGAAGTACAGTAGTAAGTATGACCTAGGGTCGTTCTTCAAACTACAACGGGCATAGGATCTAGGTCTTTTGATTATCTTTCGTAATTTAGCTGGTTTATCAAGAGTTTGATAGGGGTTTTTGTTACTTTTCTGTTCTAACTTACTAATTTAAAAACTAAAACTAAAGGTAGGGGGAGTGAGGTGGCTACGAGAACTACAGATTAACGCGAGTGTTTGCTATGACAATCTTTATGCTATTTTAGGGGTAGTTATTATAGTTAAGGTACTAGTTATGATGACGAAGTCAAGATTTAACAGACGTACTTGGAACAATCAATGACAGCAAAGTATTCTACCTACAGCCTTTCCTTAGCTCCCACGTATTTGTTTTCAACGCTTATACCAGTATTCAGCTGATTTACGGTATTTCCGTTACAACATTAAAAGGTCCTTGTTATCTATCCTGAGTTATATATCCTAATGAGCCATATCTACTAGCCTATTATCTACCTAACGTAGAGTTGTCCACAATCAGATAAATAACATGTCACGAAGATAGCAGCTATGGAATGTAAACTACACTGGAAGCTCTCCCAAATGCAGCAACCAATTTAACCAACAACCATCCTCGAATCCTGTTCCCCAATCTCGGACATCCGAGATATCCGAATCATGGCATGAATTGTTGAATAAACAAAAACATGAACAGGGGTTTCCTACCGGAACAAGTTGGGATGATCTGGTCTAACGGCTGATTAAATTGTTCATCATTATTTTATGTAAATCGTCATAACTATTCTACGCATGTTAAACTGGTGTATGCAATCAATTTATATTCGAAAACCTAATCACATATCCAATAGCACAGGTGATACTAGCATGCAAACCCTAAAGCAACAGTCAAACAAGAACATGCAACTGAGCAGCACACAAGGATCAGTTTATACGTGCAGAGTAACTGGATAGTTGGTTAAGTCACAAATATTCCGAAAGTTCTCTCAAAAATATTTATTATATGAAATGAAGCTAACCTATCTCTAATCCTATGCTCCGTGTCTCCCTCCGGTGTATTTCAACCAGGAGAACACCGGCCATGTCGAGTTCAACGATCATCAAACACAGAATAATAAGCGGCGTACCACTAGTTAAGGACCAGCAGTAAGTTAATTACAAACCACAGCATAAGTTGGATAGATAAACATTGGAGACTCAATTCATAGATTCAAATATATATCAACAGCATACGGACAAAGTAACAGCGTGTTTACAATTGGAATCATTATTTCCACAACGGATTGTGCCCACGACTTTCATAGCTTCCACGTTCTGTACTACACACATTCGTGATGGTTCCGGCGCTATACAAATGAAAGCCGTATAACGTTACCTCCATTATTTCATAATGGTGCATCCCAATTGCATATTAAAGTATAACTACCCTAGCATAACGACTATCATAGGAAACACATATTTGTTTAGCTAAGCATGGCAATAATTCTAGCAAGCAATTCTAAATAATTATGACAGCAGCACAACATATTTAAAATAACAAGATAGAGATTATAATAAAACCTGACAAAGCGTAATTACAAATCTTGCCCAATCGCAGTCTCGGAGCACCTCCGTTACAACCAAGCTAGAAGCTAATATACTAGCTTAATTATACTAACCTAATCTAATTATTTCTAGAGAGAGAGTAGAGAGAGAAAGTGAAGAAATGAAGTTGAATGAGTGATGAATTATGAAAATGAGGTGAAATGATCCCATATATATAGTAGTTGCTCAGCCGTATCGTCCAGCCGTATTCCTACCTCCAAATGCTCAACCGTATCGCTCAGCCGTATCAAAATCTTATCTTGTACGGGAGGGGAGGACGATAAGAGGAGACCTCTCGTATTTCGGGTGGAAATTGCACGATACGGGCGAACACGGGCTGAATACGGGAGAACGAGGCCGTATACGGGAGAACACCAGCCGTATACGGCTGGAGAAGGCCGTATACGGTCATGCTAGGCCGTATACGGTCAGTGCATGGCCGTATACGGCTTGTTCCGCCCGTATCCGGCTTGGTTTGCCCGTATTGGTCTTCTCCGGTTGCTTGGATTCTTCGTTTGGGCATAACTTTTGACTCGGGTGTCCGTTTTCAGCGTTCTTTATATCCACGCGATCGTATTTTCCTAACGAAGAAAATGACATAAGTTAGAGGTCATAATTCTTAGCAGAACTTAAAAAGTGCTTAAAAGTGTGAACGAGAATGCTTACGATCGTTTTTGTTACATTTATCGTGTTTTTCGACCATTTTAGATGACTTTTGAAATGTTGTCTATATTTTAGCCCAAGTGATGAGTTTTAATGATAAAGTATTGATTTTAGATATATTCATCATGATTTGGGCTAAAAAGGTGAGATAATGACACATAAAAACTTGACTTTTTGTGTGTCATCAAATATCCCACACGTAGACATTTGCTTGTCCTCAAGCAAACTTCAATCTTACTTGCCGAAATTTCCTTTTAAGATTTTTATTTAAGCCACAAAGAAGAAGTCATACAGAATGAAAACAAGTATTATGCTAGTTAGATAAAGAAAAGATGTTCACATGAAGTATCCAAAGATTTTTAAGATGGTTCACTTAGGCAAACTTTCAATTCTCGGGATGTGGAATATACACGACTGGGCGATCTCACTGGTGGTCACTCAATTCACTCAAGTGTATCGGGTTTCCTATTATCCTAAGCCAAATGAAAAATCGCTCAAATACCAGTCGTGCAGCATTCGTCGTCATAGGCTTGCCCAAGGATCGTATCTCCATCACTTAGACGGGGACGGTACTAATTATCCCAGGACATTTAAATGGGTTTTGATGTATGGTGAGGGTTTAAAGGGTATGGATAAGGGTAAAAATGGTTTAAGGGTTTTACTTATCTCAGGACCTTTAAAACTTATGAAAAATTCTATTTAGACATACTTTTTAATGAAAACGGAAATGGACAACTATAAGGGAAGAAGATAGCTATTTTGTCTTCTACCTTTTGAAAACACATGAAGATTTTATGCTTTTGAAGAATCGGAGTTTTCGAGAGATTTAAGCACTTAGCTTTATTCTATTTTTGGTTTAGAATTTCTTGGCCAGGGATCTTCTAAGGGATTTTCTTTTATTTTCTTTTGCCCTGCAGATATCCTTTCTTTCTTTCATCTGTTGCTTTTCTAACCCTTTTTTCACTCTTGAGTTTTTATTGGTGTCAATTTTTCACACCATAAGGCTCTCGAATTCTTTTAAATATTGATCATGTAAACGCACACGAGTAGCTTTAAGTAAACACTATATTTGTGACTTTGGGGTAGAAACAAAAAGCATACCTAATTAGCATTTTTTAAAAAGATTTTTAAAAATTCTAAGATAAGCTTTGGATAGGTATGGGGATGAGTGGGTTTAAAAATTTGGGTTGAAAGAAATGAAAAGGTTAAGGCTCAACAGGGTTTTCTAGGCGGATCATCAACACTGAAAATGAGTGTTGGAAGGGTTTTTGGGCTTGAAAAAGATATGTTGAAATGGGGTTTTATCCTAGGGAATGTCAAGGTCCTCTAATTGTACCTATGTCACGTATGACACCCGTCAATGTGATCTTGACACGCATACCCGGGGCAAGTTCTAATTCAGAAATGCATGCACCGGTCACACACAACAAACGAACAGTGAAGCATTTAAAATGAATGCTTATAAGGCTCAAAATTTCTCACCGCAAAAATAGGTTATACGTGTCCAGTCGTGCGATGCCCCTCTTAGATCCTCATCTTAAATTGTTTGGAATCCGACATGATTCGACCTCTTTTTACCAACTTTTGAATACTTGTAAAAAAAATTCTGTATTCTTTCTTACAATTGTGACTTCAAAAAGTTTAAATTTTTGAAAATTTTGGCAAAAATAAGGATTGAAAATCATTTTGAGGACTTGCGTATTTCTAAATCATCATTACGAATATTAGACGAGAGATATACTGCTATCCCACACTTAAAAATAAACATTATCCCCAATGTTTCTGAACTAAGTTAGGGGAATCCCACAGTTAGGGTTTTGTCTTTAGGAAAAATGTGAATTTAAAAGTTTTAAGTATGGAGGATCCCACACTTAGAGATTTAAGTGGGCATAAGCATATCTAAGTTACGCAGAAACTAGAAAAGTTTAGGAGAGGTACTTCCCTACGGTTAGTGAGCACTGGAATCAGGACCAGATTCGTGAAGGAGTGGTGTGACACCCGTCAAATTAGGACTAGAATTTAGTGCCTAATCAAGTTTTAATACATGTAATTAGTTCTGTGTTAGGCTAATTAATGTATCAAATATTATATATATATTATTGAATATATATCTACACAATTATGCGGTTTGTTTAAATCGTACAAGTTTCAATTCGAATGCATTTCGATTCAATTAAATACGGACGTTGGTGATGCAACTATTAATTCTGTGGAATAATTTAATTTCACAAATAATTACTTTATATTATGTTGATAATATAATAAACACATGCGTTCTGTTTAAAACGTTACCGAACTCTACAAAAATTCGACCAACCGACAAAAAAAAAAAAAAAAAGTTATACTTTATAACGTAAACACAAGGTAATTTGTAAAATACTTCAATCAAAATTTTGGTGAATTATTTATATTTCAAAACGTATATTTGAAGTTAACTAATAATAATGTAAACGTTTAAATAATCGGAAAAACGAACACCACACGGAGCGTAGCGCGTAGGCTGAAAAGGGTGGGGATTCCCACCAAAACCCCCTCCACTTCTTCCTTTCTTCATTTTATCATTTTCCTTCTCTCTATCCTTTCTTATTTTCTCTCTATCACCACCATTATCATCACCATCCAAAAATCACAAATAAACACACGAAACGACCATTAATCATCAAAATAATTACGGAAAAGGAACCACCTCGACGCGATCTACATTTCTACCTTTTCGGATTTTCAATCCGACACCGCGTAAGTTTCCGACAAATTCCCGAAACTTCTCGTTTTAGCTTGTTTTCACACAATTATGAGTTATATAACATGTATATGTCCAAATATATGATGAAAACACGAATTTACAACCTAAAAATGAGTTTGATTTGGATTTTGGGATTGCAAAATCGAGACAGCCGTGTTCACTGTCTGAGTGTTCTTCAGTGCGACACAAGCCTTGTGTCGCACACTGTGTCGCATAAAACCCGTTATGTCGCATGTTGTGTCGTACAAAACCTTTAGTGTCACAACTCATGCGACACAATATTGTGTCGTATACTATGTCGCAAATTATGTCGTATTTCTATACGACACAACCACTATGTCGCTATTGATTTAGCATTCCGAACCTATGCGACACAACCCTTGTGTCGTATAGGTATTATGTCGCACTTCTATGCGACACAACCCTTGTGTCGCATAACAAATTATTATGTCGCATATTGTGTCGCATAAAATAGAATATTTACAACTTTTTACTAAGTGTCGAGACCAAAATTTTATCACTTGATTTCACCCAAATTCAAGTCCAGATGCGTTTTTCCTAAAAGCAATATAGTAGAAATAAAAATTTTCCAAGCTGACCTGGCAGCTCGACCCCAGCCAGGGGCTCTGCCCCTTGGACCCCGCTACCAGGGGCGCTGCCCCCGGACCCCCGTACTTAGATTCCGTAAACACATTTCTCACCAAGTGTTGAACTTACACAATTTCAAATACTCGTGCGATACGACTTCTAAAACACATTGAAACATACTATTCAAATATAATGTTTCGAGACCAAAAATTTAATGATGAGATTATTATTACAAAGAATCACCAATGGGCCGTACGCGTTTTCAAAACATACTTCAAATTAATAACAAATATATATATCGTTGTATAACAACTACAAAGGTAGTCTTTCGAGATACCGGTACAATTAATAACAATCAAGTGTCGTGAACACATTCAGGTTTCAAGTCTTTGGACATCAATTCACAGCTAATTACTTCAAGTTTATTAAATTAAACACTTCAAGACTCAGGTGAGTTTCATGGCCCCATTTTCACTATTTTTCAACTAGGGGTGTGATATTACTACTCTATTTTGTTTTACAAGTAGAACGCAAGTACCAACCTTCAAATACTACATGAGTTCCAAGCTAATCAATTTAAAGTCCTCTATAGCATAGTCTCTAATATTTTAGCGTGAATGTTAGTATATGATATCATATGGGATTGACAATCCTCATCCGGGTTAGATCGCACTAACCGGTCAAACGGATGTATTAGCATTTGGGAAGACGAGTGTGGATTAGACACTCGTAGGAGGCAAACCAGTTAGGTTTCCTTAATTGGACCTAGCGCTCAAGTTAAGCTCAGACTATGTGCTCATGGATTGTATAACTTTTATTTTGCTTAATTGCATTTTAAATTCAATATAAATCTTGCGGTTCTTACAACTATACATTGACATTGAAACCTGTGAGCTCACCAGCGTTTTCGCTGACCCATTTTAGTATTTATCACAGGTACCCAGCAGTAGGTTGGCCGCACAAGCAGGGACTTTTAGCTCGAGTCATCATACATACAACTAAAGATTTGGTTGCATTATTATATTTTGTAAAAGTAATTATGCTATGAAATCTCTCAATTTCAGGAACCGAGCTAATGTAACATTATTTTTGATGTAAACGTTTACTTTATTAATACAAGTTTAAAATGACGCATATAGTGGTCGTTCATTATATATCTTATGTGCTTTGTATATTGATTAGTGACACCCAAATCGAGCTTCCGCAAATCACTAAATTTTGGGGGTGTCACAGATTGGTATCAGAGCCTAAGGTTATAGTGAACTAGGTTGCATTTAGTGGGCCTAGACTATGACCGTTAGGCAGTATTTCCTATTAGGTATAACCAGTTCAGATATTACAGCATACGAATTTAATTTAACATAGCTTGATCAACTATGTACAATTAAATAAAGATGATGTAAGATCTGAAGGAAGTTATGGTTGAACAGGAATACACTAGTTGACTCTGACCTCGAGAGAACCGGGACTCAAAACAAGTCTGTGCTAGACACCCTAGGCTATTATGTGTTACATACTTATATATATACATAAGTAGACCTCACTCTTTTCACACCTTGTCTCAGAATGGCAAATACACCACCCAGCTCCTCTCGCTCTTATCCACATGGATCACGAAACCCGAGAGTGGCTATGAGGGACACCGCGTCGCCTCGAGCTAGCCCGTACCCCACTCACTTCACTCTACCAGACTTAGCTGCTAGAGTACACCGTCACGATCAACAAATCCACGAGATGGATATCGAGCTGCAAGAGACTCGTGAGCTCTGGAGACTTACAGCAATGGAACGAATCGAGCAAGTCTCCGAAGATCACGATCACACTGTTAACAACATGAACACTCTCCAAAATCAGGTGGAAGGAACAGTCGATACCATGGAGGTTGTCCACAACCAAGTGATTGGCAACCGAAATGAAATCTCTGTAATACAAGCGAGGTTGCACGAGTGTGAGACACGTCTGAGGGAAACCGAGGACGCACTCCGAACGGCCAACAGGCTTGCAGAGTCTGTGGACTATCTCAACGCACTGCTGCCGCAACTCAATCTACGCCGGAATTAGCTTAGACTGAACCTGTACTCTTTTATGCTTCGTAGGATTTAGGTTATTCAACCGGATGTAACAATTCCCGGCGCTTTTGTAAAACATCTAAGTCTGTAACTTTTGAAACTTGTGACTCAAAATCGTCTGTAATCATTTGGCTTCGAAATATCAATTGACGATTTCTATTAATTGTTTCACGTTATTCTTGAGATGTTATATATTACCATTTTATATATGTGCATCTGTGGAGATATATCATGAATTTCGGACTAGTATCTCACTTCCTTTCCTTGTTCTTTCTTGCTCAGCATCATGCCTCCTCGCCGACAAATCACCCTTAGTGAAGCTGAGATCGCAGGACTGATTGCCCGCAGTGTGACCCAAGCCTTGGCTGCCCGAACGCCACCACCCAGTAGCGAGGACACAGCCAACAATGCTCCACCGCCCAGACCCTGCTCCTATAAGGACTTTCTGAGCTGCAAACCACTATACTTCAAGGGCACGGAAGGTGCTATTGGTTTGAGCATGTGTATAGAACGCATAGAATCTGTTTTCAGCCTATGCAACTGCACTGAGGAAAACAAGGTAAAGTTTGCCGCCTACACTTTTCAGGAAGGCGCTCTCACATGGTGGAACGCCCATGCCAACTCTGTGGGCCTTGAGATAGCTAATCAGCTACCTTGGGCCGAGTTGAAGAACAAACTGAGAGAGAAGTATTGCCCCGAGGAAGAGATACACCGATTAGAAGAGGAGTTCTGGCAACTAACTGTGCAGGGGACCGATATTGAGGGATACACCATCAAGTTCCAGCAATACGCGTCCCTGTGCCCTAGTCTGGTGGAACCGGAGAAAAAGGAGGTTAAGAAATACATCCGCAGCCTTCCCGAGAGCATCCAGGGAAGTCTCGCCTCATCACAACCAACCACCACCGAAAGTGCTATCAGGCTAGCACATGAGCTCATGGCACTGGTGGTCAGCCGCGAGAAATCCAACAACAACAAACGCAAATCCACCAAATCCCACAGCAACCACCAAAACAAAAGGTCCAACACCATCCAAGCTTACAACACCAACACCGAACCCAAACGCACCTACACTGGGGACAGACCATATTGTTCCAAGTGTAACTACCACCACCATGGCCCTTGCAGATCTCCTTGCAACAACTGCAGGAAGTACGGGCATTCATCCAAAGACTGCCAAGCCCCTAAATCACAAAACAACAACCAACCACCCAAAACCTGTTATGGATGCGGGGAGACGGGACATTTCAGGGATGCATGTCCCAAACGGAAGAACAACAACAACAACGTCAGGGGAAAAGCCTTCGTGCTCAAAGCTGGGGATGCCCGTCAAGACCCGAATGTGGTCACGGGTATGTTCCTCCTCAACAATTTAACTGCTTCAATTCTGTTTGATACTGGCGCTGATAGGAGTTTTATTTCCGATGAGTTTTGCCCCCTACTTGACATCACCCCAGTTGCCTTAGATGTTAAGTTCACTGTAGAGCTTGCAAACGGTAAACTTATGGAAACCAAGAGTGTGATCCCTAATTGCACTTTAAATCTAGCCGACGAAATTTTCTCAATAGATCTCATGCCTGTTAAGATAGGAAGTTTCGATGTCATTGTTGGAATGGACTGGTTGTCCAAGCATCGGGCTGAAATTATCTGTGGCGACAAAGTTGTTCGTATACCTCTCGCCACCGGTGGAACTTTAATCATACAGGGGGAGACCGGTGGGACGAGACTCAATATCATTTCTTGCTTGAAAACCCGCAAATTTCTGAAAAAGGGTTATCCCGCAATCCTCGCACACATCATGGAGAAAAAGTCGGAGGAGAAGCGACTTGAGGAGGTGCCAATTGTCCGAGACTTTCCTGAAGTCTTTCCTGAAAAACTACCTGGTCTACCACCACCAAGACAGGTTGAGTTCTCAATTGATCTCGTGCCGGGTACTGCGCCGGTGGCACGAGCACCATACCGTTTAGCTCCATCCGAACTTCAGGAGTTGTCTGCCCAATTACAGGAACTTCTGGAAAGAGGATTCATTAGGCCGAGTTCTTCGCCTTGGGGAGCTCCGGTCCTATTTGTCAAAAAGAAAGACGGCACTTTCCGAATGTGTATAGACTATCGAGAGTTGAACAAGTTGACCGTCAAGAACCGATACCCATTACCTCGAATTGATGATTTGTTCGACCAACTTCAAGGATCGAGTTGTTATTCAAAGATTGATCTCCGATCCGGTTATCATCAATTGCGTGTTCGCGATGCCGACATTCCAAAAACCGCTTTCCGAACACGCTATAGGCATTACGAATTCCAAGTGATGCCATTCGGCCTAACCAACGCACCGGCTGTATTCATGGACCTTTGAATCGGGTGTGCAAGCCTTATCTCGATAAGTTTGTCATTGTCTTCATCGATGACATTCTCATATACTCACGAAACGAACAAGAACATGCGCAACACCTCAAAACCATCCTCGAGCTACTTAGACACGAAGAGCTTTACGCCAAATTCTCTAAGTGTGAGTTCTGGATAAAAACAGTTCAATTCCTTGGTCACGTGATCGACAGTCAGGGGATTCACGTTGACCCATCAAAAATTGAAGCTATCAAGGGCTGGCAAGCACCCACCACTCCGACCGAAGTACGCCAATTTTTGGGTCTTGCCGGGTATTACCGACGATTCATTGAAAATTTCTCCAAGATAGCCTTACCACTCACGACTCTGACCCAGAAAGACAAAAAGTTTGACTGGACTGGTAAACAAGAGTCGGCATTCCAACTCTTAAAGCAAAAGCTTTGCAGTGCTCCTATTCTATCATTACCCGAAGGCACCGATGACTTCGTGGTATACTGCGATGCTTCTCATCAAGGTCTCGGTTGTGTGCTTATGCAACGAGACAAAGTCATAGCTTATGCTTCACGACAGCTCAAGATTCATGAAAAGAATTACACCACCCACGACCTCGAGTTAGGAGCCGTCGTTTTCGCCCTCAAAATTTGGAGACATTACCTCTATGGCACTAGGTGCACAATTTTTACAGACCACAAAAGTCTCCAACATATATTCGATCAGAAGGATCTCAATATGAGGCAACGTCGATGGGTCGAGTTGCTTACTGATTACGATTGCGAACTCAAATATCATCCAGGCAAAGCAAATGTTGTTGCCGATGCCCTCAGTCGAAAAGAGCGAGTGAAACCGCTTCGGGTCCGAGCCCTCAGTATGACCATTCACAACAATTTAAACATTCAAATTCTCACTGCTCAACTCGAAGCCTTGAAACACGAAAACGTCAAGGATGAAGCCTTGCGGGGCATGGATAAACAATTCGAAGTCAAACCTAACGGGATTAGGTATTTCTCAAACCGAATCTGGTTGCCTAAATTTGGGAACCTACGAGACTTGGTGATGGATGAAGCTCACAAGTCCAAATATTCTATCCATCTGGGATCCGATAAAATGTACCACGGTATCAAGGACTTCTACTGGTGGCCGAACATGAAAGCTGAAATCGCCTCCTATGTCAGCAAGTGCCTTACTTGCTCCAAGGTCAAAATCGAATATCAAAAACCTTCTGGTTTACTCCAACAACCCAGTATTCCTGAATGGAAATGGGAACAAATTGCTATGGACTTCATAACCAAACTACCCAAGTCCTCGAGCGGTTGCGATACCATTTGGGTGATCGTGGATCGTCTCACAAAGACTGCTCACTTCCTAGCAATTAAAGAATCCGACAAAATGGAACGCCTCACCAGTATTTATCTGAAGGAAATCGTGACCAAACACGGGGTTCCAATCTCAATTATCTCCGATAGAGATAGTCGTTTCACTTCACAATTTTGGCAATCACTTCAAAAATCTCTGGGTACTCGACTTGATATGAGTACCGCATATCATCCTCAAACCGATGGCCAAAGTGAACGAACCATTCAAACACTAGAAGACATGCTACGGGCCTGCGTAGTAGACTTCGGTGTAAATTGGGAAAAACACCTACCATTGTGCGAGTTCTCGTACAACAACAGTTATCATACTAGCATTAAAGCTGCACCCTTCGAGGCACTGTATGGTCGTAAGTGCCGGTCACCTATCTGTTGGACCGAAGTTGGGGATAGTCAACTCACAGGTCCAGAAATCATTCACGAGACGACCGAGAGAATCGTCGAAATTCAAAACAAACTCAAAGCCGCGCGTGATCGTCAGAAAAGTTATGCTGACGTGAGACGCAAACCACTCGAGTTCCAAGTTGAGGATCGAGTACTACTCAAAATATCGCCTTGGAAAGGCGTAATCCGATTTGGCAAAGGAGGGAAGTTAAATCCCAGATACATTGGACCATTCGAGATTCTTGAAAGAATTGGTCCAGTAGCATATCGATTGCAGCTGCCATCCGAACTCAGCAGCGTGCATCCAACATTTCATGTTTCAAATCTGAAGAAGTGTCTGTCTGATGAGACACATATCATCCCACTCGATGAAATTCGAGTTGACGAGAAACTTCACTTTGTTGAGGAACCCGCCGAAATCATGGACCGTGAGGTCAAACAACTTAAACAAAGTCGTATTCCCATCGTCAAAGTCAGGTGGAATTCGCGGCGCGGTCCGGAATTCACCTGGGAACGGGAAGACCAGATGCGACTCAAGTATCCTCAACTCTTCACTGACTCAACATCAAACACGACTGCAACATAAATTTCGGGACGAAATTCTTCTAACAGGGGGAGAATGTGACACCCGTCAAATTAGGACTAGAATTTAGTGCCTAATCAAGTTTTAATACATGTAATTAGTTCTGTGTTAGGCTAATTAATGTATCAAATATTATATATATATTGTTGAATATATATCTACACAATTATGCGGTTTGTTTAAATCGTACAAGTTTCAATTCGAATGCATTTCGATTCAATTAAATACGGACGTTGGTGATGCAACTATTAATTCTGTGGAATAATTTAATTTCACAAATAATTACTTTATATTATGTTGATAATATAATAAACACATGCGTTCTGTTTAAAACGTTACCGAACTCTACAAAAATTCGACCAACCGACAAAAAAAAAAAAAAAAGAAGTTATACTTTATAACGTAAACACAAGGTAATTTGTAAAATACTTCAATCAAAATTTTGGGTAATTATTTATATTTCAAAACGAATATTTGAAGTTAACTAATAATAATGTAAACGTTTAAATAATCGGGAAAACGAACACCACACGGAGCGTAGCGCGTAGGCTGAAAAGGGTGGGGATTCCCACCAAAAACCCCTCCACTTCTTCCTTTCTTCATTTTATCATTTTCCTTCTCTCTCTCCTTTCTTATTTTCTCTCTATCACCACCATTATCATCACCATCCAAAAATCACAAATAAACACACGAAACGACCTTGAATCATCAAAATAATTACGGAAAAGGAACCACCTCGACGCGATCTACATTTCTACCTTTTCGGATTTTCAATCCGACACCGCGTAAGTTTTCGACAAATTCCCGAAACTTCTCGTTTTAGCTTGTTTTCACACAATTATGAGTTATATAACATGTATATGTCCAAATATATGAAGAAAACACGAATTTACAACCTAAAAATGAGTTTGATTTGGATTTTGGGATTGAAAAATCGAGATAGCCGTGTTCACTGTCTGAGTGTTCTTCAGTGCGACACAAGCCTTGTGTCGCACACTGTGTCGCATAAAACCCGTTATGTCGCATGTTGTGTCGTACCAAACCTTTAGTGTCGCAACTCATGCGACACAATATTGTGTCGTATACTATGTCGCAAATTATGTCGTATTTATATACGACACAACCACTATGTCGCTATTGATTTAGCATTCCGAACCTATGCGACACAACCCTTGTGTCGTATAGGTATTGTGTCACACTTCTATACGACACAACCCTTGTGTCGCATAACAAATTATTATGTCGCATATTGTGTCGCATAAAACAGAATATTTACAACTTTTTACTAAGTGTCGAGACCAAAATTTTATCACTTGATTTCACCCAAATTCAAGTCCAGATGCGTTTTTCCTTAAAGCAATATAGTAGAAATAAAAATTTTCCAAGCTGACCTGGCAGCTCGACCCCAGCCAGGGGCTCTGCCCCTTGGACCCCGCTACCAGGGGAGCTGCCCCCGGACCCCCGTACTTAGATTCCGTAAGCACATTTCTCACCAAGTGTTGAACTTGCACAATTTCAAATACTCGTGCGATACTACTTCTAAAACACATTGAAACATACTATTAAAATATAATGTTTCGAGACAAAAAATTTAATGATGAGATTATTATTACAAAGAATCACCAACGGGCCGTACGCGTTTTCAAAACATACTTCAAATTCAAACAAGTCGTTGTAACTTGTGTCAATTCAACCAAACAGGTCGTAGTAACTTGTAACAAAACAATCAACCAAATCGTAGTAATTTGGACATATATATATCGTTGTATAACAACTACAAAGGTAGTCTTTCGAGATACCGGTACAATTAATAACAATCAAGTGTCGTGAACACATTCAGGTTTCAAGTCTTTGGACATCAATTCACAGCTAATTACTTCAAGTTTATTAAATTAAACACTTCAAGACTCAGGTGAGTTTCATGGCCCCATTTTCACTATTTTTCAACTAGGGGTGTGATATTACTACTCTATTTTGTTTTACAAGTAGAACGCAAGTACCAACCTTCAAATACTACATGAGTTCCAAGCTAATCAATTTAAAGTCCTCTATAGCATAGTCTCTAATATTTTAGCGTGAATGTTAGTATATGATATCATATGGGATTGACAATCCTCATCCGGGTTAGCACGCACTAACCGGTCAAACGAATGTATTAGCATTTGGGAAGACGAGTGTGGATTAGACACTCGTAGGAGGCAAACCAGTTAGGTTTCCTTAATTGGACCTAGCGCTCAAGTTAAGCTCAGACTATGTGCTCATGGATTGTATAACTTTTATTTTGCTTAATTGCATTTTAAATTCAATATAAATCTTGCGGTTCTTACAACTATACATTGACATTGAAACCTGTGAGCTCACCAGCGTTTTCGCTGACCCATTTTAGTATTTATCACAGGTACCCAGCAGTAGGTTGGCCGCACAAGCAGGGACTTTTAGCTCGAGTCATCATACATACAACTAGAGATTTGGTTGCATTATTATATTTTGTAAAAGTAATTATGCTATGAAATCTCTCAATTTCAGGAACCGAGCTAATGTAACATTATTTTTGATGTAAACGTTTACTTTATTAATACAAGTTAAAAACGACGCATATAGTGGTCGTTCATTATATATCTTATGTGCTTTGTATATTGATTAGTGACACCCAAATCGAGCTTCCGCAAATCACTAAATTTTGGGGGTGTCACAAGTGGTGCTAGTGATATGCTGGATTTGTGGACCAGACTCTGTTTAAAGCTCATCCATTCCTTACGAAGCTAAGCTCTGCAATACCATAAAAACAGTCACAATCACCAGTTCAACATTTCAACATCATAAAAAGTCTAAAATAAATAAAACATAAAGCTAATAAAATAAACTAAAGGTCATCTAGCAAATCATCCATGTCTGGGTCAAATGCTGCAAGAGCGTCACAATCTGGAACTGAAGTAGGTGACGTGGCAACAGTGGAACCAGGCATCATGGGGACAACAGGGAGATCAGAGGATATCTCAGCATCAGCAGGAAGAGTGGGCTCTGTAGTAGGTGCAGCTGGGAAAAATGACCATGATGGAAGAGGTGGTCTGGGACCCTGACCAAGTCTGAAGGACTGGTCTGGAAGTCTCGGGAGTCCAACCCTCTCCCTGATGTCAGAGTGAGAGTCATGCTGGATGGAGAGCTCTCAGAGAATCGCCCAAGTCACAGCTGGGTTGGCTGTGGTAATTCCGTAGTCGATGACTGGAGTGCTCATCATGTCTGCAGTATGCTCCTCTGAGGCAGTGGTCAGCTTCTTCTTTCCTCTGCGGTTCTTCCTCCTCTTCTGTTGTGTCTGAGCAGTGTGTCCTGAGGTCTCTGCTGAAGCGTCCATCCTGAAACATAAAGAAAACAGGTAATGCTATAGTTTATAAGTTTATACAAATGCAACAGAGTCAGATGATTTTTATGAAAAGATTTTTTTATTTTAAAAGTTTAAATCATCTGAATGTTTGCACTTGTATTAGTCAAATAAAACTTATCTCCGATGTAAATGTAAGAGTGCGGTGCTGTCGGGTATCTAGCTTATCCTGCATTTATTAGTTCAGGGATGATAATACTAAGCAAAAATAAACTGAGAAATGAAAAATTATTCTAAGATATGTAAGTCCCCTAGTTTTAGGATCGATAACTTCGTTATCTGTAGTATTAAGGTGCGGAATCCCTCAATACGGTGTTATCTTACTAACAACGAATATGTTCGTATTGCGTTTTGTTAGACTTAGCTTTAAACGATAAATCGTCAAAACCTAGCCGTAGGTTATGTTTTCTCTGGTTTGCTGGAATCGCATATCAGCAAAAGTATCATAAGCGTTATGTTTTTCACGATTGAAAAACATTAAATATGTCGTCTCAACTCGCTGCTGCTGGGCCTGCGAGTTGACTCGACTCGTTCTGCAAGCCCAAGCCCATTATGCTTCGGCTCGTTATGCCTATCTGTGTCCACGAGTTCAGTTCTCATCTCGCTGCTCAACTCGCAGCGACTTGAGAACTCGACTCGCATCAAACGTATATATTTATTTCGTATTTAATTATTCGTCTAACTTTAACAAAATAATATGTTTAACGAATATCACTAACAAAACAAATATTCTTTTACAAATCCAAACCAATATACAAACACAATAATAATTACACTAGTCCTATTTCAAGCTAGATCTGTTGTCACACTCTATGTCCCAACAGACTCCCCCTTGACAATAGCTCTAGCGTCTTTATCTTCACGCTTGTCTTTGGTCTTCATTTGTAAATCTTACTGCCTGCGTAAATCTTCATCTTGATACACGTCTTAACCATCATCTGATAATCTCGTCCTAAATCACCCCATGCGTCTGTCGTCAAGATTCTATTTTCATTCAACTTAATCAAATCTTTCTTCGACATGTTCATTAGGTGTCGATGGTCATAGACTCTGAAGATTTCTCTTTCACCACCGTCAACCTCATCATCAGCTTCAACCATAACAGCTTCTCCAGTTCCTGAATCTACATGCCATCTCTTCATATTACCCAGAATATCTTGTGGCATTGTCTTCAGTGGAATCTGCTGTATGCATCTAACAGCTGGATATATCTTCTTCCTTCTTCTTCTTCCTGTTCTTTGACTTCTCTCTTGTAGTTTCACAGTTTTTCCCTTTCTTGGCTTAATCTGAACAAACTTATTCGTACCAACCTCATGTCTAATGATTCTTTCAACACGATCAGCATAATCATCACGACTTGGGTTGTTAATCTCTAATCTAGCCAAATCACGTATTTCATAACGTGGTAGAGAACTAAAAACTGCAAGCTTTCTCTCAAAATATTGAACTCCGTCAAACCTTTTGATCGCAAAAAGCTTTAGTTCTGAGTCAAAGTACCAACCAATAATCCCTTTACGTGGTACACGCTTTTTCGTAACATCAACTTCAGAAATTCCAATCTTCTTCTTTTTCTTTGGAAGTTTCCTAAGTACAACAGCAGGATTTTTGGTTTGAACAAGAACTTCTTCTTCTTCATCAGAGGTTGAATCATCAATATCTTCATCTATATCGACAATTGTTGGACCTTGTTCATTTTCAATAACAACTTCTGTCCTAGATGGGCTCACATGGTGTTCATCAATGTTTGCATCTAGATCTACACCCATGTCTTGCACATTCTCAGGTACAGCAGTCCAATCTGTAGGTGGTTGGAATTCTCCTTCCTCAAGATCATAATCAATATCTTCATCTATCTCATCAAAAATATCATCTTCCGAATCAGATAGATCAAGCATCTCTAATCCTAAAGAAAAACATAAATACAAATATATTAATAATTCAAATTCTTCAATGATTTCCCTGAACCAATCTAAGAATTTCTTTATTAATTCTTTTGTATATTTTAACCTAACATATAAACGCAATTTACATACAACTTATAAAATCTTTTATTGATTACCCTGAATCAATCTAAAATTTCTTAAGTCTACTTAACAAATATTAATTAATTTTAAATTCTAATGCATTGTGAATAATCACCAAACATTTAAATTTACTATTAATTACCTTATATAATTTCCAAGTGTTAATTGATCTCATTCATTATCAATTTAACCTTTAAATTATATATCATTTGTCTAGTTAATACGAATACATTTTTAACTTGTTAATTACTTATATACCTTACGGTCTTAAGTCCATAATCAAATCTAAAATGCATATGTTATCATAAAATTTTGACCGCCGATATTAATCGGAACACGCCACTCGACTACTCAATGAGTCGGAAGTCTTTCGATCACTATTTTATCTTAACATAATTATATAAAATCAAATAACTTAATAATATCTAATACATTTAACTTGTAATTACAATCTCAAGCCGAATATATTACCAAAATATTAAGTTACAATTATTCTGTACAAATTAATACCAATAATTACTACACTATGCTTGTAACACCCCCAAATTTTGATGATTTGCGGAAGCTTGATTTGGGTGTTACTAATCAATAACAAAGCACAAAGATATATAGTAAACGACTCTATATGCGTCGTTTTAACAAAATATATTGATAACTGAATGTTTACAACATTTATAGCTTTACATAGCTCGAGTTTAAATAAAATGAGATTTCAGTACATAAGTACTTGTACAAAATATACTAATGCAAGAAAATCTCAATCGTCTGTATGCTGACTCGAGCTAAATCCTGAAGCAGAAACATCCTACTGCTGGGTACCTGCGATATATGCTAAAAGGTCAGCTATAAAGCTGGTGAGCTCACAGGTTTGAAATCAAGTAATATCGTATGAACCGCAAGATTTAAAAATGAATTGCATCCAGCAATTAAATAATGAATTGCATCCAGCAATTAAATAATGAATTGCATCCAGTAATTTAATGATAATCATCGTGTATACAGCCATGAGCACATAGTTGAGCTTAACTCGAGGGCCGGGTCCCCTATAGAGAATTCCGGGCGAGGTGCCTCCACGAATGCCTAATCCACATTCGTCTTCCCAAATATTAGTACGTCCGTTTACCCGGTTAGTGCTTGCTAACCCGAACGAGGAGGGTCAATCCTATATGGTACCATATACTAATATTCACGCTACAACGTATTAACAACTATGCTGACGGAGGACTTTAAAATGATTAGTTTCGAAAAACTCATGTAGTATATGAAAAGTTGGTACTTGCGTTCATATGTTAAAAGTTGAGCAGTATATCACACCCCTGAGTAAAACAGTAAAAAGAGGGGCTATGAGACTCACCTGAGTCTTATGAGTTTAACTTAATAAACTTGAGTTGATTAGCCGAGTATGAAGTCCAAAGACTTGTAACCTGAGGGTGTCCACGACACGCGATGGTTATAATATGATTGGGTATCTCAAAAGATCACCCCAGTAGTTGTTCATCCAACTATAATGTCCAAATCTCCACTATTTGGTTGATAAGTTTAAGTGTTTGAAAAGTGTACAGCCCGTTGGTGACGAGTTTGAAATAATAATCTTTAAGTATTATTATCAAGTTATCGATGTTTTGCACTTACAAAAGTGTCCCCAAGTGTTTTGGAAGTCGTATCGTATAAGGATTTGAGGTTGTAAAAGTTCGACACTTAGTGAAATTAAAGTTTGAAAACCTGCTGTTTTATGCGACGTTGGGTGCGACGTCGCAGGTAGGATTGCGACGTTGAGCATGACGTCGCTAAAGGCGACGTTTCGCAATTTAATGCGACGTAGGGTGCTGCGTCGCTAATGCGACGTAGGTGATTTCTGCGACGTAGGGGTTTACGTCGCTAAATGCGACGTAGTGAGGTATTGGCGATGTTAAGGGTGACGTCGCTATATGCGACGTCGAAATTTAATGCGACGTTGTGACTGACGTCGCACTATGCGACGTCACGAGGTGTTTTGCGACGTAGAGGCTGACGTCGCATAAATTCCGGGCCAAATGCGACGTAGCGGTCTGTTGGCCGGAAAATGGGTCGAAAACGAGTTTTTCGGTTTCCGTTCGGTCCAAAACTTTTACCCAACCCTTATTTGAACATTATAAGTCGATACAAACCGCAAACAAGTAAAAACACTTAAAAACGAGAGGTGTCGGAAACTTACAAATCGCCGAAATGAAATTTCGGAAAGATAGAAAGATAGATCGTGTCGCGGTGGTCGTGAATCTCTAAAAATCTTGAAGATCCGAAGTCGTTTGATATGTTTATTTTGCGTTTTTGTGAGATTTTTGAAGGTGGGGGTGGTTGGAGGAGTTGAGAGAAAAGAAAGGAGAAAGAGAAAGAGAGATGAGAAAGTGAGAAAAAGAGAGTGGAAATGGGAGGTTATCCTCCCATTTTTCGCCCCGCGTTCCCGCTCCGTGCGGTGTTCGTTTGCTCCGTCGTTTCAACGTTAATTAATTATTTTAAATATTAAATGGTACGTTTTAAATACCAATTATTACGTGATATTTTATTTAATTATTTTACAAATAAGTTTACGTTTGAGTTAATAATGTAAGTTGGTTTATTTAGTTTGCGCGTTTTACATTTTAAATTGTATAATTTCTGATTGTATGATACGAACGAATACGAAATATTATAATAATAATATTTTTGACATAACAACGTTATTTAATAAAATTTGTCACCAACGTCCATATTAAATTTGAATCGAAATACATCCGATTTAAATTGCGTACGATTTAATCAAATCGCATATTCGTATATATTCAACAATATATATAATTCGATACATTAATTAGCCTAACCAGGAACTAATTACATGTATTAACATTCGATTAGGCACTAATCTCTAGTCCTAATTTGGCGGGTGTTACATTCTCCCCCTGTTAGAAGAATTTCGTCCCGAAATTTAGCTCAAAGTCGTGTTTGATGTGGAATCAGTGAAAAGTTGAGGATATTTGAGTCGCATTTGGTCTTCCCGTTCCCAAGTGAATTCCGGACCACGCCGCGAATTCCATCTGACCTTGACGATGGGAATACGACTTTGTTTCAGTTGTTTGACCTCACGGTCCATAATTTCAGCGGGTTCCTCAACGAAGTGAAGTTTATCGTCAACACGAATTTCATCTAATGGAATGATAAGTGTCTCATCAGACAGACACTTCTTCAGATTTGAAATATGAAAAGTAGGGTGCACGCTGCTGAGTTCGGATGGCAGCTGCAATCGATAAGCTACGGGGCCAATCCGTTCGAGGATCTCAAAAGGCCCGATGTACCGGGGATTCAACTTCCCGCGTTTGCCAAAACGGATGACGCCTTTCCAAGGCGATACTTTTAAGAGAACTCGATCCCCAACTTGGAACTCGAGTGGTTTGCGTCTCACGTCAGCATAACTTTTCTGACGATCACGTGCGGTTTTGAGTCTGTTTTGGATTTCCACAATTTTCTCAGTGGTGGCGTGAATGAGTTCAGGACCAGTGAGTTGACTATCTCCCACTTCAGTCCAACAGATCGGTGATCGGCACTTACGACCGTACAGTGCCTCAAATGGTGCAGCCTTAATGCTGGCATGATAACTGTTATTGTACGAGAATTCGCACAACGGTAGATGTTTTTCCCAGTTTGTACCGAAATCAACTACGCAGGCGCGTAGCATATCTTCCAAGGTTTGAATGGTTCGTTCACTTTGACCGTCGGTTTGAGGATGGTACGCGGTACTCATATCGAGACGGGTACCCAATGCTTTCTGAAGTGATTGCCAAAAGTGAGAGGTGAAACGGGCATCTCTGTCAGAGATGATCGAGATTGGAACGCCGTGATGAGAAACGATTTCCTTGATGTAGATTTGTGTAAGGCGTTCCATTTTATCGTTTTCCTTGATTGCCAGGAAATGAGCAGATTTAGTGAGGCGGTCAACGATCACCCAAATGGTATCGCAACCGTTCGACGACTTGGGTAGTTTGGTTATGAAATCCATGGCAATTTGTTCCCATTTCCATTCAGGGATTTCAGGTTGCTGGAGTAAACCAAGCGGTTTCTGATGTTCGGTTTTGACTGTCGAGCAAGTAAGACACTTGCTGACATAAGTGGCGATTTCGGCTTTCATGTTTGGCCACCAGTAGAATTCCTTGATGCCGTGGTACATCTTATCGGATCCGGGATGAATAGAATATTTAGACTTGTGAGCTTCGTCCATCACCAAGCCTCTTAGGTTCCCAAAACTGGGCAACCAGATTCGGTTTGAGAAATACCTAATCCCGTTAGGTCTGATTTCGAATTGTTTGTCAATGCCCCGCAAGGCTTCATTTTTGATGTTTTCGGATTTCAGGGCTTCGATCTGAGCGGTATGAATTTGAATGGTAAGATCGTTGTGAATGGTCATACTGAGGGCTCGGACTCGAAGTGGTTTAGGTCGTTCCTTTCGACTGAGGGCATCAGCTACAACATTAGCCTTCCCTGGATGGTACTTGATCTCGCAATCGTAATCGGTAAGCAACTCGACCCAACGACGTTGCCTCATATTGAGATCCTTCTGATCGAAGATATGTTGGAGACTTTTGTGGTCGGTAAAGATAGTGCACTTAGTGCCGTAGAGATAATGTCTCCAGATTTTGAGAGCAAAAACGACAGCTCCGAGTTCGAGGTCATGAGTGGTGTAGTTCTTTTCATGAATTTTCAGCTGTCGTGAGGCATAGGCAATAACTTTGTCTCGTTGCATCAGCACGCAACCAAGACCTTGGTGAGAAGCATCACAGTATACCACGAAGTCATCGGTGCCTTCGGGTAGTGAAAGAATTGGAGCACTGCAAAGCTTTTGTTTCAGAAGTTGGAATGCTGACTCTTGTTTTTCGGTCCAGTCGAACCTTTTGTCCTTCTGAGTCAGTACCGTAAGTGGTTGAGCTATTTTAGAGAAATTTTCGATAAATCGTCGATAATACCCAGCAAGACCCAAGAATTGTCGTACTTCAGTTGCAGAGGTGGGTGCTTGCCAGTCTTTGATAGCCTCGATCTTTGATGGGTCCACGTGAATTCCCCGACTGTCGATTACGTGACCAAGGAATTGAACGGTTTGAATCCAGAACTCACACTTAGAGAATTTGGCATAAAGCTCCTCGTGTCTGAGTAGTTCAAGGATGGTCTTAAGGTGTTGCGCATGCTCTTGCTCGTTGCGCGAGTAAATGAGTATGTCATCGATAAAGACAATGACAAACTTGTCGAGGTAAGGTTTGCACACCCGGTTCATGAGATCCATGAATACAGCCGGTGCGTTGGTTAGACCAAAGGGCATCACTTGGAATTCGTAGTGCCCGTAACGAGTTCTGAAAGCAGTTTTTGGAATATCGGCGTCGCGAACTCGTAACTGATGATAACCTGATCGCAGGTCGATTTTTGAGTAGAAACTTGAACCCTGAAGTTGGTCGAATAGATCATCAATGCGAGGAAGTGGATAACGGTTCTTGACGGTCAATTTGTTCAATTCTCGGTAGTCGATGCACATTCGGAAAGAACCGTCCTTCTTCTTAACAAATAAGACCGGAGCTCCCCAAGGTGAAGAACTCGGTCTAATGAATCCTCGATCCAGAAGTTCTTGTAACTGAGAGGACAACTCCTGAAGTTCGGATGGGGCTAAACGGTACGGTGCGCGGGCCACCGGTGCGGCACCCGGCACGAGATTGATTGAGAACTCAACCTGTCTAGACGGAGGTAGACCAGGTAGTTCTTCCGGAAAGACTTCGGGAAAGTCTCTAACAATCGGCACATCCTCAAGTCGTTTCTCCTCCGACTTCTTCTCGGTGATGTGTGCGAGTATGGCAGGGTAACCCTTTCTCAGAAATTTTCGGGTTTTTAAACAGGAGATTATATTGAGTCCCGTCCCACCGGTCTCCCCCTGTATGATCAAGGTTCCACCGACGGCGAGTGGGATACGGACGATCTTATCGTGACAAATGATTTCAGCTCGATGTTTGGACAACCAGTCCATTCCAATGATGACGTCGAAACTTCCGATTTCAATGGGTATAAGGTCGATCGAAAAGATTTCGTCAGCTAGGTTTAAAGTGCAATTAGGTATCACACTGGTGGTTTCTACAAGTTTTCCATTGGCTAGCTCTACAGTGTACTTAACATCTAAGGCAACAGGAGTGATGTCAAGTAATGGGCAAAAATCATCGGAGATAAAGCTTCTATCAGCACCAGTATCAAATAGAACAGAAGCAGTTAAGTTGTTGAGGAGGAACATACCCGAGACCACATTCGGGTCCTGGCGGGCGTCCCCAGATTTGATGACGAAAGCTCTGCTGCGAGTGTTGTTGTTGTTGTTGCGGTTGTTGTTGTTGTTGTTCTTCAGTTTTGGGCACGAGTCCCTGAAATGCCCAGGTTTCCCACACTCAAAGCATACTTTGGGTGGTCTGGTGTTGTTGTTGGAATTGTTGTTGGCAGGTGAGCGGCAATCTTTGGTGAGGTGGCCGTACCTCTTGCAGTTGTTGCAAAAGGGACCACAGGAACCCTCATGGTGACGGCTGCACTTGGGACAATATGGTTTGCTCCCCGTGTAACCCCGGATGATGTCAGTGGTGGTGTTGTAAGCTTTGATGGTGTCGGGTTTCTTGTTTTGTTGGTTGGAGTGGTTGTTGTGGTAGTCAGACCACTTGCGTTTGTTGTTTTGGGAGGATGAAGTGGGTGGTTCAGAATCTTGGCTCATAGACATCAGGTCTTGGGCCAATGAGATTGCACCGTCAATGGTGGTTGGTTTGGAAGAGATGACATGTCCCCGAACAAAATCAGGGAGACCAAGGGCGTACTTCCTGATTTTATCAGGTTCAGTGCTTACCATAGCTGGGCGGAGAGCAGCTAGTTGTTGAAACCTGGTGGTATAACCATCGATGTCACCACCCTGAACCTTTAAGTTCCAGAACTCCTCATCCAGCTTTTGGAGTTTGGCGATAGAGCAGTACTTGGCAGTGAGTTTGGCTTTCAATTCCTCCCAAGTGATTTGGTAGGCAATGTCAGCACCCACTGATTGGGTATATGAATTCCACCAAGAGTGGGCATCATCTTCAAGAGAGCAGGTGGCGAAGTTTACTTTGTCGTTCTCCGCGCATTTGCTGACACGGAAAACAGTTTCCATTTTCTCGAACCATCTGATTAGTCCGATGGCTCCTTCAGAACCCTTGAAACTCGAGGGTTTGCAGCTTTGAAAGTCCTTGTAAGAACAAGGTTTGGTGGTAGAGGTTCCAGCGGTATCGCTGTTTCTTGTGGAGTTGGGTGGGGTATTCCGAGCCAAGGCTTCAGTAACAGCCTGGGTTATGAGTGACGTGATCTGAGCATCAGTGTAAGGTCTGGTCTTTGGCGGCATGATTCTTCAATAAAAGAAATGAAGATACATGAGATTTTGTAAGAAAGTTGTATTTATCTCAGATGTACATGTATAAAAGCAGTAATACATAACATCAACAGGGATAATGGCAATTAATATGAGTCGAAAACAGCAAGAATACTTGATAAATGATACGAGTTCAAAGGTTACATCCTACAGATGTATTACAAAAGATGTCGGGAATTGTTACATCCGACCGAATTATAGAATAGTGCGTAGATAGTTACTAGATTACAGGATAGATTACAAGACAAAGACTACACTAGTCTTGACGTAGATTAATTTGTTCCATCATCGTGACAAGACGGTCCACAGTGTTTGCAAGCCTGCTAGCTTGTCGGGCGTTGTCTTCTGCTAGCGCAAGTCGTTGTGTTAGTCCACGCGCATACTCCTCTGCTTCATGTGAGCGTTGTTCACATTCTTCCATCCTGTTTTGCAGAAGGGCATTTTCCACCCTTATTTCTATTATTTGGTTGCGAAGGACATCCATGTTGTTGTTTGTGGTTTCAAGGTCGTCGGAGACTTGTTCGATGCGTTCAAGGGATGTAAGTCTCCAGTTTTCGTTTGTTTCCTGCAACACGACATCCATGGTGCGAAGTCCTTGCTCGTGTTGATTCACCCTAGCGGCTAGAGCCGGCAAGGTGGAGTGAGTGGAGTACGGGCCAGCTCGAGGCAACCTGGAGTTCCTCCTTGCTACCCTTGGGTTCTGCGACCCGGATTGAGAACGAGATGAATTTGATGGTGTGTTTGCCATTTCTGATACAAAGCGTTAGTAAGATTGAGGCCTATATTCATATAGTTCCTATATAATATAGCCTATTGAGTGTCTAGCATAAACATGTTTAAGTCTCGGTTCTCTCGAGGTCAGAGTCTTCTATTGTATCCTGTTCAGCCATAACTACTTTCAGATCTTACATCATCTTTGCTTAATTGTACATAGTTGATCAGGCTATGTTAAATTAAACTCGTATGCTGTAATCCCTGAACCAGTCATACCTAATAAGGAATACTGCCTAATGGTCATAGTCTAGGCTCACTAAATGCAACCTAGTTCACTATAACCTTAGGCTCTGATACCAATCTGTAACACCCCCAAATTTTGATGATTTGCGGAAGCTTGATTTGGGTGTTACTAATCAATAACAAAGCACAAAGATATATAGTAAACGACTCTATATGCGTCGTTTTAACAAAATATATTGATAACTGAATGTTTACAACATTTATAGCTTTACATAGCTCGAGTTTAAATAAAATGAGATTTCAGTACATAAGTACTTGTACAAAATATACTAATGCAAGAAAATCTCAATCGTCTGTATGCTGACTCGAGCTAAATCCTGAAGCAGAAACATCCTACTGCTGGGTACCTGCGATATATGCTAAAAGGTCAGCTATAAAGCTGGTGAGCTCATAGGTTTGAAATCAAGTAATATCGTATGAACCGCAAGATTTAAAAATGAATTGCATCCAGCAATTAAATAATGAATTGCATCCAGCAATTAAATAATGAATTGCATCCAGCAATTTAATGATAATCATCGTGTATACAGCCATGAGCACATAGTTGAGCTTAACTCGAGGGCCGGGTCCCCTATAGAGAATTCCGGGCGAGGTGCCTCCACGAATGCCTAATCCACATTCGTCTTCCCAAATATTAGTACGTCCGTTTACCCGGTTAGTGCTTGCTAACCCGAACGAGGAGGGTCAATCCTATATGGTACCATATACTAATATTCACGCTACAACGTATTAACAACTATGCTGACGGAGGACTTTAAAATGATTAGTTTCGAAAAACTCATGTAGTATATGAAAAGTTGGTACTTGCGTTCACATGTTAAAAGTTGAGCAGTATATCACACCCCTGAGTAAAACAGTAAAAAGAGGGGCTATGAGACTCACCTGAGTCTTATGAGTTTAACTTAATAAACTTGAGTTGATTAGCCGAGTATGAAGTCCAAAGACTTGTAACCTGAGGGTGTCCACGACACGCGATGGTTATAATATGATTGGGTATCTCAAAAGATCACCCCAGTAGTTGTTCATCCAACTATAATGTCCAAATCTCCACTATTTGGTTGATAAGTTTAAGTGTTTGAAAAGTGTACAGCCCGTTGGTGACGAGTTTGAAATAATAATCTTTAAGTATTATTATCAAGTTATCGATGTTTTGCACTTACAAAAGTGTCCCCAAGTGTTTTGGAAGTCGTATCGTATAAGGATTTGAGGTTGTAAAAGTTCGACACTTAGTGAAATTAAAGTTTGAAAACCTGCTGTTTTATGCGACGTTGGGTGCGACGTCGCAGGTAGGATTGCGACGTTGAGCATGACGTCGCTAAAGGCGACGTTTCGCAATTTAATGCGACGTAGGGTGCTGCGTCGCTAATGCGACGTAGGTGATTTCTGCGACGTAGGGGTTTACGTCGCTAAATGCGACGTAGTGAGGTATTGGCGACGTTAAGTGTGACACCCGGCAATTTAGGTTAACTTTTAAACTTAACCGAAACCCTAATTATGTGTGTTTAGTTTAGTATTTAGCTAAATGCTTGTAATTGCTTGAAACTACTTGTATATTTTGTGAATATACGCTTACGTAATTAGTTATAATTACGCTTACGCAATTTGCTGAAATTACGCGAAACAATCGGACGGAGTCCGACTTAATATACGATGTTGGTGAAAAACTTACTATAAATAACTTAAATCTATTTTTAGAAGTTATTTATCATTATTTATTATTTTATTAAAATAATATACGAAAAACCTAGGCGGTTTGGCTAAAACGTGTCAAACGCAACATAAACGTGCGGAACGCGCCCGACAATCGAACGAAAACCAAAATATATTTTAAGAATTTAAAATATATCATTTAGAGTAAAACTTTCATTTAAAATATCTCATTTGATGTTAATAATGAAAAACGTCTAATAAAAACGTTACGCGATTAAACCTTCGTAAAACGTGCACGCAAACCGAGGCCAACAAATTAACGGAACATTTTTATAAATGTTTTTAAGTATTTTAATAAATACTTCAATCAAAAATATCGAAATTTAAGTCGTCACTTAAATACGCGTATAAAACATTTAACGTACGAATAAACGTCTAAACAATCGGGTAAACGATCGGAAAACGTAACAAATTAAATTGGGAACAAGAAAATGACCAATATACCCTTGAGTGGGCCCCCTAGGCCAGCCCCCTCCTGCCCCCATGTGATCCCATGTGACCTCACATGGTCACCTCCTACTACACCACTCCCATTACATGCAACCCTTCACTCCATCATTTCACTCATCACCCTTTTCACTCAATCACTCCCACTTCTCTCTAAACATCTTCTCTCACTAAAAACACAGAGATTTTAACCACCTTAAACCACCACCAAGAACTACCACAACCACCATTAAACACTATCAATTTAAAAGAAGTAATCACAAGAAGGAAACTAGGATCAAGCACCTCACTTTCATCTTCCTCTTCTTCTCATCAATCTCATTGTAAGGAACCACTTTATCTTGATTAATATACTTACATGCTACTGATTTTGATGATTTATAGTTCATCTAACTTGTTTATGTCCAAAATCCTTGTTAAAATACGTTTTTACCAAACATATACAAAAACACAGAATCTGTCCCAGAAAAATCAGTCCACTAAAATGACCATATCTCAAGCTCTAGGAAGAATTAGACAACGAATTATTTTTTAAAAGTTGCGTATTGAAAAGATCTACAACTTTCGTGTTTTACACTTTGACCAGAAACGAACCCATTTTTACGAATAACCTGATCTTTGAGACTGCCTGAGTAAAAGTCGTAATATGTGTTCGGAACTTTCTCGGAATTAATTAAATATGTTAATGGACATATTGGAAGCTGAAAATTTGATATGTTAGTCTAGACTCATAGTAGATCAGTTGGTAAAATTTTGGAAGTTTGATTTGGAATAGAGATAGGTGAAATCAGTTGGCGTAATAACCCGACAAAAACCGAAACATGGAATCTTGAAGTTGTAAAGTACATTTTAAAAACCGACACCTCGGGATGATCCCGACATGAACCGACAATTTTTACGAGCTTTATTAACTGAGTTATGGGTTGGCAAAAAGTTTCGGGTCAAACCGAGTAGGTTTGACCAAGTCAACAAAAACGGCTCGGTTTCTAAAAACGACAAAACTAACTATTTTTGGAAAGTGGTAACAAAAATGGGTTTGGATGACTTAGTTAGTAACTTGGACCAAAGACTAAACTTAGAAAGTTTCCCGAATTAGAAACCGACACTTAGAACGATTTCTAAAAATATCCTAAGTCTCAAGTAGAGACACTAACCTAGTGATGCTACATTTTGCTAGTGATGCTACATTTTGCTAGTGATGCCACATTTCCTGAAAATATCCTAAGTCTCAAGTAGAGACACTAACCTAGTGATGCTACATTTTGCTAGTGATGCTACATTTTGCTAGTGATGCCACATTTCCTGAAAATATCCTAAGTCTCAAGTAGAGACACTAACCTAGTGATGCTAAGTTTGACCAGGTTGACCAACTTTGACCAGGTTTGACCAAGTTTGACCAGGTTGACCAACTTTGACCAACTTTGACCAGGTTTGACCAACTTTGACCAAGTTTGACCAGATTTGACCAAGTTTGACCAGCTTTGACCAACGAGTTGACCAACTTTGACCTACGGTTTAAGGCTTATACAACTAAAATAATCTATTTGCAACACACGATTTGTACTACTTAATAGTATACAACAAAGCAAACTTAATAATAATGTCTAAATGAATTATTATTACAAACTTTCACCAACGGGTCGTACACGTTTTTGATAAACGAACTTGGACAACTTATTTGGACATATCTAGTTGATGAACTAGCTCTAGGTGGACATTAATCCTCCACCTACACGATTGGATTAAGTGGACATTAACCCCCACTTATACAATCGCTATAGTTGGTCTTATAAGACATCTACTTACACAACCTTATACGTTTAGGGCGTTAGAAGATTGCGCTTTGGACTTTGCTTGCTTATTTGATATTTGCTTGCTACTTGCTAATCTAAGGTGAGTTTCATAGCCCCACTTTTTACTGCTTTTTACTTTGGGGTGAGAATACATGCTCTGTTTTATAAACTGTTTTACATATGAACGCAAGTAACGAAAACTCTTATACTAATTGCATGAGTAACTAAACCAAACTACGATGGCCCCTAACAAATATCATAGTACGTTAATACTAAGCGCGAACATTATGGATAGATCTATCGGGACCTGACAATCCGCCATCCGGGTTAGTCGCTCTAACCACTATACGGATGCATAATATTTCGTACAACCGAGTGTACTGGTTACACACTCACTGGGGGTAAACAACTACGGTTAAGCTTCGGACTATGAGCTCATGGCAATAGTATACTATGATTTACTTTGGCATTCGTGCAACTTTGACAACTATGAAATCTTGTGGTTCATACTATGATTTTAACTGCGTAAACCTATGAACTCACCAACTTTATGTTGACCTTTTAGCATGTATTTCTCAGGTTCACAGATGCAGTAGGACTTCCCACAGGAAACAAGGCAGTAGGATGCTTTTGGAAAGCATTAGCTCGAGTCACATGTTTTCACAAACAACAAGAGATTAGATTGCATTACGATATTTTGTATCAACATTTATGTATTAGAAATCTCTAACGGTTTATGCGAACTCCAGATATTTTGTAAACATTTGAATTATGGTAATGTAATATTTTTCAAACGTCTCATATAGAGGTCGTTTGCTTTAATCTTTGTGTTGTGATATTTGATTTGGTCGGCGCCCCCGTGACACCTCCTGTTTCCGCTGCCACATGTTTCGGGGGTGCGACAGATTGGTATCAGAGCCTAAGGTTATAGCGAACTAGGATTGCATTAGTGACCTAGACTATAACCATTAGGTTAGTATTCCTTGTTTAGTATGACTGGTTCAGCGATTGCATCATTTGAATTTAATTTAACATAGCCTGATCAACTATGTACAATTAAAGGAGATTCGATGCAAGACCTGAAATGGTTGTAGTGAACGAGAATACAGTAGCAGACATAAACCGAGGATAGAACGGGACCAACCTTTATACGTGCTTATGTGCTAGGCTTTTATGCGTGTATATATATATATGTACAACCTTACGTACACTAAACTTATTTGCCACCCTTCACGGCAACCACTCCCACAGCTACGTTACCCAACTCTGAAAACGAGGCTCTAGCCTTACTAGCTACTGTGGAGATTTCCATGGTACCCGCTCGCCCAACCGAATCGGGTAACTACATAATCGAATAGGACTCACTTGAGAAGAATCTACTTGAGGATTCGCTAACCAAACAAGTCACATCTACTTCACCCTCTTCTTTCCGCTTGCAACCAAATAACTCGGGAACACGTATAGAACTTAAACTTTACGATACTTCGTCACTTAGACGGACTATACCTACTTCCGCCACTTCACTTTCTCCACCCGCTCTCGACCTAGACATATGAATCGCGTGTGTTTTACATCAATAGAAGGACTGACTGATAGACCTCCTCGGACTAGACCTTATCCTATTCATACTATTTCTACTTGATCATGTTTGGTCACTATTTCGACACGTTCGTTAAACGATTTACTCATAACTTGATTCGCGACTTTGACTGCTCCGAACACCTTTATCAAACATTCGTTCATTTCGAAACAATAACATAGTCATGATTGACTACTCTAAGAACACTACTCGGTCATTGTCATGACTACTTTTTAAAACTACGATTTGGCTATTTACAACTCTTGAGACGCGGAGAATCTTCCGACATGAATACCCCTCTATACGCATAGGAACCCGCTCATCATACCGTTCTGGTACTAGCTGCTAGGCTACGCCGCCACGAGAATAGAGTAGACGATATGGATTTTTCACTGACGTAAACTTCCAACCGATTTTTGACAAAACAGAATTTTCAACGCCTTTCAAAAACCAGAGCTTCCAACGAATTTTTGTTAAACAGAGTCTTTTAACGTGCTGACAAGAGTTTCCAATGTATTTTGATTGACGTTAAGTTTTCAACAGATATTATGATGACATTTTTTAACAAATAAAAACCATACCTATAAACAAACACTTGATTTTCACTTAATTTTCTCAAAGATCTATGTTTTCTAACGAACGATAACGACTATTACTTTGAAACACCTGCGGGTCTTCTAACGATTTACATATTGGAAATATGTTTGCAACGATTTATATTGGATGTGATCCAACGAATTACTCATAACTTGCGAATTGTTTACAAACTGGTTTATTGACAGTTTTAACAAACTATTTATTGGAATCCAATTACTACTTTCATTTTTTTTTCTTTTATCAAGATTTGATCGCTACTTTGTCTCTGTTTTGTGAACTACTTCGTCTCTGTTTTGTGAGCTACTATGAAGTTGTTTTGAGAACTGTTTGCGAGAACTGTTTGCAAACTATTTAATGCTCGTTTCCTATGATTTACTACGAACCATTTGAACTCTGTTTTAGGAACTATTTGAACTTCGATTTATGAACTATTTGAACTTTGATTTACCAACTTGAACTCTGATTCATGAACTACTTGAACTCTGCTTTATGAACGATTTTGTACTATACTGTGAACTATGTTTGTGAAATTACTTTTACGTATTGTATAATACGACTATGAAACAACTATGATAACAACTATGAGCCCCACTACGATAATAACTACGACTCCAACTACGATTACATCTGTGATTAAACTTTGGAAACTTTGACAACTTTGAAAACTTGAGGCTTGTACTCCGATTTTAGAACTATGCTTTGAACTATGATCTCAACTATGACCTTTTCTTTGATTTCAACTACATTTCCTACAACGAACCACATAGGAATGTTTTCCTACTACGAACCATATAGGAATGTTTTCCTACTACGAACCTCATAGGAATGTTTTCCTACTACGAACCACATAGGAATGTTTTCCTACTACGAACCACATAGGAATGTTTTCCTACTACGAACCACATAGGAATGTTTTCCTACTACGAACCACATAGGAATGTTTTCCTACTACGAACCTCATAGGAATGTTTTCCTACTACGAACCACATAGGAATGTTTTCCTACTACGAACCATATATGAATGTTTTTCTACTACGAACCATATAGGAATGTTTTCCTAGTACTACGAACTTTATAGTAAATGACCTTACTACGACTGATTATTTAGGAATAATTGTCCTACTAATAGTACACGGAGATAATTCTCCAAACGTATACAAATGGATGCGTTGCATCACAACAACGAACTTTCCTTTCGTGGACTTAGTAAAACGTCGGAATTACTCACACTTTCACTAGATACCACACAAACTATGACTACTAGCAAATTTCGGGACGAAATTCTCCTAACAGGGGGAGAATGTGACACCCGGCAATTTAGGTTAACTTTTAAACTTAACCGAAACCCTAATTATGTGTGTTTAGTTTAGTATTTAGCTAAATGCTTGTAATTGCTTGAAACTACTTGTATATTTTGTGAATATACGCTTACGTAATTAGTTATAATTACGCTTACGCAATTTGCTGAAATTACGCGAAACAATCGGACGGAGTCCGACTTAATATACGATGTTGGTGAAAAACTTACTATAAATAACTTAAATCTATTTTTAGAAGTTATTTATCATTATTTATTATTTTATTAAAATAATATACGAAAAACCTAGGCGGTTTGGCTAAAACGTGTCAAACGCAACATAAACGTGCGGAACGCGCCCGACAATCGAACGAAAACCAAAATATATTTTAAGAATTTAAAATATATCATTTAGAGTAAAACTTTCATTTAAAATATCTCATTTGATGTTAATAATGAAAAACGTCTAATAAAAACGTTACGCGATTAAACCTTCGTAAAACGTGCACGCAAACCGAGGCCAACAAATTAACGGAACATTTTTATAAATGTTTTTAAGTATTTTAATAAATACTTCAATCAAAAATATCGAAATTTAAGTCGTCACTTAAATACGCGTATAAAACATTTAACGTACGAATAAACGTCTAAACAATCGGGTAAACGATCGGAAAACGTAACAAATTAAATTGGGAACAAGAAAATGACCAATATACCCTTGAGTGGGCCCCCTAGGCCAGCCCCCTCCTGCCCCCATGTGATCCCATGTGACCTCACATGGTCACCTCCTACTACACCACTCCCATTACATGCAACCCTTCACTCCATCATTTCACTCATCACCCTTTTCACTCAATCACTCCCACTTCTCTCTAAACATCTTCTCTCACTAAAAACACAGAGATTTTAACCACCTTAAACCACCACCAAGAACTACCACAACCACCATTAAACACTATCAATTTAAAAGAAGTAATCACAAGAAGGAAACTAGGATCAAGCACCTCACTTTCATCTTCCTCTTCTTCTCATCAATCTCATTGTAAGGAACCACTTTATCTTGATTAATATACTTACATGCTACTGATTTTGATGATTTATAGTTCATCTAACTTGTTTATGTCCAAAATCCTTGTTAAAATACGTTTTTACCAAACATATACAAAAACACAGAATCTGTCCCAGAAAAATCAGTCCACTAAAATGACCATATCTCAAGCTCTAGGAAGAATTAGACAACGAATTTTTTTTTAAAAGTTGCGTATTGAAAAGATCTACAACTTTCGTGTTTTACACTTTGACCAGAAACGAACCCATTTTTACGAATAACCTGATCTTTGAGACTGCCTGAGTAAAAGTCGTAATATGTGTTCGGAACTTTCTCGGAATTAATTAAATATGTTAATGGACATATTGGAAGCTGAAAATTTGATATGTTAGTCTAGACTCATAGTAGATCAGTTGGTAAAATTTTGGAAGTTTGATTTGGAATAGAGATAGGTGAAATCAGTTGGCGTAATAACCCGACAAAAACCGAAACATGGAATCTTGAAGTTGTAAAGTACATTTTAAAAACCGACACCTCGGGATGATCCCGACATGAACCGACAATTTTTACGAGCTTTATTAACTGAGTTATGGGTTGGCAAAAAGTTTCGGGTCAAACCGAGTAGGTTTGACCAAGTCAACAAAAACGGCTCGGTTTCTAAAAACGACAAAACTAACTATTTTTGGAAAGTGGTAACAAAAATGGGTTTGGATGACTTAGTTAGTAACTTGGACCAAAGACTAAACTTAGAAAGTTTCCCGAATTAGAAACCGACACTTAGAACGATTTCTAAAAATATCCTAAGTCTCAAGTAGAGACACTAACCTAGTGATGCTACATTTTGCTAGTGATGCTACATTTTGCTAGTGATGCCACATTTCCTGAAAATATCCTAAGTCTCAAGTAGAGACACTAACCTAGTGATGCTACATTTTGCTAGTGATGCTACATTTTGCTAGTGATGCCACATTTCCTGAAAATATCCTAAGTCTCAAGTAGAGACACTAACCTAGTGATGCTAAGTTTGACCAGGTTGACCAACTTTGACCAGGTTTGACCAAGTTTGACCAGGTTGACCAACTTTGACCAACTTTGACCAGGTTTGACCAACTTTGACCAAGTTTGACCAGATTTGACCAAGTTTGACCAGCTTTGACCAACGAGTTGACCAACTTTGACCTACGGTTTAAGGCTTATACAACTAAAATAATCTATTTGCAACACACGATTTGTACTACTTAATAGTATACAACAAAGCAAACTTAATAATAATGTCTAAATGAATTATTATTACAAACTTTCACCAACGGGTCGTACACGTTTTTGATAAACGAACTTGGACAACTTATTTGGACATATCTAGTTGATGAACTAGCTCTAGGTGGACATTAATCCTCCACCTACACGATTGGATTAAGTGGACATTAACCCCCACTTATACAATCGCTATAGATGGTCTTATAAGACATCTACTTACACAACCTTATACGTTTAGGGCGTTAGAAGGTTGCGCTTTGGACTTTGCTTGCTTATTTGATATTTGCTTGCTACTTGCTAATCTAAGGTGAGTTTCATAGCCCCACTTTTTACTGCTTTTTACTTTGGGGTGAGAATACATGCTCTGTTTTATAAACTGTTTTACATATGAACGCAAGTAACGAAAACTCTTATACTAATTGCATGAGTAACTAAACCAAACTACGATGGCCCCTAACAAATATCATAGTACGTTAATACTAAGCGCGAACATTATGGATAGATCTATCGGGACCTGACAATCCGCCATCCGGGTTAGTCGCTCTAACCACTATACGGATGCATAATATTTCGTACAACCGAGTGTACTGGTTACACACTCACTGGGGGTAAACAACTACGGTTAAGCTTCGGACTATGAGCTCATGGCAATAGTATACTATGATTTACTTTGGCATTCGTGCAACTTTGACAACTATGAAATCTTGTGGTTCATACTATGATTTTAACTGCGTAAACCTATGAACTCACCAACTTTATGTTGACCTTTTAGCATGTATTTCTCAGGTTCACAGATGCAGTAGGACTTCCCACAGGAAACAAGGCAGTAGGATGCTTTTGGAAAGCATTAGCTCGAGTCACATGTTTTCACAAACAACAAGAGATTAGATTGCATTACGATATTTTGTATCAACATTTATGTATTAGAAATCTCTAACGGTTTATGCGAACTCCAGATATTTTGTAAACATTTGAATTATGGTAATGTAATATTTTTCAAACGTCTCATATAGAGGTCGTTTGCTTTAATCTTTGTGTTGTGATATTTGATTTGGTCGGCGCCCCCGTGACACCTCCTGTTTCCGCTGCCACATGTTTCGGGGGTGCGACATTAAGGGTGACGTCGCTATATGCGACGTCGAAATTTAATGTGACGTTGTGACTAACGTCGCACTATGCGACGTCACGAGGTGTTTTGCGACGTAGAGGCTGACGTCGCATAAATTCCGGGCCAAATGCGACGTAGCGGTCTGTTGGCCGGAAAATGGGTCGAAAACGAGTTTTTCGGTTTCCGTTCGGTCCAAAACTTTTACCCAACCCTTATTTGAACATTATAAGTCGATACAAACCGCAAACAAGTAAAAACACTTAAAAACGAGAGGTGTCGGAAACTTACAAATCGCCGAAATGAAATTTCGGAAAGATAGAAAGATAGATCGTGTCGCGGTGGTCGTGAATCTCTAAAAATCTTGAAGATCCGAAGTCGTTTGATATGTTTATTTTGCGTTTTTGTGAGATTTTTGAAGGTGGGGGTGGTTGGAGGAGTTGAGAGAAAAGAAAGGAGAAAGAGAAAGAGAGATGAGAAAGTGAGAAAAAGAGAGTGGGAAATGGGAGGTTATCCTCCCATTTTTCGCCCCGCGTTCCCGCTCCGTGCGGTGTTCGTTTGCTCCGTCGTTTCAACGTTAATTAATTATTTTAAATATTAAATGGTACGTTTTAAATACCAATTATTACGTGATATTTTATTTAATTATTTTACAAATAAGTTTACGTTTGAGTTAATAATGTAAGTTGGTTTATTTAGTTTGCGCGTTTTACATTTTAAATTGTATAATTTCTGATTGTATGATACGAACGAATACGAAATATTATAATAATAATATTTTTGACATAACAACGTTATTTAATAAAATTTGTCACCAACGTCCATATTAAATTTGAATCGAAATACATCCGATTTAAATTGCGTACGATTTAATCAAATCGCATATTCGTATATATTCAACAATATATATAATTCGATACATTAATTAGCCTAACCAGGAACTAATTACATGTATTAACATTCGATTAGGCACTAATCTCTAGTCCTAATTTGGCGGGTGTTACAATGCTAATACTAAGCTATCTTACCAGCTTCTGTATCAACCTGTGCAGTCTTATCAGCACTTGTACCAGCACCCGAACCACTAGCACTAGCATCAGACTCCCCCTGAATAGTAGCTTGCTCACCAGTCTTTGAAGGACCAGTCTGCTCACCACTCGGTGCATTGGGATCATCGTCTTTGTCTGAATCTCTCTTCCTCCTTAGCTCATCCTCTTTGCAAGACTCCAGATATACCAATATCTCCCCCTGAGTAGACTGTCCTGAATGCGATCTCAAGACCAGACTCTCCAAAGAAGATAACTTCAGTCTCTGTACATTGAAGTCCGCAAGCAAAGTCTCATGAGTCTTCATCAACAGATTGTACGATTGACTCTGCTTGAGAATCTGCTGTGAAAGAAGAAGATTGCTCGACACCAGCTCTGGAATCTGAGAAGTAAGCTTCTCCAAATCCTTTACCCTCGACTCTAAGGATGTAATCCTTTCTGCATCAGTCGTTGGAGTAACAGGTATCGTTCTTGGTCCAGGCGGTGTAAGAGACTCAATATGCCAGTCTCTGGTAAGCGGTGTATGAGGTTGAGACAAAGCTTGCGTAAGCAAACTTGTCGCAAATCTAGCTGTTTTGTTCGTCGGAAAATTAGCTCCACGAACTAGATCAGTAACCTCATGCTGTAAAGTTAAACACAATTAAAATCAGTTATTGTTACAGATTACTCTGTTTCAAACTCTAATTAATTGCATAACACTCATAGTTATAGAACTTATATCTCATACCTGAAGCGGTAAAGATATCGATTCAGTAACCACCGGTGCATCCATCTCTACCTGCGGTGTATCCTGAGCAACTGTATACAGAATTAACTGTCTCAGTTCAACTCCTGATAAACAACAAGTTAAGATTATTTAACTTTTATAATCAATACTAACCTTCTCGAATAGTAAGCGTTCTCGGACGCTTCATCAAAGGAATCTCAACTTCCTCAGTACCTTCCTCCATAACACTCTTACCTTTTCTCTTTCTTTCAGAAACAGATGGAGGAGGAGAAGGTGTATTGTCTGAATCTTCATCTGAAGCCGTCTCACCATCACGACTTCTAGATGATCTAACAGTCTCCTAAAGTTTAAATATATTCAACCTTTATGATTAGCGTAAGCTCTATCATACAAGTTCTATATATTTAAGATTAATCAGATATAATACCTCAGTCGGTACAACAACTGATCTATCAAGCTGTATCTGCTCATCCTCAAGTAATATAACTTCGGGATTTGCAGCCTCAGCTTCAGCATCCTGTTCGAGTAATGATATTTATATTTTAAAATCAGAAATAATATCCAATTTACTAAATATCTAATATCAGAATCATTATATAATAATAATATGCATCTATGATTAATAAAACAATCTATCAACTAACCATCCATATTATTACATAAATAAAATAAAATTTTTCCTCAGGTGGTGCCAAATAACTCTCAATGTCTTGAAGCAAAGGATTGGTCGCATCGTCATTCTGCTCCAAAACCTCTTGCACAACCTGTGCAGCAACATCTGGATTCACTTGCTGATCCACCTGACCAACCTGAATAAGAACATCCTCAAGGAGCCCTTGTGGATCTTCAGGTTGAGCTTCCTCTGCTACAGGTTCTGGTACAACATCAGCCTCAGCAGGAGCAACAGCAGCAGCAGAAGCTACATCTAACCACCCATGATTTGGCGGTGCAACGTAGTTTGGATCAACAACATATCCAAAAAGTGGTCTAACTTCCGGTTTCACCACTCCTTCCTTCCTGACTGTCTGCATGAACATGGCGTTATACCCACGATGGTCAATCGTATTAACCACTAGATGTGGTTCAGGTATAGCCAAATCCGGTAGACGTGCACGGATAATCAGCATGCAAAATCGCGGGTAAACCAAAAATCTTGATCTAACAGACCCCGATATCTGTTTCGCAATCTCACCAAAAATATAATCACAAAAACTGTATGGTTTATTATAAACTAGTGACAGTGCAGCCGATAGAATCGCATGACTCAACTCATCAAATCCACCTTTCTTCGCTGCAAATACAATATTCATCACGTGCCAGAGAAACCTCCACTGACCAATGACCAGAGGCTTCTGGAACTGACGTCCACGTCTGTCTACGCTATAACCCATACGACCGATAGCACCCTCAATAAAATCCATAGGATACTCAATATCCCCATTCTCCTGTTCTATTGTGCCAAGCTGCAAAATCTCACGGAGATTTCCAGCTGAAAATGTAACAGGCTGACCACTAACTGTAGCTCTAATCTCTGGCGGGTTGACAGATTCGTCATATACTATATCTATCCAGAAATCATTCAGTATAGCCTGAGAAATAGGAGGATTGGCCGTAATGGCGTATCTAATCCTTGATCGTGCTAGAAAACGTAGAATATCAGCAACCCTATCAGCCCGCTTGGCCTCAAGGTTCATATCAACCAAAACGTTGTGACCCTTATCAAATGCTCTAGCCATATCTGTAAAGTAAACACAAACAACAGATATAATTTAATGCACGATTAAAAATATTTAAACTATTACGTATTATGAATCGAGATTCATCAAACATCTTAGTTTAAAATTGAAATTATATATAACTTGTTACATAAATTGTCTCAAGTCGTATATAAAAATTTAACTTATAACTAAAAGTCTTAAGTCTAATTTAAATTAATTATATAAAAGTTATTACTTAAAAAGTCTTAACATTTATATCACTACTTAAAAAAAATAAAATTTTCTAAGTACTGGACTCGCATAAACTTGCCTAACGAGTTGAGTTCAACTCGTTTTGTTTATCAACTCGCTATACTCATCAACTCGCTACATTGATCAACTCGCTAAAGTTATCAACTCGCTAAAGTTATCAACTCGCTAATCTCATGGATTCGCTAGTCAACTCGCTGCGAGTTGATCCACAATGTCAACTCGTTTGATGAACTGCCGTCGCGAATTTTCAATTAAAATCGATTCATCTGTTGATTTTAACATGATCTATCGATTGATTTACGTTTATTAACATCCATTTAACATAAACCACAAGGATTCGTGTTCTAATAGTCCTTTAATATACGTGAATCGTTCGAATTATAAACCGAAACCCTAAGTTTATAAAAACTTCGATTTCTCGTTAATTAGACGGTGAAATCCGTTGTATTTTACCTCAATATGTTCGCAATCTAAAGGTGAATAAAATCTACGGATCAAAAACTCGTTCTTCGTATTTGTAAAATCGAAATCAAACGAAAACTACGTTTCGCCTCGTTTCGCCTGGAAGCGGATTCGCCAAGTTGAAGTGAACTCGCGAGATTTGTGTGGGTTCGGTGGGCTGGTTTGACTCGTTTGACCCCCTTTATACTACATATCCGATTCGCGAGATTTAAGTGGACTCGCAAGTTGATGTCAACTCGCAGAAACAATTAAAAAAACACGAATTTAATGCTAAGTATAAATAAAAACCCGATATTTTACAAGTCTAAATTATGATTAATTTTCACTTGTATTTGTCACGTTGTTCAACTCAAAAATATACAGTATAATTTAATTCCGAAGGGTAAATTCAGATAAACAAAAATTTAAAAACAAATAAAAATAAGATAAAAATACAACTATATAAACTTTGGTATCAAGTACCATTTTATTAATTACTTGAAACAAAGTAAATATACAAAGTAAATAAGATTTTATCTGCTTAGGGATCATATTAGTAAGAATAAGCGATTAATTATATATTAAAAAGTCTAAGCAGATTGGTAGTATACATACCTTATGAAATTCAAGTAAATCACTGTAAAATTACAACTAAATTTATCATTTATACATTTATATTTATAAAACTATATCTTAGGTACCTTTATCCACATAGCATAATTAATAAATGCATTATTCACATAAAGTGAATATTTTAATTATAGATAGTTCAAGACGATTACCGGTATTATGATCCACATAAACAAATTAGACTCAATTTTCTAAGCAAACTCTTTATTGTTAGTATGAGTATTATCAAGTGCTCCCTATTATATGATATACTGAAGAATTCAAGTAAAACACATAACACTGCATCATTAAATTTTCAAGGTAGCGGTTACTAAATGATGTATCTTTTCGAAACATATAACATACACTTGAATTTTTATTTTAAGGTTAGACAAATATCAAACATACTTTGAATATGCTATGTTATCTAAGTCTGTACGTAGTACAACAGAAGATCCCTTCTAGCATAATTCAAAATATATTTGAGAATATTAATTTAATTAAAGGTTTCAGTTCTGTACTTAGTACAACAAAGTTACCAGTAATTAAGTTAATACCCATATTGCTACTATTTGTCAATTCAAATTAATATGTATGATAACAGTGTATGGCAATACCATCATTCAACAATTAAGACTTAATGTCATACATCATAGAATAGTAACACAAAATAATAAACAAGTAGTTAATTAATTTCTTAAGGCTTAGAAAATTTCATATAATTTGCCTACCAGTATATCATATGATGAAGCCAGCTAAAGTTTTAATAGAAATAAACAAATTATAACTTGTGGATATAGGTGTATAATCAAATAAATATAAACACATACCTGATAGAACCGCTGTAGTTCTAAAGCAACTTTATTTGAACCTACTACCATATCATACTTAAGACTTAAGCTTATTATTGTGAAGCTTATTCTCCTAATGTACTATCATTTCCCTTAGTTTTTGCAAATAAAAACTTAAATGAAGGCGATTCCCCTTAGGTAACAAGCAAATGAATGCCATACGCCTTTTTTTTTTTTTTTTTTTTTTTTTTTTTTTTTTTAATGAATACAGAAATACTAACTATTACAAAAATACCCTTGGAAGACTAATCACTCTGGATTTCTCATTCCGTTTAGTTGAACCAACATCTCAAATCTTGCTTTGTCGAACGCCTTTGTGTATAAGTCTGCTAAGTTTTCCAATGATGGAACCTTAACTAACTTTATCAATTTCTTTTCAGCACAATCTCTAATAAAATGATGTCGAATATCAATATGCTTAGTTTTACTGTGCTTCACAGGATTATTGGTGATCGACATAGTAGATTCGTTATCAATCATCATAGGAGTATTGGTTATATTTAACCCGTAATCCCGCAGTTGCTGTTGAATCCAAAGAACTTGTGAGCAACAGCTGCCAGCTGCAACATACTCAGCTTCACATGTAGAAATGGCTACCGAGGTTTGCTTCTTGCACTGCCAGGATACTAATCTACCTCCTAGGAATTGACATCCTCCGGTCGTAGATTTCCTATTCTGATTGCATCCTCCATAATCCGAATCAGTATAAGCTACGAGATCTAAGTCTCCATCAATCGGATACCAAAGACCCAGCTTAGGTTTCCCTTTGAGGTAACGAAAGATTCGTTTAACAGCTTGCATGTGTGATTCTTTCGGATTAGCCTGATATCTTGCGCATAAACAAACAGCAAACATTATGTCAGGCCTAGAGGCTGTAAGATACATTAGTGATCCGATCATGGCTCTATAAAGAGTTGGATCCACATCGCTATCACTCGATGTATCTGGACCTAGTCCATGATTGACTGGAATTGGAGTATTGTAGACCTTACTTTCATCCATCTTGAAGCGTTCTAATAGCTCATATGTATATTTAGACTGATGAATAAAGAATCCATCCTTCTTTTGATCAACTTGTAATCCTAAGAAGAAATTTAACTCTCCCATTGCAGACATTTCAAACCTTTTTCTCATGACTTTCTCAAATTCTTGACACATCTTTTCATCAGATGATCCAAAGATAATGTCATCAACATAAACTTGCATGAGAAGAAAGTCTTTCTTTTTCCATTTCACAAACAGTGTACTATCAATCGATCCTCTTGTAAATCCATTCTCAAGTAGATATGTTGATAGTGTTCCATACCACATCCTTGGTGCTTGATGTAATCCATATAGAGCCTTATTCAAACGATATACTCTATCTGGATACTCAGGATCAGCAAACCCTGGTGGTTGTGAAACATACACCAATTCTTCCACTTTGCCATACAAAAAGGCACTCTTAACATCCAACTGATACACTTTTATACCATAATATGATGCAAATGCTAAGAACACTCTAATTGCTTCTAGCCTAGCAACTGGTGCAAACACTTCATTGTAATCTATACCTTCTTGTTGATTAAAACCTTGAACTACCAGACGAGCTTTATTGCGAGTAACGATTCCTTTATCATCTCTCTTGCACTTAAATACCCATCTAGTTCCAATTGGATATTCTCCCTTTGGTAGGTCAACCAACTCCCATACTTGTAATTTAGAGAACTGAGATAGTTCTTCTTGCATTGCTTCTACCCACGAACTTTCTTTTAAAGCCATTTGAACATTTTTAGGCTCGACTTGTGAGATAAAGCATGAATATAGACATTGATTAGGAATCCCTGTCTCTTTCATTGCAGTATACAAGCTTTGGTATTCCGAATTCTCAGACGTACTAGCTCTGGATTGATGCCTAGTTTGAACCGGAGTATTAATATCACCGATGATGTTTTCAACGGGATGATTCTTACTCGTTCTAGTTGTAGTAACTGGTTCAACCGGTATCTCATCTTCCAAATTAGTACCAATCTCTTCCAAATCAGGTACATCTTCCTTACGTGCTGAAGATATACTTAAATGTTTCAAAGGAGTAAGTATATCATCAAACTTTGTAGAAAGATCATCAGGACCTTCTGTTTCTTGAGACTTATCATCTGAAGGTTGTTGTGACTCACTTGTGGAAGCTTTATCTGAGTCAACATTAGTCTTGAATCCAGACTGCTTAACACTTGATGTTGAAGCGGGACCAATATTCTCATCTTCAAACAATAAATGTTCAGCTATCTCTGAATCACTGACATAGTCACTAATAGGAACTTTAAATGATGCAAAAAGATCAGAATAATCAAATTGCCAATCTAAGCCCTTATGAACATCAGGTGAGTAGCTTGTAACCTCAATATTATAAACTACCTCCAAACGTCCTGTGACTTTATTAAAGACTCTCTTGTTTGGCGAATTGGGCATATAACCTAGGAAAAATCCTGCGTCAGCCTTCTCACCAAATTTAGCTTGATGTCCAGTCTTTAATATGGTGCATGAAACTCCAAAGGGTTCAAACCCTTTTAAGTTAGGTTTCTTATTGTTCAAAAGCTCATAACAAGTCTTGTTATGTCTCTTAACCGTAAGAACTCTATTAAGAACATAACATGCTGTATTCACTGCTTTCGCCCAAAAGATGACCGGAAGCTTTGAATCAGCAAGCATTGTTCTTGCAGCTTCAATCAACGTCCTATTTTTCCTTTCAGCAACACCATTCTGTTGAGGTTCATAAGGTGCACTGAATTGATGTAATATCCCTTTGCTTAAGCAATAGATATTCAACGTTGAATTCTTGAACTCTGTTCCATTGTCACTACGAATACGCTTTACTCTCTTTTTATAGACATTCTCTACTAGATCAAAGAATTCAATTAGAATTCCAGGAGTCTCATCCTTTGATCCCAAAAAGAATACCCATGAGAATCTAGAATAATCATTTGTGACAACCAAACAGTACCATTTGCCACCTATACTTCTCTTGCTTATAGGGCCGAAGAGATCCATATGTAGCAATTCAAATGGCGAGGAGATAGAGTTTTCAGTCTTAGGTCTGTGTGATTTCTTGTGCTGCTTTCCTTTCATGCAAGGAACACACTTATCCTCAGACTCGAAACGTTTTTGTGGTACACCTAGAACCAAACCATTTTTGGTTATATAATTCATCTTTCTCCAGTTCAGGTGTGCCATTCTCCTATGCCATAATAATGCGTCTGTTTCCGAAGCCTTGGATAATAAACATGTAGACACCATTGAAGAGTTAGGAACACCCATGTTGATAGCATAGATGTCCTTCTTCCTTGGCGCCCTCATCAATATCCATTCATCAGGAATTTTAAAACCTGGCTTCAGGACTAAGGCCTCTTTTTCATTGAAATAAACTGGATGACCTTTATCACAGACTTGGGAAACACTCACTAGGTTGTGAGTAAGTTCTTCAACATAGTTCACATCCTCAAGAGTCAAAGTTCCATTTGAAACTTTTCCTTTTCCCGAAATTACTCCTCCTTTATCTCCTGCAAAGTTTACTTTTTGCTTGAGACTATCCTTGAAGTCCTTCAGTAGACTTCTTTCTCCGGTCATGTGCCTTGAGCATCCACTGTCTACATACCACCAGCTGTCCTTGTTCACAGCATGCTCCTGCACATAACACAAAATACGATCAGTTATCAAGAGGGACCCAAGCCATTACGGTCTTGGTTTGTCCCTTATCATCAACAAACTTAAGCTCTTTAAAATAACCGTCCTTCCCATCAGGAGCTTTGGTTACTTTCGAAGTAGCTTGAGTTTGTGGACGATCAGCCTTAAGAGGTGAATTTGAGGAAAACCTCTTAGGCACATAATTATGAGCTCTATTATGATAATTATAATTAAACTCATGTGATCGTGAAGTAGTACCACTCTCATAATGACTATGGCCTCTACTTGGAGTTCTAAACCTTGACGGAGTCACATCCCTATACTTATGGATAGAATTATCACCTTGAGTATATGGCCGTTTAGGTTTAGGTGGGGAGACACTATGCTTACCATCTCTTTTAAGAATGTTAACAGGTTTATTACCTAAGTTAGGTTTGGCATCTAACCCATCTACAGTCATACTAGAGTTGGTCTGTGTCTTTTCATTCATCACAAGCTTATGTGGTATTTCAGGCTTTTTGTTAGGACAACACGAAGCCACGTGTCCCTTTTGATGACACTTGAAACATGACATCTGCTTGCGTGATTTACTCACTTTTGCTTTCTCATCCGGAGTCTTAGGCACTAAAGGTTTAAGCTGTTCCTTATCAACTTTATCATCAGTCTTAGCATCGTTAATCACTCCACCCGATACAAACTGTATTTTGGTGAACTGAGAAGCCTTGCTATTACCTAATGATACGTTCTTAATAACATCTTTCTGTGCCTCTGACTGTTCAGGTTTATCAGCTACTGAAATCTCAGGATTAACTTCAGTCATCTCAGAATCTTCAGGAATAGGAGTGTAATTGGCATTAAAAGGTGGGGATACATCAGTGTAACCTAACCCAGTCTTGTCCTTTACACTACGTTGAGCATCTAACATTTTATCCATTTGAGATGTCCTATAGTTCTCAAGTTTACGGTTTTGCTCAATTAACCTTAAGTTAAGGTTCACTATTTCCTGATCCTTACTAGCAATTGTCTCATTTAAGTCTTTAATATTCATATAGAGACCATCTATGATCACAGATTTTTCACTTATGGTATCTCTAAGTTTTGTTCTATCCGAAGCATCAGACTTAATTTTATCTTTTAAGACATGTTTATCATCACTTAATCTACGAATATCCATAATGGCTTGATCGAGTTCATATCTAACAGTCTTATAAGATTCCTTATCCAAATTCAATTGAGATGACAAATTGTTATTTGACACAGTTAAGACACTATTCTGAGATTGTAAATCAGTAACTAAGTAACAAACATCAGCAAGATTAAGAATATCTAAACATACCTTCTTCTTGTCAGTTTGTAATTCAGCCATGCGTGCCACGAATTCCTCAGGACTCATATCTGGAGCTGAATCCATATATAGCACGTCATCATCACTTGCCTTCACTTCAGACTTAGGCACCTCTACTCTCTGTTCCTTATCAGTGGGCATGTAGGAAACTGATCCAGCAGTTGTTTCTTCGATCTCGGCCATCAAGGCTTCCTCAGAATGAGCTTGCCAATCATAAGAGCCATCCAACTGCTTCACCACTAAGGCTTTGGAAGCGAGAGTACTTCCCGAACCTTGTTTTCCTTGTGCTTCTACTTTAGGTCTTTCGCATTCTCTAGCAAAATGACCAATACCCTGACAGTTAAAGCATCTGACCTTGGTTTTGTCAAACCCTGATCTATTGCCCAACACCTTTCTACCAGTTCTCTTGAGGAAATTCTTCACCTTTCTAGATATCAATGCTAGTTGATCTTGAAGCTCCAATTCCTCAAGATAATCAGAATCTATCTGCTCATAATCCTCATCAAACAGAATAGGATCATTGATCTTTCCCTCTATGTAGTTCTCATATGATGCCACAAAGGAAGCAAGAACAGACAGTTGCTGTTCAGCAGATTTCACACTCATCGGCATCTTCTGATGCTCTTGAGGTGACTTCTCAGAATTCTTTCCCTTTGTCTCATCACCAGAGGAGGAAATAAAACACAGATCTTCAGTAATCATTTCTCCATTTTCACTAGTATCACCAACTAACAGTGCAGTGGTCGAACTAGATGACGGAGTCGAAAGACTTGACTTTCCATGATACAACCCAGGGTTCTGAACCTGATCAGAATCACTATCTCTTGACTTCTTGGAGAAATCATAACCTTTCAGCTTGTCAATGACTTGCTCTAAGGTCATAGTAGAATACCTAGTTTCATTATCCTTAATCATAACACCATACATTTCCCATTTAGAAGGCAAACCCTCAAGAAACTTGTCGGTTTTAGATACTTCTTCTTCAACAATCTCATGGTATTCTAATTCACTTAGCAGATGGTAGAAACGCGTGACATAGGCATCAAGATCTTCTCCTTTTAAAGCTTTAAACATAGTAAACTGCTTTTTAAGAAGACTCCTCTTGCCAGCTCTCACCTGTGGACTTCCTTCACCTCTTTTCTCTAGAGCTTCCCAGAGCGTTCTAGCAGTATGAAAAGATTTCAGTTGATGAGCAATCTCTTTAGGAAGACACATCTTTATGCAAGAATGTGATTTATTTTCATTTCTGTAAGCTTCCTTCTCTTGATCACTCATGTTCGCATAGGTAAGAACCACAGTAGCATTTTGAACAGTTTGAGTAGGTGGGGTGTATCCACTCTTGATACACATCCAGATTGACAGGTCATGGAATCTACAGTAAGATTCAAATCTGTCCTTCCAATTGTAGTAATCCTCGATTCTTAACAACTTAGGTGGAACGTTTGACTTTCCCACCTCATGGTCCATTTCGATCATTCTACTTAAGTCAGACATCTTAAAACGTAAAATTAAACTGTTTCAGCGAATTCAGAAAACTCGACTCGCAAGACTCAGCTCAACTCGCAATCTCAGCTCGACTCGCAGAATTCGTCGATTCGCAAGCCTCAGTTCGGATTGCTAAAAGATGTCGATTCGCAAGTGATGTCGATTCGCGAAGGATCTTGGTTCGACTCGCAAGCCTCAGTTCGACTCGCTAGTTCAACTCGGTTCGCAGGCGACACTGGAACCCTAATCTCGACTCGCGAAACGGCTGATAAACCCGAAAACGAATTTTTAAGGTATTTTTACGACTGAAACTTAAAATTTCGGCTGTAAACAAACCCTAAAATATCCAGAGAATGATTTTGATCGTTAGTATTGCAAGAATGCACGTAAAAACGATCCGAATCAAAAACGCAATAACACTAAAACTTATGAACACACTCGTATTTAGCCCGAAAGCTCTGATACCAGATGTAAGTCCCCTAGCTTTAGGATCGATAACTTCGTTATCTGTAGTATTAAGGTGCGGAATCCCTCAATACGGTGTTATCTTACTAACAACGAATATGTTCGTATTGCGTTTTGTTAGACTTAGCTTTAAACGATAAATCGTCAAAACCTAGCCGTAGGTTATGTTTTCTCTGGTTTGCTGGAATCGCAGATCAGCAAAAGTATCAAAAGTGTTATGTTTTTCACGATTGAAAAACATTAAATATGTCGTCTCAACTCGCTGCTGCTGGACCTGCGAGTTGACTCGACTCGTTCTGCAAGCCCAAGCCCATTATGCTTCAGCTCGTTATGCCTATCTGTGTCCACGAGTTCAGTTCTCATCTCGCTGCTCAACTCGCAGCGACTTGAGAACTCGACTCGCATCAAACGTATATATTTATTTCGTATTTAATTATTCGTCTAACTTTAACAAAATAATATGTTTAACGAATATCACTAACGAAACAAATATTCTTTTACAAATCCAAACCAATATACAAACACAATAATAATTACACTAGTCCTATTTCAAGCTAGATCTGTTGTCACACTCTATGTCCCAACAAGATAAGCAATGGGGTGCCTCCCAAGAGCGCTTGTTTAACGAGTCACTAGCTTGACTCTTTTACCTACTTTATCGGCTCAAGGTGGTTCAAAGATGTAGACCTCCTTACTGGAAGGAAAGTCTTCGATGTAGTGTTTTAAGCTGTGGCCATTGACTTTAAAATTACCGTCATGTGCTTCTAGTTCGACTACTTCGAAGGTAAAGACTTTTGATATCACGAATGGTCCGCTCCACCTCAATCTGAATTTGCCTGAGAATTTCTTGAAACGCGAATTGAAGAGAAGAACTTTATCTCCAGGTTTGAACTTAGAATTCTTAAGTTTGTCATCGTGAATAATCTTGGTTCGCTCCTTTAAATGTAAAGAACTATCATAGGCTTGGTCTCTCAATTCGGCTAGTTCATTCAGCTGCATCTTGCGATGTAATCCTGTTGTGGAAGGGTCTAAATTGCAATCTCTCAGCGCCCAGTAAGCCTTGTATTCCAACTCTATCGGCAGATGACACGCTTTCCCATAGACTAGTCTGTAAGGCGTGGTCCCTAATGGTGACTTATATGTAGTTCTGAACGCCCACAAAGCATCCTCTAATTTATCGGCCCATCTTTCCCTATGATTCATCACTGTTCATTCTAAGATCCTTTTGAGTGCTCTGTTAGTCACTTCGGCTTGCCCATTCGTCTGCGGGTGATAGGCCGTAGAGGTCTTATGGGTGACACCATAATACTGTAATGTCCTCATAAACTGAGCATTACAGAAGTGCGTGCCCCGATCACTGATGATCGCCTTTGGAGTTCTGAAACGAGAAAAGAGTTGCTTGAGGAACTTGGTCACTACTCGTGAGTCATTTGTAGGAAATGCTTGTGCCTCGGCCCATCTAGAGACATAGTCGACAGCTACCAGAATGTATTCTTTTCCGAAGGATTTTGGGAATGGTCCCATGAAATCCAAACCCCATATGTCAAAGATCTCGCAGGCCTGGATGTTAGTAAGTGGCATTTCACTCCTCCGTGAGATACTTCCAAACCTTTGGCAAGCATCACAACGTTTTACCAGGTCGTGAGCGTTTCTAAAAATGGTCGGCCAATAGAAGCCAGAATCGTATACTTTCCTTGCGGTCATATTTGCTCCATGATGTCCTCCAGTAGGTCCATGATGACTCTGGTGAAGAATGTTCCTTGCTTCCCTCTCGTCTGCGCATCTTCTGATGATTTGGTCCGGACATACTTTGAACAAGTATGGATCGTCCCAATAATAATTCTTACCGTCTTTGAAGAATTTGCGCTTTCTAGAGGTGGGCATTCCTTTTGGCACAATTCCCCCAACCAGATAATTAGCGTAGTCTGCGTACCAGGGTCATAGTTGAATTGTGAACCCTTCTGGTGGCCTCCGACATTCATGAGTTGTTCTTCAGGAAACTGATCTTGAATTTCTTTTTCATTAAGCTTTTCCATCGATGGGTTTTCAAATCGACTGAGATGATCTGCTGCAACATTTTCTGCTCCCTTTTTATCCTTGATTTCTATATCAAATTCTTGGAGAAGCCATTGAAGTAGTCTTGGTTTAGCGTCTTGCTTTTTGAAAAGATACTTCAAGGCTGAGTGATCTGTATAGACAATAGTTTTGGACAATATTAAGTAAGAACGAAATTTATCAAAAGCAAATACTACCGCAAGCAGCTCCTTTTCTGTAGTAGTGTAGTTCTCTTGAGCATCGGTGAGTGTCTTGCTTGCGAAGTATATCGGTTGAAAATGCTTGTCCTTCCTTTGCCCTAAGACAGCTCCAACAACAAAGTCACTGGCGTCGCACATGATTTCAAATGGAAGATTCCAGTTAGGAGCAACCATGATTGGTGCATGCGTGAGCTGATCCTTCAGAATGTTGAAAGCTTTTAGGCAGTCATCTGAAAATACAAACGGAGTGTCCTTCTCGAGAAGGTGTGTCATAGGTCGAGAAATCTTGGAGAAATCCTTAATAAAGCGACGGTAGAATCCGGCGTGACCTAGAAAACTGCGAATGGCTTTAATAGAAGTAGGTGGCGGAAGTTTGGCAATGGTCTCAACTTTAGCTTTGTCAACTTCAATTCCAGACTTTGATATCCGGTGTCCCAGAACTATTCTTTCCTTCACCATAAAGTGGCACTTCTCCCAGTTCAAGACAAGGTTTGATTCTTCGCATCGGGCTAACATTCGTTCAAGGTTGGAAAGACAAGAAGTGAATGAATCTCCAAAGACTGAGAAGTCGTCCATGAATACTTCCATGCACTGTTCGATCATATCGTGGAATAGCACCACCATACACCTCTGGAATGTAGCAGGTGCGTTGCATAGCCCGAAAGGCATGCGTCGGTAGGCGAATGTTCCGTAAGGACATGTGAAGGTCGTCTTTTCCTGGTCCTTAGGATCGAGAGGAATCTGAAAATAGCCAGAGAAACCATCAAGAAAACAGTAGAACTCGTTCCCAAATAATCTCTCCAACATTTGATCGATGAACGGCAGAGGGAAATGATCTTTTCTAGTGGCTTCGTTTAGCTTCCGATAGTCGATGCATACCCTCCAACCGGTGACGGTCCGTGTTGGAATTAGTTCATTATCTTCGTTTGCGATAACCGTCATTCCTCCTTTCTTAGGGACAACCTGAACTGGGCTGACCCATGGGGAATCTGAAATAGGATAGATCAAGCCAGCATCCAATAGTTTGATAACCTCCTTCTTGACCACATCTTGAATCTTCGGGTTAACTCTCCTCTGTCTTTGTATGGAAGGTTTGAAGTCGTTCTCCATTAGTATCTTGTGAGTGCAATAGTTTGGACTGATCCCTTGGATATCAGAGATTTTCCATGCAATCGCCTTCTTATGTGACTTCAACACCTGGATGAGTCTTGCTTTCTCCTCGGGTGTAAGACCTTTTGCAATTATGACAGGTAAATGCGAGGTTCCTTCAAGAAGAGCATACTCCAGATGAGAGGGTAGTTCCTTTAGCTCCAATTATGGCGGTTCTTCAATAGAAGGTTTCATTCGAGCGATCTCGTCTCTTCGTAACTCATCGTACTTCGTTTGGAACTCTGGTTCATTTGGAGATGAGTCTGCTGCAGTGGCTGATGCTATTTCTACTAACTTTGTCTCATTATGAAGTGCATTCTTCTTCAGCTCGTATTTTTTTGTAGATGATGAGGAAGTTGCACTATCTTCAGTAAAGATGATATCGTTGTTGTCGGTAAATGCAAACCTCTGAAATCGAGCGTTTGAAGATGTATTTATGGTGATTTCTGGATTTTGCGGTGCACAACCTTCAGATAGTTGCGGTTTAGCTGAGATTTCTGACTCCATCTCCTCGAAAGATTTGAGAATTTCAGCTACTGAAGGAGATGAAACAGTTTGACCCCTTTGTAAGATTGGTAGAGGGATGCCTTCGCCTAAGGGAACAGCAGCAAAAGAGTTGTTCGTGGGAGTGCTGTCAGGCGGTGCAAGAGGATACTTCATTTCAGATAAAGGAAATAGCAGCTCCTTAGAGTGTGCAAGTTTGTCAGAGATAGCTGAGCAGAGTCCAACATCGTCCTGGCAAAGTCTTCTTGTAGTGATGACTGTGTTGGGAAGAGGGTCGGGATTGCTAACTGCTAGAATCTCTTCTAAATGCTCGTCATATACTTCCTGCATGGAATCCACAAGACCAAGATCTTCTCCCACAGATTGTTTCATCAATTTATCGACATTAAAGGTGACTTCCTCCGCTCCAACCCTCAATTTTAAAGATTTTTCGTTTACGTCAATAACAGACTTGGCAGTGTTTAGAAAAGGTCTGCCAAGGATGAGGGGAACGTGGGCGTCTTCCTCAATATCCATAATGACAAAGTCAACTGGGAAGATAAATTTACCTACTCGGACCATAATATCTTCAGCAATCCCCCGAGGGAGTTTAACTGATCTATCAGCTAATTTGTAACACCCCCAAATTTAATGTTTTGCGGAAGCACGATTTGGGTGTTACTAATCAATATACAAAGCACAGAGATATATAGTAAACGACTCTATATGCGCCGTTTTAACAAAATATATTAATATACGAAATGTTTACAACATTTGAAGCTGTACATAGCTCGTGTTCGATAAAATGAGAGATTTCAGTACATAAGTACTTGTACAAGATATACTAATGCAAGAAAATCTCTACTGTCTGCATGCTGACTCGAGCTATAGTAATCCTGCTAGCAGCCAAAACCTACTGCTTGGTACCTGTGATACACGCTAAAATGGGTCAGCTAAAGCTGGTGAGCTCACAGGTTTGAAATCAGTTAATATAATATGAACCGCAAGATTTAAATAATTGAATTGCATCCAGCAACTGATAATGTAAGTGTATACAACCATGAGTACATAGTTGAGCTTAACTCGAGGGCCGGGTCCCCTATAGAGAATTCCGGGCGAGGTGCCTCCACGAATGCCTAATCAACATTCGTCTTCCCAAATATTAGTACGTCCGTTTACCCGGTTAGTGCTTGCTAACCCGAACGAGGAGGGTCAATCCTATATGGTACCATATACTAATATTCACGCTACAACGTATTAACAACTATGCTGACGGAGGACTTTAAATGATTGGTGTGTAAAACTCATGTAGTATATAAAAGTTGTACTTGCGTTCACATGTTAAAAATAAGCATTGTATCACACCCCTGAGTAAAACAGTAAAAAGAGGGGCTATGAGACTCACCTGAGTCTTGTGAGTTTAACTTAATAAACTTGAGTTGATTAGCCGAGTATTGAAGTCCAAAGACTTGTAACCTGAGGGTGTCCACGACACGCGATGGTTATAAACATGATTGGGTATCTCAAAAGATCACCATTGTAGTTGTTACACAACTATATATGTCCAAATTACTACGATTTGGTTGATTTGTTAAGTGTTGGAAAACATGTACGGCCCGTTGGTGATTAATTGTAATAATAGTCCTCATGTTATCACATTGATTTCGAAGTGTTATACTTGAAAAATATATTCCATTATGTTTGAAAAGTTGTATCGTATAAGCGTTTTGAAGTCATACAAGTTTGACACTTGGTGAGAAATGTGCTTACGGAATCTAAGTACGGGGGTCCGGGGGCAGCGCCCCTGGCGGGGTCCAAGGGGCTGGCCCCTGGCTGGGGTCAAGATGCCAGGTCAGCTCGAAAAAATTTTATTTCTACTATATTGCTTTGGTGAAAAACGCATCTGGGATCTGAATTCGGGTAAAATCGAGTGATAAATTTTGAGTCTCGACACTTAGTAAAAATCTGAGTTTTCTGTGTTTTGCGACACAATATGCGACACAAAAGTTTGTCATGCGACACAAGGGTTGTGTCGCATAGATACGCGACACAACATCTATACGACACAAAGGTTGTGTCGCATAGATTCGAGATGCTGATTCAACAGCGACATAGAGGTTGTGTCGTATGGTATTTGCGACATAAGGTACGACACAATATTGTGTCGCATAAGATACGGCATAACTGGTTTCATACGACACAAGATACGACATAAAAGGCAAAATACGACATAACATGCGACACAAGGCTTGTGTCGCATTGAAGAACATCAGCCCAGAAAGTTTTGACTGCCGAGGTTTTTCCGGCCAAAACCCAATTTAAACTCGTTTTTAAGCTATAAAAATCGTGTTTTACACTTTGTAATGGACATATATAAGTTATATAAACAACTAACAAGTGAAAATACAAAGAATCGAGAGTTTTCGGGATTTTGTCGGAAACTTACAAAGTGGCGAAATGAAAATCCGGAAAGATAGAAGTGTAGATCGTGATGTCGTGGTTGTTTTTCTCCAAAGCGGTGCTATGATCCGGTTGCGTTTTATGTGGTTATTTTGAAGATTTATGATGGTGGTGGTGGTTTAGTGTTTAGAGAGAAAATGGAGAAGAGAGTGTAAGAGAGAGAGTGAGTGGGGGAGAAATGAGGAAAGAAAAGGGAAAGTGGGAGGTTATCCTCCCATTTTTCAGTCTCCGTCCTTCGTGCGATGTTCATTTTCTCCGTCATTTAACGTTTTAATAAATAGTTTGCGCGTTAATTAACCATTTTAAAATACGAATTTTTGTTTAATAATCTAATTTAATTGTTTTACCAACAATCTATTAATTTAAAGATTTAAAGTGTGATTTAAATAATTTGTGTATTTTGTTTTTAATTACGTAAGTTTTAATTGTGCAAAACGGGACAACTCTGGGAATGTAATTTAAACAATTAGTTTGGACCCAGTAATGTTTTCAGATAATGTTTTATACTTAAATATAAATTGTGTCACCAACGTCCGTATTTATGGAACCGAAATACATTCGATTTAAATTTGTACGATCTAATCAAATCGCATTTTCGTATATATTCAACAATATATATTTTGATACATTAATTAGCCTAATACAAAACTAATTACATGTATTAACAGAGAATTAGGCACTAATTACTAGTCCTAATTTGGCGGGTGTTACATAATTGGATGGTCATACGAGTGGGTAGCAGTTCTCCTAATCCTAGTTTCTTATATAGTGAGTAAGGCATAAGGTTGACACTAGCACCTAGGTCAGCTAAGGCATTACTAACTTGGATATTTTGTAGGTAACAAGGAATAGTGAAACGGCCAGTATCTCCTAGTTTTGGTGGAAGGCCATGTAACATGATTGCAGAGCATTCGGCATCTAAGGGTATATTACCTAATTGCCTTAATTTTTCTTTATTTGAAAGAAGTTCTTTGAAGAATTTTGCACAACTAGGCATTTCTACTAAAGCGTCTAGTAATCTAACGTTTAAGTGCAGGCTTTTAAACATCTAAAGATATTTCCCAAACTGTGCTTCTTGCTTCTCCTTCTTAAGCCTACCAGGAAAGGGAATTCGAGTACGTGGAATGATCTCTGGAACTTGAGAAGGTACTGGATCAGGTGTAGAGACAGGGGTGTCACTTAGCACTGGATCAGTAGAAGTGGAAGGTTTGTCTGAAGAATTATCTGAGGTTTGTTCAATTCTGGTTTCTTTACCTCCTCTCGTAACAACTAAGATGTCATCGTGCTCATAGGATGAGAGATAGACAGCGTTACTGATCGCGATTTTCCTTTGACTCTCCTCAACTTTTGAAAATAATTGTTTAAGATTAACTTCTATGTTTTTGATTAAATCTTCGGAAATTCTAAGTAAAGCATCAATTTTATTTTGAAAAGCTATTACTTGTCTATTAACGTTATTTTGTTCAATCATAAAGTTAATCAAAGTTTCGTTATAGTGTTGTTGAGAGTTAAAGAAGGAATCGGATAGAGTGGACGGTATAGTAGACAGAGGTTGAATAGGAGGGGTTTTGATTTGCCACTGAACAGAAGATGTGGATTGAAAGTTTGGTTCAGGGCTTTGGATAGTTGTTCCAAATTTCCAGACATGTTGACTAGTCGTCATGGCTGAAGAATTTGGGGTTTTGGTAGAAAAGAGAGTTTTGGAAAGGAAAGGGTACTGAAAAGGAAAGAACGGAAAGGTAACTTTCGAATGATATTGATCTTCCGAAAGGATCGCTAAATAACTAAGATAACTAAATTCCTAGATCGGTCGTTGTAGTCCCCGGCAGCAGCGCCAAAAACCTGATGGGCACCGAGAGGTCGGTTGCGATTTGACTCGCGTCGTTGCAGGCCTTCCTCCTGGCGCGCCGATCAGTGGGTTTTAAAATTTATGTTTTGCTGGGCCTAAGTATACTTAAAACTATTGGAAGTACAGTAGTAAGTATGACCTAGGGTCGTTCTTCCAACTACAACGGGCATAGGATCTAGGTCTTTTGATTATCTTTCGTAATTTAGCTGCTTTATCAAGAGTTTGATAGGGGTTTTTGTTACTTTTCTGTTCTAACTTACTAATTTAAAAACTAAAACTAAAGGTAGGGGGAGTGAGGTGGCTACGAGAACTACAGATTAACGCGAGTGCTTGCTATGACAATCTTTATGCTATTTTAGGGGTAGTTATTTTAGTTAAGGTACTAGTTATGATGACGAAGTCAAGATTTAACAGACGTACTTGGAACAATCAATGACAGCAAAGTATTCTACCTACAGCCTTTCCTTAGCTCCCACGTATTTGTTTTCAATGCTTATACCAGTATTCGGCTGATTTACGGTATTTCCGTTACAACATTAAAAGGTCCTTGTTATCTATCTTGAGTTATATATCCTAATGAGCCATATCTACTAGCCTATTATCTACCTAACGTAGAGTTGTCCACAATCAGATAAATAACATGTCACGAAGATAGCAGCTATGGAATGTAAACTACACCGGAAGCTCTCCCAAATGCAACAACCAATTTAACCAACAACCATCCTCGAATCCTGTTCCCCAATCTCGGACATCCGAGATATCCGAATCATGGCATGAATTGTTGAATAAACAAAAACATGAACAGGGGTTTCCTACCGGAACAAGTTGGGATGATCTGGTCTAACGGCTGATTAAATTGTTCATCATTATTTTATATAAATCGTCATAACTATTCTACGCATGTTAAACTGGTGTATGCAATCAATTTATATTCGAAAACCTAATCACATATCCAATAGCACAGGTGATACTAGCATGCAAACCCTAAAGCAACAATCAAACAAGAACATGCAACAGAGCATCACACAAGGATCAGTTTATACGTGCAGAGTAACTGGATAGTTGGTTAAGTCACAAATATTCCGAAAGTTCTCTCAAAAATATTTATTATATGAAATGAATCTAACCTATCTCTAATCCTATGCTCCGTGTCTCCCTCCGGTGTATTTCAACCAGGAGAACACCGGCCATGTCGAGTTCAACGATCATCAGACACAGAATAATAAGCAGCGTACCACCAGTTAAGGACCAGCAGTAAGTTACAAACCACAACATAAGTTGGATAGATAAACATTGGAGACTCAATTCATAGATTCAAATATATATCAACAGCATACGGACAAAGTAACAGCGTATTTACAATTGGAATCATTATTTCCACAACGGATTGTGCCCACGACTTTCATAGCTTCCACGTTCCGTACTACACACATTCGTGATGGTTCCGGCGCTATACAAATGAAAGCCGTATAACGTTACCTCCATTGTTTCATAATGGTGCATCCCAATTGCATATTAAAGTATAACTACCCTTGCATAACGACTATCATAGGAAACACATATTTGTTTAGCTAAGCATGGCAATAATTCTAGCAAGCAATTCTAAATAATTATGACAGCAGCACAACATATTTAAAATAACAAGATAGAGATTATAATAAAACCTGACAAAGCGTAATTACAAATCTTGCGCAATCGCAGTCTCGGAGCACCTCCGTTACAACCAAGCTAGAAGTTAATATACTAGCTTAATTATACTAACCTAATCTAATTATTTCTAGAGAGAGAGTAGAGAGAGAAAGTGAAGAAATGAAGTTGAATGAGTGATGAATTATGAAAATGAGGTGAAATGATCCCATATATATAGTAGTTGCTCAGCCGTATCGTCCAGTCGTATTCCTACCTCCAAATGCTCAACCGTATCGCTCAGCCGTATCAAAATCTTATCTTGTACGGGAGGGGAGGACGATACGGGGGGACCTCTCGTATTTTGGGTGGAAATTGCACGATACGGGCGAACACGGGCTGAATACGGGAGAACGAGGCCGTATACGGGAGAACACCAGTCGTATACGGCTGGACAAGGCCGTATACGGTCATGCTAGGCCGTATACGGTCAGTGCATGGCCGTATACGGCTTGTTCCGCCCGTATCCGGCTTGGTTTGCCCGTATTGGTCTTCTCCAGTTGCTTGGATTCTTCGTTTGGGCATAACTTTTGACTCGGGTGTCCGTTTTCAGCGTTCTTTATATCCACGCGATCGTATTTTACTAACGAAGAAAATGACATAAGTTAGAGGTGATAATTCTTAGCGGAACTTAAAAAGTTATTAAAAGCGTGAACGAAAATGCTTATGATCGTTTTTGTTACATTTATCGTGTTTTTCGACCATTTTAGATGACTTTTGAAATGTTGTCTATATTTTAGCCCAAGTGATGAGTTTTAATGATAAAGTATTGATTTTAGATATATTCATCATGATTTGGGCTAAAAAGGTGAGATAATGACACATAAAAACTTGACTTTTTGCGTGTCATCATTAACCATCCACAACGATCTTATTTCTCAAATCCATTCCACTCAACTCGAAGCACTCAACGAGAAAAACATCAAAAACGAAGCCTTGTGAGGCATGGAAAAACAATTCAAAATCAAACCCGATGGAACTCGATACTTCTCTAACCGAATCTGGTTACCAAACTTTGGAAACCTACGAGACTTGGTGATGGATGAATCTCACAAATCTCGATACTCCATACATCCTGGTTCCGACAAGATGTATTACGACATCAAACAACGGTATTGGTGGCCCAACATGAAAGCTGACATAGCCAACTATGTTAACAAATGTTTAACCTGCGCCAAGGTTAAGGCCGAATACCAAAAACCCTCCGGGTTGCTGCAACAACCCGAAATACCTCAATGGAAATGGGAAAACATAACCTTGGACTTCATCACCAAACTACTTAAAACACCGAGCGGTTGCGATACCATTTGGGTGATCGTCGATCATCTCACGAAATCTGCCCATTTCCTAGCCATCAAAGAAACCAACAAGATGGAGCGCTTGGCTCGCATCTACATCAAAGAGGTTGTAGCACGACACGGCATACCCATCTCGATCATCTCTGATAGAGATAGCCGTTTCACCTCTCGATTCTGGCAAACACTTCAAAAAGCTCTCGGTACCTGACTCGATATGAGTACTGCTTATCACCCCCAAACCGACGGTCAAAGTGAACGAACCATCCAAACCTTAGAAGACATGTTGCGCGCCTGCGTAGTTGACTTCGGAAACAACTAGGAAAACCACCTACCTTTATGTGAGTTCTCCTACAACAATAGTTACCACACCAGCATTGGTGCTGCACCCTTCGAGGCACTTTATGGTAGAAAGTGCCGATCACCCATTTGTTGGACCGAAATCGGCGATAGCCAACTCACTGGTCCTGAAATCATCCATGAAACAACCGAGAAAATCGTGACCATTCAAAACCGGCTGAAAGCCGCACGTGATCGTCAGAAGAGTTACGTTGACGTGAGACGCAAACCCCTCGAATTTTAGGTTGGGGACAAAGTACTTCTAAAAGTGTCACCTTGGAAAGGTGTCATTCGTTTTGGTAAACGCGGTAAATTAAATCCTAGGTACATCGGACCTTTCGAGATTCTTGAAAGAATTGGTCCGGTGGCATATCGACTGCAGCTACCACCCCAACTCAGTAGCATGCACAACACATTCCACATTTCTAACTTGAAGAAATGTGTGTCTGATGAGACGCTTGTAATCCCGCTCGATGAAATCCACATAGAGGATAAACTCCATTTCATCGAGGAGCCGATAGAAATCATGGACCGTGAGGTCAAACGCTTGAAACAGAGTCGTATTCCCATCGTTAAAGTCCGGTGGAATTCGCGGCGTGGTCCGGAATTCACTTGGGACGGGAAGACCAAATGCGACTAAAACATCCATATCTATTCTTAGATAACCCACAGACTGCGGCAACAAACTAATTTCGGGACAAAATTCTCCTAACAGGGGGAGAATGTGACACCCGACGATTTAGGGTTACTAATTAACCTGCTAGAAACCCTAATTACGTGTGTTTAGTGTAGTATTAGGCTAAATACTTGTAATTACTTGTAACTATTTGTAACTTTATGTGAATATACACTCCCGTAATTGATTTATATTACGCTTACGTAATTGGTTATAATTACGCTTATGCAATTTGACGAAATTGTGCGAAACAACCGGACGGAGTCCGACATAGTATAAATGCGGACGTTGGTGAACAAAATATTAAATAATATGAAATTATTTAATAAACTCAAAAACTCGTAAATATTATGTTGATAACATTTAACACGTTAATTATATCGCATAAAGTAACATAAACGCGGCAGAGACGCGCGAAACGCGCCCGACAATCGGACGAAAGTCGAAATATATTTCTATAATTTAAAATATATTATTTTATATGGAATTATTATTAAAAACATCGTCTAATGATTTGTCAATAAAAACGTCTATTTAAAACGTTACGCGATTAAACCTCTGTAAAACGTGCACGCAAATTGAGGCCGATAAATTAACGGAACATTTTTACAAGTGTTCTCAAGTATCTATATTAAATGTTTCAAGTGAAAATATCGAAATTTAATTCGTCGTTTAAATAAGCATATTAAAACGATTAACGTATACATAAACATCAAAACGATCGAGGAAACGAACACCGCACGGAACGCGAATTGAGGGAACACCGCACTTCATGCATTACAACCCACACTCAACCTAACATGCACATCTTCTCTCAAATCTCTCTACTTCTTCTCACACCATAAACTCAGGGATTTTAACCACCATAAACCACCACAACCACCATAGCACCACCACCAATTTCCCCATCATTTTTGCAAAGTTCTTCAAGAAGATTCAAGCTCACAAGTTCCTCATCATCATCTTAGCCTTCTTTCTTAAAACCACCATTGTGAGGACACATCTCTACTTTCATTTATGTTTATTTACATGTTTTAAGGTTCATCTAACATGATTATGTCCAAACTTGGTGTTAAAAATCGTTTTTGAAGCTTATATAAGAACATACATAAATCTGCCCAGAAAAACACAGTCCACTAAAACGACCATATCTCGAGTTCTAGGAAGAATTAGATAATGAATTATTTTTTAAAAGTTGCGTATTGAAAAGGGCTACAACTTTCGTGTTTTACACTTTTTCCATATCAGTACGTATTTTTGGCTATAATCTGATCTTTGAGTCTGGTCTGGAAGTTTTCGAAAATCGAGTTCGGTTCCTTCGCGAAATTATTTAAATATGTAAATGGATACTATAGTTTCGGTAAAAATTGTATGTTAGACCAGAAACGTTGATAATCAGTGGGTAAAATTTATGAGACTTGATTTAGACTAGAAGTGGTAGAAATTAAATGGCGAACCAAACAGACAAAAGTCGAAAATAGGAAATCTTGAAGTCTTAACTTGCATATTAAAAACCGACACTTTAGGTGAACTCCGGCACGAACCGACAAATTATATGGGCTCTATAAACTGATGTATTGATTGGGTAAAAGTTTCGGGTCAAACCGAGTAGGTTTGACCAAGTCAACAAAAATGGCTCGGTTTCTAAAAATGATAAAACTTACTATTTTTGGAAAGTGGTAACAAAAATGGATTTGGGTGACTTAGTTAGTAACTTGGACCTAAAACTAAAGTTAGAAAGTTTCCCGAATTAGAAACCGACACCTAGAAAACTTGGACCAAATACTCTAACTCATAAATTGGCTAAGTGTTGCATAAATTGACTAGTGTTGCATAAATTGGCTAAGTCTTGCATAAATTGACTAGTGTCGCATAAATTGGCTAAGTGTTGTATAAATTGACTAGTGTTGCATGAATTGGCTAAGTGTTGCATAAATTGACTAGTGTTGCATAAATTGGCTAAGTGTTGCATAAATTGGCTAAGTGTTGCATAAATTGACTAGTGTTGCATAAATTGACTAAGTGTTGCATAAATTGGCTAAGTGTTGCATAAATTGACTAGTGTTGCATAAATTGGCTAAGTGTTGCATAAATTGGTTAAGTGTTGCATAAATTGACTAGTGTTGCATAAATTGGCTAAGTGTTGCATAAATTGACTATTGTTGCATAAATTGGCTAAGTGTTGCATAAATCGACCAACTTTGACAAGTTTGACCAGGTTTGACCAACCTTGACGAGTTTGACCAGCTTTGACCAATGAGTTGACCAACTTTGACCTACGGTTTAAGACTTATACAAATAAAATAATCGGTTTGCAACACACGATATGTACTAATGAATAGTATACAACAAAACAAACTTAATAATAATGTCTAAATTAATTATTATTACAAACTTTTACCAACGGGTCGTACGCGTTTTTGACAAATAAACTTGAACAACTTATTTGGACATACTAGTTAATGAACTAGCTCTAGGTGGACATTAACCCTCCACCTACACGATTGGCTTAAGTGGACATTGACCCCCACTTATATAATCGCTATAGATGGTCTTATAAGACATCTACTTACACAACCTTATACGTTTAGGACGTTAGAAGGTTGCGCTTTGGACCTTGCTTGCTATTTGATTATTGCTTGCTACCTGCTTAACTCTGGTGAGTTTCATAGCCCCTTTAGACTGTTTTTCAACTAGGGTGAGAATACATACACTGTTTTATACAACTGCTTATATGATCACAAGTAACTGTAAACAACTTTTCGTACGGATTGCAAGAGGCCTGAATAATCCATTAAAGCCCTCTACCCATCATAGTTCGTTAATATATGCGTGAATATTATTGGATAGTACTATCGGGGATTGACAATCCCCATCCGGACTAGTCGCGCTAGTCAACCCACGGATGCAATATTATTTGTGATTTAGAAGTGTGTCGGATTATTACACTTACCGGAGGCAAACAACGTTAAGCTCGACTATGAGACTCATTGCAAATGGTATACTTATATTGCATTATGCAATACTTTTACTTATCGTTGGCTAACGATACTTTAAACTGTCATTTTTGAATGATACAACTTGAAATCTTGTGGATCATACCTAAACGATTGTTTATAAACCTATGAACTCACCAACTTTATGTTGACCTTTTAGTATGTATTTCTCAGGTAACCCGCCGCAGTAGGAAGCTTTGGAAAGCTTAGCTCGAGTCGCATTGTTTTCAACAATCAAGAGATTAGATTGCATTTAGCTAAATTTTGGGAAATCTGAAATGTATTAGAAATCTCTAGATGATTTATGCGAACTCCTAATATTGTAAACATTTGAATTATGGTAATGTAACTTTTTATTAAAACGTCTCATATAGAGGTCGTTTGTTGTAATCTTGTGCTGTGATATTTAATTTGGTCGGCGCCCCCGTGACACCTCATGTTTCCGTTGCCACATGTTTTGGGGGTGCGACGGCAAGTGACTTATTCACTCGAGTATGGCCATACATTTCTTTAGTCCAAATCATCGACAGCCTAGGAGATATCTCTCTTGCTTTTATACAAGAGTTGCAAAGTCCCATCTTGCGAGTTAAACTAGAAATCACAACATGTGTTCTTCGTCACCCAACGAATAACCGTTATGGATGCCCATTTACGAACACCGTTAGATCTCATTAAAAAACAACTAGGTTCACATGTGAAAATCTAGCCTGCTCAGGTCAGAGGATAGTGCGCCACGATTGAGAATACCCATGATAATGGTCCACGAAGTATTCACTCAATATGTGGGTCATTCCAACATTTAATCGCATTAAGTGCTAGTGATCAGGCATCACAAATTAACAGTGACTGTACCTTATCTGCAGGACAAGTTGCTTCTTAAAGCTGTAACATACCATCTTTCACTATAACCGATCACCCTATTGTAGTTCCCACGACAACAAGCGGTTATGGATATGTGTCTCATACACTTTATAATAAGCTTGCCTTACTCATGGATACTAAAATATACTAAATATGAACAACATGAAGCAAGGTTGTCAAGATCGGGATCCTACGTAGGATCGTTTTCGCCTTTGCAAGATCGGGATCGTAATATAGAGATCGGGATCGTAGATCCTACCAAAATGTGATTTTTTTTATATAGATATATCTAAATTCTTGTAGAAAACTACTATTAGAGAAATTAATCAAATATTCAAACTTTTATATTACTGAAGTGATTCAATTTGTCAACATAGATTTCTCGAACGATAGACGTACTAAAACAAAAGATAGCGGCATAGTACAATTGCACCAAAGTTTGAGAGCATATTATAAATGATATATCTTAATCGTCGTTTTAGAGGTTCTAGACTTTTTCTTAGGTTAATTTGACAATAAATGGGGAAATTGAACTTGGAAAAAAATGTATGGTAAGTTTTGAAATAGGATTTGGACTACTTATAAACCTTAAAAGTCCAATTGTAAAAAAAAAAAAAAAATATTTAAAAAAGACCATTTGTAGGATCGGATCGTTCAACGATCTTACGATCGATCCTGCGATCCTACTCCGATCCTACCTCCTAACCGATCCTACTTCGATCCTGCACGTTTTCCCTTGGTAGGATCGTAAGATCGTACGATCCTACGATAAGGATCGCGATCTTGACAACCTTGACATGAAGGCCTCATCATATCTCAATGAGTCATCCAACCTTAATATGCTACAGTTCATGGTTTCGGAATCGGATCATGATATATGAATATAACTAGAACTATTTCTAATCAATCAATTTCAGTTATATTTATTAAGATATATTTCTTCAAACATAACTTATTAAATATCTACCCACTAATCAAAATCTTAAAGACTTTAGATATTATTTGTTGTAGCTATAATTCAAATCTTTGTTAATATTATCTAATGATCATTTATTATGCACACCGAAGTCAAACATATTAGATCATGATATCATTTATACAAAGCATTCACTATGACTAACCATTAATTCAACTAAATGAAATTGACTTCACAATGAATTTGATGTTTCCAAATACTTGAATTTTAAAATTTCTTTTAACAATCATCAAACATTTTTAAGTCAATCCAACAATAAATTTTAATTCTTCAACAATAATATTAACAAATTAATGTTCTTGTGAGATATTAAAATTTCCATTTAACGCTCCCACTAAATCTAACAATACTTATTAATCCAATTTCTACAAAACAAATCCCATAATTTATTTTAGAAATGATTCACTTTATAATATGCGTTAATCAAATAAACTAATGTCTTTGGTTTCATAATGTGTTTATAGAAGACACAATATCAATTTATTTCTCATAGACAAGAATAAATCAAACCACAACAAGTTTATTATTTTAATCTACCATGACTAATCGACAATTCAATTAATTGTATCTAATAAGTTTAGCTAACTTATTCATACATCTTTCATGCATATAATAGATTCAACAGTCTAGAAGTATCATCATTTAATGCTAAGTTCTATATAAATCAAACATATTTATTATACCATTGGCAACTTTCGTATTTAATAATTCACAATTATACATATATCAACTAATAAATAACATTTATTTAATTAAAAGCGTTACTCATGAACTCGTATCTTATAATGTCCAAATTACCATGATTTGGTTGATTGACTTGTCCAAATTACTACGATTTGGTTGATTAACTTGAGTTTAGAAAGTGTGTACGACCCGTTGGTGATTGTTTGTAATAATAATTTTCAACATTATTATTTTGATTTTGAAATGTTGTACTTAAAAAGTGTTTACAAACTTTTAGGTGACGGGGATCCGGGGGCAGCGCCCCTGGTTAGCGGGGTTCCAAGGGTGGCAACCCCTGGCGGGGTCCAAGGAGCTGGCCCCTGGTTGGGGTCATCGAAAAATTTTTATTTCTACTAAATTGCTTTGGTGAAAAACGCATCTGGACTTGAATTTGGGTGAAATCAAGTGATAAAATTTAGGTCTCGACACTTAGTAAAAATGAGTTGTAAACATTCTGTTTTCTGCGACACTTAAAGCGACATTTAATAGTTTTCGGCAACACTCAATCAGTGTCGCATAAAAATGTGAATTCTGTAGTAATTGCGACACTTAGGGAAGTGTCGCAGAAGGTGGCGACACTTGGTTGCGGCACTGAAGGTAAGTGTCGCATGGATTGTAAGATGATTATAGGCGACACTTAGACAAGTGTCACTAGTGTACAGTTACAAAAATAGGCGTCACTTCAATGAAGTATCGCTGGGAAGTGTCGGGTAATGAATTTGCGACACTTAAACAAGTATCGCGAAAAGAGGGTTTTCATGCGGCACTTAGGCAAGTGACGCAAGATTTAGGGCTTTTTCGCGACACTTAGTGCGACACTTAAGGAAGTGTCGCAAAACTGCTGCGGCGCATGCGACACTTGAATCTGATGGCCGGATTTTGAGTCGAAAACGAGTTTTCCGGTGACCGTTTGGTCCAAATCGTTTACACAACCCTTGTATGGACATTATCAACTTATATAAACAACAAACATGTAAAAATGGGTGAAATCAAAGAGTTTCGGGTTTTTGTCGGAAACTTACAAAGTGTCGAAATGAAATTCCGAAAAGATAGAGTTGTAGATCGTTGCATGGTGGTTATTTTTCTCCAAAGAGCTTCGAGATTCGGCGGCGTTTGATGTTTTTATTTAGTGATTTTGAGTGAATGTGGAGGTTTAGTATTTTGAGAGAAAAAGAGGCGGAGAGAAAGAGAAAGAGAGTGAGAATGAGAAAGTGGGGTGGGGATTTGATCCCCTCACCATTTTGGCCGGTTTTGGGGTGGGGTCCACGGGTGTAGGCTTCACCCATTCTTCGTTCCCTGCATTCGTGCTCCGTGCGGTGTTCGTTTTCCCGATTGTTTTATGTCAATTTATTTAATTTACGCGTTTAAATGTACTTTTTAAGTTGCGAATAATTACCCAATATTTTGTTGAAGTATTTTAATATTTGCGTTATAAAATATAACTTTTAACTTATTTTGTTTTGTTTGCGCGTTTATTATTTTAATCGCGTGACCATTGATTGTATGATTCAAAATGAATACGAAATATTATAAAAATAATACTTTGGATATAATTGTGTTATTAAATAACGTTTATATTATTTAATTAAATTGTTCACCAACGTCCGTATTAATTGAATCGAATTACATTCGATTTGAAACTTGTACGATTTAATCAAATCGCATACTTGTATATATTCAGCAATAATGCAATATATATTATTTGATACACAAATTAGCCTAACACAGAACTAATTACATGTATTAACACTTGATTAGGCACTAATTTCTAGTCTTAATTTGACAGGTGTCACATTCTCCCCCTGTTAAGAGAATTTCATCCCGAAATTTAAGTCGAAGTCGTGTTTGAAGTAGCGTCAGTGAATAACTGAGGGTACTTGAGTCGCATCTGGTTCTCCCGTTCCCAGGTGAATTCCGGACCACGCCGCGAATTCCACCTGACTTTGACTATGCGAATACGACTTTGCTTGAGTTGCTTGACCTCACGGTCCATGATCTCGGCGGGTTCTTCATCAAAGTGAAGCTTGTCGTCAACCCGAATTTCATCGAGTGGAATGATAAGTGTCTCATCAGATAGACACTTCTTTAAGTTTGAAATGTGGAAAGTGGGATGCACGCTGCTGAGTTCGGATGGCAGCTGCAATCGATATGCCACTGGACCTATCCTTTCGAGGATCTCAAAAGGTCCAATGTATCTTAGGTTTAGTTTACCGCGTTTGCCGAAATGAATGACACCTTTCCAAGGTGAAACTTTGAGTAGTACTCGATCCCCAACTTGGAACTCGAGTGGTTTGCGTCTCACGTCAGCATAACTTTTTTGACGATCACGTGCGGCTTTGAGTTTGTTTTGAATCTCGAAGATTTTATCGGTTGTTTCATGAATGATTTCTGGACCCGGGAGTTGCCTATCCCCAACTTCGGTCCAACAGATAGGTGATCGGCACTTACGACCGTACAGTGCCTCGAAAGGTGCAGCCTTAATGCTAGTATGATAGCTGTTGTTGTACGAAAATTCGCACAAGGGTAGATGTTGTTCCCAGTTTACACCGAAGTCAACTACGCAGGCCCGTAGCATGTCTTCCAGTGTTTGAATCGTTCGTTCGCTTTGGTCGTCGGTTTGAGGATGGTATGCGGTACTCATATCGAGATGGGTACCCAATGATTTTTGGAGTGATTGCCAAAAGTGAGATGTGAAACGGCTATCCCTATCAGAGATAATCGGGATTGGAACACCGTGTCGGGTTACGATTTCTTTCAGGTAGATTCGGGTGAGGTGTTCCATTTTATCGGTTTCCTTGATCGCCAGGAAATGAGCAGATTTCGTGAAACGATCGACGATCACCCAAATGGTATCGCAACCGCTCGATGCCTTGGGTAGTTTGGTTATGAAATCCATGGCGATTTGTTCCCATTTCCATTGAGGAATCTCGGGTTGTTGGAGTAAACCAGAAGGTTTTTGATATTCGGCTTTAACTTTCGAGCAAGTAAGACACTTGCTGATGTATGTGGCGATTTCGGCTTTCATGTTCGGCCACCAATTAAACTCCTTGATGCCGTGATACATTTTATCGGATCCCGGATGGATAGATTATTTGGACTTGTGAGCTTCATCCATCACCAAGTCTCGCAGGTTTCCAAAACTAGGCAACCAGATTCGATTAAAGAAGTAAGTAATTCCGTTAGGTTTGGTTTTGAATTGTATATCTATGCCTCACAAGGCTTCGTTTTTGACATTATCAGGTTTGAGAGCTTCGAGTTGAGCAGCGAGAATCCGAAGCTTTAGATCATTGTGAATAGTCATACTGAGGGCTCGAACTCGAAGTGGTTTCGACCGTTCTTTTCGACTGAGGGCATCAGCAACAACATTTGCCTTCCCTGGATGGTATTTAATTTCGCAATCGTAATCGGTAAGCAACTCGACCCATCAACGTTGCCTCATGTTGAGATCCTTTTGATCGAATATGTGTTGGAGACTTTTGTAGTCGGTAAAGATTGTGCACTTAGTGCCATAGAGGTAATGTCTCCAGATTTTGAGAGCGAACACAACCGCTCCAAGTTCAAGGTCATGAGTGGTGTAATTCTTTTCGTGAATTTTGAGTTGTCGTGAGGCGTAAGCAATGACCTTGTCCCGTTGCATCAGCACGCAACCGAGACCTTGATGGGAAGCATCGCAGTATACCACGAAGTCATCGGTGCCTTCGGGTAGAAATAAGATTGGAGCACTACAAAGCTTTTGCTTCAGAAGTTGAAATGCTGACTCTTGTTTTTCAGTCCAGTCGAACTTTTTATCTTTTTGAGTCAGGGTCGTGAGTGGCAAGGCTATTTTTGAGAAGTTCTCGATGAAGCGTCGATAGTAACCGGCCAGTCCTAAGAACTGTCATACTTTTGTTGGAGTTGTCGGCGATTGCCAATTTTTGATAGCCTCGGTTTTTGAAGGATCTACATGAATTCCTTGACTGTCGATAACGTGTCCAAGGAATTGAACAGTTTGTATCCAAAACTCACACTTGGAGAATTTGGCGTAAAGCTCCTCGTGTCTAAGTAGTTCTAGAATGGTTTTGAGATGTTACGCGTGTTTTTGTTCGTTTCGTGAATATATGAGTATGTCGTCGATGAATATGATGACAAACTTGTCGAGATAAGGTTTGCACACCCGATTCATAAGATCCATGAATACAGCCGGTGCGTTGGTTAAACCGAATGGCATCACCTGAAATTCGTAATGCCCATAACGGGTTTTGAAAGCAGTTTTCGGGATATCGGTGTCGCGAACACGTAATTGATGATAACCTGACCGCAGGTCGATCTTTGAATAAAAACTCGACCCTTGAAGTTGGTCAAACAGGTCATCGATGTGTGGAAGGGGATATCGGTTCTTGACGGTTAACTTGTTCAACTCTCGATAGTCGATACACATTCGGAATGAACCGTCCTTCTTTTTAACAAACAGGACCGGAGCTCCCCAAGGTGAAGAACTCGGTCGGATGAATCCTTTTTCCAGGAGTTCCTGTAATTGGTTGGATAACTCCTGAAGTTCGGATGGGGCTAAATGGTAGGGTGCTCGGGCCACAGGTGCAGCACCCGGCACGAGATCGATTGAGAACTCAACCTGTCTTGGTGGTGGTAGACCAGACAGTTCTTCGGGAAAGACTTCTGGAAAGTCTCGGACGATCAGCACATTCTCAAGTCGCTTTTCCTTTGACTTTTTCTCCATGATGTGTGCGAGGATTGCTGGGTAACCCTTCCTCATAAATTTCTGGGTTTTCAAGCAAGAGATGATATTTATTCTCGTCCCACTGGTCTCCCCCTGTATGATCAAATTTCTACCGGCGACGAGAAGGATGCGGACAATTTTATCATGACAGACGATTTCAGCGCGGTGCTTGGACAACCAGTCCATACCAATGATAATGTCAAAACTTCCAATTTTGACAGGCATAAGGTCGATTGAGAAGGTTTCGTTTGCTAAGTTTAGAGTGCAATTAGGTATTACACTGTTGGTTTCTATAAGTTTGCCGTCCGCTAGTTCTACAGTGTACTTAACATCTAGGGCAACAGGTGTGATGTCAAGCAGTGGGTAAAATTCATCTGAAATAAAGTTTCTATCTGCACCAGTATCAAATAGAACAGATGCAGATAAGTTGTTGAGGAGGAACATACCCGAGACCACATTCGGGTCTTGCCGGGCTTCCCCAGAGTTGAGTACGAAGGCTCTACCTCTAGCGTTGTTGTTGTTGTTGTTGTTGTTGTTGTTGTTGTTGATGCCCTTGTTCTTTCGTTTAGGACATTCATTCCTGTAATGTCCCACCTCTCCACATCCATAGCAGGATTTGGGTTGTTGGGCATTGTTGTTGGATTTAGGGGCTCGGCAATCTCGGGTCAAATGCCCATACCTCCTGCAGTTGTTGCAGGGAGTACTGCATGGACCGTCATGGTGGTAGTTACACTTGGAACAGTATGGTCTGTCTCTAGTGTAGCTACGTTTAGTTTCAGAATTGGTGTTGTAAACTTGGATGGTGTTGGTTTTCTTGTTTGGTTGGTTTTGGTGTTCGGAGGGTTTTCGCTTGGTGTTGGAGGAGGTATTGGGTGTCTCACGGCTGACAACCAGCGCCATGAGCTCATGTGCTAGCCGAATAGCACTTTCAATAGTGGTTGGCTTAGATAAAGCAACGTTCCCCTGGATATTCTCCGGGAGACCGCGAATGTATCTCTTGATGCTCTTCTCCTCCGGATCAACCAGTCCCGGGCATAACAACGCAAATTGCTGGAATTTGGTGGTATATCCAGCAATGTCGGTTCCCTGCACTGTCAAGTGCCAGAATTCTTCCTCTAGACGGTGCAGTTCTTCTTCTGGACAGTATTTTTCCCTAAGCTTTTTCTTCAGCTCAGCCCAGGGAAGTTGGTTTGCTATTTCGATGCCTACAGAGTTGGCGTGGGTATTCCACCATGTAAGTGCACCTTCCTGAAAGGTGTAAGCAGAAAACTTGACCTTGTTTTCTTCAGCACAGTTGCAGAGGTTGAAGACGGATTCCATACGTTCAATCCATCTGATTAGACCGATAGCACCTTCCGTGCCCTTGAAGTATAGTGGTTTGCAGCTGAGAAAATCCTTGTAGGAACAAGGTTTGGTAACCCCAGTGTTATTAACGGTTTGATCACTAGATTGTTGGGGATTTCGAGCAGCCAAAGCATCGGCTACAGCTCGGGAAACAATAGCATTAATTTCAGCATCATTATAACTTTTCTTCTTGGGCGGCATGATTCTTCAAGAAAGAAACAAAAGGTACATAAGAAGTTGTACCAGAACGAAAATTACAACAGATGCATATATGTAAAAGCGGTAACATATGCCATCATAATGAAAAAATTAATAATGTAGAATAATCGAGAGGAATTGCCAATTGATATTACAAGTTCAAAAGATGATAGACAATTTCGAATTACGAGTTCCAAAAGTTACAGGATTATATGTTTTACAAAAGTACCGGGAATTGTTTCATCCGGTCGAATTACATAGGTCCTACGAAAGCATAATATAGTACAGATTTCAGCCTAAGCTAATTCTGACGTAGATTGAGTTGTGGCAGCAGTGCAGTGAGATGGTTCACAGACTCTGCATGTCTGTTGGCAGTTCGGAGGGCGTCCTCGGTCTCCCTTAGACGTGTCTCGCACTGCGTCAACCTCGATTGTAGGACGGAGATTTCATTTCGGTTGCCAATCACTTGGTTGTGGACAACCTCCATAGTTTCGATGGTTTCTCCCACTTGGTTGCGGAAAATGTCCATGTTGTTGATAGTGTCTTCGTGTTCATCGGAGACTTGATTAATGCGTTCAAGCGATGTGAGTCTCCAGTTTTCATTGGTTTCCTGGAGTTTGACATCCATAGCGTTAAGTCGTTGCTCTTGATGGTGTAGCCTAGCGGCTAAACCCGGTAGCGTGAGGTGAACGGGATATGGGCTAGCTCGAGGCAACCTGGTGTTCCTCCCAGCTACCCTCGGGTTTCGTGATCCATACGGATGAGAGCGTGACGAGTTGGGTGGTGTATTTGCCATTCTGAGACAAAGCGTTAGAAAGAATGAGGCCTATACTCATATAATACATATATAATATAGCCTTAGTTTGTAATGAAGCCTATCTATGTATACCTAGTATCACATAATGGCCTAGGGTGTTTAACACAGACATGTTTGAGTCCCGGTTCTCTCGAGGTCAGAGTCAACTAGTGTATCCCCATTCAACATAATCGTTTCAGACCTTACATCATCTTTCCTTAATTGTACATAGTTGATCAGGCTATGTTAAATTAAAGTCGTATGCTGTAATTTCTGAACCAATCATACCTAATAAGGAAATACTGCCTAACGGTCATAGTCTAGGCCCACTAAATGTAACCTAGTTCACTATAACCTTAGGCTCTGATACCAATCTGTCGCACCCCCAATTTCGGGTTACGGAAGTGAATCAGGTCGAGGCGCGACTAATTACATATCAAGCACAAAGGTATAATGAACGACCACTATATGCGTCGTTTTGAACTTGTATTGATAAAAACAAAAGTTTACATCAAAATAATGTTTACATTAGCTCAGTTTCTGAAATTGAGAGATTTACATCACATAATTACTTTATACAAAATATAATAATGCAATTAAATCTCTGATTGTATGAATGCTGACTCGAGCTAATGATTCCTGCTTGGGCAATCCAACCTACTGCTGTATAACTGTGATACATGCTAAAATGGGTCAGCGAAACGCTGGTGAGCTCACGGGTTTGTATGTCAACACATATTTGTATGAACCGTAAGATTTATAATTGAATTAAAAATGCAATTAAGCAAAATAAAAGTTATACAGCCATGAGCACATAGTCTGAGCTTAACTTGAGTGTCAGGTCCAATTAAGGAAACCCAACTGAGGTGCCTCCTACAAGTGCCTAATCTACACTCATCTTCCCAAATGCTAATACGTCCGTTTGACCAGTTAGTGCGTGCTAACCCGGACGAGGATTGTCAATCCTATATGACATCATATACTAACATTCACGCTACATATGTATTACCAGAATATGCTATGGAGGGCTTTAGTGATTAGTTGAAAACAACTCATGTAGTATTTGATTGATTTGTACTTGCGTTCAGCATGTAAATAAAACGAGCAATGTAATCACACCCCTAAGTAAAACAGTAAAATAGGGGCCATGAGACTCACCTGAGCCTTGAGTGTTTATCGAAATAACTTGAATTGATTAGCTGTGAATTGATGTCCGAAGACTTGTAACCTGAGGGCATCCAATACGCGCGATGGTTATTAATTGAATAGGTATCTTAAAAGACTACCTTTGTAGTTGTTCGTTCAACTATAATGTCCAAATTACCATGATTTGGTTGATTGACTTGTCCAAATTACTACGATTTGGTTGATTAACTTGAGTTTAGAAAATGTGTACGGCCCGTTGGTGATTGTTTGTAATAATAATTTTCAACATTATTATTTTGATTTTGAAGTGTTGTACTTAAAAAGTGTTTACAAACTTTTAGGTGACGGGGGTCCGGGGGCAGCGCCCCTGGTTAGCGGGGTTCCAGGGGTGGCAACCACTGGCGGGGTCCAAGGGGCTGGCCCCTAGTTGGGGTCATCGAAAAATTTTTATTTCTACTAAATTGCTTTGGTGAAAAACGCATCTGGACTTGAATTTGGGTGAAATCAAGTGATAAAATTTAGGTCTCGACACTTAGTAAAAATGAGTTGTAAACATTCTGTTTTCTGCGACACTTGAAGTGACATTTAATAGTTTTCGGCGACACTCAATCAGTGTCGCATAAAAATGTGAATTCTGTAGTAATTGCGACACTTAGGGAAGTGTCGCAGAAGGTGGCGACACTTGGTTGCGGCAATGAAGGTAAGTGTCGCATGGATTGTAAGATGATTATAGGCGACACTTAGACAAGTGTCACTAGTGTACTGTTACAAAAATAGGCGTCACTTTAATGAAGTGTCGCTGGGAAGTGTCGGGTAATGAATTTGCGACACTTAAACAAGTATCGCGAAAAGAGGGTTTTCATGCGGCACTTAGGCAAGTGACGCAAGATTTAGGGCTTTTTCGCGACACTTAGTGCGACACTTAAGGAAGTGTCGCAAAACTGCTGCGGCGCATGCGACACTTGAATCTGATGGCCGGATTTTGAGTCGAAAATGAGTTTTTTGGTGACCGTTTGGTCCAAATCTTTTACACAACCCTTGTATGAATTATCAACTTATATAAACAACAAACATGTAAAAATGGGTGAAATCAAAGAGTTTCGGGTTTTTGTCGGAAACTTACAAAGTGTCGAAATGAAATTTCGAAAAGATAGAGTTGTAGATCGTTGCGTGGTGGTTGTTTTTCTCCAAAGAGCTTCGAGATTCGGCGGCGTTTGATGTTGTTATTTAGTGATTTTGAGTGAATGTGGAGGTATGGTATTTTGAGAGAAAAAGAGGTGGAGAGAAAGAGAAAGAGAGTGAGAATGAGAAAGTGGGGTGGGGATTTGATCCCCTCACCATTTTGGCCGGTTTTGGGGTGGGGTCCACGGGTGTGGGCTTCACCCATTCTTCGTTCCCTGCATTCGTGCTCCGTGCGGTATTCGTTTTCCCGATCGTTTTACTTCAATTTATTTAATTTACGCGTTTAAATGTACTTTTTAAGTTACGAATAATTACCCAATATTTTGTTGAAGTATTTTAATATTTGCGTTATAAAATATAACTTTTAACTTATTTTGTTTTGTTTGTGCGTTTATTATTTTAATCGCGTGACCATTGATTGTGAGATTCAAAATGAATACGAAATATTATAAAAATAATACTTTGGATATAATTGTGTTATTAAATAACGTTTATATTATTTAATTAAATTGTTCACCAACGTCCGTATTAATTGAATCGAATTACATTCGATTTGAAACTTGTACGATTTAATCAAATCGCATACTTGTATATATTCAGCAATAATGCAATATATATTATTTGATACACAAATTAGCCTAACACAGAACTAATTACATGTATTAACACTTGATTAGGCACTAATTTCTAGTCCTAATTTGACGGGTGTCACATATATCGTCCTACGGCGTCCCTCAAAGTCCTAGACGCAAGAAATGTACTAACATAAGTATTGACGTTTGTCAAATTATGCTAATAAGTTTGATTGTTTTGACTATTCGTCGTACTTAAATGTTTGTACAATTTTGTTGGTGATAATGCGTTGAAAAATAAATATTATTTTTCGAATTATGTTTATTGTTCAAACATTCGTTGCGTGTAAGTATATACATATATACTTATTAGTTGAATATATATATTCGTATATATAACTTTTCGGCGTATATATATATATATATATATATATATATATATATATATATATATATATACATAGTTTGTCATATATGTTTCAAAAACCTGATTTCCTTTGTTATGAAAATAAGTTTCGTTTTGTCCGATTGTATATATATATGGTTTCACTTATCATAAGTCCGTATACATATATAAGTTGTCGGCGTTCGGGTATATATATATAAATAGTTGCCGTTTATGTATATACCTACATACCCAAATATAGTTTGTACCCATATTTTAATCGTTACAAATATACTCCGTTTATTTTTCTTATAAAATCTAACGTTTGAAATAATTTTCAGTGTTCACTAAGTTGTACCTGTGACAAATTTTGAACTAAAATACGCGATCCAAAAATTTAAAACATACAAACATAGTTAGTTAAGTACACGATCTAGTGAGAGGTTATAAAAGTATTGTACTATCATGAAATTTGGAGACTATCACGTGATATTGAAATTAATGTACACGATCGTGAAACTGATAACACGTGGCCAAGAATTTTCAACTTACAAAGTCATGTATTATTAACATTGGTTATTGGTTATGTGTTACTACCTCCGTCCCAAAATTATAGTCCATCTTTCCTTTTTGGGATGTCCCAAAATAATTGTCCACTTCTCATTTCAACCAATAAGAAGAGAGTTTATTGGGTGCAGATTCTATTTGAGTGGTTGAAAACTGTTGTGGTCCCATTTTTATTAAACTGTGTGCTTTTTGTTGGTGGACAATAATTTTGGGACGGAGGGAGTATTATTTTTGGTGTTCACCCTATCGGTTATTTAGAACCTAGCCGATTGGCTAACAATATATATAGCCGATCGGTTCACAAGATCAAGCCGATCGGTTCACAAAGTCTAGCCGATCGGTTCACTGTGTCCCTGTTCTGTGCTTTGTTCGAACTCAATCTCAATCCAAATTTCATACATGTATTAGTTTTTTATAGTTCTAAATCATTTCCTTACAGTCCCAATCATTTATAACAGCGAAATATTAACACAATAACACGTTTATTGTACCAATATTTTGTGTTCATAGTTTGGGTTACTCACATATATTATAAATATTTAAATTTTCTCAATACATCAAAATTATCCAAGCATATACATGATTTATGATATGTTTACACTATATATATAAATTTTTGAGTAAGGAATTAAAAGATAGAAAGTTCCTCACACTGATATTGATGATGATTCGGTTTTGATGATGATAATGATGCGATTGAGATGATGATGATGAGGTTATGATAATGTTCACAAGATGGAGGTGAGAATGATAATGAAGTTGATAATTATGATGTAGAAAGTGATCAAGGTGGTGAAGATAGTGAAGCTCCTGCTTCTACTTCCTTTGCTCCTGCTGCTCCTCTTCTTCTTGTTCCAGTAGATGAACACACAAAGAGAAAGAGGAAAGACTCAATTATTTGAGGTGGTTGTGAGTTTGGATCTGTGAAAGAGGGAGTATATAATACAACTCAGTTTTTCAAACGGTATGGTCTCACACAGCAACCGGTCTCCAATAATGTGAGTTATATTGTAGTATTTTACCCGTTAACTTCGGGTACGGGTCCAATTGTGTACAAGTTTTCATTCAATTTTCATAATTATATTTTGAGGTAATTCTCCAAATACTTTATTATGAAGGAGAAAAATAATAATTTTATTATTTTTGACCTTTGGGTACGTTTTGTATTTGTTTCTGTTCGCGTGCAATACGTTTTAAAGAAACGTATTTTTGTTTTCGTTTCATTTTTGTTCCAACAAATTCACATTATATTTTCAAATAAAAATTGTTTGAAAATATTTCTGAGTTCTTTCTGAACTTTTGTATCACCAACGATTGTATTTGTTTTGTCGGATTCATTCCGATATTGTTTTGTATTCTTTGATTTATAATTATAAATAATTATAAATTTTCATAATACTTTTTGTTCAAAAGTTTTGGCTCGCTAGACTTATCTCACATTATTAGTTTAGTTTGGATTTTTGTAAGGAATCAGCGTAAGAAATGCATGTAATTAGTGGTATAATAATACCTAAATTGGAGGAGTGTCACATGTTCATCCTAGAGGAATCAATGTTACATAAATATGTTCACGCGATGATATCACATTACCTAATATTTTATTATAATGTCCTAATTAATTATCTAATAATTCACACATTATTTCATTCAATGAACAAAATAGATAAGGACATAAACAAAAACATATAATATAGTGTCATAGCCTTGCCATATATTATGTTTGGTTTCCATGAGCCAACACAGAAACCAAGGGTCAACCTAAGGGACAAACATAACACATGGTTAGTAATCTTGATCTTCGTACTCCCACTAGCATCAACGACTCCTCGTCACTTCGTGGATAGCAAAGATTCCTTGTGGTTGCTCCTTTTTCCTTTTGGACTCCATCTTCTTTTGTATTACATTTTACAAATAAAATTTGAAAAATACATTTTACATAAAAACTCAAACTACCTTTTTACATAAAATAAAATTACAAAATAAATGGGGTTGTAAGTGACACGCAGGTCTCCCCTAACACCAAAAGAAAATTACAAAACAACAAAAATAAACACAACCACGCAGTTCATATATTAGGTCAAAGTTTGGCTCGGCTATGGTCACAACATATGCAACAATTATAATCCAAATTATAATGGAAACTTAAACTATAGTTTACTTAGGGTGTTTAATTGGACACATGCATTATCTAATAAATGCACATATTTAAGACATACAAACTACGAGTTCCATTATATACACATTATCTTTGTATCACATACAACAATTAATAATTTTCTATTTACAATTCTATTGAATTATAAACTAACAATTATCATTAATTAGTTTCTTGATTTATTGCTTCTTTGACTCAACTTTTAAATAGAATTAACATGTTTGACCGAAAATTATATTTTCTTTTAACCAAACCTTTTAAACAATTTTAATTTTAAAACATGTCAATTTTATTTAAACCTTTTAAAACTATTACTCCAGTGTTTTCAAAAATACTAATTTGTATTAGTGACATTAGTTTTAATTAGGTTTACTTAAAACATTAATTTATACAAAACTAGGATTTCACATAAAATCTAATTTGTATAATTTCATTAATCAAAATGTCCAAGTTACATGAAGTTTCACAAACCCTAGATTTTGATTAATCACATGTTTTACGGACCATGTCTCAATTCTTTTTAACAATTCTTGTATTATTCCAAAAATCAATATCTTTAGGTTTAATAACCCTAACCTCGATTTTGTTAAAAAGATTAATAATCCCAGCCAAAGATCGATTAATCTGTGAGTTTAATTAAAACCCTAAATTGAATTTTACTAAAGGTCTCGTACCTTTGCAAAAATCAATTTATACCTAGAGTTTCACATACCCTAGTTGATCACATCAATGGATAAAAGAATTGATTTTTATGGGTTTGTTAAACCCTTATTAAAATCGGCCAACACAAAAACTTTATTCAAACCCTTGTGTTAATTTCTTGCTTGCCAAGTTAATTACTAATTGTATTAGAGATAGTTAGGATATCAAATACCTAACTCCTTTGCTTAAGTCGATTTTCCTAGGGGTTAGGGTAAACCCAAAAATCGATTTTAGCATAGATCAAATTAATACAATCAATATTAACTATATACCAGAAAGATTTAATCGTTAGTTTTCGGGTTAAAATATTTAAACCATTAATCAACAAAACTAAATATAATTTTGGTTATGGTGTTAAACACATATACAAAAATCGATCAACAAGATTTCACATAAATCTTGGAGCAATTTTAGTACAACCAAATTATACCTATTTTGGATCAATCGGGAATAACCAATTATACGCGTTGTTTAAATAATCAACAAACTACACGGATTAATCCGATTACAAGAAAGGTAGAAGAAGAGATAATAACAATTAAAACTCAATTAAAAGAAGCACACAAGAAACGTAATTACAGTTTTATTAGAAAATTACATGGCCCTGATACCACTGAAGGGTTTTAACGGAATTATATGTTATAAAAGTTTAATCTTTATTAACAGTTTAATACAATTAATATGCGGAAGCTTATAAAAACATTTAATCACATTAAATAAACCCTTTAGCCAAGATCTATAATTTTCATAATAAAACATGTACACAATTAATTACACATAATTAATAAGTTAAGAATAAGCATTCTTACATTGAGTGCTCGGCAAGATCTCTAGTCTTCTACTCGTTGCCAAAGTACGAGTGGACTTATCTTGAATTTCTTTTTCTTCTTCTTGAAATCGACTAGCTACGGGATACGTTAGGTATCCACCTTTGATTCACAGTTGAACGATTGGTAGAAACCTAAATGTGTATACTAAAACCATAACACGAAATCAAGCAAGTTACGATCAAATCGCGAACTCGAGAACCCCATAGGGGTTGGCCGATTTCGGCTCAAGGGAGAGAGAGAGGGGAGGTCGATTGGGAGAGAGGGAGAGAAAGAGTTAGGGTATTAGCAACTAACAAATGAAACCTAAGGCCTCTATTTATAGTTGTGATTCAACTTGTCCAACAAGTTAATCAATTTCTCTTTTAATCCCTCTAGTTTAATAACTATTTAAACTTAACCCAAACTTATTAATTTACAATTAAAACCTTGTAGTTTAATAACAATTAAACTAGTTAATTTATTTACAAAATTAATTATAAATAAATCTTTTTATTAAACAAATAATTACACTTAATTATTTATATTAATAAATGTATCAATTGTATTCGACCAATTTATTCATTTTTATTAAATGAACGATATCAAATATCTTTTATAGTATCACACTACTTGTTCAGTTGTGCTCATCGGTGTGACCCTACGGTGTTCATGTGAAGCTGGATTTGATATTTATTTATGTTAATATTAAGCACATAATCTTTCACTAGTATGAGCCTTAGGTTCACGAAGCGATGTTGTTGATGGTACAAATATCTCCTTCATCTTCCTCAAAAAACTGCTCTTACCACTGTGAGATTGTTTTTTTGACTGTGTGTTGAACATCTCGAGCTCGATTTCACAATTAATATCATCTTGTTCTAAAGATATACAAGGTGATAAATCTAGTTTTCTCCAAATACTATCATCTGAATTAAGTGGTATTAACAACTTTGCTTGTAATAAACCTCTTGGTCATGTGCACACGGTAGACCATAAATCAAGCGTAGTTGACACTTACAATTATGAGAATAAAAGCGAGCATCTTTTAACTTTTTAAATTCTTCAAAAATCAATCTAAGTGCGTGAAGTGATACAGAACATGCAAGTTTTATGAATAAAGGTATATTATACTCGTGTTGAGTCATAATTCTACTTTCCTCAATACTTGCTTTGATTTATGTAAATTGTAACTCAATGACTTCGTGAATAAACAACACCGATGTTACCGAATCTGATTGTGATGAGTCTAATTGTAGTTTTAACAAAGCATGTTGACTCTCCACTCTATTGGTTGTGTTCTGGCCGAAGTTAAGAAATGTATTAATCCAAGCATGTACAAACATTTTCTTATATGGTCTCGGCCATGTATTATGCAAATAACCAATAACACTTGTATGTGTAACAAAAGTTATTTGAATATCACGAATAAATTATTTAGTAATATATGGGTGTGTTTGGCAACCATGTTTGAAGGGATTATGGGGGATTCTAGGAGATTGAGATTCTCATTTTAAGAATCTCAATCCCTTGTAAATTGATAAGCCTTGTTTGGCATGAAAGTTAGAAGAAGGAATCTTTAAAAAAGAATCCTCTAAATTAGAAGCTAGTTAAACTAGCTTATTTAGAGAATCCCCATCCCTTATTTATTAAATTATTACATTACCCTTTTTCTAATTATTAAAATTTTAAAGTTCTAATATATGATGCCCTTTTATATCATTTTACATCAATAAACTCCATATCCAGCTAGTTTGCCAAACACTTATTAAAAAACTAGCTTTGTACCCGCGCAAAGCGGCGGCTGAAAAACTTCGTTTGATATCATATTCATTAATGTAACCATTCGGTTTATATGTGTAACACCTGCATAATTAGGGTAATTAATTATGCCTAATTGTTTGTAACTAGTTGTAATTAGTATGTAATAGGACTAATTACAGGCTCTATTTGTATATATAAGGTGATTTATATATATATACGCACGCGATTTGGCTAAATCGTACGAATTAACCGGACGGAGTCCGACACAACTTATTTGGACGTTGGTGACAAAACTTTTCTTAAATAATGAGGATATATTGATATATATTGGAACGGACATTATTTATACATATTATCAAAGTATTATACATTACGTTCTGTATATTAGCAAGTAAACGTATCAAACGCGACGACACAAATTAAACTAACAAACTAATATTTTGAATAAATATTAGCGAATGATTTTCAGTAAGGATTCACATTTTAGAATATTATCTAAATAATATTTTACACGATTACTAAAATGAGCAAGGTAGTCAATTAGGACACGGAGTAAATACTGTATTTTAGGGAGTGTATTCTCTCCCTCCCCTTTTGGAACCAACCAAAAGCACCACCCATCCCCATCTCTTTCTTTTCATTTACATTATACACACACACACAAACTCAAAACCCTCTCTAAAAATCTTCACCAATTTTCGGATTCACAAATCGACCCACAAAGATTACATTTTCGGAATCACCATCACTAAAGGAACAAGATTAGCAAAAGCCGCACCATCAAATTCGCTCTCGTTTGGTCTCGATTTGCAAAAGTAAGAATTTTCTAAAAACTTAGATTTATTCGTTTTGGTGTATTATCTTGGTGTTATAAGGTGTACACAACTCTAAACAACAAAGGAAACATGATTTTACAGCTTAAAAATACGTTTGATTTGGGTTTTGATCGGAAAATCGCGACAGCCGCAACTTTCTGGGCTGGTGTTCATCCTTGCGACACAACGTTTGTGTCGCATGCTATGTCGCATAAACCATTTAGTGTCGTATTTTGTGTCGTACGTTATGTCGCACTATTGTGTCGCACTTTTATGCGACACAACCCTTATGTCGCTATTAAATTAGCATCGCAAGCTTTTGCGACACAACCACTGTGTCGCAGAGCTCTTGTGTCGCACTTTATGCGACACAACCACTGTGTCGCATACCAAACTTTAGTGTCGCAGATTGTGTCGCAAAAACACAGAAAACCAGAATTTTAAAGTCAAAGTTACTGTACAAAAAAGTCAAATTTTACTGTAGCAGTACTGTAGCAAATCTACTGTAGCAAAGTCAACAATTTATAATTATTTTGATGAACCGTCACCAATGGTCCAAAACTGTTTTCTCAAAACAAACAACTACGAACATACAAACGAACATTGGACTTAACTAGTTGTGTACAACTAAACGGAACGTCTTGCGAGACGCATACTTACATAACTTCATATGATTAGGCATTTGAAGGTTACGGGTTCAGAGAACCTACTTGCTTTACTTACTACTTGCTAATTGCAACGGATTACTACAAGACTCAGGTGAGTCTTACGGCCCCACTTTTACTGTTTTATCTTATTGGGGGAGATACATGCTACTGATTTTCTTGAACACAAGTACTAAACTGTTTACTATACCAAACGAAATTGCATGAGTTTACTTACAAACAGAAGTCTCTCCATCATATATCGTTAGTTATGGACTTAAGCGCGAACACTAGTTAATGGATCCATTAGGGAAATGACCCTCCCCACCCGGGGCAGTAGCGCTGCCACGTACTGATTTACATGTAGAAACGGGTGACTACTATTTCGTTACTGATGCTTGCTCATTTACGAGCATGTCACGGGAGAAAACTTATTACTTACGGGTTAAGCTTCGATTATGAGCCTCATGGCAACGGTATAAACTTACTTACTTACATTTGCGGGATTGCAAATACTGGTTTACGATTTCTGGACTGAAATTGCTGATTTTACGCCTGCGGGCATTACTGATGAAATCTCGTGTTCAAAGCTGATATTACTTACAAACCTGTGAGATTCACCAACCTTTTGGTTGACACTTTTTAGCATGTTTTCTCAGGTACTCGGATGGAGTAGGATTACTCCAAGATTTTTAGCTAGAGTCGCATGATTTCAACACAACTGCATTAACAGAGATTCTTAGCATTATCTTTTGTATATTTTGATTATGTAATAGAATCTCCCGCTACACGCGCGGACTCTAGGGAAACTACATTTTTGTATACGAAAACACTAAGTTTTCAAACAATATATCTATGGAATGTAACTAATTTACCAACGTTGCATATAGATGTCGTTTACTTTATCTTTGTGCTGTGATATTTGATTAGTAACACCCCAAATTATGCTTCCGCAAAACAGTGAATTTCGGGGGTGTTACAGATTGGTATCAGAGCCTAAGGTTATAGTGAACTAGGTTGCATTTAGTGGGCCTAGACTATGACCGTTAGGCAGTATTCTCTTATTAGACATGACTGGTTCAGAAATTACAGCATACGACTTTAATTTAACATAGCCTGATCAACTATGTACAATTAAGGAAAGATGATGTAAGGTCTGAAATGATTATGTTGAACGGGGATACGTTAGTTGACTCTGACCACGAGAGAACCGGACCATTACTTGATACGTGCTAGACAATAGGCTGGATATGATATATGTATATATATTAGCCTCGTCTTACTTACATTCTGCCACAGGAATGGCAAACACACCACCTAATCCGTCACACTCTCACTCACATGGGTCACGGAACCCACGAGTAGCCAGGAGGAACACAAGGTCGCCTCGAAACAGCCCTTATCATGTACATAACTCTCAGAACTCGGCACATCTCACGTTGCCTGTTTTGGCTACCCAATTCCGCCGTCAGGAGCAAAGACTCGAAAGTCTTGAACGGGAACAACACCGAATGACCTACCTGCTTCGCCAAGCACTTGATCACATATCCCAACTCCAGCGAGAACAAGAGGATACCAACCTCTCTGTAAGCATAATTCAGGATTCAATGACCGCCGAATTAGGTGCGGATGAACTTGTACGAAACCGACTAGAGGAATGTGAACAGCGTTCACAGGAGACTGAGGATCACTCTCGAACACTAGCACAACGACTGGCCTTGGTGGAAGACAACGCCAGGCAAACCAACAGACTAGCAGAAACCGTGAACCGCCTTGTCGCGCTGATGGAACAAATTAATCTACATGAAGACTAGTGTAGTCTTCGTCTTGTAATCTATCTCGTAATCTTTTGACTATCTAGCACTACTCTATAAACTAGTCGGATGTAACAATTCCCGACACCTTTTGTAATATCTCTGTAGGATGTAACCTTTGAACTCACATTATCTATCAAACTTCCCTTGATATTTCAACTCATAATAATTGTCATTTTCCATGTTGATGTTATGTATTACTGCTTTTATACATGTACATCTGTGACAATTACAAGTTCCTACAAAATCTCATGTATCTTCATTTCTTTTATTGAAGAATCATGCCGCCAAAGACAAGACCATACACCGATGCCCAGATTACCTCCCTTATAACCCAGGCTGTTACTGAAGCCTTGGCTCGGAATACTCCACCAAATTCCACGAGGAACAGCGATGCCGCTGAAACCCCTACTGCTAAACCCTGTTCATACAAAGACTTTCAGAACTGCAAACCTCTAAACTTTGCAGGTACCGAGGGAGCTATCGGTCTAGTACGCTGGATCGAGAAAGTTGAGTCTGTATTTCTTATCTGCAACTGTGCGGAGGGAGATAAAGTTAAGTTCTCCGTTAGTACTTTTACTGACACCGCACTCACCTGGTGGAACACTTATGCCCAGACTGTGAGTGTTGCTACTGCTTACCAACTCCCGTGGGAGGAGTTGAAAGAAATGTTGAGGGGCGAGTACTGCCCCAGGGATGAATTGAAACAGCTAGAAATGGAATTTTGGAACCACAAGATGCAGGGTGATGACATCACCGGATACACAAACCGTTTCCACCAACTGGCACTTCTGTGCCCAACCATGGTCGATCCTGAGTACAAGAGGATTGAGAAATTCATTGATGGACTCCCTGAGAGACTACAGGACCTGGTGACTTCATCCAAACCAGGTACTATACAGAGCGCCATCCGTATGGCCCATGAACTAACGGCAAATTCTGTCCGCCGTGGCACAACTTCAACCCCATCTGCAAACAACAAACGCAAGTGGGAAGGTAACCCCAACTCATCCAACCAAACCTCCAACAAAAAGCCTAAGTACATTAAGGCTTATTCATCAGGGACTTCGGAAAAGAAAGGGTACAGCGGGAACAAGCCTTACTGTTCCAAATGCAGCCGCCATCATGACGGTTCTTGCCCTTGCTCCAACTGCAAACGGTTCGGGCATCTAGCCAAGGATTGCCGAACCAACATTTCTACCCCCAACACCAATGCACCAAAGGCCTGCTTTGGGTGCGGAAATTCAGGGCACTTCAAGAAAGATTGCCCAAAGCTGAAAAACAACAACAACCCTGCTCGTGGTAGAGCATTCGTTATCAAGGCTGGGGAAGCCAGACAAGACCCGAATGTCGTGACGGGTACGTTCCTTCTCAACGACCTTACTGCTTCTGTATTATTTGATACCGGTGCCGATAGAAGCATCATTTCTGAGAAATTTAGCCCTTTACTTGACATAACTCCCACTGCCTTAGATGCTAAATACATTGTAGAATTAGCTAACGGCAAACTGATTGAGACGGATAGCATCATACACAACTGTACACTTAACCTCACGAACGAAACGTTTTCCATTGATTTAATCCATGTCGAGATCGGCAGCTTCGATATTATTGTCGGTATGGATTGGTTATCCAAGAACCGAGCTGAAATCATCTGTCATGACAAACTCGTTCGCATACCTCTTGTCTCCGGTGGAACCTTAGTCCTACAAGGGGAGACCGGCAGACGAAATCTGAATATTGTCTCCTGTCTGAAAACTAGAAAATACCTACGAAAAGGGTATCAAGCCATCCTTGCACATGTAACGGAGAAGAAGTCGGAGGAGAAGCGACTTGAGGATGTTCCGATCGTGCGGGATTTCCCGGAAGTCTTTCCTGAAGACTTGCCCGGACTTCCGCCACCTAGACAAGTTGAATTTCAAATCGAACTTGTGCCCGGAGCTGCACCCGTGGCACGAGCCCCTTACCGTTTAGCACCATCCGAAATGCAGGAGTTGTCTAACCAACTACAGGAACTCCTGGACAGAGGATTCATACGACCAAGTTCCTCGCCTTGGGGAGCTCCGGTCTTATTTGTGAAAAAGAAAGATGGATCTTTCCGCATGTGTATCGACTACCGAGAGCTGAATAAGCTAACCATAAAGAATCGGTACCCACTTCCTAGAATCGATGACCTGTTTGACCAACTCCAGGGATCGAGTGTTTACTCAAAGATTGATCTACGGTCGGGTTATCATCAACTCCGAGTCCGTGACAATGATATCCCAAAGACAGCTTTCCGAACTCGTTATGGGCATTACGAATTCCAAGTGATGCCATTCGGGTTGACCAACGCACCGGCCGTATTCATGGACCTTATGAATCGGGTGTGCAAACCATATCTTGACAAATTCGTCATTGTGTTCATCGATGATATCCTGATTTACTCTCGCAACGAGCAGGAACATGCTCAACATCTGAAAACCATTCTAGGACTTCTTAAACACGAAGAGTTATATGCCAAATTCTCTAAGTGTGAGTTCTGGATTCGAACCGTTCAATTCCTCGGGCACGTGATTGACCGCCAAGGAATTCATGTTGATCCCGCCAAGATTGAAGCAATCAAGGGCTGGGAGTCACCGACCACTCCAACCGAAGTGAGACAATTCTTAGGTCTTGCTGGTTATTACCGCCGATTCATCGAAAACTTTTCAAGAATAGCTGTTCCCCTAACCACACTGACTCAGAAAGATAAGAAGTTCGATTGGACTGATAAACAAGAGTCAGCTTTTCAACTATTGAAAAACAAACTTTGCAGTGCACCGATCTTGTCCTTACCCGAGGGCACCGACGATTTCGTAGTTTACTGCGATGCCTCACACCAAGGACTTGGTTGTGTGTTGATGCAACGGGAAAAAGTCATTGCCTATGCCTCACGACAACTAAAAATCCACGAGAAAAACTATACGACCCACGACCTCGAGTTAGGTGCTGTGGTCTTCGCATTGAAAATCTGGAGACATTATCTCTACGGTACGAAAAGCACTATCTTCACTGATCACAAAAGTCTCCAACACATATTCGATCAGAAGGATCTAAACATGAGGCAACGTCGCTGGGTTGAGTTACTTAGTGACTACGACTGCGAGATCAAATACCATCCGGGCAAGGCTAACGTAGTTGCCGATGCCTTAAGCCGAAAAGAACAAGTGAAACCCCTTCGAGTCCGAGCACTTTCTATGACAATTCATAACGAGCTTCCTGCTCAAATCCTTACCGCTCAACTTGAAGCACTCAACGATGAAAACTTGAAAAGTGAAGCCTTGCGAGGCTTGGATAAACAATTCGAAATCAAACCCGATGGAACTCGATACTTCTCTAACCGGGTGTGGTTACCCAAATTCGGAAACTTGCGAGATTTGGTGATGGCTGAAGCTCACAAATCTCGATACTCTATACATCCTGGTTCTGACAAGATGTATCACGACGTCAAAGGGTTGTATTGGTGGCCTAACATGAAAGCTGACATTGCCTTGTACGTCAGTAAATGCCTAACCTGTTCCAAAGTCAAGGCCGAACACCAAAGACCCTCGGGGTTGCTCCAACAGCCTGAAATTCCTCAATGGAAATGGGAACAGATTTCCATGGACTTCGTTACCAAACTACCAAAAACTTCGAGTGGTTGCGATACCATTTGGGTGATCGTGGACCGTCTCACGAAATCTGCTCATTTTCTGGCCATCAAGGAAACCGACAAAATGGAGCGTCTGACTCGCATCTATGTCAAAGAAATCATCTCGCGACACGGTGTACCTATCTCGATCATCTCGGATAGGGACAGCCGTTTTACTTCTAACTTTTGGCAATCGCTACAAAAATCTCTTGGTACTCGTCTGGATATGAGTACTGCTTATCACCCGCAAACCGATGGCCAAAGCGAGCGAACTATTCAAACACTGGAGGATATGCTACGAGCCTGCGTAGTTGACTTCGGTACTTCTTGGGAAAATCACTTACCGTTGTGCGAGTTCTCATACAACAACAGTTACCATACCAGCATAAAGGCTGCACCCTTCGAGGCACTTTACGGGCGTAAGTGCCGATCACCTATCTGTTGGACTGAGTTAGGAGATTCCCAACTCACGGGTCCAGATATCATTCAAGAAACTACTGAGAAAATCATCGGTATTCAAAACCGGCTGAAAGCCGCACGTGATCGTCAGAAAAGCTATGCTGACGTGAGACGCAAACACCTTGAGTTCCAGGTAGGGGACAAGGTACTTCTCAAAGTGGCACCGTGGAAGGGTGTCATTCGATTCGGAAAGCGAGGCAAACTAAATCCTAGATACATCGGACCATTCGAAATCCTGGAAAGGATTGGTCCAGTGGCATACCGCCTGCAACTTCCTGCTGAACTTAGCAGCGTACACAACACATTCCACATTTCTAACTTGAAGAAATGTCTGTCTGACGAGACACTGATTATACCGCTCGACGAAATTCAAATCGATGATAAACTTCATTTTGTCGAGGAACCTATGGAAATCATGGACCGTGAGGTCAAACGATTGAAACAGAGTCGTATTCCCATCTTAAAGGTCAGGTGGAATTCTAGGCGCGGCCCTGAGTTCACCTGGGAACGGGAAGACCAAATGCGACAGAAATACCCACATCTCTTCCCAGATAACGCACCGTCCGTACACTCAAGCTAATTTCGGGACGAAATTTCTTTAACAAGGGGAGAATGTAACACCTGCATAATTAGGGTAATTAATTATGCCTAATTGTTTGTAACTAGTTGTAATTAGTATGTAATAGGACTAATTACAGGCTCTATTTGTATATATAAGGTGATTTATATATATATACGCACGCGATTTGGCTAAATCGTACGAATTAACCGGACGGAGTCCGACACAACTTATTTGGACGTTGGTGACAAAACTTTTCTTAAATAATGAGGATATATTGATATATATTGGAACGGACATTATTTATACATATTATCAAAGTATTATACATTACGTTCTGTATATTAGCAAGTAAACGTATCAAACGCGACGACACAAATTAAACTAACAAACTAATATTTTGAATAAATATTAGCGAATGATTTTCAGTAAGGATTCACATTTTAGAATATTATCTAAATAATATTTTACACGATTACTAAAATGAGCAAGGTAGTCAATTAGGACACGGAGTAAATACTGTATTTTAGGGAGTGTATTCTCTCCCTCCCCTTTTGGAACCAACCAAAAGCACCACCCATCCCCATCTCTTTCTTTTCATTTACATTATACACACACACACAAACTCAAAACCCTCTCTAAAAATCTTCACCAATTTTCGGATTCACAAATCGACCCACAAAGATTACATTTTCGGAATCACCATCACTAAAGGAACAAGATTAACAAAAGCCGCACCATCAAATTCGCTCTCGTTTGGTCTCGATTTGCAAAAGTAAGAATTTTCTAAAAACTTAGATTTATTCGTTTTGGTGTATTATCTTGGTGTTATAAGGTGTACACAACTTAGTTATGACCAAAACAACAAAGGAAACATGATTTTACAGCTTAAAAATACGTTTGATTTGGGTTTTGATCGGAAAATCGCGACAGCCGCAACTTTCTGGGCTGGTGTTCATCCTTGCGACACAACGTTTGTGTCGCATGCTATGTCGCATAAACCATTTAGTGTCGTATTTTGTGTCGTACGTTATGTCGCACTATTGTGTCGCACTTTTATGCGACACAACCCTTATGTCGCTATTAAATTTGCATCGCAAGCTTTTGCGACACAACCACTGTGTCGCAGAGCTCTTGTGTCGCACTTTATGCGACACAACCACTGTGTCGCATACCAAACTTTAGTGTCGCAGATTGTGTCGCAAAAACACAGAAAACCAGAATTTTAAAGTCAAAGTTACTGTACAAAAAAGTCAAATTTTACTGTAGCAGTACTGTAGCAAATCTACTGTAGCAAAGTCAACAATTTATAATTATTTTGATGAACCGTCACCAATGGTCCAAAACTGTTTTCTCAAAACAAACAACTACGAACATACAAACGAACATTGGACTTAACTAGTTGTGTACAACTAAACGGAACGTCTTGCGAGACGCATACTTACATAACTTCATATGATTAGGCATTTGAAGGTTACGGGTTCAGAGAACCTACTTGCTTTACTTACTACTTGCTAATTGCAACGGATTACTACAAGACTCAGGTGAGTCTTACGGCCCCACTTTTACTGTTTTATCTTATTGGGGGAGATACATGCTACTGATTTTCTTGAACACAAGTACTAAACTGTTTACTATACCAAACGAAATTGCATGAGTTTACTTACAAACAGAAGTCTCTCCATCATATATCGTTAGTTATGGACTTAAGCGCGAACACTAGTTAATGGATCCATTAGGGAAATGACCCTCCCCACCCGGGGCAGTAGCGCTGCCACGTACTGATTTACATGTAGAAACGGGTGACTACTATTTCGTTACTGATGCTTGCTCATTTACGAGCATGTCACGGGAGAAAACTTATTACTTACGGGTTAAGCTTCGATTATGAGCCTCATGGCAACGGTATAAACTTACTTACTTACATTTGCGGGATTGCAAATACTGGTTTACGATTTCTGGACTGAAATTGCTGATTTTACGCCTGCGGGCATTACTGATGAAATCTCGTGTTCAAAGCTGATATTACTTACAAACCTGTGAGATTCACCAACCTTTTGGTTGACACTTTTTAGCATGTTTTCTCAGGTACTCGGATGGAGTAGGATTACTCCAAGATTTTTAGCTAGAGTCGCATGATTTCAACACAACTGCATTAACAGAGATTCTTAGCATTATCTTTTGTATATTTTGATTATGTAATAGAATCTCCCGCTACACGCGCGGACTCTAGGGAAACTACATTTTTGTATACGAAAACACTAAGTTTTCAAACAATATATCTATGGAATGTAACTAATTTACCAACGTTGCATATAGATGTCGTTTACTTTATCTTTGTGCTGTGATATTTGATTAGTAACACCCCAAATTATGCTTCCGCAAAACAGTGAATTTCGGGGGTGTTACAATATGTTACATGATATATATTCGCAAAATCATCATAAAAGTACATAATAATAAATCGTTGTCGTTACTAATAATCTATAACGAAAAGTGAAATAGTAAAACTAATAATTGCATGTATTTGTGATTTATACATCACTTAAAACTTCTTTATACACTACATTTGATGTGTATACTCCGACCCGGTTCATATCCTTAGGGGACTTCACTAAAACCTTTGTATTATTGCGAGATATGCCTCTAGACAACGCAACATAAAGTTGCCCATGCGAGAATACAGATTCCGGTAAATAAACACCCACGTTCTGAATTGTCTGACCTTGAGCTTTGTTTATCGTCATAGCAAAGCTAAGTCGGATAGGAAACTGTTTTCTCTTCAATTTGAAAGGAAACATGTCCTCTTGAGATGGACATAGAGGAATTCTGGGCAAAAATACTCGTTTTCCAGCATGTTGACCTATGGCTATTTCTGCATCGATCACATTAGGTTAAAAAGCTTTGCATATCAATCTTGTGCCATTACATAGTCCATTTGATGGATCAACATTTCGCAACAGAATTATCGGACATCCAATCTTCAATCGAAGGCAATGAGGGGGCAAACCACTGACATTTAGTGAGTTTAAGAATTCCATCGGATAAAAGTTATTCTTGTCGTCTTTTGCTTCATCAAAGCTATAATATACCTTTTCCTCTCCTTGAAATCTTTCAATCAACTTATTATTAAGAACATCAACATTTTCATTCTTAGTTGATAAGATCGCTCTAGAAATAATATAATCTGAGCAATGAGCATTGGTTTCTAAGGAAGGAAAAATTGCATTGATTAAATCATCTTTAGATTTGTCATCCTTAGTATAAGGAATGACCATGTCATCGGGTATACGAATATAGCTTCCATCAATGGTTTCTTCAACTCCATCACCAACACGTAACAGAAAATTTGAAAACCAAGGGTCAGTAAGTGCTCTCATATTTATAGTTAACCGCATCTTTTTAATTCCTGGCCAAAGAGGTGACATGCGTAGACTCGAGTCTACAATTTGAGCTCGAGTACCACGTCTCACAACCGGCAACACCTGTCTAAAATCACCTCCCAAAACCATTATCTTTCCACCGAATGGAAGTCTCACCCCCATGATATCTTGCATAGTTCGATCTACCGCCTCAATTGCCTGCCTTTTAGCCATAGATGCTTCATCCCATATGATTAATTTGGCAGATCGTAACAGTTGAGCAGCCCCACTCTGCTTTTTGATGTTGCATACAGAGTTATTATCAAGATTAATTGGAATCTTAAATCTCGAGTGAGCTGTTCTTCCTCCTGGCATGTTATTAGCCGCGGCACCCGATGAAGCTGTTGCAAGTGCAATAAAACCACGAGAACGAACCTCTGCAAGTAAAGCTTTGTACAAAAATGTTTTTCCAGTTCCACCCGGACCATCTATGAAGAATACCCCTGGACATTCATCATTCACGTGCTTCATTATTTCATCAAATGCGTACTTTTGATCAGCGTTGAGAGTATCTCGAGATCATAAGTGTTCCTCTTCAACAACTATGTTATACTCCTCCTGTACCTCACGATGACCACCGGATTCCAAATTGATATTTGTATTTATCTTTCGAAGATCGAAATCATTGAGATTACTACCCATAGACTGCAAAAATATGGTGATGTCTTTCAATACCATATTTTCAACTAACTCAGCACTTTCATAATGTCGCCTATAGTCTTCAGAAAGTGAATCATAGTGTTCATCCCATAACTTTCGAACATCTCCCGGCTCACAAAAAATAAGTATAGTTGCAAAAAGCCTTCTAAGAGCACTGGGAAACTGAAAAACAGAGGCCTCTGTAAGACATTGTGATAAACTATTGTCATTTTCTATTAATCCCCTTTCAAGAGCTGCCTTCCGAAATGTTGAGTGCAATACTCCATTGGCCGTATAAAGATCTTCAAAACATGTAGGTCCTCTAACATGTGACAAAAGTAAACGTAGGTAGTACCGCTCTCCTTCAGCGGGGTTAGCGGTAATAAGTCTACCTCTCATTTTTCCACCTCTTCGAGGACTCCAACGTCGTGTCGTCGCATTCCATGTAAATTTTTGCGGAAATTCCTTGTACAAATACTGCCTTGCAGACACATTCACTTTGTTCATCTCAAAAAATGATGTTAACATCGACCTCTTGTCTCTCTCCCGATCAACAATATTAGTCATAATATCATTTTCATCGAACCGAACCATTTGCTTATTTGGGAGATGAACTTGTAACGCCATGACATGAGGGTAGATTTGAGAAAGCGGAAAAGTAAAAATTCGCCACATTGCCTCGGGAGGTGAGATGTAACGTGCATCCTGATATTTCTTTATCTCATTAACCACTTCCAGTCCATCTGGGTCAATGTTGACAACTTGTTTATCATGACCTTTGTATACATATTTGAAGACATACTTCACAGATTTTATACTCGAGCAAACCTCAACATTGATGTGACAATTATACATCATTATCAACTTTGGATTATAAGGGACCACCCATCTGTTGTCAAGGGTACTACTTTTAACCTTAACTTCGATGCCGTTGTTTCTCCTCCGATATAATGGATATGAGTCTTCACCTTGTATTGTGCTTTCGTTGAATTGCCTCGGATATCTGAAACGACATTGCTTTGGTTCACCCTGCATACAAGGACACTTGTTATCTAAATGACCACAAGGACCATGCATCATGTGCTTCACAACCAGTTCATGCATTTTTGGATACTTTTTTGGGTCTGGAATTTCGGCACACACCATCTTATCATAATCGTCTGGATTATTGAGCTTGTATTGAGGCTTCATTATCAAAAGGAAATGAGCATGTGGCAAACCACGCTTTTGAAATTCTATGACATAAACATATGCCCCCACCTCCCCAAGGATATGTTTCTCAAAGAGTTGTTTCTTAAGATCCTCCAATTTCGCACGAAAAACCCTTGCAACAACATCTGGTCGATCTTGTGCAGTCTGACCAGGTTCCAAGTCGTCAACGATTTCTTCCCACTTCGGATTACAAGTAACTGTAAGGAATATATTAGGTTTTCCGTCATCTTGGACTAAAGCCATAGCATCAAGAAAGCGTCTCCGCATATCACGTGGCCCTCCGATGAAGGATGCAGGCAAGACAATCCGTTGCCCAACTCTACTGGGTTGAACTTCACCAGCGTTAACACAATCCACAATACCTTGGTACAAATCAGCCCTTATCTTGCTCTGGTTATGTTGACAAAACGCCAAACGTGAAGTCTCAATCTTTATATATACATCTACTGCAAACTGTTGTAACAACCTCCCCCCTAATAAAAGTAAGTTTTTGTTTGGACGGATTTGAAATTTGTAACAATAATATTCTCTCATCGTTACAATCTTCCTACCCGTTATTGAGTTAACTACGGTTTAAGGGTGATATACGTCATTTAAAATCATTTAATAACTTTTTAGACATTAAATATATTGTAAAACAAATTGGATACACTAAGATATGTACCTTCTGAATCATCGTCGAAGTTTTCCTCATCATTAATAATCTCATTGATGGAGACCCCTTGTCTTGGTATTTTTGAATGCCACCCAGGTTCACCATTAGGAAAGAATAAAGGATAGGACAAAGGATCGTAACAAGCAAAATAAGGTTGGATATTTTGGCTGTAGTCAGACCTTCCATAAACTACAATACTTCTCTTGTACGCAGTTATGTTATCATTACCTTCTATCCATATACCAGCAACCTACATAAACATGAAATTCAATATCGCATATTATACAACATGTGTGTTACCCATACGATATGTAGAATAAATGAAAATAAATTACTCATATTACAACCTCCGATGTGGTAGGCTTATTATACACCCTTTGGTCAAGTTCTACGGATGCATTCAAGGTAACTCTGTAGTCATCTAGCGGTCCTAGCTCTCCAAGGCTTCGAAATGTTCTTACATATGGGTTTGTGGCAAGAACACCTGTTAATATCTCGATGATGTTTCTATCCAGATTTATCTCAGAATCGTAAAAGTACAACTGCAAGTATCTAGGAGTTCCATCTCTTGGGATTAACTGATCGATTTTATGATATATTCCTCCACTTACATGAAAAGTATAAACACCGGATCTCATATTGCTCATTGAATCGTCTAAATTTACACCCATAGAAGTAAATGAAAAGTTTGTGTTGTACTTACGTATGTTGTTCCTAAATCTTTTCCCCATTTCACATTGTGATGTGAAAAGATGGTATATTTCATCGGGAATGGTTTGTGGTGCCAACTTTGTCTTTCCGCTCATGCAACAAAAGGTTGGAAATTCATATTGATAACGCTTTGCTCCACAATGAATACAATCCTTTTGTTTCCTTAGTATACGATGTTGTTGAGGTATACCACTGTAAACAAAATTGTATGAATCCTCTTGAAGACTGCGATGCGGAATTGGCCGACTTATAGGAACTTCATAAGAACCTTCCATATCAGAGACACATGAGGTTTGACTCATTACATCATCAAAAAGAGGTAGCAGTCTACCATGTTGTAATCTGATGCCTACGTTCGAATTTAAAATAAAAATAATTAAACAAAAATGAAGATTGATAAGCTTAAGTAAAATATATGAGTACAAATTGTTATCATCTTACCAGTAAATCTTTTATACGTCATCTTTGAACAAAATTGAGTAGTTTCTTCTCCACCAGTAAAATTGCCCATTTCAATGATATGTCGGGTACTTGGTTGTGTTTGACTACTTCCTTGGCTGGGTAATATATTTTCTTTGTTCCTGTTCAGAGTGTTACTCGGTGCTGTTGGATTATTTGCACTGAATGTGTTTTGACTATAATTCGAAGAAGGTGATGAGTTATTCATTCTTTGACCATCCAAGGTTCCTAATGGCACCCGTTCGGATGTAGTCATATTTGCCGCAAATACCATTGTTTGACTATTTCCCTCACCGTTCGCTATTTTTCTCATTCTTTTCTTCTCTTTTTGTTGTTCATAATACCATCTATTGTGCTGCCTTTTGTGTTCTATACAAATATATAACATATACGCATCTTAATTCATTTCATTAGAAAAAGTATCAAGTAATTACATATTTGTTGAAATAGTAGGCATACCTCTTTGAGCATCAAGTTGACAAATATCAGTGTTCTCATTTTTTCCAATGTTTTTTTTCTCTTTTTGTTGTGCATAATATAGTTTGTTGTATTCTCTCTTTTTCTCTATATCAAGTTTGTTCATGTGGACAAAATAAGTATCACAAGTTATCAATACGTTACAAACGAAAATAATTACATATGCACATCGTAATATCTACAACGTATATCGTAAATACCTTTTAAAAGATCAACATCAACTTGGTTGGCATCACTGTTATCATTTTCCTCAGCACCAATCCGCATTTCTAACTACAAGTTATGATAAGGGCAAAAAGAAATAATGTAATTAATGTACGATGCACTCCGTAACTCTATTCATATACACATATGATCAAAAGATAATTAACTAATAAAAATGAGGGGAAACAGAATGTCGAAGATTTATAGTCTTATAGATCACAACTTGTATATTACGTTGACTTATGGACATATATATTAGTACACAATTCTCAAATATATCCCTTTTAAGTATTTATTTTAATGATCGTTATTTAACGGGTATTTATTTTAATGATCGTTATTTAAATGTAATTTAGGTTGTATCATGTCTATTTTTTAACGTCTCCATGCGGTCACTCTTTGCTCGTCTCATTGACTTAATGACTTTAGTGTGATACATATTATTTTGTAATAAATTTTATATTATTCCATTGAATCTATTAGCATGCATAATAAAAGTATATCGAAATTCATATGATAATACATTTTCTTCAAGTACATATAATAATATATAGATATAAAAGTTCAAACAGAAACTTAATACATAACCATAAATAACGAAAGTACAAGGGAAATAAATAAATAAAAATAAAGCTAGATAACCATTACAACTTTTTAATCTACCAAATAGATAAACCTACAAATTCTTTCAGACTTTCTAACTTTCTAGTCCAACATATGCTTAATATAGTCCGCTTCCGGCATCACTGGGTCGAATACGATATTAGTTATGTATGTGGATAGTAAGTAGTTCGCTGAAAATAAAAAATCATACGTTAACACATAAATTAGAATTATCAAAGTAGTTAATTGAATATCATTTTGTAAGTAAAATGATGCTTTAATAAAATACATTATATAACTTACATGCATTCTTTTGAATCAACTTAACCAGAGATGCATATATTATCGAGTTACTCATTATTGACCGGGCCATCATAAAAGGTAGCGATTGTGGAGTGTCGATCAAAATCATCTTAATTATATAACCCCTACAAGTATTTTGGATGATATTAGTAATTTAGGGAAAATTTTATTATTGTTTAAACCAATATATCTAGAACTTACGTGTGATCTTGTAGAAATATCTCAGTAGCACACGCCTGGTTCTTTAGCAGGCGACCATAAATGATTTTTCCAACAACATCTATAATAAAGTTATAAGTCAATCAATATTTTTAGACAGTTGAATATATAACCATATTCTTCATGATCTTAAAAAAAAAATAGATTTACCAATCAACATTTTTCGCGCGGACTGCTCCATCACAAGGGTTCTAATAGAAGTCACCAAGGGATAAACTGGAAATGGATTTTCGATAGTTTGTGTCAATGGATTAATTTGCGTATTTTTGTTGATAATTATCTCCCATTCATCGCGAACAAAACTATATCCTTCATACCGAGGATACTCATAAACAATTCCATCGATTTGGAAATGATTCAAAGAATATAGTCTCCCTGTCATAATTCTTCCTTCAAATAATCCCAATAAATGGTGTGGGATAATTGCGGTCATTTTTTGTCTCTAATATATAAAATATTAAAGTATTAGTAAAAAAGGACTTTATATGTCTATGTTGATAATTAAAGTTTGAATAGTTACGTGACATTTGTAACTTACATTTTGATCAACTACTAACAAAATTAGTCTATTTCGTTGAACGTCATTGCAAATGAAATCAACTCGAACCCGCGTAAAGTTATACCAATTATGAGGTTCTTGAAGAGAAGAAAATGTCTCAGCCTCAAAATGACCATCCATTTCTATAAAAAGTTAGTAACAACATAGACGTAAGTCTTATTATGTTTGATTGAATGTAAGGATCATCAACCACAAGTAATTGTTACGTTAGGTAATTGATCCAACTATCCAAGCCACTCACATCTTGACGTGCTTTCCGTTGTAACGCGCCACTGTGAGTCACACATGACACACCTTCCATTGTTTTAATAATATTTAATATTCATTTGCTCATATTTATATTATATTAAGTATTAAATAATTCGTTAACATATAGTTACAAATTTTGATTCAACCAACAACTATAGTAAATTATAACATTGTAAACTATACATGTATAATATCTTGGATTTAATCTTACTGATAAATATGACATGGACAAAAATTAACATATTCGTTCTTTAATCAAACCAAGTAAACTTCATTTAAGAAATTTTTAATTTAGCAATAAAAAGATTTCAAAAGAATTTTAGTAGAAACGAAAACTAAGAGAAGTATGTTAGCTAATCTTTTTTTTTTTTTTTTGAATTAAGTTAAAGTAATTTGGTACGGATCAATCAATTTACGTTATTTGTAAAAGCCATGTGTAATTGTTAAATACGCTTTTTATAATCCGTTATAAGATTGAGTTGTTTAAAAGAATATATATTTATGTATATTAATTAACTTGGTGATCGTTAAGAAAAAGTAATCACAAAATACAAAATTGGTATGCTTTTAGAAATACACATATATGCAGCACTAATAGAGATGATCTAGCTCACGCTAATGCACTTATCATTCAATACTTACATCTTAAATTAAGATTGAAACCATATATGTATATAACTGAAATCATATTAATTCTAGTTATTAATCAAATATGAGATTTGTAAAGTACGATGAACGTTTGTCAAGTTGACAAACATGCTTTATAAGACTCCTCCCAATGGTGACGCGAACTGACGCGTCAGTTGCCTGCCAGCTCAGCGCCACGTCAGCTTTTCCACTGACTGACACAAACTGACACAAACTGACACTCCACTGCCAACAGCAACATCACTTCCCTTATTTTCAGGGTCCCACACACTATTTAATCTATTTATTTAATACAAAACTTAAATAACACATTTAAATTAAAACTAAAAATAAGGGATTAATTAAAAATTAAACATTACAATTCCTAAAAATATAAAATATTACAATTCCTAAAAAAGAAAAAAAACTACAATTCCTAAAAAATTAAAATGTTACAAATCCTAAAAAATGAAAAATATTACAAATCCTAAAAAAGAAAAAAAAAAACATTTATTGAAATTTAAAAATACAACTAGTAGTCTACTCGGATTCGTTGTCGTCTTCATTGTTGTCCTCGTCTTCACCCGAATCTAGCACTTGGGTTGAACCCGAACCCGCGTCGTGACCAAAGAACGTTTTGTAGTCCGACTCATAGTTGTCAACCAATGTTTTTCTTACTTCCTTGATCATTTTTTTCTCCTTACCTTCGAGAAACGACTGGATCGGTTGAAGAAGCATTTTCCACGATTTAATGATCGTTTTTTTGGCCGCGGCTTTTCCGATTTGCACCATTGTACGTTCTGACGTTTGCGCGGCTCGTATGTTGGCCAAACGTTCTTGTTCTTTCAAAGAACGTGAAGCAGTAGCGGCATCACTTGAACTCGAGCTTTTTTGGCTTTTCCTAGAAGATATACGACCGGGCGGGCGACGAATGGGGTCGTCGGTGAACAAGTGCTGCATGTTAGCCGTAAGAGGATCGGAATAAGGCATTTCGTCACTAAGATTGATGGGTTCGAGCTCGGGTTGGGATGGAATTTCTCGGTTGCTCATAACACCAAACGATGCCAGAAACTTTGGATGATCCTTGACTACGTCCCAACAACTTTCATATATGAAATCTCTTCCCATTCGGTCCTTGAACCTCTTATGACATGCTTTCACAATGTCATCTTCTTTGGCACCGCTCGGACGAGGATTTGTAACTGTAACACCCAGTATTTGGGTCTAGTAGTATTTAATATTTTCTGACTGTGAATTATTATTAAGTGCGTCAGAAAATAGGTGTGTCGTATTATTTGAAATAAATAGTGATAATAGTCGAAAAAAAATTTATTGTGACTAATAAATTATTGAGTGTTTTAATTTTATTTAGTTGACGGTAAAATAAAATAATGTTTCCCCGTAAATGGTTTTTAAGTTCCAGACAATTATAAGTACGGGGAATGAAATCTAAACACTTGTAGTACACCTTTAAATGTTTGGGTCGGTCTCTTTTATCTATATACATACGTACGCATCATATATTATCATATATACATCCATATTATGAGAAAACCCTAGATTAACTCCTAAAATCACTTACTTCCATCAAATTAATGATGCCAAATTCGACTTCAAGCTTCAAGATCAAAGGTTATCATCCTCTAATTCATCTAATCATGTGGTAAGTCTCAATTTCTTGAGTTATGTAAACCTAGAATTTGGGGTTTTGGGATTTTTAACAAATTGATGTGTTAAGATCCGAATTAAAGGGTTGAAATTGTTTAGTTGATGTTAGTTCATGATTATAATTGAAATCCTATGCTAGAGATTGTGTAATTAAATTATGATCATGATAAAAGTTGTGGGTTTAATTGATTTTCATGAAATTAAGCTTGTGTTCATGATATAATGACTAGTAGATGCTTAAATCATGATTAATAGCTAAGCTCTAACTTAGAAACTAAGAACTTGATAAGTTCTTATGAAGCAAGACTATGAAAAGAATTGGATAATCAAGAATTAAGTCTTAAGCTTAAGGTAATGATGATATAATTGTTAATTGATGCTTAATTCATGATTTGTGACTAAACCCTAATCTAGAAATAAAAGAAATGGTGTATGATCATAAGAAAAGTTAATGGGTTTAGTTAGTTATTCAAGAATCAAAGCTTTTAAGCTTATGTTAATGATCATATTGAGATTGATTAAGAATAATGAAATTAGCATTGGTTATAGCTAAGAACACATAATTGATGATTAAAGATGATTGTGTGAATTTAATTGTTAAGTATTCATTAGAATTGTAGTTTTGATGAATTAGTGATATTTGAGGTTAATAACCTTGGTGATGGTTTAACCATGTTGATTAGTAATAATTGAAGTAGATTAAGAGTGATGTTATGATTATAACTTGTTAAGTGAGTTTGAGTTATGTTGTTAATATTGGAATAATGTTGTATAAATCTTGAGATAAGTGACTAACTTGTATTATTCTACTGTATTCTCAGATGTGCAGAAGACTCAGTGATATTAGACTACTGAGTGGATGCCTGAGGTGGTCGGTGAGTGGATCTCTAATCCTCAGCTTAACTTGGTTGTAACAAGTTTGGTTACAACAAGTAATGTATTATTACTTTATTAGTTGCATTGATGATTATGTTGATAGTAATAATACTGTTGATATGTTGCCTAGTTGAATATGTGACTTGTTGATTACGTGATCACTTGAATTAATTGGCCTTCGGGCATCAGTTGTTGGCCTTCGGGCATCAGTTGTTAATGAGGCAACGAGTTGTTGAACTGTTGGTTGGGCTAGTTGGTTATCTAAAGTTTAACACACCTCCTGTGTTAGTTGAAGATAATCACTAGCTATCGGTCTCGTCCGTATGGCCATACGGTTAGGTTGGATAAGTGTTCTTGGGGAGCCACCCGGGTTTATGGTTATCCCCAGAGCCGCCGATCCTCATTATGGTGTTGTTGATTAGTTGATGAGTTGTATTGTGTACTTGCTTGTTGTAGTGTTAAGTGTTGTACACAAGGTTGTTGAGCTAAGTTATGATGTTGATTAGTTATCTGCTCACTTAGCGTTATGCTAATCCCCCACATTAACACTTCTTGCAGATTTCGGTTAGAATGATGGGTGTGCAAGAAGTTGAGCTAGCAGGAATGTTTGACCACGAGGCAATACTCTGATAATGGATTTGTATAATATAATGTTTTAAAATGTTTTATATAACACCTCGGTTGAATAAATTATGTTTTGAAAAGGTTGAATTTTATAAGTTGATAAAACGATGTAAATTATCACTATCTATTTGGACTTACGCTTCCGATTGACTATATCTAAACTAGTTAAATGAGGGGTGTTATAAGTTGGTATCAGAGCATAGGTTTGGGTGAATTGAACATTGCAATGTGTTCAATCCCAAATCTATGGTAGTGTCAAGTCAAACATTCCAGGGGTGGGGATTAGAGGTTGTATGAGAAAGTTGTTATTGAATGTGTACTAACCTATAATCAGTTGCAAGATTGTTGTTTTGGTTGCAGAGAAGGAGGAATATGAGGAACCGAATGGTATTCTCAATGATTCCTCAATACTCGTGGGCCTAAATGTATCAGGTACTTTTCGATAAGCTTAATGTATTTAATTAAGCTTGAATTGTTTATTTGCTACGGTATGAGTAGTAGTAAAATTAATCGAGTTAGACTAATATGAATCCCAAGTTGTGAGTCGTTGATGATTATTACTTGTTAATAAGATGATAGAAATATTAATGGGTAATTTTGAATGAACTTGAAGTAATTGAATTGTGTAGATACATTGTTGAATAAGGTGTAATAGTTGTATTATGTGGAATTAATTGTGTCTACAATATGAAATTGAAATATGAAATCGGTTGTATGAATTGTTATGTGAAATAATAATTTTTGGAAGTAATATGATTAGCAAAGTTGATATGACTCCATGTAGTGAAATGAGATGTTGGAATATCCCAATTGAAGTAATATGGAGTTGTATTGATGTTCAAATTAGAAGGTGTCCATTAATTGAATTGGTGTGACTCGCTATAGTGAAATTAATGGGATGTTGGTATTTTCCATTAATAGGGTTGGAGTCGTTTGGTTGTGTGAAGTAGAAAGTGTCTATTGATTGAAAGGTATGCATTTGATTTGGAAAGGTCAAAGTGAATATGGTTGTGTCAAACTTGATGATAGTTGTGTTATAAAGTAATAAATGTGACTAAATGTTTATGTGTTTAACATTGATCATGAGTGTGATTAAATTATGATCTAAGTACTAAAAGTGGTGTAGTAGAAAGTCTAAGTGGTCAACAAGGTTTAGTATGCGTTGACAAGTTTGGAAAAAGTTAAAGTTGAAACCTTGTTGTAATTATTATAAACATGATGATTTTAATGTGAATTGGTGTTTTGAAAGTTAAAATGTGACACCAATAATGAAAATGAAGTTGTTTGACTTGGTAAAGTTAAAGAAGCGTGAATTAGTTGTTAGAATAGTGATTACATGGGCGGAAACCCAAACGGGTCGTTAAAGTGCCCAAATGGGTCACTTGATGGTAATATGGTTAAAATGAGTGTTGGTTCAAGTATAATGAATGCCAATGTGACTTTAAGTCATAAATATAGTAGTAAAGTGTATAGAAAGTGTTATGGTATTCAAAATGGTTAAAATTGGTGAAAGTGTCCAATTGGACACTCAAACGGGACAAAGAGTCCAAACCATAGTATAATGAGTATATGAAAGTGATGAATATGCCCACACGTCACAAATGTATATAGGAACATGTTGGCAAAGGGTTGAAGTCAGAAACCTAGCCATTTGGAATATGGCGTGTCAACGAAAATGGTTAAAATGGTCCAAAATGAGTCATACGTTCGTTTCTCGTAAAACGTGAATTTTGAAAAAGTGTAAAACTGAAAAAGTTTCATTTTGATCATATGAACATGCCTGCAAAATTTCAGACCCTAACTCTTTACGGTTTAGGAGATATGCTCGTTGGAAATTCGGAAAACTGCACGTAATTTCGGCTCAGAAGCTCAGCAGATCGGCTGTAGGTAGGGAGCCGATCGGCTATGTGATCCCAGCCGAACGGCTATATAAAGCCGAACGGCTAACATAGAGCAAATAGTCAACAGAAAATTTTTGGGACGAAAATGGTGTGAAATTTGACAAGTATAACAGGGTCGCGGATAGGTGACAAAATTTTTAACTTGGATTGGGTTGAAATTCACTTGGTCACTCAAAAACGGCCCAATGATCAATGCTATATTCTATAGCCTTGTCAGTTTTCGGCACTTCGGGGTCGTTTGGGGCCCGAAAATCGCGTTTTATTGTTTTTCGGACCGTAGTTTGAACTTTTAGCTTACGTTTTGTATTGGGCTTTTGTTTTATTGAGCCCAGAGATCATTCCTGTGACTATATGTAATATTAAAAGTTGATTTAAGAGGTCCACATATTTTATGGTGTATGCGTTGATTGTAGGCAGTTTATTTAACTGCAAAATATACCAGTAAATGGTATTGTTGATTGCTACTAGCAAGAATTAGTAAACATTGATTGTGGAATTAGGTGGACTATATTATGTGGACCAAATTGAATATGATGAAGTAATTGAATCATGTAGGGTATAAACAGGTGTTGAATTGAGTATTTTAAGAAATTGCGAAACAAGAATATAAGCTTATATTTATGTGATAGTAAAACATGGAATGCTTAATTGTAATTCGACTAAAGGTGTATAAAATTGATGAATATAGGTTGAATAATGCACTTAGCATTGACGAAGTGTTTGGTACTCAACGTACTATAAGTAGTAAGAAATGTAAATGGTAATTTAATATTATATCAGGTAGTAAAGAGGTTGATTGATGTATGTATATTAGACCTTACATCTATGTTAATAATATATTGAAAATGGTGTTGAATGTCTATGTCGACTGTACATACTTAATGATATGAGTAGTTTATATATAAGGTGATAAGCTGAAAATGGTAGCAAGTTAATAATTGGTGTTGTATATGTGTGTAAATTGAATATCACATTAGTGAGACATGTGAAAGTAAAAGAGTAATAACCTTGTAGATGGATGGTATGAAGTGGCCTGAGAATAAAGTGTGACTGACATAATATGAAGACGTCTGGCCAACGTATTTATATTATGCCATTTCACATGGAGTTGTTGAGGTTACTCAGTACCAAATAAAGTAAATTTGTTTTTAAAATAATAGGTAAGGTATGTTGACCTGTAGTTGAGAAATAGTCAAGGATAGACTAAAATGAAAGAGTGGTAATCCACTAAGTTGTTGTTGTGTTTGTTGTTGTTGTTGTTAATGTTGTATGGTACAAGTGATATATATAGGTGATGTGTTGCCAATAACGTGAATTTAAAAGATGATTTCAGCAAAGTAGAGGTCAGTTGTTTATGAATAATATTGTGGTAATATTGTTGACAAGATGATTTATGACTACACCTTGTGTTGTTGAAATACCATTGAGGATGATACAGGGTATTAACGGGTGTTGTCTTAGCATCTTAATTGGTGTAATCGGATGCTAGTTGATTATGTAATAGTAGTTTCAACAATAAGAATTGACCTCTACATACTGCTTATTGTTTATTCTATATGTGATTATGATTATATGAATGGTGATGCTTTTGAATAATAGTTTCATATAATCAAGTTGTATTTATATTTATAAGTTGTAATCAGCTAGTTGCAAAAGTGAAAATTTCTAACAAGATGTTAGCTAAATTGCTAGTTGTAAATCGAACTAAACTTTTGTTGTTAAGGTGTATAATGTGGTATTCACTACCACTTGTTGTAATTACTGTAAGGCTGAGATGTTCAAAGAGTTATGTGTTACATTCGTGACCAGTGATTATGTGTTTTAGTTGTATACATGACCAAGTATAAATGCCCATGTAAATGGTCAGTTGACTTATTAAAGACAGGATAAGTGCACAATAATTGTGTAGGGGAAAAGGGAAGAGACATGTACATTGGGATATGGGCATGTGAAAAGGATTGAAATATACATACATATTGTTGAGTTGCTCAAGGGAGTAACATGGGATATGTGTAATTATTATAATGATTGATTATGGAGTAATATTACTTTGGTTGCTGAAATTAGATAGGGTTTCAAAACACAACTTATGTGTTTATGTGAATTCAGTTGATATACACACTGGTGGTGTGTAAGTTGATAATATGTATACACTTTTTGTGTTTAGTGGTTAAATATATGCAAGTTGATTCGGGGGTTGTGTGATTACAGATATGCATGATGGTTATATGCATTAGTGAATTAAATTGGAGGCATATATTAATGAGTAGTATACAATTAGTGTAATATGAAAGGATAAATATTAGCAAATTAGAAATAAAATGTGAGTTAAATCTCACATGAGGAATGGGAGTAATAAGTGGTTGTGTTCTTAGATCATATAAGTGTGATCAGATTTCGAGGACGAAATCTCTTTAAGGAGGGGAGATTTGTAACACCCAGTATTTGGGTCTAGTAGTATTTAATATTTTCTGACTGTGAATTATTATTAAGTGCGTCAGAAAATAGGTGTGTCGTATTATTTGAAATAAATAGTGATAATAGTCGAAAAAAAATTTATTGTGACTAATAAATTATTGAGTGTTTTAATTTTATTTAGTTGACGGTAAAATAAAATAATGTTTCCCCGTAAATGGTTTTTAAGTTCCAGACAATTATAAGTACGGGGAATGAAATCTAAACACTTGTAGTACACCTTTAAATGTTTGGGTCGGTCTCTTTTATCTATATACATACGTACGCATCATATATTATCATATATACATCCATATTATGAGAAAACCCTAGATTAACTCCTAAAATCACTTACTTCCATCAAATTAATGATGCCAAATTCGACTTCAAGCTTCAAGATCAAAGGTTATCATCCTCTAATTCATCTAATCATGTGGTAAGTCTCAATTTCTTGAGTTATGTAAACCTAGAATTTGGGGTTTTGGGATTTTTAACAAATTGATGTGTTAAGATCCGAATTAAAGGGTTGAAATTGTTTAGTTGATGTTAGTTCATGATTATAATTGAAATCCTATGCTAGAGATTGTGTAATTAAATTATGATCATGATAAAAGTTGTGGGTTTAATTGATTTTCATGAAATTAAGCTTGTGTTCATGATATAATGACTAGTAGATGCTTAAATCATGATTAATAGCTAAGCTCTAACTTAGAAACTAAGAACTTGATAAGTTCTTATGAAGCAAGACTATGAAAAGAATTGGATAATCAAGAATTAAGTCTTAAGCTTAAGGTAATGATGATATAATTGTTAATTGATGCTTAATTCATGATTTGTGACTAAACCCTAATCTAGAAATAAAAGAAATGGTGTATGATCATAAGAAAAGTTAATGGGTTTAGTTAGTTATTCAAGAATCAAAGCTTTTAAGCTTATGTTAATGATCATATTGAGATTGATTAAGAATAATGAAATTAGCATTGGTTATAGCTAAGAACACATAATTGATGATTAAAGATGATTGTGTGAATTTAATTGTTAAGTATTCATTAGAATTGTAGTTTTGATGAATTAGTGATATTTGAGGTTAATAACCTTGGTGATGGTTTAACCATGTTGATTAGTAATAATTGAAGTAGATTAAGAGTGATGTTATGATTATAACTTGTTAAGTGAGTTTGAGTTATGTTGTTAATATTGGAATAATGTTGTATAAATCTTGAGATAAGTGACTAACTTGTATTATTCTACTGTATTCTCAGATGTGCAGAAGACTCAGTGATATTAGACTACTGAGTGGATGCCTGAGGTGGTCGGTGAGTGGATCTCTAATCCTCAGCTTAACTTGGTTGTAACAAGTTTGGTTACAACAAGTAATGTATTATTACTTTATTAGTTGCATTGATGATTATGTTGATAGTAATAATACTGTTGATATGTTGCCTAGTTGAATATGTGACTTGTTGATTACGTGATCACTTGAATTAATTGGCCTTCGGGCATCAGTTGTTGGCCTTCGGGCATCAGTTGTTAATGAGGCAACGAGTTGTTGAACTGTTGGTTGGGCTAGTTGGTTATCTAAAGTTTAACACACCTCCTGTGTTAGTTGAAGATAATCACTAGCTATCGGTCTCGTCCGTATGGCCATACGGTTAGGTTGGATAAGTGTTCTTGGGGAGCCACCCGGGTTTATGGTTATCCCCAGAGCCGCCGATCCTCATTATGGTGTTGTTGATTAGTTGATGAGTTGTATTGTGTACTTGCTTGTTGTAGTGTTAAGTGTTGTACACAAGGTTGTTGAGCTAAGTTATGATGTTGATTAGTTATCTGCTCACTTAGCGTTATGCTAATCCCCCACATTAACACTTCTTGCAGATTTCGGTTAGAATGATGGGTGTGCAAGAAGTTGAGCTAGCAGGAATGTTTGACCACGAGGCAATACTCTGATAATGGATTTGTATAATATAATGTTTTAAAATGTTTTATATAACACCTCGGTTGAATAAATTATGTTTTGAAAAGGTTGAATTTTATAAGTTGATAAAACGATGTAAATTATCACTATCTATTTGGACTTACGCTTCCGATTGACTATATCTAAACTAGTTAAATGAGGGGTGTTATAGTAACCTCTTTGTAAATTCCAATGAAGATCTTGCAATCCGAACGGATCTTGTTCCATTTGCCTTGAAGTTGGCTCACGGAACGGGATTGGGGAGCCACCTTGTTGTAGTCCTCATGAACTTTTCTCCAAAAAACTTCTCCAGCTTGTGAAGCGCCTTTTTTGTCTTTTTCAGACCGGTGGATCCATCTTTGGGCCAACAAAACCGCCTCATCGTCGGACCATCTTACTTGCACCCGGGTTGCGGCAGTGGCCACGGCTTTTCCTCTAGATCTTCCTCTCTTTGGAGCCGGCTCGGGTTCGGGTTCGGGTTCGGGTTCGGGTTCGGTTTGGGTTCGGGTTGGATTTCGGGTTCGGGTTCGGGTTCGGGTTCGGCTCGAGGCGGAGTGTTGATGTTTCCGAATTGTGGGAGGCTAATTGGTGTTGGTGGATATTTGTTGAAAGCCGAAGGATGAGGTTGGTGCATGTAGTGTGGGTTTCCGAACGCCGCGGGAGATTGGTGATATAGGATTGTTGGTGAATAATGATGATACGTTGGGTAGGTTTGATAAGTTTGGTATGGTACGGATGGACTATGGTATGGACCGGGTGGGCTTACGTATGTTGCAAAACCGGGGGGTTGGCTAGGTGATGAGTTGCTCGATTGAGCCGAAAAAGTGGATGTTGGTGAAGTTGGATTCGGAAGCGGGTTGTTGATAAGGTTGTTCCACATATCGTCGGCGGTAGATTGTTGAGTTGGCCTCATTTTTTGGTATATAAAAGTGGTAGAAGTTGAAAGTGGTGATTGAAGAAGTTGAAGAAATTGTATATAAAAGTTGTGAAATTGTATATAAAAGTGGTGAATTGGGGTGTAAATGTTGTGGAAAGTAGGTTGAAAGTGGTGAATTGGAAGTATAAATTATATAAAGTAGTGGAATATTTAAAAAGTTGGAGAGTGAATGGGTTGAAAAATTGGTTGGATTTGGTTTGAATTTATAGTGTGTAAAAAGTAAAAAAAATATAAAAATTAAATGTTTTTTTTTTTGCCCGTTCCTCACATTTTTTTTCAAATTTTTAAAAATTTTTTTTTTTATGTAAACGGCCGCGTCAGAAATTGGACCCACACCCACCCTCTCTCTTCCGTCGCTCTCCCGACGCAGCCAACCGACGCACACAGACCGACGGGCCGTGCCTATGGCGTCGGTCCCGTCGGTCCAAACCGACGCCCACCGATGCTACCCAACCGATGCCATAAGGACCCGTCTAATCATGTTAGACAGGAAACATACAAAGATGCAATCACATAATTTGGTATGGAGTAGTATTAGTTATTCATGAAACACTTACCATTTAGTTCATCTTTTAGTTTTACAACGAATAAATTGATAACTGGGTCTAACACAAAATACGCTATGTGCCACTAAAAATCATCAAGCACCTTAATAATTCGAAGCAACTAAGAGCGTAAATAAGTTATGGGACAATACACTATCTAAATATCGTCCAACAAATCTAAGAAAATGACATCATCCACAAACAATAATATAACTTAACACTATCTAAGTAGAGGTAAGCATTTTTATCTTTCTTATCCAAAAAACTTACTAAATATAAAGGTAACATTCAAAATGCATTTACTACAAATAACTCACTATGTACAAAGGTAACATCCAAGATGCATTTACTACAAAGAACCTACCAAATATAATGTATCATATACAGTTGCACATATCACATGGAACGATAATTAGAGTTTAGTTCATATAGTTTACTTACATAATCCAAAAGAGAAGCTTGAAAGGCGTAACGAAACAGGAAAGATAAATCGACAACCAAGAGATAATGGCGCTCGGAGATAACCGGATGTTGAGCGGGAGGCAACCAGGGAAGATGAAACTACAAATGGAAATATGAAACAGAGGAATTGTGTTTATCAAATTGGGTATGGATTTAGAAATTAGAAGATGAAGATAATGCGGTTTTAAAGAGTAAGCTAAAGTGTCTTTGAAACAAATAAGGAAGGTCAAAATCTAAAACTTAGGGCTACAATTGTATGCTAGTTTAAATTCATGTAAAGATAGTGCAGATTTGTAGACTTTAAATAAAAATAGAAGGTCAAAATTTAGAAACTAAAAAGTCATTAACTTATTAGGTCCCTTTCTATGTCAATTTGATATTGTGTCTATCTTCTTGCACCATAGCTTATTAGCTTTCCGTGTCAAAATTTTTGTAGGCTTTTTGATTTTTTCAAAAGCTAAAAGTGGAGATCTTATAAGATGATTTCAAATTGTAGTAGCTTTCTATGTCAAAAATATTGTAGCTTTTTGGGGTTTTTTTAAAATCTAGAAGTAGAGGTCTTTTAAAATGAGTTCCTTTCCATTGTAAATTATCTATGCTATTTTGATGTTTCTATAAAATAGCTTTCAATATTTTTTGGTTTTTTTCAAAAGCTAAAGATGTAGATGATAAGAAAACCATTTCAATTATCCATTAAATTTGAATGGCAACATGTCCAACGTACGTTTGGCAATATGATCTTGTAGATAAAAATTAATTCCATATATTATATATATTTCATTATTCCCTATAAAACATATATTGATCAACTCAAATTAGTATAAAAATTAATTCCATATATTATATATATTTCATTATTCCCTATAAAACATATATTGATCAACTCAAATTAGTAGCAGTGTCCTTGCAAATCATGAACCAAACAATCTGATAGATTTTAAGGCCAAACAAAATATTGGATGAGTAGTTCATATTTGTCTAAGGTTATACTTTTACAGTTTTACGGTCTTTATTTTGGTGTATGGGGGGGTTCAATGATGGTGATCCAACCAACGTAGGGGTTGAGCTGTCCTTGTCCTTTGGTCAAATTTGTTTCCGTACTGCTATTGTACAATAGGCAATAGGCATATAGGTGTCTGTAGCTAGTCTTTATTTTTTTGAATTATTTTCAAGCCCTTACATTTAGGGTGATACTATATGTACACCACTGATGTAATCATTAAAATCTACACCACTTTGGAAAATGTGATTTATTTTGATAAGATATTTAATCCATCTCTAGAAAATTAACATGAATTTATTCTTATAAATTAAGTAAACTTCACATTCTAAGTTGAAGTTCGCTTATTACTCTAAAGTTTAAACCAATTAATTTTCGAAATTAAAATCTCATTTAGATTAAGGTATAACTAGCTAGCTGTATCAAATAATGCTTGTTAAATATGTGTTCAATTTTTTTTTTTTAAGAAATGAAGATGCATCATGCATGGACGCATGGTTGTCTAGGACTCTAGGTATCACTCATTTGTTTCTTGTCAGTACATTTATACTATTCCATTGTTTTAGACTTTAAATACTTTAACATTTCGACTAGAGACTGTTTTAATTACTTCTATGCATTTTTTTTATATCTTATATAACTGTTTTAATTATTGTTAAAAGTGGTGGCTCATAAGATCCTATAATAAATATAATACGGAATATATATACGTATATACATAATGAATAAATTAAATTCACTTCTTATTTCTATGACAATTATTTTTATACTTATGTTGTTTAATGTTTACAAGTTTTACATGTTCATAACCTATATAACAGCAATACACTTCAAAACTTAAAAGAAAAGTAAATAGTAGTTTATTTAAAAAATATATAAAAAAATAAAAGAAAATAAAAGAAGAAACATAATCATTACTCTACTGGTGTATATATAGTCTATAGGTGGTGTATGTATAGACATAGCCTACATTTAACCTCTTCTAGTAGTATGGTGAGGGTTTTTTTGTACTTTTATTTTTCCATTTGTTTTCACTTTCAATCTGTAGCTAGTCTCTTTTTTTTTTCCTTTAAAACCGGCGGGGAAACTACCACCCACAGACAACAACCGGCACCACCGATTATATTCGCCGCCGCCACAAAAAAACCCATCTGAATACCCAAACCCAAATCATAACCTTCATCCATATCACCAAGATTCGACCGGAGTATACTAAGCAGTGCCTTTACATGATCACCACCACCGTATTCCGATGATGATGGACCGAGCTGCGACGACATGGGTTGGTAATGTTTATATTAGCGGTTAGTTAATGGTGAAGGTAAGAGCCAATTTCATATTGGCACACCGACATGGTCATCACCCAAGAAATAAAACCAAAAATGAATAAATGGGACAAATACACAAGAAAAGTTGGGATCTGAGAATTTTAACTTTTGTAAAAAATAATTATAAACGTTCAAAAAAAAAAAAAAAACCTCCGAAATGGTGTTAGATTTAGGCACTCAGTTTTATGGCTTTATTTAAACACTTCAAACACAAAACAATTGACAAAACAAAACCCAGTAACCCAACACCAAAAATCCTCAAAAGCCAAAAGACACCAAACTGAAAAACCAGCCGACTCGATTTGGCTGAGGATTTCTGATTTTACAAACGGATTTAGGAACCATAGAAAAAACGACAGATCTAAAAACCTTGCTATATCCCGTCGGGTCTCAACACCAAACGTTGGAAACCCACGGATTTTGATGGATCCAGTTATATCTTAAGAACAACAACCAAAATCATCTGAAAAATACTACTGTCGTCGAAACGCGTCGGATCTCAACACCAAAAGGTGGAAACCCAGAGTCCGATGAGTCAAGTGGGGACCTAACAATAACTAAATGTTATGGTGAAGAAAGTGATGATCGTGATGTCGAATTTTGGTTTGGGGGGACGGAAGATTGGGGTTGGTTTTAGCTTTTAGGAGCATGGTATTTCCGGTAGAGGAGAGAGAAGTGGATGGTGTTTGAGAGACAAAAGTGAGAAATTATGTGTTTTGTTGTGTTTGAATGTATTTGATTGATTTTGAGTGTTTATATATGCCTGTCTTTTTGTAGGGTTTTAGAAGTGGAGGGTTGAGATCAACTTGATTTGAATGGATGGCCAGGATCACAGATTGGCTGAATTTTAAGATGGGGTGTATGCATTGTAAAGTAGTAAAGATAAAGATAAAAGCTCCAGCTTCAGCCCCAAATAAAAGCTCCATCTTCAGCTTCTAACTTCCAGCTCCATCTCCATCTCCAACTCCAGCTCCATCTCTAGCTAGTTTTACCAAACACACCCTATGTATTATAAAAATACCTAGGTAGTCGGACAAAATTTCTTCAACGTGTGCCAAGTTAATCATATGTGCTTCCTCCGTTAGATATTCAATTAATACACCACATGCTCTATAGAAAGTAGGTTTGTAGACTCATGATTTTTGGGATATTTAGTTTAAAACAGAGATGTGAAAATAGGTATTTGAATAAACAATCATATTTTGCTAAAAAAAAGAAAAGAATAAAACAATTATATTAATTCCCTATTTTTCAAATATTTACTATTGTACATTGAACAACCTTTAAAGCGTAATCACTCAAAAATATTTGAATTTGGTTCGATTGGTGTATTACAATAGTAACTTTTTAACACTTTATGGTATTAAATTTATGATACATGACAATATATAAAATTGGGCGTATCACAAAGTTAAAAAACATAAAAATCAAAAATGAGTTCAAAATATGTAAAATTTAAGACAAACTAAAGTTACGGGAAACTATTACTTAGCCTTCCCTCCCCTCTAGCTCACATGTGAATGAAAAAGTTGACCAAATTACCCTAATTTAAGCGATTATATTTTCTTGCAAAATGACAAAAAATTGCAAAATCGGCCGAACCGGACCAGTATTCGCGGTTTGGTCCGGTCCGGTTACATAAGTTAAATGGTCCGATTCGCCGTCAAACCGCGTTCCAGTTTAGATTTTCACCAAAAATCGGCCGAATCGTACTGTGAACACCCCTACCCACATGGATATAAATGGCATAATAGATATGGAATGATTATATGCAGTAATCAGTGAATGAATAATATTATTTACTTTTTGAGCTGAATAATTGTCTGAATGATACGAAATGACTATTTTAGCCCTAATATAAATATACGTTTGTTCGTTTGATTAATTATGATAAGCATTTTTTAAGTAAAGTTTTTAAATTTTTGAAGAAAACTTATCAAACTGAGTTTATCTTTACAAATGACCATCACAATTCCAAATCATTAAAATGTTGGAAATCGAAAGTAAAATGGAGTATCAAACTTCTATATTATGTAAACCTCATGGTCAAAAAGATATCAAATTATAGGCATTGAAACATAAGTGAAGACAACATTATTAATTTATTGTATCTTATAAATTATATATAAGAAACGCCACATGATGTCATCAAATTATCAATTAGTCAATTAAATTCCTTAATTCTTTCCAATTAGCTAAAATTTAGGATACAATGATGTCATAAATAATATAATAATTAAATATAGGATGAGAGCTATTTAACTATATTTAGGATTACTATTTTCTTCTTAACAATAATCGCATATAAATTATTATTTTATTTTTCCATCTTTCAATTATATCGTTACTTTTAATCACCAAATCAACCAATGAGAACACAATATTCAATACTAAAAAATTATTATTTTACCTTACATAACCCGTGTGTATACACGGGTTTAATAGGCTAGTTTATAATATAATAATCTCTTCATATACAAAAAATAAAAAATAAAAACACAAATCCAAAACTCATTACAGCACCAACACACTAACCGACTCCGGCTTACATTCATCACTACTAAATAATCATTAATATTCCCAATAATTGGTTTCACGAACTTGGATAATATGCAAAACTCTAAACGTGATAAAGAAATCGGTTGTCGATGAAGCACGGTTAGCTGTTCAGTGGATCCGGCAATTTAACGGTGGCCGGAGATTCCGTGACGACCGGTAAGTTTCAACAATCAAGGATCATATGTCAATTAGTCGATGTAATTGTATGAGATGATTCATCTTTAATTTGGGGTGGAAGGTTGAAAGAGGGAAGAGAGATGAGATGGTATAAGAGGAACTAAGAGCATCTTCAGTGCATTGAACTCTAATAAGGTTCAATGCACTGCAACATCAGTATTTCATCATTTTCGATAAAGGCTTTGTAATGCATTGAACTTTAAATAATTTATTGGATTGACACATCATCGTACTATTTTTAATTACTTTACTAATTATAAATATGTATCATTTTACATGTAATAAAATATCAAATGCGATCTGTTTTTATTTACAGGTATATATAGTCATGTTTGTATCATTTATGTTTTTGTTTAATACAATATACTCTAATGAACTAGTTATGTTTTTCACTTGTGTCTCTACTCCGTAGAAAAGTTCATTTGTGCCTAAAAATATGTATTCATTTTTGATTTATTTTATTGACTTCCAACTTTGAATGTAAAAGATTAAAAGCTATTTAAGTTCATTTGTGCCTAAAAATATGTATTCATTTTTGATTTATTTTATTGACTTCCAACTTTGAATGTAAAAGATTGAAAGCTATCTAAAACAATTTCCAGACACAGACAAAGAGAAAATAAAAACAAGAAATAGAAAACAATAAAAGAATAAATACCAATTAAGTGAGTGGAGGAATAAAATAATAAAGAAAAGTACACTTTGTAAGTTTGTATGTGTTAAGATGAGTTGAAACAGAGACACACGTCCTTTTGAGCGTGGCAATACGTGGCAAGTTACAATGGATTAGTCGAATTCACCTTTTTCTATTCAACCTTGCCAACTAGATGCATTTGTAGATGGTCTAATTTGGGTGAATGGGGATAACACTACTTATGTAGCTTTATGGGCTATTATTTTTTGTTATGCACCATTGGCCCATTTGTTTGTTGCTAGGAAGTAATGAGGACTCCAGGATTGCAAACCGCAAAGACAATCTATATTTGCTTTATTAATATATTTTAAATATTTATTATTTATCATCGTTGATTTAGATAAAGTTATTTTTTTTAAACTATATTATTTAATACATGTATGTTTTAGTAGACAAAGATAGATTTAGATCTTTTTATGTTAAATAAATGTAAGATAACGAGAGCGCTACTCTGTTTTTGTTTAGTTGGGCCAATTGTAATGATTTTCTATTCAAAGGATCTAATGACAAAAATGGGTCCATCTTTTGGCATACTCAAATCAGTCTTTTTAATGTTAATAAATCATTCATCAATGTAGGTAGCATATATAACCACTGCGAAGCGAGCTTGTTTAGATTTAAGTCCAAAGTAAATATGACATCTTGGTGACCGAATAATCCCTCAACAACATTCAGCCCATTAATGTATTTATAAACAGACCTTTAATCTTATTAAACAGATATGATTAAATTTGTAGATTTAAGTTAAGGATTTTAATAACTAGTGCCCTAAGGGCAATGGATAAACATTCAAAAAATAATTTATAAACATTTAATAAACATTTAACCTTCTTTGTTAATAACTAATCACAAACTCACTTTCCATTAAAGTAGTGATTAATATGGAAACATGTGTGTTTATTTAATGTTGATCTCTATGTTTAGTAAACTTAAACATTGCCCTTAGGGCACTATATATGGTAAGCCCACAGAAAATCGAACCGAAATAACCGAGAAACCGAAAAAACTGATCCATATCAATAACCGAAGGTTTGGTTTTTGATATTTGAAAAAACCGAAGTATCAGTTCGGTTTTTGGTTTTTTACAGAAAAACCGACTGAAAAAACCGAACCGAACCATACATAAAAAAACATATACTTAAAATTCTATATTTTTGTAACACCCCAATTTTTAAGGTATTATTTTAGTACGCTAAAATATATTTATTATGAAGTATTATAACTTATATGATAAGATATAATAGAAAATGTAAATGTTTGCTCAGTTCCATACTGTGTGAGTTAAATAAATTAAAGTATAATAGACACAAATACGTATATTCATTTATCACCTTCCAAACAGTTTCAGAAAAGAGACAGAGTAAGTGAAATCGCAGGAGCAAGAATTTCAAATCAAAATCACTTTCCAATCACTAAATTCAGGCTTCAATCATCTAATTCATTCTCTAACTTCTATCAATTCATCATTGTAAGTGTTGTTCTTTATATTTCTTAACCTAGAATGGGGTTTTAAGGGTTTTACATGGTTAGTGAAAGTTAATATGAAACTAGGGTTTGTGAAAGCTAAATTAAGGTTAGTTTATGTAACATCCCCAAATCGGGCCTAGGAGAAACAGGTATTTCTTTATATTTAATTGTGATATTTATTTGTATTTTGTGTTTGATTGTGAAATTTGTAGGTAAATAAGCCTTAGGAAATATTGTGACTAGTGAAATATAGTTTGTTTTAAATAAACTTAGGTGACGGTAAAATAAAATAAATTTATCGTATTTGAAATTGAGGTTCCAGACAATAGGTCAAAAGGTGGTATAATATTGTACTGTTAAATAAAGGGAGTCGGTTTTAATAAAAGGGATGAGGCCGACTTATGTTTTCCCCAACTTTCTTTTGTGTTCTTCATTTTACTTCTTAAAACCTCAAACTCAAACCTACACAAATTGCTAGTGATTAGTATACAAGACTTAATCAAGATTGGAGATTGAATCATAAGCTCATCATCATCATCCTCATCATCATCTCCTTGTTCTTTACTTGTAAGTTTAAGTTCTTGTTTAACCTAAAAGATGAAAGTAGATGAATTGCTTGAATGATGTGAATTAGAGTTTGTAAAGTTCAAATAATTGTTGTATGATGATTTCTCAGTTTTATTAAGTTGATTTCATGCTGATTACATGAATAAAATTGTTAGATTCTTGGGTTTTTGGTTTGATTATGAAATAGCTAGTTTATAGTTGATTATGATGATTTGTGATGAATTGATGTTGGAGTCTTGGTTAGATGATGTTAGTACATGTTATTGTGACCAAAGAATGGTAAAAATTCGTGTTTGGAACTCAGTTTGGTCGAATTTGGGTTTTTGGTTCGTAGTTGCAATTGTGCAGGAAATGATCTGTGTAGGTACTGAAAAACCAGGGAATCCGGTCGGATTCCTTTGAATCCGGCGGATTCCGGGTAAAATGGGTAAACGGGGTTAAGTGAATCCGGCGTATTCCGGATCGTATTCCAGAACGGATTCCCAAGAATGAATTCTGGTCAAAATTGGAGCTGAAAAGAGGTCGGGAATCCGGCGGATTCACGTTGAATCCGGCGGATTCTGTCTGAATCCGGGCGGATTCCCTTGAATCCGGACGGATTCCCTTGGCTGGACAGTGAAATTCTAACTTGAGTTTAATAATGTGATTTAGCTTGCATAATGTGTTTATATTACTTAATATCTGTTTGATTATTGATATTAAGTTATATACAATGAAAAATGAGGATTGACTTGGAATTCTTTTGTATTTCAGATTCGACCACGACTCAATAAAATTAGACCTTTGAGTAGAGCTTGAAACGAGACATGTGAGTGACTGATTTTCACAGTTTAAATTGGTGTTAACAATTTAGTTACATCAATTTTAAGTAGATTGATATTGTGAGTTAATGATAAGTTGATTGTGGCTAAATGATTGATTGCTAGTGACTCATTCCATGATAGGTTGGAATGATAGAGGTCAATTTCGATTGGGTTTAGTTGCTATAGGTTAATCTTTATGGTATTGATGAACATTCGTTGTGAATTCGTCCATACTGATTAAAGATAGCAATGAACTATCGGTAAAATCTCTGTATTGGCCTGCAGTGGATTATAAGTGTTCTTGGTGGGCCATCCGCGGGCTGAGGGTACCTCAAGAACCACCGATCCTCTAATTTGATTGTTACTATTAGTTAATTGTTGTGAATTGATTGTTTATGCTAAGTTAGATTGTTAGAATCGTTATTCACTTAGCTTCGTGCTAATCCCCCACCTCACTTTTGCAGGTTAAGTTTGCTTATGCTCGGTTGAAAGGTTTTGGGTGAAATGTTTGACAAGCTGGGCACTCTTGATTACTTTTGTTATGGCGTAAACGTTTGTATAAATAACACCACTAGATGATGGGTTTGTAATGAAATAACTTAATGATAGTACGTGTAATAACTAACCTTTGATATTATCTTATATGTAAATGTTGTTGAATGGGATAACGCTTCCAGGTTGTTTTAAAAAAAAAAAAATTGTCTTGAAAAACATGGGGTGTTATAAGTTGGTATCAGAGCCTAAGTTTAGGGGAATGAACATTCTAGGTGTTCATACCTAAACTTAGTTCCGTTGGTCAAACATTTCATGTTGTGGGGATTAGTTAAGAAAAGAAATTTGATTAGTTTGCTAGTACTAATGATTAACGAATTTTGAGATATGATGTGATTTCAGATATGGCGGATAATGAGCAACCTGTCCATACTCTTAACAATGCCTCTCAAATTTCTGCACCAACACCAGAAAATCAGGAGCATAATGGAATATCTAATCCAAGAGGCGTGGAAACAGAAACTGATCAAGAGTACATTATGAGATTAGAGAATCGGGTGTTGGAATTACAGAATGAACGGGCTGGGTCTTCTCGACAGCCTATTCATACTCAGCCGCCTGTTATAACTATTGCTCCTCCTGTTGTATCTTCTGAGCGGATTCCAGTATCTATACCTTTTGTTTCTCAGCAGCAGCAACAAGGTTATAGTTATCAAGCTACTGTACCTTTTCCTTCTTCCGGATTTCCTAGTTATCAGATACATGCGATTCCTCCATTTCAGCAGTTAAAAGTGGGTTGTTCACTTAAGACTTTTATGTCCACCAATCCTTCTTCATTCTCTGGAAGTACTAATCCTACTGACACTTTGGATTGGTTACGTGATGTGGAGCGAAAATTGGAAGTTTGCCATTGTGAAGAAAAAGATAAAGTACCATATGCGGTTCAGCTGTTAAAGGGTCAAGCAATGTCATGGTGGGATGCTGTAACTGCTCCATTGACATCGGAACAAATCAAAATGATTAGATGGTCAGACTTTCATGCCGAAGTTTGTAAGCAATTCTGTTCAGAGTACAACTTATCACGTATCAGACAAGAGTTTCTTGATTTACAAAAGACGGATCAAATGTCGATTGAAGAGCTTATTAAGCAATTTTCTGACAAATTACGATTTGTGAGACAGTGGGTTCCGACAGATAGAACTCAGATTGAGCATTTTGTGAAGACTTTGCCTCCAGATTATCGTACTTCAGTGAGATTAGCTGGTTCTCTTTCACAAGCATATGATTATGCTCGTTCGGTGGATGGTGATATTCAAGCTAAAAGGTTAATGAATAAGGAAAGGTATTCACAGAAACAAATGGGAGATTCATCTAGTAAACAAAAGGGGCAAGGTGGTCAGCAGAACAGAAGATTTAATCCAATGGATAGTAATTACTGTAACAAATGTCGGGCTAGACATAATGGTCCTTGTACTCCCCAAACCTCAAGATGTGTTAAATGTGGAACTTTTGGACACGCTGCCAAGGATTATACGTTTCCTAATAGCGTGTGTTGGAATTGTCAAAAAGAGGGGCATCGAGCTGGAGATTGTACAGAGGCTAAGAGACAGAGTATGGGTATGGCTAAGGGTTCCTCATCCTCCGGCCAAAAGAGGAAAGTACCACCAGTAGCTGCTAGTCGAGCTTTTCAAATGACAGTGGATGAAGCTGTCACTACTGAGGATGTTATAACGGGTACATTTCTCATAAATTCTGTACCAGCTCGCGTATTATTTGATTCTGGTGCCAATTGTTCGTTTATATCTGTGAAATTTTGTGATAGACTGAAATTGATTCCTTCTTTGATTGTGAAACCTTTAGAAGTTGAAATTGCTGATGGTAAGGTAGTTCCTGTTACCACATCGGTAACTGGAACAAGTATATTAATAGAGGGTCATAACTTTCTGATTTCATTTCTGTTAATGCCAATTCCGAGTTTCGATGCGGTTATCGGTATGGATTGGTTGAGCTTAAATAAAGCAAATATTGATCGTCATAGAAAGATTATAAAAATTCCCGTCTCTGATGAGTCTCACGTCGTGGCTCGAGGGGAACGGGAAAGGGGTAACATTCCGTTGATTTCTGTGATGAAGGCTAGAAAATCTTTAGCCAAGGGCTGTGATTCTTATTTGTGTTATGTGGTTGATACTAAATTAGAAAAGAAATCCATTTCCGATATCCGGGTGGTTCCTGATTACCCGGAGGTGTTCCCTGATGAATTGCCTGGTTTGCCCCCTGTAAGAGAAGTAGAATATCATATTGATTTGATTCCTGGTTCGACTCCAGTAGCTAAGTCTCCTTATAGATTAGCTCCAGCTGAAATTCGGGAAATGATGGGTCAGATTCAGGAATTGTTAGATAAAGGGTTTATAAGGCCAAGTTCTTCCCCGTGGGGTGCTCCGGTATTGTTTGTGAAAAAGAAAGATGGTACTTTACGTATGTGTATCGATTATAGAGAACTTAATAAAAGAACAGTGAAGAATAAATACCCTTTGCCCAGAATTGATGAACTCTTTGACCAGTTGCAAGGATCATCTTATTTTTCTAAGATTAATTTGAGATCCGGTTATCACCAGGTGCGAGTACGTGAGGAAGATGTTCCTAAAACTGCTTTTCGCACCAGGTACGGACATTATGAGTTTTTAGTCATGCCTTTTGGATTGACTAATGCCCCTGCTATTTTCATGGACTTAATGAATCGAATATGTCGACCTTTTCTAGACAAGTATGTAATTGTATTTATCGACGATATATTGATTTATTCTAAGTCTGAGTCTAAACATGAACGTCATTTGAGGTTGATTCTGGAAATTCTTAAAAGAGAACACCTTTATGCTAAATTTTCTAAATGTGAATTCTGGCTTCGAGAGGTGCAATTTCTTGGTCATATCATTTGTAATGATGGAGTTAAAGTAGATCCTTCTAAGGTAGAAGCTGTTATGAATTGGAATGCTCCTAAATCCCCTTCTGAGATTAAAAGTTTCCTTGGTTTAGCTGGGTATTATCGAAAATTTATCCAAGATTTTTCTAAGATTGCGGGTCCATTAACTCGATTGACTAGGAAAGATGTTAAGTTTCAGTGGGGTGATCAACAAGAATTTTCTTTTCAGACTCTTAAGCAGTTGTTGTGTCAAGCTCCAGTGTTAGCACTTCCGGATGGTTCTGATGGTTTTGTGGTTTATTGTGATGCTTCACATGCTGGGTTGGGTGCAGTTTTAATGCAACGTGATCGTGTTATTGCGTATGCTTCTCGTCAGCTCAAAACTCATGAAAGAAATTATCCTACGCACGATTTGGAACTTGCTGCTGTGGTGTTCGCGCTAAAAATCTGGAGACATTATTTATATGGTACCAAATGCATTGTATGTACAGATCATAAAAGTCTTCAATATATGTTTTCTCAAAAAGAGCTTAATATGAGACAGCGCCGTTGGTTAGAATTGATTAAGGATTATGATTGTGAAATCCGATATCATCCAGGTAAAGCTAATGTAGTAGCCGATGCTTTAAGTCGAAAGGTATCTTCTAATCGAGTCTACTTTATGCGCTTGGAAATATCTTCTGATTTGATTTCTCAGCTGAGAGCGGCACAGTTAGAAGCGTTGTTAGATCAGAATTTAAAATCTGAGATTTTGTTGAAAAGAAAAGGTTTATTGGTTGATGATTCTCGGGGGTTGAAAACTTTTCAGTCTCGAGTTTGGGTTCCATTGATTGGGGGACTTCGGAATTTGATATTGTCTGAGGCACACAAATCGAGGTTGTCAGTACATCCAGGGAGTACGAAAATGTATAATGATTTGAAACCGTTATATTGGTGGCCAACGATGAAAACCGATGTTGCTAGAATGGTTGAAACTTGCCACATATGTTCCCAAGTAAAAGCAGAACATCAGAAACCTTATGGTTCGTTAAAACAGTTGGATATTCCGGAGTGGAAATGGGAGCATATCACTATGGATTTTGTTACTAAATTGCCTCGTACACAGAAAGGGAATGATATGATTTGGGTCGTTGTCGATCGTTTGACTAAAAGTGCCCATTTTCTTGCCACCAGTGAGACTGCTTCTTTGACGCGGTTATCTCTTTTGTATATTAATGAAATTGTTATAAGACATGGTATTCCTTTGTCTATTGTGTCCGATAGAGATTCCCGATTTGTTTCTGGTTTTTGGCAGAGTTTGCAGCGTGAGTTGGGTACCAGAATTAATCTCAATACAGCTTATCATCCTCAGACGGATGGGCAGTCAGAACGTACTATTCAGACTCTAGAGGATATGTTAAGAGCTTGTGTACTTGAGTATGGCGGTTCTTGGGATTCACACTTACCTTTGATAGAGTTTGCGTATAACAACTCTTATCATTCTAGTATTGGTATGCCACCGTACGAAATGTTGTATGGCCGTCGTTGTAGAACTCCAACATGTTGGTTAGAAGCAGGAGAAAAACAGTTTGCGGGCCCCGATATAGTACAAATTACAGCTGACAAAGTTAAGATTGCTCGTGAGAAATTAAAAGCAGCACGTGATAGGCAGAAACAGTATGCTGATCCACGTAGGCGACCCGTTGTATTTGTTGAAGGCGAATTAGTATATTTGAAAGTTTCTCCGTGGAAGGGTGTTATTAGATTTGGTAAGCGTGGAAAGTTAGCTCCCCGTTATATTGGTCCATTTAAAGTTGGACAAGTAATTAATGACCAATCGGTTTCTTTGGAACTTCCTCCTGAATTAGCTGGTATTCTTGATACGTTTAATGTCTGTTATTTAAGAAAGTGCAATGTGGAGGATCAATCCCAAATCCTTCCTTTGCAAGATCTTAGAGTTGACCCAAGTAAGAAATTGGTGGAAGAACCTGTTGAGCTTTTAGATAGAAAAGTGACCAAGCTTCGTAGAAAGGAAATCCCAATGGTGTTAGTTAAATGGAAGCATAGCTTGGGTGCCGATTTAACATGGGAAACCGAGGAGAATATGAAAACTAGATATCCTAGTTTGTTTATGTCTAGTGAGATTTCGGGGACGAAATCTTCTTAAAGAGGGAAGATTTGTAACATCCCCAAATCGGGCCTTGGAGAAACAGGTATTTCTTTATATTTAATTGTGATATTTATTTGTATTTTGTGTTTGATTGTGAAATTTGTAGGTAAATAAGCCTCAGGAAATATTGTGACTAGTGAAATATAGTTTGTTTTAAATAAACTTAGGTGACGGTAAAATAAAATAAATTTATCGTATTTGAAATTGAGGTTCCAGACAATAGGTCAAAAGGTGGTATAATATTGTACTGTTAAATAAAGGGAGTCGGTTTTAATAAAAGGAATGAGGCCGACTTATGTTTTCCCCAACTTTCTTTTGTGTTCTTCATTTTACTTCTTAAAACCTCAAACTCAAACCTACACAAATTGCTAGTGATTAGTATACAAGACTTAATCAAGATTGGAGATTGAATCATAAGCTCATCATCATCATCCTCATCATCATCTCCTTGTTCTTTACTTGTAAGTTTAAGTTCTTGTTTAACCTAAAAGATGAAAGTAGATGAATTGCTTGAATGATGTGAATTAGAGTTTGTAAAGTTTAAATAATTGTTGTATGATGATTTCTCAGTTTTATTAAGTTGATTTCATGCTGATTACATGAATAAAATTGTTAGATTCTTGGGTTTTTGGTTTGATTATGAAATAGCTAGTTTATAGTTGATTATGATGATTTGTGATGAATTGATGTTGGAGTCTTGGTTAGATGATGTTAGTACATGTTATTGTGACCAAAGAATGGTAAAAATTCGTGTTTGGAACTCAGTTTGGTCGAATTTGGGTTTTTGGTTCGTAGTTGCAATTGTGCAGGAAATGATCTGTGCAGGTACTGAAAAACCAGGGAATCCGGTCGGATTCCTTTGAATCCGGTGGATTCCGGGTAAAATGGGTAAACGGGGTTAAGTGAATCCGGCGTATTCCGGATCGTATTCCAGAACGGATTCCCAAGAATGAATTCTGGTCAAAATTGGAGCTGAAAAGAGGTCGGGAATCCGGCGGATTCACGTTGAATCCGGCGGATTCTGTCTGAATCCAGGCGGATTCCCTTGAATCCGGACGGATTCCCTTGGCTGGACAGTGAAATTCTAACTTGAGTTTAATAATGTGATTTAGCTTGCATAATGTGTTTATATTACTTAATATCTGTTTGATTATTGATATTAAGTTATATACAATGAAAAATGAGGATTGACTTGGAATTCTTTTGTATTTCAGATTCGACCACGACTCAATAAAATTAGACCTTTGAGTAGAGCTTGAAACGAGACAGGTGAGTGACTGATTTTCACAGTTTAAATTGGTGTTAACAATTTAGTTACATCAATTTTAAGTAGATTGATATTGTGAGTTAATGATAAGTTGATTGTGGCTAAATTATTGATTGCTAGTGACTCATTCCATGATAGGTTGGAATGATAGAGGTCAATTTCGATTAGGTTTAGTTGCTATGGGTTAATCTTTATGGTATTGATGAACATTTGTTGTGAATTCGTCCATACTGATTAAAGATAGCAATGAACTATCGGTAAAATCTCTGTATTGGCCTGCAGTGGATTATAAGTGTTCTTGGTGGGCCATCCGCGGGCTGAGGGTACCTCAAGAACCACCGATCCTCTAATTTGATTGTTACTATTAGTTAATTGTTGTGAATTGATTGTTTATGCTAAGTTAGATTGTTAGAGTCGTTATTCACTTAGCTTCGTGCTAATCCCCCACCTCACTTTTGCAGGTTAAGTTTGCTTATGCTCGGTTGAAAGGTTTTGGGTGAAATGTTTGACAAGCTGGGCACTCTTGATTACTTTTGTTATGGTGTAAACGTTTGTATAAATAACACCACTAGATGATGGGTTTGTAATGAAATAACTTAATGATAGTACGTGTAATAACTAACCTTTGATATTATCTTATATGTAAATGTTGTTGAATGGGATAACGCTTCCAGGTTGTTTTAAAAAAAAAAAAAATTGTCTTGAAAAACATGGGGTGTTATAAGTTGGTATCAGAGCCTAAGTTTAGGGGAATGAACATTCTAGGTGTTCATACCTAAACTTAGTTCCGTTGGTCAAACATTTCATGTTGTGGGGATTAGTTAAGAAAAGAAATTTGATTAGTTTGCTAGTACTAATGATTAACGAATTTTGAGATATGATGTGATTTCAGATATGGCGGATAATGAGCAACCTGTCCATACTCTTAACAATGCCTCTCAAATTTCTGCACCAACACCAGAAAATCAGGAGCATAATGGAATATCTAATCCAAGAGGCGTGGAAACAGAAACTGATCAAGAGTACATTATGAGATTAGAGAATCGGGTGTTGGAATTACAGAATGAACGGGCTGGGTCTTCTCGACAGCCTATTCATACTCAGCCGCCTGTTATAACTATTGCTCCTCCTGTTGTATCTTCTGAGCGGATTCCAGTATCTATACCTTTTGTTTCTCAGCAGCAGCAACAAGGTTATAGTTATCAAGCTACTGTACCTTTTCCTTCTTCCGGATTTCCTAGTTATCAGATACATGCGATTCCTCCATTTCAGCAGTTAAAAGTGGGTTGTTCACTTAAGACTTTTATGTCCACCAATCCTTCTTCATTCTCTGGAAGTACTAATCCTACTGACACTTTGGATTGGTTACGTGATGTGGAGCGAAAATTGGAAGTTTGCCATTGTGAAGAAAAAGATAAAGTACCATATGCGGTTCAGCTGTTAAAGGGTCAAGCAATGTCATGGTGGGATGCTGTAACTGCTCCATTGACATCGGAACAAATCAAAATGATTAGATGGTCAGACTTTCATGCCGAAGTTTGTAAGCAATTCTGTTCAGAGAACAACTTATCAAGTATTAGACAAGAGTTTCTTGATTTACAAAAGACGGATCAAATGTCGATTGAAGAGCTTATTAAGCAATTTTCTGACAAATTACGATTTGTGAGACAGTGGGTTCCGACAGATAGAACTCAGATTGAGCATTTTATGAAGACTTTGCCTCCAGATTATCGTACTTCAGTGAGATTAGCTGGTTCTCTTTCACAAGCATATGATTATGCTCGTTCGGTGGATGGTGATATTCAAGCTAAAAGGTTAATGAATAAGGAAAGGTATTCACAGAAACAAAGGGGAGATTCATCTAGTAAACAAAAGGGGCAAGGTGGTCAGCAGAACAGAAGATTTAATCCAATGGATAGTAATTACTGTAACAAATGTCGGGCTAGACATAATGGTCCTTGTACTCCCCAAACCTCAAGATGTGTTAAATGTGGAACTTTTGGACACGCTGCCAAGGATTGTACGTTTCCTAATAGCGTGTGTTGGAATTGTCAAAAAGAGGGGCATCGAGCTGGAGATTGTACAGAGGCTAAGAGACAGAGTATGGGTATGGCTAAGGGTTCCTCATCCTCCGGCCAAAAGAGGAAAGTACCACCAGTAGCTGCTAGTCGAGCTTTTCAAATGACAGTGGATGAAGCTGTCACTACTGAGGATGTTATAACGGGTACATTTCTCATAAATTCTGTACCAGCTCGCGTATTATTTGATTCTGGTTCCAATTGTTCGTTTATATCTGTGAAATTTTGTGATAGACTGAAATTGATTCCTTCTTTGATTGTGAAACCTTTAGAAGTTGAAATTGCTGATGGTAAGGTAGTTCCTGTTACCACATCGGTAACTGGAACAAGTATATTAATAGAGGGTCATAACTTTCTGATTTCATTTCTGTTAATGCCAATTCCGAGTTTCGATGCGGTTATCGGTATGGATTGGTTGAGCTTAAATAAAGCTAATATTGATCGTCATAGAAAGATTATAAAAATTCCCGTCTCTGATGAGTCTCACGTCGTGGCTCGAGGGGAACGGGAAAGGGGTAACATTCCGTTGATTTCTGTGATGAAGGCTAGAAAATCTTTAGCCAAGGGCTGTGATTCTTATTTGTGTTATGTGGTTGATACTAAATTAGAAAAGAAATCCATTTCCGATATCCGGGTGGTTTCTGAATACCCGGAGGTGTTCCCTGATGAATTGCCTGGTTTGCCCCCTGTAAGAGAAGTAGAATATCAGATTGATTTGATTCCTGGTTCGACTCCAGTAGCTAAGTCTCCTTATAGATTAGCTCCAGCTGAAATTCGGGAAATGATGGGTCAGATTCAGGAATTGTTAGATAAAGGGTTTATAAGGCCAAGTTCTTCCCCGTGGGGTGCTCCGGTATTGTTTGTGAAAAAGAAAGATGGTACTTTACTTATGTGTATCGATTATAGAGAACTTAATAAAAGAACAGTGAAGAATAAATACCCTTTGCCCAGAATTGATGAACTCTTTGACCAGTTGCAAGGATCATCTTATTTTTCTAAGATTGATTTGAGATCCGGTTATCACCAGGTGCGAGTACGTGAGGAAGATGTTCCTAAAACTGCTTTTCGCACCAGGTACGGACATTATGAGTTTTTAGTCATGCCTTTTGGATTGACTAATGCCCCTGCTATTTTCATGGACTTAATGAATCGAATATGTCGACCTTTTCTAGACAAGTTTGTAATTGTATTTATCGACGATATATTGATTTATTCTAAGTCTGAGTCTGAACATGAACGTCATTTGAGGTTGATTCTGGAAATTCTGAAAAGAGAACACCTTTATGCTAAATTTTCTAAATGTGAATTCTGGCTTCGAGAGGTGCAATTTCTTGGTCATATCATTTGTAATGATGGAGTTAAAGTAGATCCTTCTAAGGTAGAAGCTGTTATGAATTGGAATGCTCCTAAATCCCCTTCTGAGATTAAAAGTTTCCTTGGTTTAGCTGGGTATTATCGAAAATTTATCCAAGATTTTTCTAAGATTGCGGGTCCATTAACTCGATTGACTAGGAAAGATGTTAAGTTTCAGTGGGGTGATCAACAAGAATTTTCTTTTCAGACTCTTAAGCAGTTGTTGTGTCAAGCTCCAGTGTTAGCACTTCCGGATGGTTCTGATGGTTTTGTGGTTTATTGTGATGCTTCACATGCTGGGTTGGGTGCAGTTTTAATGCAACGTGATCGTGTTATTGCGTATGCTTCTCGTCAGCTCAAAACTCATGAAAGAAATTATCCTACGCACGATTTGGAACTTGCTGCTGTGGTGTTCGCGCTAAAAATCTGGAGACATTATTTATACGGTACCAAATGCATTGTATGTACAGATCATAAAAGTCTTCAATATATGTTTTCTCAAAAAGAGCTTAATATGAGACAGCGCCGTTGGTTAGAATTGATTAAGGATTATGATTGTGAAATCCGATATCATCCAGGTAAAGCTAATGTAGTAGCCGATGCTTTAAGTCGAAAGGTATCTTCTAATCGAGTCTACTTTATGCGCTTGGAAATATCTTCTGATTTGATTTCTCAGCTGAGAGCGGCACAGTTAGAAGCGTTGTTAGATCAGAATTTAAAATCTGAGATTTTGTTGAAAAGAAAAGGTTTATTGGTTGATGATTCTCGGGGGTTGAAAACTTTTCAGTCTCGAGTTTGGGTTCCATTGATTGGGGGACTTCGGAATTTGATATTGTCTGAGGCACACAAATCGAGGTTGTCAGTACATCCAGGGAGTACGAAAATGTATAATGATTTGAAACCGTTATATTGGTGGCCAACGATGAAAACCGATGTTGCTAGAATGGTTGAAACTTGCCACATATGTTCCCAAGTAAAAGCAGAACATCAGAAACCTTATGGTTCGTTAAAACAGTTGGATATTCCGGAGTGGAAATGGGAGCATATCACTATGGATTTTGTTACTAAATTGCCTCGTACACAGAAAGGGAATGATATGATTTGGGTCGTTGTCGATCGTTTGACTAAAAGTGCCCATTTTCTTGCCACCAGTGAGACTGCTTCTTTGACGCGGTTATCTCTTTTGTATATTAATGAAATTGTTATAAGACATGGTATTCCTTTGTCTATTGTGTCCGATAGAGATTCCCGATTTGTTTCTGGTTTTTGGCAGAGTTTGCAGCGTGAGTTGGGTACCAGAATTAATCTCAGTACAACTTATCATCCTCAGACGGATGGGCAGTCAGAACGTACTATTCAGACTCTAGAGGATATGTTAAGAGCTTGTGTACTTGAGTATGGCGGTTCTTGGGATTCACACTTACCTTTGATAGAGTTTGCGTATAACAACTCTTATCATTCTAGTATTGGTATGCCACCGTACGAAATGTTGTATGGCCGTCGTTGTAGAACTCCAACATGTTGGTTAGAAGCAGGAGAAAAACAGTTTGCGGGCCCCGATATAGTACAAATTACAGCTGACAAAGTTAAGATTGCTCGTGAGAAATTAAAAGCAGCACGTGATAGGCAGAAACAGTATGCTGATCCACGTAGGCGACCCGTTGTATTTGTTGAAGGCGAATTAGTATATTTGAAAGTTTCTCCGTGGAAGGGTGTTATTAGATTTGGTAAGCGTGGAAAGTTAGCTTCCCGTTATATTGGTCCATTTAAAGTTGGACAAGTAATTAATGACCAATCGGTTTCTTTGGAACTTCCTCCTGAATTAGCTGGTATTCATGATACGTTTAATGTCTGTTATTTAAGAAAGTGCAATGTGGAGGATCAATCCCAAATCCTTCCTTTGCAAGATCTTAGAGTTGACCCAAGTAAGAAATTGGTGGAAGAACCTGTTGAGCTTTTAGATAGAAAAGTGACCAAGCTTCGTAGAAAGGAAATCCCAATGGTGTTAGTTAAATGGAAGCATAGCTTGGGTGCCGATTTAACATGGGAAACCGAGGAGAATATGAAAACTAGATATCCTAGTTTGTTTATGTCTAGTGAGATTTCGGGGACGAAATCTTCTTAAAGAGGGAAGATTTGTAACATCCCCAAATCGGGCCTAGGAGAAACAGGTATTTCTTTATATTTAATTGTGATATTTATTTTTATTTTGTGTTTGATTGTGAAATTTGTAGGTAAATAAGCCTCAGGAAATATTGTGACTAGTGAAATATAGTTTGTTTTAAATAAACTTAGGTGACGGTAAAATAAAATAAATTTATCGTATTTGAAATTGAGGTTCCAGACAATAGGTCAAAAGGTGGTATAATATTGTACTGTTAAATAAAGGGAGTCGGTTTTAATAAAAGGGATGAGGCCGACTTATGTTTTCCCCAACTTTCTTTTGTGTTCTTCATTTTACTTCTTAAAACCTCAAACTCAAACCTACACAAATTGCTAGTGATTAGTATACAAGACTTAATCAAGATTGGAGATTGAATCATAAGCTCATCATCATCATCCTCATCATCATCTCCTTGTTCTTTACTTGTAAGTTTAAGTTCTTGTTTAACCTAAAAGATGAAAGTAGATGAATTGCTTGAATGATGTGAATTAGAGTTTGTAAAGTTTAAATAATTGTTGTATGATGATTTCTCAGTTTTATTAAGTTGATTTCATGCTGATTACATGAATAAAATTGTTAGATTCTTGGGTTTTTGGTTTGATTATGAAATAGCTAGTTTATAGTTGATTATGATGATTTGTGATGAATTGATGTTGGAGTCTTGGTTAGATGATGTTAGTACATGTTATTGTGACCAAAGAATGGTAAAAATTCGTGTTTGGAACTCAGTTTGGTCGAATTTGGGTTTTTGGTTCGTAGTTGCAATTGTGCAGGAAATGATCTGTGCAGGTACTGAAAAACCAGGGAATCCGGTCGGATTCCTTTGATTCCGGTGGATTCCGGGTAAAATGGGTAAACGGGGTTAAGTGAATCCGGCGTATTCCGGATCGTATTCCAGAACGGATTCCCAAGAATGAATTCTGGTCAAAATTGGAGCTGAAAAGAGGTCGGGAATCCGGCGGATTCACGTTGAATCCGGCGGATTCTGTCTGAATCCAGGCGGATTCCCTTGAATCCGGACGGCTTCCCTTGGCTGGACAGTGAAATTCTAACTTGAGTTTAATAATGTGATTTAGCTTGCATAATGTGTTTATATTACTTAATATCTGTTTGATTATTGATATTAAGTTATATACAATGAAAAATGAGGATTGACTTGGAATTCTTTTGTATTTCAGATTCGACCACGACTCAATAAAATTAGACCTTTGAGTAGAGCTTGAAACGAGACAGGTGAGTGACTGATTTTCACAGTTTAAATTGGTGTTAACAATTTAGTTACATCAATTTTAAGTAGATTGATATTGTGAGTTAATGATAAGTTGATTGTGGCTAAATTATTGATTGCTAGTGACTCATTCCATGATAGGTTGGAATGATAGAGGTCAATTTCGATTAGGTTTAGTTGCTATAGGTTAATCTTTATGGTATTGATGAACATTCGTTGTGAATTCGTCCATACTGATTAAAGATAGCAATGAACTATCGGTAAAATCTCTGTATTGGCCTGCAGTCATAAGTGTTCTTGGTGGGCCATCCGCGGGCTGAGGGTACCTCAAGAACCACCGATCCTCTAATTTGATTGTTACTATTAGTTAATTGTTGTGAATTGATTGTTTATGCTAAGTTAGATTGTTAGAGTCGTTATTCACTTAGCTTCGTGCTAATCCCCCACCTCACTTTTGCAGGTTAAGTTTGCTTATGCTCGGTTGAAAGGTTTTGGGTGAAATGTTTGACAAGCTGGGCACTCTTGATTACTTTTGTTATGGCGTAAACGTTTGTATAAATAACACCACTAGATGATGGGTTTGTAATGAAATAACTTAATGACAGTACGTGTAATAACTAACCTTTGATATTATCTTATATGTAAATGTTGTTGAATGGGATAACGCTTCCAGGTTGTTTTAAAAAAAAAAAATTGTCTTGAAAAACATGGGGTGTTATAAGTTGGTATCAGAGCCTAAGTTTAGGGGAATGAACATTCTAGGTGTTCATACCTAAACTTAGTTCCGTTGGTCAAACATTTCATGTTGTGGGGATTAGTTAAGAAAAGAAATTTGATTAGTTTGCTAGTACTAATGATTAACGAATTTTGAGATATGATGTGATTTCAGATATGGCGGATAATGAGCAACCTGTCCATACTCTTAACAATGCCTCTCAAATTTCTGCACCAACACCAGAAAATCAGGAGCATAATGGAATATCTAATCCAAGAGGCGTGGAAACAGAAACTGATCAAGAGTATATTATGAGATTAGAGAATCGGGTGTTGGAATTACAGAATGAACGGGCTGGGTCTTCTCGACAGCCTATTCATACTCAGCCGCCTGTTATAACTATTGCTCCTCCTGTTGTATCTTCTGAGCGGATTCCAATATCTATACCTTTTGTTTCTCAGCAGCAGCAACAAGGTTATAGTTATCAAGCTACTGTACCTTTTCCTTCTTCCGGATTTCCTAGTTATCAGATACATGCGATTCCTCCATTTCAGCAGTTAAAAGTGGGTTGTTCACTTAAGACTTTTATGTCCACCAATCCTTCTTCATTCTCTGGAAGTACTAATCCTACTGACACTTTGGATTGGTTACGTGATGTGGAGCGAAAATTGGAAGTTTGCCATTGTGAAGAAAAAGATAAAGTACCATATGCGGTTCAGCTGTTAAAGGGTCAAGCAATGTCATGGTGGGATGCTGTAACTGCTCCATTGACATCGGAACAAATCAAAATGATTAGATGGTCAGACTTTCATGCCGAAGTTTGTAAGCAATTCTGTTCAGAGTACAACTTATTATTTATCAGACAAGAGTTTCTTGATTTACAAAAGACGGATCAAATGTCGATTGAAGAGCTTATTAAGCAATTTTCTGACAAATTACGATTTGTGAGACAGTGGGTTCCGACAGATAGAACTCAGATTGAGCATTTTATGAAGACTTTGCCTCCAGATTATCGTACTTCAGTGAGATTAGCTGGTTCTCTTTCACAAGCATATGATTATGCTCGTTCGGTGGATGGTGATATTCAAGCTAAAAGGTTAATGAATAAGGAAAGGTATTCACAGAAACAAAGGGGAGATTCATCTAGTAAACAAAAGGGGCAAGGTGGTCAGCAGAACAGAAGATTTAATCCAATGGATAGTAATTACTGTAACAAATGTCGGGCTAGACATAATGGTCCTTGTACTCCCCAAACCTCAAGATGTGTTAAATGTGGAACTTTTGGACACGCTGCCAAGGATTGTACGTTTCCTAATAGCGTGTGTTGGAATTGTCAAAAAGAGGGGCATCGAGCTGGAGATTGTACAGAGGCTAAGAGACAGAGTATGGGTATGGCTAAGGGTTCCTCATCCTCCGGCCAAAAGAGGAAAGTACCACCAGTAGCTGCTAGTCGAGCTTTTCAAATGACAGTGGATGAAGCTGTCACTACTGAGGATGTTATAACGGGTACATTTCTCATAAATTCTGTACCAGCTCGCGTATTATTTGATTCTGGTGCCAATTGTTCGTTTATATCTGTGAAATTTTGTGATAGACTGAAATTGATTCCTTCTTTGATTGTGAAACCTTTAGAAGTTGAAATTGCTGATGGTAAGGTAGTTCCTGTTACCACATCGGTAACTGGAACAAGTATATTAATAGAGGGTCATAACTTTCTGATTTCATTTCTGTTAATGCCAATTCCGAGTTTCGATGCGGTTATCGGTATGGATTGGTTGAGCTTAAATAAAGCTAATATTGATCGTCATAGAAAGATTATAAAAATTCCCGTCTCTGATGAGTCTCACGTCGTGGCTCGAGGGGAACGGGAAAGGGGTAACATTCCGTTGATTTCTGTGATGAAGGCTAGAAAATCTTTAGCCAAGGGCTGTGATTCTTATTTGTGTTATGTGGTTGATACTAAATTAGAAAAGAAATCCATTTCAGATATCCGGGTGGTTTCTGAATACCCGGAGGTGTTCCCTGATGAATTGCCTGGTTTGCCCCCTGTAAGAGAAGTAGAATATCAGATTGATTTGATTCCTGGTTCGACTCCAGTAGCTAAGTCTCCTTATAGATTAGCTCCAGCTGAAATTCGGGAAATGATGGGTCAGATTCAGGAATTGTTAGATAAAGGGTTTATAAGGCCAAGTTCTTCCCCGTGGGGTGCTCCGGTATTGTTTGTGAAAAAGAAAGATGGTACTTTACTTATGTGTATCGATTATAGAGAACTTAATAAAAGAACAGTGAAGAATAAATACCCTTTGCCCAGAATTGATGAACTCTTTGACCAGTTGCAAGGATCATCTTATTTTTCTAAGATTGATTTGAGATCCGGTTATCACCAGGTGCGAGTACGTGAGGAAGATGTTCCTAAAACTGCTTTTCGCACCAGGTACGGACATTATGAGTTTTTAGTCATGCCTTTTGGATTGACTAATGCCCCTGCTATTTTCATGGACTTAATGAATCGAATATGTCGACCTTTTCTAGACAAGTTTGTAATTGTATTTATCGACGATATATTGATTTATTCTAAGTCTGAGTCTGAACATGAACGTCATTTGAGGTTGATTCTGGAAATTCTGAAAAGAGAACACCTTTATGCTAAATTTTCTAAATGTGAATTCTGGCTTCGAGAGGTGCAATTTCTTGGTCATATCATTTGTAATGATGGAGTTAAAGTAGATCCTTCTAAGGTAGAAGCTGTTATGAATTGGAATGCTCCTAAATCCCCTTCTGAGATTAAAAGTTTCCTTGGTTTAGCTGGGTATTATCGAAAATTTATCCAAGATTTTTCTAAGATTGCGGGTCCATTAACTCGATTGACTAGGAAAGATGTTAAGTTTCAGTGGGGTGATCAACAAGAATTTTCTTTTCAGACTCTTAAGCAGTTGTTGTGTCAAGCTCCAGTGTTAGCACTTCCGGATGGTTCTGATGGTTTTGTGGTTTATTGTGATGCTTCACATGCTGGGTTGGGTGCAGTTTTAATGCAACGTGATCGTGTTATTGCGTATGCTTCTCGTCAGCTCAAAACTCATGAAAGAAATTATCCTACGCACGATTTGGAACTTGCTGCTGTGGTGTTCGCGCTAAAAATCTGGAGACATTATTTATACGGTACCAAATGCATTGTATGTACAGATCATAAAAGTCTTCAATATATGTTTTCTCAAAAAGAGCTTAATATGAGACAGCGCCGTTGGTTAGAATTGATTAAGGATTATGATTGTGAAATCCGATATCATCCAGGTAAAGCTAATGTAGTAGCCGATGCTTTAAGTCGAAAGGTATCTTCTAATCGAGTCTACTTTATGCGCTTGGAAATATCTTCTGATTTGATTTCTCAGCTGAGAGCGGCACAGTTAGAAGCGTTGTTAGATCAGAATTTAAAATCTGAGATTTTGTTGAAAAGAAAAGGTTTATTGGTTGATGATTCTCGGGGGTTGAAAACTTTTCAGTCTCGAGTTTGGGTTCCATTGATTGGGGGACTTCGGAATTTGATATTGTCTGAGGCACACAAATCGAGGTTGTCAGTACATCCAGGGAGTACGAAAATGTATAATGATTTGAAACCGTTATATTGGTGGCCAACGATGAAAACCGATGTTGCTAGAATGGTTGAAACTTGCCACATATGTTCCCAAGTAAAAGCAGAACATCAGAAACCTTATGGTTCGTTAAAACAGTTGGATATTCCGGAGTGGAAATGGGAGCATATCACTATGGATTTTGTTACTAAATTGCCTCGTACACAGAAAGGGAATGATATGATTTGGGTCGTTGTCGATCGTTTGACTAAAAGTGCCCATTTTCTTGCCACCAGTGAGACTGCTTCTTTGACGCGGTTATCTCTTTTGTATATTAATGAAATTGTTATAAGACATGGTATTCCTTTGTCTATTGTGTCCGATAGAGATTCCCGATTTGTTTCTGGTTTTTGGCAGAGTTTGCAGCGTGAGTTGGGTACCAGAATTAATCTCAGTACAACTTATCATCCTCAGACGGATGGGCAGTCAGAACGTACTATTCAGACTCTAGAGGATATGTTAAGAGCTTGTGTACTTGAGTATGGCGGTTCTTGGGATTCACACTTACCTTTGATAGAGTTTGCGTATAACAACTCTTATCATTCTAGTATTGGTATGCCACCGTACGAAATGTTGTATGGCCGTCGTTGTAGAACTCCAACATGTTGGTTAGAAGCAGGAGAAAAACAGTTTGCGGGCCCCGATATAGTACAAATTACAGCTGACAAAGTTAAGATTGCTCGTGAGAAATTAAAAGCAGCACGTGATAGGCAGAAACAGTATGCTGATCCACGTAGGCGACCCGTTGTATTTGTTGAAGGCGAATTAGTATATTTGAAAGTTTCTCCGTGGAAGGGTGTTATTAGATTTGGTAAGCGTGGAAAGTTAGCTCCCCGTTATATTGGTCCATTTAAAGTTGGACAAGTAATTAATGACCAATCGGTTTCTTTGGAACTTCCTCCTGAATTAGCTGGTATTCATGATACGTTTAATGTCTGTTATTTAAGAAAGTGCAATGTGGAGGATCAATCCCAAATCCTTCCTTTGCAAGATCTTAGAGTTGACCCAAGTAAGAAATTGGTGGAAGAACCTGTTGAGCTTTTAGATAGAAAAGTGACCAAGCTTCGTAGAAAGGAAATCCCAATGGTGTTAGTTAAATGGAAGCATAGCTTGGGTGCCGATTTAACATGGGAAACCGAGGAGAATATGAAAACTAGATATCCTAGTTTGTTTATGTCTAGTGAGATTTCGGGGACGAAATCTTCTTAAGGAGGGAAGATTTGTAACATCCCCAAATCGGGCCTAGGAGAAACAGGTATTTCTTTATATTTAATTGTGATATTTATTTGTATTTTGTGTTTGATTGTGAAATTTGTAGGTAAATAAGCCTCAGGAAATATTGTGACTAGTGAAATATAGTTTGTTTTAAATAAACTTAGGTGACGGTAAAATAAAATAAATTTATCGTATTTGAAATTGAGGTTCCAGACAATAGGTCAAAAGGTGGTATAATATTGTACTGTTAAATAAAGGGAGTCGGTTTTAATAAAAGGGATGAGGCCGACTTATGTTTTCCCCAACTTTCTTTTGTGTTCTTCATTTTACTTCTTAAAACCTCAAACTCAAACCTACACAAATTGCTAGTGATTAGTATACAAGACTTAATCAATATTGGAGATTGAATCATAAGCTCATCATCATCATCCTCATCATCATCTCCTTGTTCTTTACTTGTAAGTTTAAGTTCTTGTTTAACCTAAAAGATGAAAGTAGATGAATTGCTTGAATGATGTGAATTAGAGTTTGTAAAGTTCAAATAATTGTTGTATGATGATTTTTCAGTTTTATTAAGTTGATTTCATGCTGATTACATGAATAAAATTGTTAGATTCTTGGGTTTTTGGTTTGATTATGAAATAGCTAGTTTATAGTTGATTATGATGATTTGTGATGAATTGATGTTGGAGTCTTGGTTAGATGATGTTAGTACATGTTATTGTGACCAAAGAATGGTAAAAATTCGTGTTTGGAACTCAGTTTGGTCGAATTTGGGTTTTTGGTTCGTAGTTGCAATTGTGCAGGAAATGATCTGTGCAAGTACAGAAAAACCAGGGAATCCGGTCGGATTCCTTTGAATCCGGCGGATTCCGGGTAAAATGGGTAAACGGGGTTAAGTGAATCCGGCGTATTCCGGATCGTATTCCAGAACGGATTCCCAAGAATGAATTCTGGTCAAAATTGGAGCTGAAAAGAGGTCGGGAATCCGGCGGATTCACGTTGAATCCTGCGGATTCTGTCTGAATCCAGGCGGATTCCCTTGAATCCGGACGGATTCCCTTGGCTGGACAGTGAAATTCTAACTTGAGTTTAATAATGTGATTTAGCTTGCATAATGTGTTTATATTACTTAATATCTGTTTGATTATTGATATTAAGTTATATACAATGAAAAATGAGGATTGACTTGGAATTCTTTTGTATTTCAGATTCGACCACGACTCAATAAAATTAGACCTTTGAGTAGAGCTTGAAACGAGACAGGTGAGTGACTGATTTTCACAGTTTAAATTGGTGTTAACAATTTAGTTACATCAATTTTAAGTAGATTGATATTGTGAGTTAATGATAAGTTGATTGTGGCTAAATGATTGATTGCTAGTGACTCATTCCATGATAGGTTGGAATGATAGAGGTCAATTTCGATTGGGTTTAGTTGCTATAGGTTAATCTTTATGGTATTGATGAACATTCGTTGTGAATTCGTCCATACTGATTAAAGATAGCAATGAACTATCGGTAAAATCTCTGTATTGGCCTGCAGTGGATTATAAGTGTTCTTGGTGGGCCATCCGCGGGCTGAGGGTACCTCAAGAACCACCGATCCTCTAATTTGATTGTTACTATTAGTTAATTGTTGTGAATTGATTGTTTATGCTAAGTTAGATTGTTAGAATCGTTATTCACTTAGCTTCGTGCTAATCCCCCACCTCACTTTTGCAGGTTAAGTTTGCTTATGCTCGGTTGAAAGGTTTTGGGTGAAATGTTTGACAAGCTGGGCACTCTTGATTACTTTTGTTATGGCGTAAACGTTTGTATAAATAACACCACTAGATGATGGGTTTGTAATGAAATAACTTAATGATAGTACGTGTAATAACTAACCTTTGATATTATCTTATATGTAAATGTTGTTGAATGGGATAACGCTTCCAGGTTGTTTTAAAAAAAAAAAAAAAAAATTGTCTTGAAAAACATGGGGTGTTATAGTTTAGCTTAGTGAAGATGAATAGTAACTTAATTTCATATTAGAAATGTGAAGTTATGATTAGGGTTCATAAGGGTTTTCATGAGTAATATGAAATTCTTATGAAACCATATTACTTAGTTAAAGTGCTGATGGAAAGGTAATTAGATGATGTTTAGAAAGAAAGTTAGTAGAGAAATTGTATAAAGGTTGATATGATCATGATAATGTAATTAGTTAAATTAGTCAAAGTGGAATTAGTTAAAGTAAAGTGGGGGAGGAGAAATTTGATGTATTATAGTCAAAGTGTGATTTAGTTGTTGATAAGTGTGTTATATGTATATGTGTTAGGTGTTAAAGAAGAAATTGATCAAATTGCTACAAGTTGTTCCACACATGAAGGTGAGTTATATGAAAGTGAGTAGATAATAATTAAGTGATTCGGATTGCTTCCGAGCAAGAAAACCACTTGGTTATGTAAAGTTGATGATTAGTTTATTTGCTACTAAATGAACTTGATAAGATGCAAGTGATTAGTTTGGTAACTTAGGTTAGCCATGTTATGTTTAGAATAGCTAATCAAGATTAGCTATGCCATGATTAGTATTTAACTTTTGTTGGCAAATTGTAATTAGACTAGCTAATTGATATTAGCTAGAACAATGAATAGATGTGTACACATATGAAAGTGAAAGTGAACTCAAGAAAATGAAAGTAGTCTTTGTACTTTGCTTATTATCATGATTGTTGTTTATATAATAATGCATTGTATTGATTAGCATATAATTTGATTAGATATTAATATTCTCACTAAAGTAAATGCTTATCTAGTTGAGTTCATGTGTAGGTACAAGTGGAAGCGAAAAAGGGAAGGATATAGCAAAAGGGTAGCGTGGATTAGCTTGTTGTAGGTAAAGTACAAGCTGTCTCTTTTAATTATCGTTATGGTCCAAGTTGTGTAAGTCGCCCAGTAAACATTTTATGCTCAGTTTGAAGAACAAGTAATTGGTTAAGAAGTTTGTTGGAAAGTTTGTAAGATTTTATAGGTAGTAATGCAATGATTCTTGATGTTAAATGATGTTAGATGGTTAAAAAGGGGTCAAAACGGGTCGTTAATGACCCTAGTAAGTAAATTATGTTATGGTAAGGGTATAGAACTTTGATTAGTTGCTTTAAACTTGTTTTAGTATCTTATTAAAATGGGTCAAAAGTCCATACCTAAATATGATTAGTTTGTTTAATGGGTATGTCACTAAAAGTGGCGAAAATGGCTTCAAATGGGTCGCAGGTCCAATTTGGTCATTTTTGCCAAAATGAAAAAAGTGTTAAAAAGAAAAGTTACATATTAGCATATTGATTGTGTTTGCAAAGTTTCAGGTTATAATTAATCTCGAGTCAAAAGTTATGAAGATGTAAAGTTTGTATTTTTCTTAATGATATCGCTCATTTTGGCTATATAAATCTGTCGCGATATCACTGTTTTGCGTATGTATTTTAGTGGATTTCGAGAACTTTCGATACTTATTTTGTTTGGAAATCCATTTCAGGTGAAAAGCTGGTAACGCATGCGATTTGGTGTGGAATTGGTGATGTTTGGAACAAAAAGTGGCTGGACTGGATTTGGGCATTAGCCGATCGGCTAACCACACAAAGCCGATCGGTTTAGAGATTCAAGCAGATCTGCTTTTTTTAGAAGATCGGCTTTTACAGTTCATTTCCGCTGCAGAACTTCACCTCGTTTGGAGCTTGGCCTGTTGTACTAGAGAAGCCGATCGGCTAGCCATTAAAAGCCGTTCGGCTATGACTGTAAAGCCGATCGGCTATTCCTAACCAGCCGATCGGCTATGTGTGGATCTGGACGAAGGGTATGGTCGTTGATGAGCTGTCCATTTCTGATTGGTTGGCATTTAATGCCAACCGTTTTCTCATCCGTTTTTCAAAATAAAAAAAATAAAAAAAAATAAAAAAATAGGAAAATGGGGTGTTTGGTCGGCAGCTTCATATACCATCCACCATCTTCATCACAAAACACACTCCTCATTTACTTCTCACTCTCCAACTCCCATCTTCATTTACTACCACATTTACTCTCATCTTCATTTCATTTTTACTCCATTTCACCCAACAAAAATTCACCATTTACTTCACATTTTCGCAAGGATATAGCTAGGAATTTGTGAGGGAAATATCGAGCAAACATCATTTGGAACAATTGTGTAACAAATTTGGTATAATTTCGATTTAATCTAATTTCAAGTTATTTATGGATTTGTTTAGTGTTTATGATTTATGCTTTATGATTGTGATTATGTGTGGCTAGTTACCTTTGTGTTTGCTTGGATGAGATAACTAGATGATTAGGGGTGTATATTTTGGATGTTAATTTATGCTTGAGTTTGTGAATCATCCATGGATTTGTATGTATTTAGTTAGTTGTTGTTATGAACTTTTAGCATTTTAGCTAAACGATTATAGCGAATGTTCTTTGTTTAGTAAAAATACCTAAATAAGTTATTTGTCATTTGTGGATCAAAGCATTTGATTATTGTAACGACACTAGTTAAATATATACAAGTTAACGATTATAGCGAATGTTTGTCATGTGGACGATTTGCAAACTCACAAAATTAAATTTATGTTTAATCGGAGAACCTTATGTGATTGAGCTTTATCTTAAGAATTTAACCATTTGGTGATTTACTAATTGATATAGCGAACGTTTTCAACCTAGTAAATTGCTATTAATTATTTGTCTATGAATGATTGATCAACATTGCGAATGTAATTTTGGAATGTGTCAAATGATTTAGCTAAGTTGTGTAAGTTTGTAACTATGGCGAACGTCTGTTACTTGATTAAATTATAGGTTTGTTGATTGAAGTTGAACTTTAGGTCTCAGAGAACTTTGAGCTTAGGTTTGATGAATGTTACCATTTAGCATATGTCTTAACCGGTTATAATTCTACACCCCGAAATCACTAGTGAAATAGTCCAAGTAAGCATTGTTTTTAATACTTGAAAAGACCAAACAATTAAACTGACTCTTCAGAGTCCACCTGCCTAGATTAATCAAAGATTGTAGTTTAAAGCATTGTGACAATTCGGTCACACAAACCAACCACATTTTATTTTCTCTTTTTTAAATTGCTCACACTTCTATTGATCATCCAATCTAGTTCCCTGTGTTCGAACCCGAACTTACCCAACTATACTACTACACGATAGGGTCCACTGCCAGGTTGTGTTTTGGTCTAGCTCGGTACTTTCTTGTTCACTTTTCAACGATAATTTTATAACTAGATTCAACACATCAAGTTTTTGGCGCTGCTGCCGGGGAGTCTTGATTTGTGAAATTGATTTAAGTGTGATTAATTGATCCTTTCTAGAATTTATTCTTGGAAAGTTACCTTTGTTTGTATTGCGCCGGTACGTTTATGGTTTTATCGTTTGTGTACTTTCAGGTGTAAATTTGGTAGTGGATGAACACAAGGAGCTCCGGTAAAGAGCTTCTAAGTCCTTTGTCCAATCCGGAGAAGACCAAAAAGAGTAAACGAAGGAGGAAACCAAAGCAAAGATCATCGGAATCATCTAGTAGTCAAACGGATACTGATACATCTTCGGGGAACACCATCGAGGTGGAAGAGACTTTTGTGGAGGAAATTCCATCAACCGAAGAAGATCTTTCAACACCTTTCGAAGGTGAAGAAGAGATGGCGGATGAGGATGATACTCCTATGTTCTCACGGACGAGAACCGTGGCACCGACACCCGAGGCGGCCATACGGGTTCAAGATATTGAAAATGATAATTTCTCTTTAAAAGGGCATCATATGCAACTCATTAGAGATAAACAATTCGACGGAAGGGTGCGGGTTGATCCACACCAACACATTGCTAGCTTTCTTGAAATCGGGAGCTATTTCAAGCATGGGGCGAATATGGATGAGGTGATTCGCCTACGGACATTTCCTATGTCACTTTGTGGTGAGGCAAAGATTTGGTATCAAGAATTGGAACCAAACACTATCACTACTTGGGATGAGATGATGGAAGCATTCGTTAGACGATTTTATCCTCCGGCTTTGGCCGAAAGACTTTTGAACGAGATTAGAGCTTTCAAACAACAAGAAGGCGAAACTTTGGTAGAGGCATGGTGTCGGATGAAAGAAATGTTGAGGAATTGCCATGGTCACGATTTGAAGAAGAGAGAAATCATTGGGTTATTTTACAATGGTCTTAACTTGGATTCGGCAAGTATTCTTGATGCCTCGGGAGGAGGTCAATTCCTCTACAAGACCCCGAATGAAGCATGGAAGCTTCTTGAAGACAAGGTTATCCAAAGCTTAAATTGGGCTAAGGATAAAGGAGGGAAACCGGTTAAGAAGCATGTTGCATTCGCCGAGGGTACTAGTAGTGGAAGTGGAGGCTCCAATGACTCGGCCATGATGAAAGAAATCAAGGCTTTATCTTCTAAGTTTGATGCACAATTCAAGGCTATAAAAGGTGAAATCAAAGAGCTTAGAGATGGTTGCGGTAATTGTGGCGGAAATCATGTCACGGCTAATTGTGCACAAGACGACTTGCCAATGGTAGGAGGTGAGGAAGGTGTTAACTTTCTTCAACAAGGTAATTATCAAAGCGGAAACTACCAACGAGGGGGTTATCAAAACCGAAATTCGGGAGGTTACCAAGGCGGAGGCTATAACCAAAACCAAAACCAAAACCAAATCCGATTTTCTAGACCTAACCAACCTTACAACCAAAACTCCAACCAATCTCAAAACCAATCATACAATCAAAACCAATCCCAAAACCAACCTTACAACCAAAATCGACACCAAAGCCCATCTAGAGAACAACAACCACCACCGGTTCAAAAACAAGAACCAACATTGACTCCAATGGAACAAATGATGAAGGAGTTTATGTCAAAGCAAGAAACCGCAACCGAGAGGATGAAAACTCAAATGACAAATATTCGGTTGAGCATGGAACAAGGGCAAAAGAATCAACAAGCTTCTATTCAAGATTTGGAGCGGAAAATGGAGAGGTTGTCCGAAGGGCAAAGTAGTAGGCCAACCGGTGGCTTACCGAGTAATACACAACAAAACCCAAGACCACAACCTTCACCCTCTAGCGGTTCCAAACCTTACCAACCAGCACCCGCGAGAAATGAGCATGTGAATGCTATAACCACAAGAAGCGGAAAGGAGCTTCCACCACCTCAAACCAAGGACAAAAATGTTTCTAACTCTTTTGTGCAGGAAATGGAGGAGGAAGACAATGAAGAGAATGTTGATGCTCCTACACCAACGATCACACCGGTGTCACCTACTCCGGTTGTGAAAGCTTACAAGCCGAAGATTCCTTATCCTCAAAGGCTAAGGAAAGAAAAGATTGCGGCTCAATATGGGAAATTTGTGGAAATGATCAAGGGCATTCGAATCAATGTGCCTTTGGTTGATGTATTAGCCGGGATGCCGAATTATGCCAAATTCATCAAGGATTTGGTGAGCAACAAAGAGAAATTGTCGGAGGCTTCGGCAATGTTTTTGAATGAGAAATGCTCGGCACTTGTCCAAAACCAAATTCCACCCAAGCTTGGAGATCCCGGGAGTTTCATCATTTCGTGTACATTGGGTAAAATCATCACTTGTGATGCACTTGCGGACCTAGGTGCTAGTATAAACTTAATGCCTTATTCACTTTATGCTAAATTGGCCCTAGGATCCCTAACCCCCACTCGCATGAGCATCCGTCTTGCCGATAGATCTTTCCAATATCCCGTTGGGATTGCGGAAAACATGCTAATAGAAGTAGGGCAATTTACCTTTCCGGTTGACTTTGTTATCCTCGAAATGGAGGAGGATAGTAAAGTGCCTTTGATTTTAGGACGACCCTTCCAACATACCGCGGATGCCATAATTGGGGTTAAAGATAAGAAATTGACCTTGGGGGTGGGTGATGAAAGGATTGCGTTCACGGTCGATAAGGCCATGAAGCATCCTTATTCTAATGATGATTCGTGTTTTAGAATTGATGTGATAGATGATGCGGTGGAGGAAGAATTGGAAAGCTTGCTTGGATTGGAATCGGAGCTTGTTGACTTGCTAGAGTCAAATGTTGAAGGAATGACCGAGGAGGAGTTGGTCATGAGCATGGAAGAAACAAATGACGAAGAAGGGCTCGAATGTGAGGATGCTTTTGAGGAGCTCACAAAGGATGACAATATGAGAATCAAAACGTCATTGGAGGATCCACCACATGATTTGGAGTTGAAAGAACTTCCAAGTCATTTGGAGTATGCCTATCTCCATGAGGAAAATCTCCTACCCGTAATCATTTCTTCATCCCTTGTGAACGATGAAAAACTTAAATTGTTGAATGTACTTAAGGCTCACAAAAGAGCTTTCGCTTGGCGGACATCCGACATACCGGGAATAAGCCCATCCTTTTGTAAACACAAAATTAATTTTGTTGATGATTTTAAACCCGTTGTCCAAAGACAACGGAGGCTTAATCCCAATATGGTGGATGTGGTCAAGAAAGAAGTAATTAAGCTTCTTGATGCGGGAATTATTTACCCCATTGCGGATAGTTCTTGGGTGAGCCCGGTACATTGTGTACCAAAGAAAGGGGGGATGACCGTAGTTGCCAATGACCAAAATGAAATGATACCCACTAGGACGGTCACGGGATGGCGTGTGTGCATTGATTATAGGAAGTTGAATGATGCCACGAGAAAAGACCATTTTCCCTTACCATTCATTGACCAAATGCTTGAGAGGTTGGCGGGTAATGAATATTATTGTTTCCTTGACGGATTCTCGGGATATTTCCAAATACCCATAGATCCTGAGGATCAAGAAAAGACCACCTTCACTTGCCCATTTGGGACCTATGCCTATAGGAGAATGCCCTTTGGTCTTTGCAATGCTCCCGCCACATTCCAACGTTGTATGATCGCCATTTTTCACGATATGGTTGAAACCTCCATGGAAGTCTTCATGGATGATTTTTCGGTTTTTGGCGATTCATTCGAGTCATGTCTAAAAAACTTGGATAAAATGTTGGAGAGATGTGAGAAAGCCCACCTAGTCTTGAATTGGGAGAAATGCCATTTTATGGTGAAAGAGGGTATAGTGTTGGGTCATAAAGTGTCGGGATTGGGTATTGAAGTTGATAGGGCAAAGATTGATATTATTGCCAAATTACCTCCACCGACCAATGTTAAGGGCATTAGAAGTTTTCTTGGTCATGCCGGTTTTTACCGTAGATTCATTAAGGATTTTTCGAAGATCACCCGTCCAATGACTAGGCTACTTGAAAAGGATGCCCCTTTTGTGTTTGATGGACCATGTTTGAGTGCATTTTCGACCCTTAAAGACCATTTGACCAAGGCACCTATCATAGTCTCACCCGATTGGTCCAAACCCTTTGAACTCATGTGTGATGCTAGCGACTTTGCCTTAGGAGCTGTCCTAGGACAAAGGATCGATAAACATTTCAAACCTATTTACTTTGCTAGCAAAACCTTGAATGGGGCCCAACAAAACTACACAACCACCGAGAAAGAATTGCTTGCCGTCGTATATGCCTTTGACAAATTTAGGCAATATCTTGTCCTATCTAAAACCGTAGTTTTCACCGACCATTCGGCTTTAAAGTATCTTTTCAACAAACAAGATGCTAAACCCCGTCTCATCTGTTGGATTCTTCTTTTACAAGAATTCGACATTGAGATTAAGGACAAAAAGGGAGCCGAAAACCTTGCCGCCGATCACTTGTCAAGATTGGAAAATCCACATCTTGACAAGCAAGGCGATACTAATATTGATGATTCCTTTCCCGAGGAATTTCTTTTGCAGGTAGGTAATGAAAACAAGGATGAGGAAGCACCATGGTATGCCGACTTGGCAAACTATTTGGTTGGTGGAGTTTTGAGGAAGGGCATGAGTCACCAAGAGAAAAGCAAATTTTTCTCTAACTTGAAGCATTATTTCTGGGAGGAACCATATTTATTCCGCGTTTGTGCGGATGGCATGGTGAGAAGATGTGTTTCGGGTGGTGAAACAAGGAAGATTTTGGATGAATGTCACTATGGGCCTACCGGTGGACATTATGGCCCCTCGGTCACCGCTAAGAAGGTCTATGATGCGGGTTTTTATTGGCCGACGATCTTCAAAGAAGCAAACACTTTGTGCCAAACATGTGATGCGTGTCAAAGAACCGGAAACATCTCCAAAAGGGATGAAATGCCACAAACTAGCATCCAAGTTTGCGAAGTATTTGATATTTGGGGCATAGACTTCATGGGACCGTTCCCACCTTCGTTCAAAAATGAATACATTCTTGTGGCGGTTGATTATGTGTCCAAGTGGGCAGAAGCTAAGGCTTTACCGAAGAATGACGCTCGTGTGGTCATTGATTTCTTGAAAAGCCTATTTTGCCGATTTGGAATGCCCAAAGCATTGATTAGCGACCGGGGGACTCACTTTGCGAATGCTCAATTGGAAAAAGTTCTCAAGAAGTATGGGGTGAATCACCGGTTCTCGACTTCATACCACCCACAAACAAGTGGTCAAGTCGAGAACACTAACCGTGCTTTGAAAAGAATTTTGGAGAAGACGGTGAAGGACAACCGGGCCATATGGTCCAAAAAGCTTGAAGATGCATTATGGGCGTTTCGGACCGCCTACAAGACACCTATTGGAACAACACCGTATCGGTTGCTTTATGGAAAAACTTGCCATTTACCCCTTGAAATTGAGCATAAAGCTTATTGGGCGCTAAAGAATTGCAATTTGGATTTGATTGAAGCGGGGGAGAAGAGAATGTTGCAACTTCACGAGTTGGATGAGCTTCGATTGCAAGCTTATGAAAATTCTCGTCTCTACAAGGAACGGACAAAGGTGTTGCATGACCGGAGGTTGAAAGTGAGAAAAGAATTTAAATCCGGTGAAAAAGTGCTTTTGTTCCAATCAAGATTCAAATTGAAACAACCAAAGTTCAAACCAAGGTGGACCGGCCCGTACGTGGTCAAGCATCAATATCCATCCGGATATGTGGAGCTTTTTCAAAAAGATGGCGGAACCTTTATTGTGAATGGGCACCGTTTGAAGCTATACCATGAGAATGAACAAGAGAGCGAGTGGGAGGAACTCGCAACTTACCCCAAGGACAAATGAATTCGGGGTCGAGTCTAGCTTGGACTCGTTAATAAATGAAGCCCATACACGAGGAAACTCGTGTTTATATCCTTTTTGATAAACTTAGAATATTTTTGCTTGCGTTTTTGATACATTTCATGTGTTTGCTGCTGCTGAGATTGTTTGAATTGTTAAGTGTTAAGTTGTTCTGTGTTTCTGCTGTTTCTGCTGATTTTTTGCAAAGGAAAAGCCGATCGGTTTTCAGAAGCAGATCGGCTATAGTTCCAAAGCAGATCGGCTTTACATAGCCGATCGGTTTATTCTTTGAAAAATGACCACAGAACTTGAGCCTTTTCTGAAGCATTAATTTACCAAATAGAAAGCAGATCGGTTTTAAGATAGCAGTTCGGCTAATGCTTTGAAGCCGATCGGCTATGAAAAGCCGTTCGGCTTTTCTAGTTAAAAAACGTTACAGAACTCGACCCCTTTCATCTTAAGCACATTTTAACTATCTAAGCAGTTCGGCTATTGTTACAACACATGCTAGAATACCTCCTTTGAGATCTCACTTGGTGCTCACGCCAAGTCGGTGGAGATTTGATCCTCTTGCAAGCCTATGGTAACAATGCATCACGACTTGGCTTGATTGAGTGTTAAAATTGCTTACTTCCTTACCTTGTAGTCGTATAGGTTGAGAGTGAGTGACTAAACACTTATCCTTATGTGAGGTGCTAGGTCGTGCATTCGGGCTTGACAAACCAAAACATCTCGAGTTTATGATGCTTATACATATGTTGCTAGCCTAATTGCTTTGGTAGTTAGTGTTAGTATTGTTTAGGTAAACTTGATATTCACCTATTGTTGTTGCAAGAGTGGGTCTTGAAATGGTAAAATGATGATTTGCTTGAGGACAAGCAAAGTTCAAGTGTGGGATATTTGATATCGCTCATTTTGGCTATATAAATCTGTCGCGATATCACTGTTTTGGTATGTATTTTAGTGGATTTCGAGAACTTTCGATACTTATTTTGTTTGGAAATCCATTTCAGGTGAAAAGCTGGTAACGCATGCGATTTGGTGTGGAATTGGTGATGTTTGGAACAAAAAGTGGCTGGACTGGATTTGGGCATTAGCCGATCGGCTAACCACACAAAGCTGATCGGTTTAGAGATTCAAGCAGATCTGCTTTTTTTAGAAGATCGGCTTTTACAGTTCATTTCCGCTGCAGAACTTCACCTCGTTTGGAGCTTGGCCTGTTGTACTAGAGAAGCCGATCGGCTAGCCATTAAAAGCCGTTCGGCTATGACTGTAAAGCCGATCGGCTATTCCTAACCAGCCGATCGGCTATGTGTGGATCTGGACGAAGGGTATGGTGGTTGATGAGCTGTCCGTTTCTGATTGGTTGGCATTTAATGCCAACCGTTTTCTCATCCGTTTTTCAAAATAAAAAAAATAAAAAAAAATAAAAAAATAGGAAAATGGGGTGTTTGGTCGGCAGCTTCATATACCATCCACAATCTTCATCACAAAACACACTCCTCATTTACTTCTCACTCTCCAACTCCCATCTTCATTTACTACCACATTTACTCTCATCTTCATTTCATTTTTACTCCATTTCACCCAACAAAAATTCACCATTTACTTCACATTTTCGCAAGGATATAGCTAGGAATTTGTGAGGGAAATATCGAGCAAACATCATTTGGAACAATTGTGTAACAAATTTGGTATAATTTCGATTTAATCTAATTTCAAGTTATTTATGGATTTGTTTAGTGTTTATGATTTATGCTTTATGATTGTGATTATGTGTGGCTAGTTACCTTTGTGTTTGCTTGGATGAGATAACTAGATGATTAGAGGTGTATATTTTGGATGTTAATTTATGCTTGAGTTTGTGAATCATCCATGGATTTGTATGTATTTAGTTAGTTGTTGTTATGAACTTTCGGCATTTTAGCTAAACGATTATAGCGAATGTTATTTGTTTAGTAAAAATACCTAAATAAGTTATTTGTCATTTGTGGATCAAAGCATTTGATGATTGTAACGACACTAGTTAAATATATACAAGTTAACGATTATAGCGAATGTTTGTCGTGTGGACGATTTGCAAACTCACAAAATTAAATTTATGTTTAATCGGAGAACCTTATGTGATTGAGCTTTATCTTAAGAATTTAACCATTTGGTGATTTACTAAATGATATAGCGAACGTTTTCAACCTAGTAAATTGCTATTAATTATTTGTCTATGAATGATTGATCAACATTGCGAATGTAATTTTGGAATGTGTCAAATGATTTAGCTAAGTTGTGTAAGTTTGTAACTATGGCGAACGTCTGTTACTTGATTAAATCATAGGTTTGTTGATTGAAGTTGAACTTTAGGTCTCAGAGAACTTTGAGCTTAGGTTTGATGAATGTTACCATTTAGCATATGTCTTAACCGGTTATAATTCTACACCCCGAAATCACTAGTGAAATAGTCCAAGCAAGCATTGTTTTTAATACTTGAAAAGACCAAACAATTAAACTGACTCTTCAGAGTTCACCTGCCTAGATTAATCAAAGATTGTAGTTTAAAGCATTGTGACAATTCGGTCACACAAACCAACCACATTTTATTTTCTCTTTTTTAAATTGCTCACACTTCTATTGATCATCCAATCTAGTTCCCTGTGTTCGAACCCGAACTTACCCAACTATACTACTACACGATAGGGTCCACTGCCCGGTTGTGTTTTGGTCTAGCTCGGTACTTTCTTGTTCACTTTTCAACGATAATTTTATAACTAGATTCAACACATCACTTAGTTTTGGTGCAGAAAGTTGATCAAACTGCAAGTCTGCTGTAGGTAGAGGTTACCCGGCGGATAAAAGGGTACCCGATTGGGTATTCGGCTGGTAAAGGCTACCGGATAACTAGATTCGATCTCTGGTCAGAAGTTGAGTCGGGTGGAATTACAGAGTACCCAACGGGTACCTTTTTATCCGCCGGGTAATGGGTTACCCGGCCCTATATCCGGCGGGTAACACCCATTTTCAGAAATGTTTTTAGTTTAAATCTTAAATAGATAGATAGTACAAGTATTACACGAACCCAATACACTTCCGAGCTAGTTATGTAACGTTGTGGGTTTAACTCACGGATCGCCAATGTACTCTCCTTTTTGTTCCGAGATCACCAATCAACCGATTTTATTACTAGGATCACCAAAGTACTTGTTAATTTCGTGTTGAGGTCACCAATGTACTTTTACATACGGGTTTGAGATCGCCAACATACTTGTTAGTACGGGGTTAAGATCGCCAACAAAATTTACAAAGAAATTCATTTTTTTAAAGTACGTTGGTGATCCTAGTAATAAAATCAGTTGATTGGTAATCTCGGAACAAAAAGGGGAGTACGTTGGCGATCCGTGAGTTAAACCCTAACGTTGTTAAGGAAAGTTTAACGTGTAAAAAAAAAATTTTTTTTTTTAGGCGTTTCAATTTTCAATTACAACTTTATAATTTGTATTTTAGAAATAATATAGACTTTATATTCATATAACTTAAATCGCAATAAGTTGGATTATTTAAAAAGATATTGTAAATATATAATATGATACTATGATTTGTTTGAATTACTTTGTCGGGTTATAAAAAAATAGCAAAAGGTATTGGGCTTCATTAGCCTAGGCTCAAAAAATGTCAAAACAGACTAAAACCTAAAAAACCGAAACCGACCCAAAACCAAATTCAAAACCAAAAAAACGGAACCATACAAACCAAACGGTTTCGGTTTTAAGTTTCAAAAACCGAAGTTTATGATTCGGTTTTCAGTTTTAGCCATAAAACAACCCAAACCAACCCATGCTCACCCCTAATTATATCCAAACCCTTAAGTTAATACGTTAAACTGTTAAAGTTTGGTGCGTTAATCAGTAGAAAATAAAGAATATATTTATATTTTACATTTTAACCTTTGACTTTTTAAAATATACATAACTAATCCCTGAGTTAAAGTTAACTATACAAACTTAATCGGTACACCAATCCCAAATAAATAACCCCAAAACCCTAAAAAATTGTCACTTTGAAAATAAGAAAGAGAGAGCTACACTTATAAGTCTCCAATCGCGAACACGTACTCTCCGTTTACAAAAACCCTTACGAACTGAAACCCTCGCCGCCGATCAGAAATCATGAGTCGGAGTTTAGGTATTCCGGTGAAGCTACTTCACGAAGCCGCCGGACACATTGTCACCGTGGAACTCAAAAGCGGTGAAGTTTACAGAGGAAGCATGATTGAATGCGAAGATAACTGGAACTGTCAGCTGGAAAACATCACGTTCACTGCTAAGGTTACTGCACCCTAACTTTTTAATTAAATTTATAATAGTTTATATTTTGTGTATCTATCGATTTTAATGTTTTTGTTTTTGCTAAACCTAGGTTTTTATAGCACTTTACTGCTAGGGAAAAATTCATATATATTCGTGTTTGATAATAGTGATTGAATCATTTGTGAACATTAAACGATTATGGTATGTTTAAAACTTAAACACTAACCCTAAAGGTCTAAACAATATGTATGAGAATGTAAGTGAATTTTAGAATTAATTTAATGCTGATATTAGTTTATGAAATCGTAATGAAACTATTGTTATCTTTTAAAAATGTAGAACTGATATGTGAAGTTTGAAAGGATAGACAATCGTAACTCGTAAGTGTTATACTTGACTGAATTAGGTTTCAAAAGGGCTTATATAGTTGAAGAAATGTACAGTTGAAGCATATGCAACCTTTTGTACTCGACTTTAGCTTTAGCTTAGAGTTGAGAGAACTGTTGCAAAAATACTGGAGTTTTTCTAAGTATAATGTTGTTGGGGTTTCCGTAGTATCTAAAGCCACGTATTGGTGCTCGGAAATGATTATGACTCAGTATGAATAGGTTAAAGAATTAGCATTTATAATGCTAAAAGTTATGCTACTGTGTTTTGGTTTGTGAATTCTAAAATTGTCAAATGTCAGTTCTGTGTCGAGTATTTTTATAATGGCATGAAACTAGGTTTGGTTGCTGTTTAAAGAGTGTACTTGTGAGAAGATAGCCTAGTGAAAAACACCATGGGTTACAGAGTTTGATGTTCACGTGAAAACGTCATCTTATTCACCGTGGAGAGTTGGGACTTTCTCCTCGAACATTGGTTGTTATCTTTTTCAATTGTTTATTTGTTTGTTTTCTATATAGTTTTGAATTTTATAAATTAAGGTGTCTGGTTATTATTCTGTTGGCATCTTTACATGATCACGGCTTAGTAACATGATTTGTGGTTGTTTAGCTCCACTTATTAGGTCCATCGTATCGTATGTCTATTATATTTGGCAAGGTTTTTTCTTCTTTTCTCAAAGATGTTCTCACTTTTCTGTTCCGCTAGTTATGCTTCTTAGCCAGCACACCTGGATCGGTGTATAGTAGATAGTGACAGTGAGGAACATAGGATCAGTGCAGTAGAATTACATAATGTCTTTTGTTCATAAATAAATTATATTTAGTTATCAGATGAGAACTGCATTTAAGTCTGGATTCTAGTATATTAGATTAATAGATGTTTAAGAGATTTGCTACTATTTTTAAAATATATGAATTTACCTCATCTTTTTTCTGTTTAACCGTCGGTCTTAAAATTTTATTAAGAAAGGACTAGAGTTCTAGGTCTAATAGGTATGCATCATAGGATGTCTTTGGGTTTATATATTATACCTACACTATTGTACGAAACAAATGTGGTCAACTTTATAAAATTTGGTTGAATCTTTTAAGTCTCTACCTGGTCGTTGCATCCACAGTGTACCATGTCTAGCGAGAAAGGAATGCAAGAGTTCACAGAGAGGTATCCACTTACTTGATCAGGTTGATCAACACACTATTGATGTAGTTAGATTGAAATCACTAAGTCTTAAATTGAAGCTAACAAGGGATATGGTAAGGGTGCCATGGCAGAGATGTGGAAGCATAAATAAAATCAATTTTTCTCATGAAGGTCAACTGTATGCATGGTCTAGTTTCATCTTGTTTGTCTTAGTTTGAAGATCCAACATTGGTACAATCATATTGTTTGGTCTAGCATAGTAGATCGAGGCATGTCTTGATCTATGTTGGCGTTTTTCATTGTGTTGAGTCCCACATTTCAGTTGTAAATTGCTAGATTTTTATTAACTTTTATCGGAGGCATTGTTCTCTTTTACCCAATAAAAGAAGGGCGCACACACCAACACTATCGTTCTCTCTTTCCCTTTCTTACACCACCACCATTGTTACTGCCACCACCACCCACCGTCACATGGCATTGTGAGGGACAATGCAAGTATATATAATACATTGATATAGCTTCGACTGTAATATGTAGTTATGTGGTTCTCGTTTATTGTTTGGTGTCTGACTTGACTTCCATTTCCTAGTTCTAATAGGTATTCTTTTGTTTTTCATTGTTATTATTCTGTGCTTTTGTGTCACCCTTCTGAAAGTTTTATATTGCTTTCATGCACAACTAGAAGGTTTATAAATAATAGGGTATGTTAGGACCAGTGATGTTTGTAGTACATCTAAAGCTTGTGAGTGCACTAGATATGCAGGCTGGATCTATTTGATTTTGATTGTCTCTTTGTATAGAGTATATTCATCCATGGGTTCCTGCTAGAATTCTATCTGTTGGGATGAACTTTCAAGCAGTAGTTTCTTTTGACAACAAAAAACATTATGTAGGTTTTTTGCTATACCTAGATAGTAAATAATTTGAAAAGAATATTTGCAAAAACTAAAAAAATGTTAGTCAACCACTCTTTGTATCTCATATTAGATAAGCCTCTTGAGTATTAACCTGGTGCAAGGTAAATTTTCTGAGCTTTGTTTTGTCCAAAAGTTCAAGAATCCATTTACTTTTGATGTTCTTCAAGTAATGTAATTTTACTTGTATTGTTGGTGAGGTCCTGAGGGGTAAACAGAAGTGATGCTCTAAAGTAAGTTCAACTCGATTTTGGATTATTGGAAATGTAGATTTATTCATAAAATTAGAATTTCAACAATAAGTCATAAACTCTTGAGTTATTGTTATATTATACATAATGTCACACCTTTTTGAAACACCATAAGGAGTAATCCAAAACTTACAATGAAAGAGCTAACCACTTTTAAAAGAGATCTCTGCTGTTTATTCAAGTATTCAACTCCTAAAAGTTATTTGTGAATACAATTCTATATCTTTGGTCAATCATAAATAGGAGACATCATATGTGAAACATAAATTATGTTATATTCCCTGAAAACACTGTAGCCTGATGTTAATCTATATCTGCAGGATGGAAAGGTGGCACAACTTGAGCATGTCTTTATTCGGGGCAGCAAAGTCAGGTGTGTAATCATTCTTTGAGATCAGTTATATATATATATATATATATATATATATATATATATATATATATATATATTTTATTCGGGGCAGCAAAGTCAGGTGTGTAATCATTCTTTGAGATCAGTTATATATATATATATATATATATATATATATATATATATATATTTCCTCTTTGTAAGGAAAATACTAAGGCATCATTGATAGGTGTTCCTTTTTCCAAGTTTTCTTGAAAAGTGCAACCATTGACAACTAATAGTGTTCTCATAAAAATCAGATAACTACTTTTGTAACCGCTATCTACAAGATGTATAAATGCAGTTTTTTCTAAATTCTTGCAATCTATGTAATAGTGGGATCTATCAACTTATGAACTTTAATCAACTTATATCAATTAAGAGGTGATCTTTACAATCCTTTGTAGTTGTATTTTTGGAACAGCAAAACTAGTCTTCTAGAGAAGTTATTGTATTGTACCTATACGATACACTCTGTAGTATCCAATTTTTAACTCTCATGTCACATGCATGCATGTTAAAAGGTTATACAATGAACTGCGTACAAATCCAATATTATTAAACTGGTTAATCAATGCTGTTAAGATTAAGTTCTAGGTGGTTTCCTTTGGGTTAGGTCTGGCTAATGCTTTTTACAAACCTTATTTTAGGATTTTGATATTTGTATGGTTTACACAGGAAATAATAACATGCTTTTGCTTGACTTTAATGTCATCTAAAGTTTGACCGAAAAACATCTTTTTGTTGCTATATTACAGAATTCACTTATTTTGGGAAACCGATGTCATTGCCAATATCTATGTGTAAACCATAGTTATTTCAAAGTCCAAAGAATATAAACATAATATAAGGTGGTCATTGGTACCAAACGTAATACAACGTTTATACGGGTCATGCAATATGTCTCTTTGTGCATCAAGTTAATGGATTTACAATCCCATCTTGTTTTTTCATATATGAGTAAAGCCTAATGAATTCCTGCAGGTTCATGATCATACCAGACATGCTTAAGAATGCTCCAATGTTCAAGCGTTTAGAAGCTAGGATTAAGGTATCATTATCTATTTCACTCTGTTCACATCTCTGGCATTCTAGGTGTGTGCATGTTTCCAAGTTTAATCATTTTATAATTCACCCAAATTTACTTTATTTAGGGCAAAGGTTCAGCACTTGGTGTTGGTAGGGGTCGTGCTGTTGCTATGCGAGCAAGGGTAAGTACAACAGTATTAATATTATCTCCTGCAAAATATGAACAGATATTAAGTGAAACCCCGATAACGTCGCTTTCAAATTCATCAATTCATAGTTCATATCTTTTGGTTCAATTTGGTTCACAAAACAAGTGGCACAAATGTCATTAGCAAACTTGAATCTTGTTTGATCATGTGAACTTGGTACAACTTTTCATTTGTACATAGTTACTACTGGTTAAAATATAATTTTGACTTTATAAAGATGATGTTATGTTGAATGTATCATGAAATGGAAAATGTTCATCTTCTTATTTTATTTATTTTTATGTTTTTTTTTCAACTTATTTAGAGTGCTGCTTACTGATGGTTGTTTGGTGTTATGCAGGCTCAGGCAGCTGGTCGTGGAGGTGCTGCTCCTGGTAGAGGGCGGTAATCTGTTTTTGAATCATAATCAAATGTATTAACTCAAAAAAAAAGACAGATCCTGAGTAATCAACGGCAATTAGGTTCCGCTTTGCTATGTAAGATTGATATTGGATTTAAAGTCTAAGCATTTTGTGTATGGTTGTTGAAAGCTCAAATGTGTTTCAGAACTTGTGTTTCATTAAACTTGTAAGCTCGAATTGACGATTTGCAAATGCTGCCATCACATTTGGAGATAGAGCTGAAAGACTTCACTTTTTTTCGATTGTTTAACTGATAATTATACATTAAATGGCCCGTGATGGGTCTGTGGAGGCAGCCCAGTCTCACAGGGCCTCTAAATTTCTAACGTGTTAGCCTATTTTCTTACCAGCCCAGTTTTAAATTATCTAATGAGGTAGGCCTGTGTATGAAGTTGTAAAGCCCACTCGACTTTATTTTATTTATCATCAAATTAGGGATTTTATGACAATCACTAACATTTCAGTTCAAATTTGAATCCGTTGGTTTATAGAAGTACCAAAGATTGATTGGTATATGAAAAACGCAAGTAAACATACGAAATAACATGACATTGGTTTAGTATTATGCTCAAATTTGAGCAATCCCAAGAAAACTCGTAACCAATTTAAACGTTAATTTCTCTCTTTTCATTCGATGTTTCTTAAAATTATTTGAGAAATACGAATAGATCAAATATATGTCATTTATAGAGAAGAAATCCAGTGAAAAATCATCACTTGTGAAATAAAGCTTTGCTATACTTGTTCCATTTTTTTAATGTTTATAATAACTACTTTGTAGTAGTGATGAAATTTTTTACATATACCCAATAGCAGGGGCGGAACTGTCGGAGTTCGGGGCGAACGCGTAGCGGAAAACACGGGTTACAAAACTAGATTTAAAACCTGAACTCCTTCATATAATCGACATGCACAAAACAATAGCTACTAGAGAGATTAGAACAAGAATCATACCCTTGAAGCGTGATTCCGATCGATACGGTTTTAGGTTCAAACGAGAACCTCTCTATCGGGGAGACACCCAAAGTTCCGATCTCGAATGGTATGTTTCCGGTCACCGATTCCAGCCTCTAGCCTCCACCAAAACAGCCCTTTAACACCTCTTTATCTTCACGAAAACGTAACACCACAACTATGTGCGTACGGTATCCGAAACCCTCAAAGACTTGAGATTTCGGACTGATTTTGCGTGACGATCTTGAGCAGATTTTATGGACTGTTTTTGAGGTTTTTCTCTTGAGAGAAAAACGTGGGAAAGGGAAGTAAAAGAGTGGAATGAGTGTGTTAGGTGTAAGAGAGTATTGGTGAGGTAGTGTGTTAAGTAAGATTCAAGAGAATCTCATTTTTCAAGACATGCATTCTTGTAATTCACAAGACCAATGCATGTATTCCACTAAGTTTAACTTATTACTAGTTATATGAATATAACTAATTAAATAAACTAACCTCAACGTAGTTAATTCTTTTAGACCATTAACAAATGTCTAATATAACTAACTTTTCTCTCTTACGAAATTATACCAAACGATTTTCGACCGGCCTTTGCGTGTGACCGAATAGGATAAATGGACTTTGTATTATTATGTCATGGGCATATCTTTGAATCATATGTACCACGGTCAAACCCGAAGCCAACCCGAGAACATTGATTCCAACAGACTCCCACTTGCACAGACATGAATAATATTTGTATGTCTAAAAGAACATACTAAATGTAACCAGTGCAACGACATGTTTCATTTCCTATTAGTTGATTTACATCAATTATCCTTTTGTTCTAGATATTATTTTGAACGTGTGACATGGTTAAGTGTCAATCAACATCGTTCAAGATTATGTTTCTCGATAGAGATTTGTGGTGATCATGATAGACTGAAATCATACTGATTCAGTGTTAGCATGGCCATGCATTTAACATCAGCGCAAATCATTGAGGGGCCCAGTGATATCGCTTCAACTCGCTTAACGAAGAAGGAACAAATTGTTTCGACTACTTAGACATCCATCACATCTCATGTTGTACCCAATCTACACCCTTATAACTGGCATTTACGCATAGCAGTAGATGTAGGTCAAAGTACAACATAATTTGTGTCAGGATTCTCATGTATCTCCGCTCTAGGATAAAGATGTTGCCATCTTAGAATTACCTTTTGACTTAAAACCATGAAGTAATTCCTAAGTGTGGTCACTCCAGAACCTTGAATCAATTATCAAGTTCCTCATGAACGTAGTATCATATAAGCCTATATAACTACACTTCATAGCAGCCTTAATTCAATTATCCCTCCAGTAGAGAATGACTGACTGTGGAAGTTTATGAATTAATATTCAATGGAGTGTAAAACATGTAAAATTTGAACAAGATAATATACAATGAAATGATCGCGTCATTTTTATTATATAATCTCCATATACAAAATCATCAAATCGATTGTAATAGATTATTATCCAATGTTCAAGGCGTCAGACTTAACTATTAAAATACAATCAAAGCAAATCATCAATAACACGAACACCAATAGATCTACGATGAACATCATGCTTGGTCTGTGACAAAGGCTTGGTGAATGGATCAGCCAAGTTTTCACTCGTGTCTATTCTGCTTATGACAATATCCCCTTCTGCGACAACTTGACGAACATAATGGTATTTTCTGAGTATGTGCCGTGTGCGCTTTTGAGATCTTGGTTCTTGAGCTAAGACAACCGTACTCTCATTGTCGCAGAAAATCTCAACGGGATCATTAATGGTGGGAACTACACCTAGATCCCCGATGAACTTCTTTATCCACATGTCCTCTTTAGCAGCCTCACTGAGTGCTATGTACCCAGACTCTGTTGTCGAATTTGCAATGGTACTTTGCTTGGAGCTTCTCCAAGTAACCGTGCCACCATTTAGAGTAAACACAAACCCTGATTGCGAGGAGCAATCATCTCTGTCTGATTGGAAGCTAGCATCGGAATATCCTTTGACACTCAGTTCATCCTTCCCTCCATAGACCAAGAACATCTCTTTAGTCCTCCTAAGATACTTTAGAATGTTCTTGACTGCTATCCAGTGAGCTTCCCCAGGTTTGGCCTGATAACGACTAGTCATGCTTAAAGCATACGATACGTCAGGCCTAGTGCATATCATGGCATACATGATCGATCCTATAGCCGAAGCGTATGGGATACGACTCATTACTGCTACTTCTTTATCAGATGTAGGACATTGAGCTTTGCTCAGTGTCATGCCAGGATTCATAGGAACATACCCCTTCTTGGAGTCATGCATATTGAATTTCTTCAATATCTTATCTATGTATGCACTTTGGCTTAGCCCAATTAGTCTCCTAGATCTATCACGATAGATCTTTATTCCCAAAATGTACGCTGCATCTCCCATATCTTTCATTGAGAAACATTTCCCTAGCCAAGCTTTGACATCTTTCAATGTCGGGATAACGTTTCCAATGAGTAATATGTCATCGACATATAATATAAGGAAGACTACGACGCTCCCACTGGACCTGACATAGACACATGGTTCATCCTCGCTTCTAATGAAACCAAATTCTTTGATTTTCTCATTAAAGCAAAGATTCCAACTACGAGAAGCTTGCTTAAGTCCATAAATAGATTTTTGAATCTTGCACACATGATTAGGATACTTAGGATGTATAAAACCCTCAGGTTGTGTCATAAACACATCCTCAGTTAGCTTACCATTTAGAAAAGCAGTCTTTACATCCATTTGCCATATCTCATAATCGTAAAACGCAGCTATGGCAATAAGTATTCTAATGGATTTCAACATTGCCACTGGTGAAAAAGTTTCATCGTATTCTACACAATATCTTTGCATGTAACCCTTAGCCACCAGTCTAGCTTTGAATGTGTGTACATTCCCATCCATGTCGGTCTTCTTCTTGAAGACCCATTTACACCCAACGGTTTTCACCCCTGGTGTATGATCAACCAAGTTCCAAACTTGGTTATCTTTCATGGATTGGATCTCACTGTCCATAGCCTCCTGCCATTTAGCAGACTCAGGGCCTGCCATGGCTTCCTGATAAGATGTAGGTTCATCAGAATCTACTTGCGCCTCATCATCTTCAGATATGTGTAAATCATATCTTTCGGGTCTATGTCGCTTTCTATCAGACCTGCGTACAGGTGGTGGCCGTATGTCAGTTTCTCCTTCATCAATAGGTTCATCGACCTTCTGAAGAGAATCGGTGTTATTATCAATTTCCATGTCGGTTGATTCTTGAATTTCTTCAAGGTCAACAGGGCTCCCACTGATTCCTTTGGATATGATGTTCCTTTCAAGGAACGTTCCCTTTCGAGACACAAAGACTTTGTTCTCTGTAGGGTTGTAGAACAAATATCCATAAGAATTAGCTGGATATCCGACAAAGAAACACTTCTCTGATCTGGGTTCAAGCTTATCTTGAGTCTCACGACGCACATAAGCCTCGCAACCCCAGATTCTTAGATATGACAATGAAATTTTCTTTCCATGCCATATCTCAGAGGGTGTTTTGGAAACTTTCTTGGTTGGGATGAGGTTAAGGATCCTTGCGGCAGTTTCTAGGGCATAGCCCCAAAAACTGATTGGAAGCGTTGTGTGACTCATCATGGATCGAACCATATCAAGTAATGTTCGATTTCTCCTTTCAGACACACCGTTATGTTGGGGTGTCCTTGGAGGAGTTAATTGTGAGATTATCCTACAATCCCTTAGATGATCACTAAATTCTTGATTAAGATACTCACCACCTCTATCAGATCGAAGAATCTTAATTCTTTTGTTCAGTTGATTTTGTACTTCGTTTTGGTACGTCTTGAACACTCTAAAAGTTTCAGACTTATGTTTAATTAAATAAACATAACCATATCTACTAAAATCATCAGTAAAAGTAACAAAGTAACGTTCACCGTGTCTAGTAGGCGATCTGAACGGACCACACACATCGGTGTGTACAAGTTCCAACAGATCCTTGCTCCTTTCACAGTTTCCTGTGAAGGGTGCTTTTGTCATTTTGCCCAATAAGCAGGATTCGCAGTCATCACATGATGTAATATCAAATGATTCCAAAATTCCATCCAACTGGAGTTTTGCGATGCGTTTCTTGCTTATGTGGCCCAAACGACAATGCCATATATACGATTTATCCAAACCATCTTTGGATGAACCAACATTATAGATTGAATTGTCATTTAATTTTATGGTGGTTTCTAATATGCCTCTACAAGGACTAGCCTTAAAGTAAAATATTTCATCCTTGTAGACTAGTATTGATCCATTATCAAACTTATAATCAAAACCATCCTTAAATAAAGCATTAAATGACATAATATTTTTTGCCATACCGGCACTGTAGCAAACATTTTTCAAAACAATACATAAACTAGAATCAAAATGAAGCTTGCAATCTCCAATCATTTCAACTGAGGCAACATTCTTGTTCCCCATGATTAGATCAAGCTCCCCAGTCCGTAGCTTTCTACTTCTTGTTAGTCCCTGCACATTTGTACAAATGTGAGTACCACAACCTGTGTCCAATACCCAGGAATTAGAAGTAGAAGTATTGTTTAGTTCAATCATGAACATACCCGAAGGATTGCCAACACCACTAGCCCGTAGTGCATTGAGTTCATTCAAGTATTTAGTACATGCACGCCTCCAATGTCCTTTCTCCCCACAATGGAAACATGTGGCCTCCTTAGGATCCTTGGCTTGTGGGATCTTAGCAGAAGACGTGGAAGCAACACCCTTGGGCTTAGGTTTGGGATTGGAACTTGGAGTTCCAACCTTGTCTTTACCCTTGGATTTGGTTCCTTTCTTCTTCTTCTTGATCCCTCCTTCCTTTATGGACAAAACATCAGCAGCAGGTTTAGCCTTGGCCATGTTAGACTCAGCGGTCTTCAGCATGCCATGGAGCTCCATAATGGTTTTCTCCATACTGTTCATATTGTAGTTCAATACAAACGAGTCAAAAGAACTAGTCAGCGAGTTCAGGATAAAGTCCGTAGCAAGCTCCTGACTTATGGGAAAACCAAGACGCTCTAGCTGGTCTATATACCCTTTCATCTTGAGTACATGGACACTAACGCTGCTGCCTGCTGCCATTTTGCAATAGACAAGTGACTTGACAGTGTCAAATCGCTCCTGCTTTGCTTGCACTTGAAACATGTCTTTCAGTTGTGTAAGCATGTCGTACGACCCTAAGGTTTCCAAACCCTTTTGGAATTCTGGAGTCATGGTCGCCAACATTAAGCAGGCTACCTCATTAGATTCGGTACGACGTTTTTCAAATTCATCCCGAACTACCTGAGTAGCTCTCGCCTGTGGCTCAGCGGGTAGGGGTTCCTCAATTGCCTTGATCTTACCTTCCATCCTGAGAACAATCCTCAGGTTGCGAAGCCAGTCAATGAAGTTCAATCCATTAAGTTTATCCTTCTCAAGAAGCCCTTTTAGGCAAAAAGTAGAAATAGATGAGGAAGCAGAGTTTGTGTTTGTTGCAGACATCTGTCAATTTATAGATTGTATAAGTTAATCTGACATATTTAATCCTTGTTAAAATAATTACCCTTGTGTGTTTTAAAATTTAAAACAATTATAATTAACAAGGCTAAGATCCATATTTCACTTATAGTAATGCAGGGTATGCCGCGGAAACATTAGTTATAAGCTAATTATGTAGGTATACTATATTACCAATTTCATTCATTATGAAATTCTTAGACTCCTGCGGGATTCAATGATACTCCATTATATCAATTGACATGTTTACTCCCTTCTACGCCAACCCTTTCTTGTGCCGGGTATGCCGCGGAAACACAAGTCCATATTGTAAACTGTCCATGATAGATACACGTGAAATCCGGCCCAAGACTCTCGGGTATCGCGAACTTCACCTCACCCTTGCCAACACCCAATTGAAAACCGGCCCAAGACTCTCGGGTATCGCGAGTTTCAACAGGTAGAAGGTTCGAATGTGTGCACTACTCGTGGATGGCGTAAAGTTTACATTTAAAATGGGTTTTCGTTTTGTATTAGCAAAAACATTTTATACCATTTTAAAATCTTGCCAATTTTATGTCGCGTTTGTTAATCCTTTATAACTAAACCGATATATGATTATTACCTTTTGTTTTAAAACAATTTTCTTGTTAGCACAACCAAGACAAATACTTAAAACAATAATAATCATCACATGCATTTATATCGGTAGTATGCCAATCCTATGCGTTTTCCGGTAAGCCACATACCGAAAAACAAGGTCAATCTAAGGACAAAATTAAGTAGTAGCAACGGCTCCCACTTAAACCATCATCCTTGAAGGAGACCCGCTTGCACCATCTTGAACATCATCATCGTGATTCCAATCTTGGGCATCTCTTTACATTTTAAAACAATACTATTCTACTTTCTATACTATTACAAATACATAGAAAGAAAACGACACATTTGTCGTTTATACAAATACATGATTAAAATTAAAAGACGACATGCAAGCCGTTTGATTAATTATTACATTCATCCGAATAAATAATACACAACCAAACATCACACAAAAGGCCATGGGCATCTACTACCGATATCTAATCAACCATAAAACATACCAAATATCATCATACGAATGTTTCAAAATCTCATGTACCATTCGACAAAGGCTAAAATTTCGACTCGGTTACTAGTTATTAAAAAACAGCCCTTTTGACACTTTATTATATCTACTAATGTAACATTTGAAGACTCAAAAGGGGCTGTTTACATTCAATCTAAAACCGAATACAAAATCAGTCCAAAACAGCCCGAAATAAACATATGAACAAAAACGATTTTCTAATTTTTAACAAGTTTAAAGATCTATCATTTTTATACACATGCAAAACCATTTTATGACGGATAATGCCAAAAAGTTTCGGACCAAGAATCTGTCCAAAATCAGTCCGAAAAAACAGCCATGGTACATGCATTTCGAAGCAATCAATCGATAGATTCATGAGCTAAAGTTTGTACAAGGTGGCTCTGATACCAATGTCGGAGTTCGGGGCGAACGCGCAGCGGAAAACACGGGTTAGAAAACGAGATTTAAAACCCGAACTCCTTCATATAATCGACATGCACAAAACAATAGCTACTAGAGAGATTAGAACAAGAATCATACCCTTGAAGCGTGATTCCGATCGATACGCTTTTAGGTTCAAACGAGAACCTCTCTATCGGGGAGACACCCAAAGTTCCGATCTCGAATGGTATGTTTCCGGTCACCGATTCCAGCCTCTAGCCTCCACCAAAACAGCCCTTTAATACCTCTTTATCTTCACGAAAACGTAACACCACAACTATGTGTGTACGGTATCCGAAACCCTCAAAGACTTGAGATTTCGGACTGATTTTGCGTGACGATCTTGAGCAGATTTTATGGACTGTTTTTGAGGTTTTTCTCTTGAGAGAAAAACGTGGGAAAGGGAAGTAAAAGAGTGGAATGAGTGTGTTAGGTGTAAGAGAGTATTGGTGAGGTAGTGTGTTAAGTAAGATTCAAGAGAATCTCATTTTTCAAGACATGCATTCTTGTAATTCACAAGACCAATGCATGTATTCCACTAAGTTTAATTTATTACTAGTTATATGAATATAACTAATTAAATAAACTAACCTCAACGTAGTTAATTCTTTTAGACCATTAACAAATGTCTAATATAACTAACTTTTCTCTCTTACGAAATTATACCAAACGATTTTCGACCGGCCTTTGTGTGTGACCGAATAGGATAAATGGACTTTGTATTATTATGTCATGGGCATATCTTTGAATCATATGTACCACGGTCAAACCCGAAGCCAACCCGAGAACATTGATTCCAACAGGAACTAGGATGAATTTTCATGGGTAGCACCAAATGTTTTCCATAAAATTTAAATAAAACATTATAAATTATGATCGTACGATTTTAACAAAAGATATGACATTAAAAAGTGCAATTTCAACCAAAAGTACTATTATAATAAAAATGTTGTGAACTTAAACGTAAAACAGAAATAGACTAACATATTACACCTTATAGCTATCTTCGACGTTCACCTAGATAATGGAAACGATTAATTATAACTTTGAGTCGTAATATTGTCAAGTGCTTCTTTTTTCTATAGAACAAACCAAAACATTATTCAAATAATTATCTCTCATTCTATTCCGCAAATGCATCTTCACAAGATTCATTTTAGAAAAACATCGTTCAACAGTCGTAGTTGCAACCGGCTAAACCAAAACTAATTTCAGCAAGCGATAGACCACCCGAAAAGAAAGATGCATTTTTATTTCCACCATCACACGAACAAGGTCAGCTATATTATTCATGTTAGCAAACCTGTTACCACTCTTTATAATCTGATAATAAACCTCACCTTGAGACATGAGAGATAACCTATCATCGACACTAAAATCATTTTGATACATCTCGCTAAGCTTTACGAACTTTGATGCGTCAAAGTTAGAGAATGAATCGCATGGACTTAAAGCCATCATATTTTCAAGCAATTAAGTATTCACCTCATTAAAACGATCACCAAACTCTTGCATTTGCATATCCAAAACCGTGTTAAAAATATCAACCTCAAAATGATATTGATTAGTGATTTTGGTCCTTCGATTTCTTGGAGCAACATACAAATCTGTCATTTTCACCATAGGAAGATCATGTTTTTGATAGAAAGAACAGACTTTCTTCAAAAATAATATAGATCCCATTTTTCTAAACTCTTGTAATGCTCGTTTAGTTCCTCCAACGAAAAAGCTGCTTGCAATATATCTTGATCCTTTTGTTGAAGATGTCGTGATAATACATATGTGAGCCCTTTTTCGAATTAAGTATAGGGACATAGTGTCATTAAAGAATATATACTTAGTCTATATATATTGGGCTATTCTTGATGTAATAAAAATAGACACATAGTTTAGTACTTTAATTATTAATTATTCAAAGAACAAGTTGCACTTAAAGAATTTCACTAGTAGCTTTCACTAGTTACATTTCAACAAAAATATACATTTTTTAAAATTTTAACACTACTCGGATTTTTTTGATTAGTAGCACGTGCTACCCCCACCGACCTACTAGTTCCACCTCTGTCTAGACATCCTTTTAGTTTTGTTTTTCTCTTAGTGCTAAAAAATAACATTATCGATACTATCTGTGACACCCGACAAATTAGGGCTAGTAATTAGTACCTAATCACTTTGTTAATACATGTAATTAGTTCTATGTTAGGCTAATTGTATGTATCATTATGTATATTGTTATATATACACACGTACGCGATTAAATATAATCGTGCATTTTCATATCGGATGGATTTCGGTACATATTATACGGACGTTGGTGAATCAGTTTATTAAGTGATATGAAATTATTTAATAATCACATTATTTATTAAATATTATTTTGATAATATTTAACACGTATCTCGTATCGTGTCGAATCACTCAAATGCGACAAAAATGCACGAGACGCGCCCGACAATCGAACGAAAACCAAAATATATTTTGTAAATTAATAATATATCATCTTAAAAGAAATTAATCGCTTAAAATATCGTACTTTATAACGGTAACAAAAACGTTTAAATAAAACGTCACGCGATTAAACAATCGAAACACGAACGTGCAAACCAAAACCGACACTTCGGGTTAACCCCGATACGAAACGATAATTTTTATAAACTCTATGAACCATTCTAAGACTAGTGTAATAAGTTTCCGGTCAAACCGAGGTCGTTTGACCGCGTTTCCGACACTTGAAAATCTGATCAGCCCCTTGTGTCGCTTTTGGCCCAATGCCATTGCGACACAAGCCATTATGTCGCAACAAATACCTATGTCGCAACCCGCGACACAATATTTATGTCGCAAAACTTATTATTGTCGCATACTGCGACACAGCACCTCTATGTCGCATAAAATTGCGAATGTCGCATGGTGCGACACAACCCTTGTGTCGCTAACTCATCAAATGTCGCAGAATGCGACACAAATCGCAGTGTCGCAATATTCCCAAATTTAAATCTCCGATACGTTTTTACTAAAGCATTATATACAGAAATAAAATTTTTCCGCACTGACCTGGCAGCTCGACCCCAGCCAGGGTCTCTGCCCCTTGGACCCCGCTACCAGGGGCGCTGCCCCCGGACCTCCGTCGTTCAAAAGCTTAAGAAAACTTATAATTAGTTTCACATTAAGTGACGAATTTTCATACCCTCGAATACTTATACGATACGACATCTAAACACACGAAATATACTTTATAAGTATAACGTAACAACATAATAATAATTACACTTTGAAATTATTATTACAAAAACTCACCAACGGGCCGTACATGTTTTCAAAACACAAACAAACAACCAAAAGTATTTGGACATAACTAGTTGAGTGAACAACTAGCATATGTGATCTGTTGAGACATCTACTTATTTATATAACCTTGCGCGTTTAGGACGTCCGGCAGGTTACAGTCATTGGACGACATTGATATGACCAGAAAAGTCATGTTTTTAAGTACTTATTTCCGCACTTTTTGGACTATTCTTTGGTGAAAACATTTCAAAACAATCATTTATCATCAAAAATCACCAAGGGAGTCTAAATACGGGCGTTGCTACAAAAATCAGTTAAAACATCCGTTTTGCACGCAAACCGAGGCAAAAACAATCACCTTAATTATTCCATTATTGATTATCCTATCAAATTAGATCTTAATGCATGTTTTATTATTCAATAGGAAAATCCAAGATCGGAGGTGAAAGAATCAAGAGAAACGGATAAAGAACGAAGAAGATGTGCAGTCTGGAAGCCCGCCGATCGTCATCCGGAACACGCAAAATTCAAACACTTCCAAATTTGGAAAACTTAGTGTCATTATAAGCGTAACAGAAAAACGAAGCTAACGGCGCAAGAATCATGCAATTCGGAGCCCAAACGAAGAAGATACGGACGAACCAAGCAACCGAGAAACAAGCGGAGGCCAAACCAAGCACCACCCCCCCCCTTGGCACAAGGTACCGTATACGGTACCTTAAGTGCCGTATACGGCCCTTAGGGTGCCGTATACGGGGTTGGTTGGCTTGTGAGGTGCCGTTTGCCCCCTTGGTCCGCTTGCCCCGTATACTGCTTTGATGCTTGTATTTCGTGCTTCAAGACTTGTACCAAGGCTTTCCCACTTTCCCTATAAATAGTCACCTCCATTTTTCGTTTTGACACACCTCTCATTTCACATACTTCTCTTTCTCTCTCTAGCAATACTCTTAGGAGTTAGAGGAGAGTTGTTCTTGTAATTAGTTCTCTCTCTAGTTTCTCTCTCTAGCACTACTCTTAGGAGTTAGAGGAGAACTAGAGAGATATAAGTTAGCGGTTAGAGCTAGAGGAAAGTTGTAATTGGGTAATTAAGTTGTAGCAAGGTTATTCAAGTCAGACTGTTGTAATCCTCAGTATTACTCTTCTAATCCGGTGATATTATCTTACTTTCTTACTGTTATAATGTTTACTTTGCATATTATTTCAGTACGATCTATGATTGTTGCCATGCTGATTAGCTAGATTAATATGTGATTGTTGAAATGTAGATGTTAGGATTAGGGATGATGTTTAATTAATATATCTTATATATGATCGGTAGTTGTTATGCTGCATACATGTTTAGACTTATCATGGATGTAGACTTAATTAATCACCCTTTCTGGTCTCTCACGTGACTGTTGCCTTAGGATAGGATCTGATCAACCCTAACTACGAATAGATAGTTATCTCCTATTTGTATGAAACTGTGGGATCGCCGTAATATGGCAAAATACTTGGTATAGCTTTGGAAATACCACTGGTAGAGTACAAATACGTGGAAGCCAAGGAAATGCCGGTGGACTATCTCACCGTGGATTACCTGGAAGCAACCCTTCCAGACACGGGTCTAGGTCTTGTTAAGCCGTGAAAATGCCATAGTACACCGTTAAACTACCTCTAGTTATAAAGCTGTGTAAAGATACATTAGATCTTTAAAACACCATATATATACCTAGGGTTAGAGTACTGTGGAAAATAAGGACACTATACACTGTACGCATGCCTAGGGATGAACGACCGATGGAAAAGGAGGGTCTAATCCATGACGGAAGTATTAAAACTTAAACAGATAAAACAAGAGTTAGGAAATGAAAGCAAGGATGCCGGCTGTGTTCCCAGATGCTTAAAACCCCTAAACTCTACTTAACCGATAGTTTAACTTATTCAACATACAACCAGTATTACTCTGTTAAAATTGGATAGACATAGGTGTTAAGAAAAGTCAGTGTTGTGGACTGTCGCCTTCTTAACCCCATTCAGAGGGTCGCTTGGTCTCCGAAAGAGACGGTGAGGTGGGTCTGAAGACAATCCCATCTGACCAGAATCAGGATAGCCTAGGATTCAGTGACATATGCTTTAGGGTTACACCTAGACGTAGGGTCCTAGTGTTTACACCAACCGTTTAGAAGATTCTTAACTAGAGTAATCACCTATCATCAATATAATGTCATCTCGAAACCCTAATCGTCGAAGTTTCAGCAATCACTCTCTACCTGCTGCTTATATTCTCGTTTACTTTTCTACACTTTAATTTCTGTCTTTAGATTAGATTAGATAAAACCAAAACCCATACCTAAGCTACCTTGTTTTAAACCCATCCTATTGTCAAATCATCTTTGGTAGGTTCCAATTCAATTCAATTCGTTCCGATTTTGGACGACACTCGAGTTATACTTGCCACCTTACCCACAAGGTAGGTAGCTTGCATAGTTTGAGCCCAGCAAATATAAATTTTTAAAACTTCAATAGTCGTCCACCTCTGTTGCGGTCGGAGCAATGATTCGGGGTAAAAACCCGATCGACGGACGGGGGCACGACAAGTTTTTGGCGCCGCTGCCGGGGATCGGTTTCGTCAAGAATTGAATTCTGCCTTAGATAATTAACTTTAGGAGATCCTTCCCTAAGATTATCATTACTTAGGAAGTTAGTTGCTTTACTAGATAGATAACTTAGTTCTTAAACCCTAGAAAATACATAAAAATTAAAAATGATTAAAAACCCTAATTCTCCTTCAAACCCCATCTCTCCTCTCAATCAAATGATGACGGATGAGATGACGGCTTTGGTAGATGCGGAATTCTTTGACTGTCCAGAGTATGAGTCAAACTCCTCTGACGTTAGAGAAATCTGTGTTAACCATGAAGTTGAGAACCCAAAAATATCGAGCTTAGACTTAGGTTTTGATGAATCTCAGCAGAAGATTCCAGCTTCTGTTACTATTGCTTTAAGTGGTCAACCCACACTTGACCCTGAGATTCTATCAATCTTGTCTGAGTATCCACACTATATTAGACCTGCTACTTTACCTGATGATGAACCATTTGGAATCGAAGTGTTCTTCTATCCACCCATGCCTTGGATGGATTTGAATGAACGTCTTCATTGTTTAGATGAATACTTTGAGTACGATCTCCCAGATATTTTGCGAGCCCACCCCACTACACTTTATTCAAGTGATGTTGAGGAAGAGCGTCTCCAATATCAGGTTGAGAATGAACTTAGGATGGAAACACCAACCCGATTAAACACTGAATCTAGGAATCACCTACCCGAATCAACAACCGACCATCACTTAGGAAATTCTCAAAAGCCCAATAGGAGGATAGATATCCATGCCATCTTTCTGAAATATCTTAAGATATCTGATTTTCCATTTACATTTGAGCAGAGAAAGACCTTTGTTGAGATTGATAGGATTATTAGACTTCTTCGTGCTAACCACAGTAGAAAAAACGAGCTATTGTTAAAATCAGAGTTAGATCTTTTAATGGATTTACTTGCCAGCACCGATTATCCCTCTGATTCACAACCTAGGGTTAATCGTTATGTTGCGTTCCTGATTGACGAGCTTGAAATTTGGATAGAAAGAAGCCCTATCAAGTCTGACATGATTCTTGCAGATATTCCATTCTTTGTTGATCCTGCTACTTATTTAATTAATGAGCTTAGAGCCATTTTTCCCGAATCAACTGAGGAAGCTATGGACGCTGCTTTCTTTGCAAAAAGGAAACAGATCCATATCCAGCTAATCCAGTTATTCCAAAAAACCAAATTCCCGTTTACTAACCAACAGAAGATTTATATCGAAGAGCTTTCGCAAGCAGTTCACACTACTTACGGAAATCCCGATTCTTATGAGGAAACGGAATTTGTGGATTTACTTTCAAAACTGCTCTATGATCTGTCTTATCTAGATACATGATTTAGGGATGGCATTTCAAACCAGAAAAAGGTGAAACGGGAATTTAATCGTTTTGTCGATGCATTTTTACAACTCAGTCAGGAAGAACGAGAATTCTTAACAGAATTTGAACGGTATTTCATAAATCCTGCTGATTTAGTTTACTATGTCATCCGAGCTCTCCGAGGTACGTTTATTTCCCGCTATACCTTGTCTCTATCAAAAGCATCAACCATACCCAAAAGTGTCATCTCGGACACTATCCGGTAAAACAGTAAGTCCAATATGGACGAGCTTTCGTCTTTAACAAAACGCTCTTGGGAGGCACCCAAAGCCTATCTAGGTTAATTAATATTAGTTAGTATTAATTTTAGTTTAAATTAAATTTTCGTATTAAAGCTTTCGTTTAAAAATCAAGAAAACGTCCTTTAAACTTTAAACTCGCGCGATTTGCGTAAGTTCGAACTTTTCAGAAAAATTTAACAAAGTTTTAATTTTAAAATTTTGGTAAATTAATTATGATTTGTTTTAAAGTTTAAAGTATACAAAAATGTTGTTTCGTTTTTAAATAAACTCGTTTTAATTTAAACGCAAAGAACTTTTCGCACGCAATTTAAAACACAATTTTAATTCGCGAAAACTTTTTATAAAGATTCGTATTTACTTTTGGTTACTTTATTAAAAATCTTAAAACCTTTCAAAAACCAATCGTACGTATCGTATCTTTCGCGTTTTAAATCGAAACGTATTTTAACCAAGAGGAAGGGATTCACTAACAAACAAAAGGTCAAAAAGTCAAAATTTTCTCTCCTTCCTCTTCCCCAAAACCTACGGCCTCCATCACCCCCCATCATCATTTCTAAAACCTCCATTTCTCCACCATTTTTGATGATTTAAAGCTTCAAGTTCTTCATTTTATCATCTCTCTTGCATACATAACATCATTTCATCACTTGCAAGGTAATTCCTAACTCAAATCTTTAAATTTCATTAACTTTTTAAAAGTTAGGGTTTCAACTTTTGATCTATGAAATCCATGGTGAAATCTTGTGTTTTATGGTTCAAAAGTGTTCTTGCATAGTTGCTTAACATGATTACATGCTTGATTGAGTAGATTACTTGATGATTTGTGACTATGATCTTCAAGTGTTGACTTTAAGTGGTCAAAGTTGGTTGATTTGTTGACTTTTGGTAACTAGTAGTTTGTTTTGACTTGTTTTGATTAATTCATGCTTAGTATGATTTGATAAACATGTTTATATGATTTCTAGTTTATTTTGAATGATCTTTAGGATTATTGAAAGTTAAAGTAAGCACGTTGTGATTAAAATTAACCAAGTATCATACTTTATTTTAAATATTCAATTTTTAAATGGTACTTGTGTTAATTAAATCATGGCAAGTTTCTTAGATTTTCAATAAATCCTTAGTTAGCTTTTGGTCTTTGATTATTTTAATTATTCACCACCTTAATTTAATAAAGTGTTGAATATTTTTAATATGACCATCACACATAAGCTACCGTCATTCGTTTATCAAAATCTTTAAATCTTGCAAGATTGTTAAAAGTAACCAAATAAGTTAACACGTGTCTTTAACCACATGGTATTTGCATGGATAAATTAGTTTATGCTCTTTTTTTGGTTTACTTAATATATTTGAGGTAATTACATGGTTAAGCTCACTTAGATTAAGTTGCCATGAATGAAAGTAAAAATATTTGCTAGTTGTTTGAAATGACGAGTTTACTTAGATTAAACACTAGTATTTTTATTGCTTTAATACCCTTGGAATAGGTTAGACACTTATGGTTGCGAAAATTGCGGATTGAGGATTGGTTAGGCCTAGGTTTAGTTTAAAATAAATTGCGGATTTATTCATATTTTAAAGCCTACATTTCCAATTTTTGTTTAAAATTTGGAAATGTACTTATCAATTTGTTATTACTTATGCATCTCATTTTCTTGTCAACAGATGGATCTATCAAACCCTTCGTTGAGGAAGCTTGCTTCATCCCCCGAGAATATGGACGATATTGAGAAATGGATGGGACGATACTTAGGGTCAAACAGAGTCATCATGTGGCCGGATATGAGACGCTTGGGTATTAGGGATGAGTTGGAAGAGTTGATTAAGTATGATAAAGATGGCGAGGAACATGCTGCGTTTTTCCATCTTTTCTCCATTGATGAGGCTATATACCGAGAGGTCGTCACTGAGTTTATGATGACTTACGAGTTCCGAGAGAGATTGGAGATCACTGATAAGAAGATCACTTTTCGGTATCGTGGGAAGAAGTATCGTATGACAGTGGGAGATTTCGGGGTATACCTTGGCCTTTACACACTATAACACCCCATATATATTTTTTTTAAAACCTGGAAGCGTTGGATAAATATGTACATATATATATACATTATCAAAACTCGGTACTACATTGTAATACATATAATAATTACACATAAAATCAAAAGATTTAAGTTTAGGTGTTATAAGTTACATAATCATACTTAAAACATAGTTCAAAACTATCAGAGTAATGAGTTGCCAAAACATTCTTCTAAGCCCAACTTCTTGCCATAAGCACATCAAAATAAACAACCTGCAAGATGTTAAAGCGGTGGGATTAGCACGAAGCTAAGTGAGTAGACTTATAGCTTACAGTCTAACTTAGCAATAATAATTAGTTTACAGCAATTCATATGGTAAACATAATACTAGAGAGGATCGGTGGTTCTTGAGGTAACCCTCATGCCGCGGTGGCCCTCAAGAACGCTTATAACCAACTGTATTTGGCCGATACAGGAAACCGATAAGCTAGTGTACTATTTACTCACACAATACAGTTTCCATAACAACACATGTGCAAGAACCTGTATTGGCCAATTAATAGTAGCCTTAAGCCCAATAACATTTGACCTCTCATTATACACATATACGCACATGGCAATATAGCAATTAGTAACAATAATTGGGCATCATGTCAGGCAACAGTATAATCAGTAAACCACATTTACTCATTGTAATCTTAACTATTACAACTAAATTATACTGAGAGTATAAATCCACTCACCTGTCCTTTTGAACTTCCAACTCAAAGATCATATATTATTGAGTCCTTGGATTATCTGAAATTCAATAAAACAATTGAAATCATTAACTTGTTCCAGATATTCATAAGAATATAAAATTACATCAATTGTCCAAACTTTAACAATTTAGTTAGTCACAATTTAACACATACATTGGTACTAAACACATATATTCATATATTAGGAATAAGTACTCTCTCGATATCACAAATACAATGCAAGATCATACAGATATAATAAGTTAATATGTAAAATTTCAAATTCTGTTCAAGAGGGTGAATCCGTCCGGATTCAAAGGAATCCGCCGGATTCCGACGAATCCGCTCCGGATTCAAATGAATACGCCGGCTTCCCAAGTAATCTTAGCCCAGATTTTGATCAGACCATTTTTAAAGGAATCCGCCCCTGAATCCGCCCAAGAATCCTGCCCGGATTCCAATGAATCCGCCGGATTCAGAGGAATCCGTCCGGATTCCCATGTTCATCAGACCTGCACAGTCTTGCTATTTCCTGCACTTGATGTTACGAACTAAAAACCTAAAAATGACCATAGTTCACTTTTCAACAGTTTTCTGGACTAATTTCAAACACCAATAACTTCTATAAACATATTATAACATCTAATAACAATTATTATCAAATCAAATCATCAAATCCATGATTTATACTATGAGTACTTAAACTCCAATCAAACTCAACTTGAGCTTGAGAATCAGTGATAAAATTAACATATAAGCATCATATAATCATCATTCAATCATCACACAAGTAGCAAACAACCATATCCAATTTCAATTTACAATACACTAGCAATTTGCCTAACTTATCATTTAGGTCAAATAGGAATTTTACTTACAAAGTGAATCAAAGGGTAAGATGATGATGATGATGTAGTAACCTCAAGATTATGAGCTTGAATCCAATTTCTAGTTAATTATTGGTTTCAATTTATGTTTGAGGTTTGATTTCACGAGAAAGAAGTAAAATATGATTTGGGGAAAATGAGAATAAAGGTCGGCCTCTCCTTTTAATTAAACCGACTCACTTATTAATTTTACAGTGTAATATTATACCTCTTTTTGACCTATTGCCTGGAACCTAAATACCAAATTGCGAAAAACTTATTTTATTGTACCTTTAACAATAACTATTTAAAACAAACAATATTTCACTAGTCACAATTAATCAATTGACCAAATTATCTAAGTTTCACATAAAACACATATAATTGCACATAATTTCTAATAACATATTAAATAATTATGTAAAATAAAAAGGAAATTACCAGTTTATCCCTAGGCCCAAGGAGTGGATGTTACAAATCTCCCCTCCTTAAGGAGATTTCGTCCCCGAAATCTCGCTATGACCAAAAAGAGTAGTATATCGAACTCTCATACTATCCACCGTCTCCCAAGTGAGATTGGAGCCCAAGCTGTGTTTCCATTCGACCAAAACCATAGGAATTTACTTCTTTCTAAGTTTGGTCACTTTTCCAGTCTAATAGTTTAACAGGCTCTTCTATTAACTTTCTATTCTGGTCAACTCTTAGGTCGTGCAATGGAAGGATTTGGGATTGATCCTCCACATCACATTTCCTTAAATAACAAACGTTAAAAGTATCATGAATACCAGATAATTCAGGAGGAAGATCTAAGACAACCGTTTGGTCATTAACAACTTGCTTTACTTTAAATGGGCCAATAAATCTAGGGGCTAGTTTTCCTTGTTTCCCGAAACGAATAACGCCTTTCCATGGTGAAACCTTCAAATATACCATTTCATCTTCAACGAATGATACCGGACGACGACGTGGGTCGGCATACTGCTTTTGTCTATCTCTGACAGCTTTCAGTCTTTCACGAGCAATAGACACCTTATCGGCAGTAATTTGAACAATGTCGGGACCGGAAAATTGTTTTTCTCCAGCTTCAAGCCAACAAGTAGGAGTTCGACAACGGCGACCATAAAGCATTTCATATGGCGGCATACCGATACTAGAATGATAAGAGTTGTTATAAGCAAATTCTATCAAAGGCAAGTGAGAATCCCATGATCCGCCATAATCAAGAATACAAGCACGTAGCATATCCTCCAATGTTTGGATTGTTCTTTCTGATTGACCATCGGTCTGAGGATGGTACGCAGTACTTAAATTCACACGAGTACCCAATTCATGTTGAAGACTTCGCCAGAAATGAGAAATAAATCGAGAATCACGATCAGAGACAATCGATAAAGGAATACCATGGCGAGAGACAATCTCATTAATATATAATTGGGCCAGCTTAGATAAAGATTCCATCTCACTGGTAGCAAGAAAATGGGCGCTTTTTGTCAACCTATCAACAATAACCCAGACCATATCATTACCACATGATGTTTTAGGAAGCTTGGTAACAAAATCCATAGTCAAATTCTCCCATTTTCATTCAGGAATTTCTAACTGGTGTAATGACCCATAAGGCTTTTGGTGTTCAGCTTTGACTTGGGAGCAAACATGACAAGACTCAACAATACGTGCCACGTCAGTTTTCATTGTGGGCCACCAATACAGAGGTTTCAAATCATTGTACATTTTGGTGCTTCCTGGGTGAATCGATAACCGAGACTTATGAGCTTCTGTCAAAATCAAATCATGAAGACCACCCAATAGTGGAACCCAAACACGAGATTGAAAAGTTTTCAAACCTCGAGAATCCTCAGTCAACAAGTCCTTTCTCTTTAACATTATCTCAGATTTCAAATTATGATCTAATAATGCTTCTGACTGAGCAGTTTTTAATTGGTTCATCAAGTCAGAGGAAACTTCTAGACGCATAAAGTAAACTTTATCAGAAGTGCCTTTTCGGCTCAGTGCATCTACAACTATATTTGCTTTACCCGGATGATATCGGATTTCGCAATCATAATCTTTAATTAATTCTAACCAACGGCGCTGCCTCATATTCAATTCTTTTTGAGTAAATACATACTGTAAGCTTTTGTGATCGGTACAGATTACACACCTGGTGCCATACAAATAGTGCCTCCAAATCTTTAAGGCAAAAACAACAGCTGCTAATTCCAAATCGTGTGTAGGATAGTTTACCTCATGTGTTTTCAATTGCCTAGAAGCATAAGCAATCACTCGTTCTCGTTGCATTAAAACTGCACCCAATCCAGCATAGGAAGCATCGCAGTAAACGACAAAATCTTCTGAACCATCCGGTAATGCCAAAATTGGAGCCTGACATAACAACTATTTTAATGTCTGAAAAGCTGACTCTTGCTGATCATTCCACTGAAATTTAACATCCTTGCGCGTTAATTTAGTCAAGGGACCCGCAATTTTCGATAAATCTTTGATAAACTTTCGATAATATCCTGCAAGACCCAGAAAACTCTTGATTTCTGAAGGAATTTTGGGGGCATTCCAATGCATAACTGCTTCTACTTTAGATGGATCCACTTTTACTCCATCCTTGCAAATAATGTGACCCAGAAACTGAACTTCTCGAAGCCAGAATTCGCATTTGGAAAACTTTGCATAAAGATATTCCCTTTTTAAGGTTTCAAGAATTAACCGCAAATGCATAGCATGATCAGATTCAGACTTGGAATAGATTAAAATATCATCAATAAAAACGATTACAAATTTATCCAAAAATGGCCGACAAACCCGATTCATTAAATCCATGAAAACAGCGGGTGCATTAGTCAACCCAAAAGGCATAACCAAAAAATCATAATGGCCGTACCTTGTTTGAAAAGCTGTCTTTGGAATATCTTCATCACTTACCCGAGCCTGATGATATCCTGACCTTAGATCAATTTTAGCGAAATAAGATGACCCTTGGAGCTGATCAAATAACTCATCAATCCTAGGCAGCGGATATTTATTCTTAACAGTTCTTTTATTCAACTCCCGATAATCGATACACATGCGAAGGGTACCGTCTTTCTTTTTAACAAACAGAACAGGAGCACCCCAGGGAGAAGAACTTGGTCTGATAAAACCTTTATCTAACAAATCCTGTATCTGATTCATCATTTCTCTAATTTCAGAGGGAGCTAATCTATAAGGAGACTTAGCTACAGGATTCGAACCAGGAATTAAATCAATGTGGTATTCCACATCTCTTACAGGAGGTAACCCGGGTAATTCGTTAGGAAACACCTCCGGGTATTCAGAAACCACCCGAATATCAGAGACAGATTTCTTTTCTAGTTGAACATATACCACATAAATCAAAAAGGATTCACAGCCCTTTGCCAGAGGTTTTCTAGCTTTCATTAATGAGATTAAAGGAATATGGCTGCCTTCCCGTTCGCCTCGAGCCACGATATATGACTCATTAGAAATTGGGATTTTCACAAGTTTTCTATGACAATCTATATTAGCCTTATGATGGCTCAACCAATCCATACCCAAAACCGCATCAAACCCGGGAATAGGCATTAATAAGAAAGAAACCGGAAAGGTACAACTTTCAATCAAAATATGTGCTTCGGTTACCGATGTGGTAACAGGAACCATTTTACCACTAGCAACCTCTACTTCAATAGGATTTGTAATCACAGAGGGAATCAGATTCAGTTTATCACAAAAACCAACAGATATAAATGAGCAGTTAGCTCCAGAATCAAATAATACACGAGCTGGTACTGAGTTTATAAGGAATGTACCAGTGATCACATTGTGAATAGCCTCATCCACCGTCATCTGAAAAGCACGGCTTGTTGCAGGAGGTGGATTCTTTCGTTTCTGCCCAGATGATGACGACCCACCAACCACTCCTGATCCCTCAGTCATCGCTTCAGGACATTGACCAACACGGTGCCCCTCTTTATGACAATTCCAGCACACGTGTCTAGGAAAAACATAATTTTGAATTTCATGACCAAAACCTCCACATTTAACACACCGATTCGTTTGAGGAGTACAAGGTCCATTATGTCTAGCTCTACAATTATTACACCAATTTGGACGATTTCCAGAACCACTTTCAACACCTTTTCCTTTCCCTTGTTGTTGACCTTGCCAATTTTGCTTTCCTTTCCCAGAATTATTACTTTTGGAACGTTGTGCAAACCTTTCCTTATTTTGCTGTGCTCGACCTCTTATATCGCTATCAGCTGCACACACTAAATTAAATGCCTAGGGAAGAGTACCAGCAAGTCTAACAGTGGTGCGATAATGATGTGGCAGAGTTCCAACAAAATGCTGAATCTTTGTTCTTTCATCGGGAACCCGCTGATTTACAAACCTCAATTTCTCCGAAAATTGATTAATTAGATCATCTATTGACATTTTCTCAGTTAATTGCAAATCCATAAACTCTTGTCGAATTTTAGTCATTTCAAATTTGGAGCAGAATTGCTTACAAATTTCATTATGAAAGTCCGTCCATCTGATTGAAGCTTTTTGTTGTGGTGTTAACATTGCGGTAACTGAATCCCACCATGACATGGCTAATCCCTTTAATAATTGAACCGCATATGAAACTTTAAACTCTTCTTCACATTGAACCACTTCAAACTTTCTTTCCACGTCTCGAAGCCAATCCAAAGTAACAGCTGGATTAGAACTCCCAAAATACTCAGATGGTTTGCTTGACATAAAAGTCTTAAACGAACAACCCTTTTTATGAGGTGATGGAGTCTGTGAAGATGGAGGTGAAGATCTCAATTGTTGTTCATGTAAATATTGCTGTCTTAAGGCTCTTAATCCGATTACTTCATCCTCTAATTTAAGCATGTACTCACTTTGATCAACATCACTTTCAGGAGGAAGAGAAGTACCCGTTTGATTTTGGTTTCCTCTAGGTATCTCAGTCTCTGGAGTTTGATTATGAGTGGTGGTTGGTTGTACATTATCTACCATCTGTATTCCAAACAACAAACTCACAGTTCGTTAATGGTTAGTAACTAACATACTAACAAATTGCTAATTCATACTAATCCCCACACTTAGAATGTTTGGCGTACACAAATAGGTTTGGAATTGCACACCTTACAACTATACAATTCACCCAAACTTAGGCTTTGATACCAATTTATAACACCCCATATATATATATATATATATATATATATATATATATATATATATATATATATATATATATATATATATATATATATATATATATATATATGTATATATATATATGTATATATATATATGTATATATATATATATATATATATATTTTAAACCTTGAAGCATTGGATAAATATGTACATATATATATACATTATCAAAACTCGGTACTACATTGTAATACATATAATAATTACACATAAAATCAAAAGATTTAAGTTTAGGTGTTATAAGTTACATAATCATACTTAAAACATAGTTCAAAACTATCAGAGTAATGAGTTGCCAAAACATTCTTCTAAGCCCAACTTCTTGCCATAAGCACATCAAAATAAACAACCTGCAAGATGTTAAAGCGGTGGGATTAGCACGAAGCTAAGTGAGTAGACTTATAGCTTACAGTCTAACTTAGCAATAATAATTAGTTTACAGCAATTCATATGGTAAACATAATACTAGAGAGGATTGGTGGTTCTTGAGGTAACCCTCATGCCGCGGTGGCCCTCAAGAACGCTTATAACCAACTGTATTTGGCCGATACAGGAAACCGATAAGCTAGTGTACTATTTACTCACACAATACAGTTTCCATAACAACACATGTGCAAGAACCTGTATTGGCCAATTAATAGTAGCCTTAAGCCCAATAACATTTGACCTCTCATTATACACATATACGCACATGGCAATATAGCAATTAGTAACAATAATTGGGCATCATGTCAGGCAACAGTATAATCAGTAAACCACATTTACTCATTGTAATCTTAACTATTACAACTAAATTATACTGAGAGTATAAATCCACTCACCTGTCCTTTTGAACTTCCAACTCAAAGATCATATATTATTGAGTCCTTGGATTATCTGAAATTCAATAAAACAATTGAAATCATTAACTTGTTCCAGATATTCATAAGAATATAAAATTACATCAATTGTCCAAACTTTAACAATTTAGTTAGTCACAATTTAACACATACATTGGTACTAAACACATATATTCATATATCAGGAATAAGTACTCTCTCGATATCACAAATACAATGCAAGATCATACAGATATAATAAGTTAATATGTAAAATTTCAAATTCTGTTCAAGAGGGTGAATCCGTCCGGATTCAAAGGAATCCGCCGGATTCCGACGAATCCGCTCCGGATTCAAATGAATACGCCGGCTTCCCAAGTAATCTTAGCCCAGATTTTGATCAGACCATTTTTAAAGGAATCCGCCCCTGAATCCGCCCATGAATCCGCCCCGGATTCCAATGAATCCGCCGGATTCAGAGGAATCCGTCCGGATTCCCAAGTTCATCAGACCTGCACAGTCTTGCTATTTCCTGCACTTGATGTTACGAACTAAAAACCTAAAAATGACCATAGTTCACTTTTCAACAGTTTTCTGGACTAATTTCAAACACCAATAACTTCTATAAACATATTATAACATCTAATAACAATTATTATCAAATCAAATCATCAAATCCATGATTTATACTATGAGTACTTAAACTCCAATCAAACTCAACTTGAGCTTGAGAATCAGTGATAAAATTAACATATAAGCATCATATAATCATCATTCAATCATCACACAAGTAGCAAACAACCATATCCAATTTCAATTTACAATACACTAGCAATTTGCCTAACTTATCATTTAGGTCAAATAGGAATTTTACTTACAAAGTGAATCAAAGGGTAAGATGATGATGATGATGTAGTAACCTCAAGATTATGAGCTTGAATCCAATTTCTAGTTAATTATTGGTTTCAATTTATGTTTGAGGTTTGATTTCCTGAGAAAGAAGTAAAATATGATTTGGGGAAAATGAGAATAAAGGTCGGCCTCTCCTTTTAATTAAACCGACTCACTTATTAATTTTACAGTGTAATATTATACCTCTTTTTGACCTATTGCCTGGAACCTAAATACCAAATTGCGAAAAACTTATTTTATTGTACCGTTAACTATAACTATTTAAAACAAACAATATTTCACTAGTCACAATTAATCAATTGACCAAATTATCTAAGTTTCACATAAAACACATATAATTGCACATAATTTCTAATAACATATTAAATAATTATGTAAAATAAAAAGGAAATTACCAGTTTATCCCTAGGCCTAAGGAGTGGATGTTACACACACATTCACAGGCCAGTTCTGATTGGTTCACCAGCAGTTTCCAGTCTATCTTCAGTTTACCGTCACGGGATCACAAGGAGATATGGAGAGGATTGACGGGGACAACCTTCAGGAGTGGAGTGAAAGCTTCACTCATGACCCGACCAGTTCATCACATTCTTCACAAGCTCCTGTGCTGTACTATCTTTGGGAAGGGAGATGCTGGACCTGCTACATCAGAAGAGCTTAAGTTCATGGATGCGTTCATAAGGAAGCAGAACCTGAATGTCGCATACATCATAGCGGATAGATTGTGGAAGGAGAAGAGAGAGGATAGACGCCACATATTCATGGGAGCCATTATCACGAGATTGTTAGTCGGCATGGGGATTCTCACTGACCGTCACCGTGAGGATTACACCCATCACGCTAGTTCGCAGTCGTTTGATCTAGAGTACTGCAAGTTAATCAGGATGATTGATGAGGGACCTGAGAGACAGTGCTTATGGCATCAGACTCGGTAGCCCATTCCTAGATGCTTCATGACCAGGAAGCGTGTGACTACAGAGGATAGAGATGTTGGTCCCCAGCCACAGAGACCAGTAGCAGCAGAGATACCTGAGCCAGCACGAGGAGCAGACACATCAGTACTGCCTACACAGGCCGTTGTGCATCACACGGATCCGGTCACTCCTCTTACTCAGTACTATCTATTACATGCTTTACAGGTTATCCGTGATCAGCAGGTTCTGACAGCTAGGACACATGGTACCCCTGAGCCTGATCACTTCCTATACAGGTGTGGACCACCACCACCACACACTACCCATATCGCCACTCGCCCATATACCACCACTCGCCCATTCACCACATTCCCTCCACCACATCCACATACCTCCACTCAGCCACCACATCCATATAGACGCCCCCGCACACCTACCACCTACTCCGCACCATTACCCACTCACAGATCCACATCTGATATAGCCAGAGTCTACTCAGTACACATACCATCACCAGCCCGTCAGCAGGCATCATTGCCTCATCCGACTGTACCCATTCCTACCCATGACCAGCATCCAGAGGCTAGCACATCATACAAACCAGATCTGCTCTACATTGGCACCGATGCATTGTTCACTGGTAGCGTCGGCCCTTATTTGGATTTGGGCCCCATCTTCTCAGATCAGGTTCCTACTGAGAGCACTCTCAGGCAGTTCTACCTTGATATGTTACAAATGGCAGGTGTTACCACTGCGGACATGCTCGCACAGGGTTATGATGATATGATGGCACTTCCAGCGATGACCCTCAGGCAGATATTGATTTAGAGAGGACTACTACCTCCAGATGAGCAGAGAGTGTCCAGTGGACAGCAGTCAGTCGTGGGACCCGTAGCTCAGCCTGATGACATACCAGCAGAGGATCCTCCATTCTAGACTACTTTTCTTATGATTTATATTTCATATCTCTGACTTCTGTATTGTATTGATTACAGTGATCTCTATCTTGCACTTGGTTAAACTTTTGGAATATTTCTCGACCTTTATGGTTGAGCTTTATTATGTTTATCGTAGTTACTTATTATGTTTGTTTCTTTATTTTAGAATAAGTGGTTGAATGTGTGATGAATGAGAAATGAGCCCGAACGAGATGACGAGCTTTCAAGAAAAAAGAACCGTGATGTCAAAAGGCAGACAACCAAGGAATTCACAACTGCGGACCACGGAACTTACACACATCTTGGCAGAGGAACTTCGGTCTATCTTCTTCTGAAACTCGCACATGCACCGCAAACTCTTCAAAGATCTAAGTATGAGATCTCAACCCACGCTCCAAGACACTTAGCAAGAATCGTCTCCAAAATCTTAAATCACAAAAGTGTGAAATTCACTAATAAGAATTTCCACTTACATTATGAATCGACTCTTAGCTAAGCATGAATGAGAAGCGCTGTGCACTAGATAAGGACATGCGAAGCTGAATCACTCTTAATGAAGATCTTCGAATCCTCAGCTTTCGCCTCTAAACGTTAAATCGTCATCTGGGAAGTTTCTTACCTTTCACCTCGTTTTCATAACTTGATTCATTTTGTTAGCTTAGGAATGCAAAGTAATCTATACTCTATCCTAAACTTATCACTAAGTATGGGATTCCAGCCCAAACCAAACACTTGAGAAACATTTTCTATATGTTCAAACTCTAAGTGTGGGATTATATTTTCAAATATAATCTCAACTCAAGAGAACATTAGGGACAATGTTCCTCTAAGTGTGGGATAGCAGGTATAGAATACCTTGAATTAGATGTTTTACAGATTTTAAAGTCCAAATAGCTTTACTCAGAAAATGTTCCTCAAATTTTAAAAATTTTCAAAAACTTTTTAAACAAAAATAATAAAGTATGAGCTGAATCGTCCGATTAGCTCTACTATTTTTGAGTTACGATATCTGTGACACCCGTCAATTTAGGACTAGAATTTAGTGCCTAATCAAGTTTTAATACATGTAATTAGTTCTGTGTTAGGCTAATTAATGTATCAATTATCATATATATTGTTGAATATATATCTACACAATTATGCGGTTTGTTTAAATCGTACGAGTTTCAAATCGAATGAATTTCGATACAATAAACACGGACGTTGGTGAACAATTTTATTAAGTAATACAAATATTATTTAATAACTAAATGTTATTCAGAATATTATTTATTGTGACATTTCGTATCCAAGTTTTATTACACAATTAATGTATACGCAATTAAAAATACAAACGCGCAAACAAATAAAACGAAATTCATTTTAAATACCATAAATAGATAATTGGTAAAATATTACAATAAAACATTCTATAATGATTTGTAATTTAAAACGGACAATTAAATGAATAAAACAAATATTTAATGTTAAATGACGGAGAAAACGAACACCACGCGGAGCACGGGACGGAGACTGCGAGGTGAGGCTTTCACCTACACCCCACCTCTCCTTTCCTCTTTCTTTCATTTCCATTTTCCATAAAACACACACTTACACCCAAAAACCTCTCAACCAAAAATCACCAAATTTTCGGATCTCGCAAAACCGACAAAAAAACCATATTTTCGGAATCACCATTTCAAGGGGAACAAGAATTACAAAAGCTCTACCATCATTTTCGGCCTCCATCGTCTTCGATTTGCATTTGTAAGAAAAATTCTAAAAACTTAGATTTGTTTATTTTGATGTAATCTTTGGATGTTTTGATGTTTACACAACTTATATATGTCCAATACTAGGAAGATAACAAGGTTTTATAGTCTAAAAATGAGTTTGATTTGAGTTTTGGCCGGAAAAATCACGAACAGCCGATGTTTCTGGGCTGGTGTTCTTTAGTGCGACACAAGCCTTGTTTCGCATACTGTGTCGCATAAAACCTGTTATGTCGCACCTTGTGTCGTACCAAATCTTTAGTGTCGTAACTCATGCGACACAATATTGTGTCGCACTCTATGTCGCATATTATGTCGTATTTCTATACGACACAACCACTATTTCGCTATTAAATTAGCATTTCGTATCTGATGCGACACAATCCTTGTGTCGTATCCTTGTGTCGCATGACGTCTGCGACACAACCATTGTGTCGCATGTCAAATCTTTGTGTCGCATGTAGTGTCGCAAAACACAGAAAAATCAGAATTTTGAAGTCAAAGTTACTGTTCAAAAAAGTCAAATTTACTGTAGCAGTACTGTAGCAGTACTGTAGCAAAGTCAACATTTTAGAATTTTTATTATTTCAACTAAATCACCAACGGGCCGTACACGTTTTCAAAACTTACAAAACAGATTATTCAATCAACCAAGTCGTAGTAACTTGGATAATTTAGTCAATCAAGTCGTAGTAACTTGAAACAAAACAATTAATCAACCAAATCGTAGTAATTTGGACATATATAATTAAATAACAACTACAAAGGTAGTCTTTCGAGATACCGGTACAATTAATAACAATCAAGTGTCGTGGACACATTCAGGTTTCAAGTCTTTGGACATCAACTCACAGCTAATTACTTCAAGTTTATTAACTTAAACACTCCAAGACTCAGGTGAGTTTCATAGCCCCATTTTCACTGCTTTACAACTAGGGGTGTGATATTACTACTCGATTTTGTTTTACAAGTAGAACGCAAGTGCCAAACTTCAAATACTACATGAGTTTCAAGCTAATCAATTTAAAGTCCTCCATAAGCATAGTCTCTAGTATTTATAGCGTGAATGTTAGTATATGATATCATATGGGATTGACAATCCTCATCCGGGTTAGCACGCACTAACCGGTCAAACGGATGTATTAGCATTTGGGAAGACGAGTGTTGATTAGGCACTCGTAGGAGGCACTCCAAGTTAGGTTTCCTTAATTGGGCCTGACAAATCAAGTTAAGCTCAGACTATGTGCTCATGGACAGTATAACTTTTATTTTGCTTAATTGCATTTTAAATTCAATATAAATCTTGCGGTTCTGACAACTATACATTGACATACAAATTTACTGTAGCAGTACTGTAGCAGTACTGTAGCAAAGTCAACATTTTAGAATTTTTATTATTTCAACTAAATCACCAACGGGCCGTACACGTTTTCAAAACTTACAAAACAGATTATTCAATCAACCAAGTCGTAGTAACTTGGATAATTTAGTCAATCAAGTCGTAGTAACTTGAAACAAAACAATTAATCAACCAAATCGTAGTAATTTGGACATATATAATTAAATAACAACTACAAAGGTAGTCTTTCGAGATACCGGTACAATTAATAACAATCAAGTGTCGTGGACACATTCAGGTTTCAAGTCTTTGGACATCAACTCACAGCTAATTACTTCAAGTTTATTAACTTAAACACTCCAAGACTCAGGTGAGTTTCATAGCCCCATTTTCACTGCTTTACAACTAGGGGTGTGATATTACTACTCGATTTTGTTTTACAAGTAGAACGCAAGTGCCAAACTTCAAATACTACATGAGTTTCAAGCTAATCAATTTAAAGTCCTCCATAAGCATAGTCTCTAGTATTTATAGCGTGAATGTTAGTATATGATATCATATGGGATTGACAATCCTCATCCGGGTTAGCACGCACTAACCGGTCAAACGGATGTATTAGCATTTGGGAAGACGAGTGTTGATTAGGCACTCGTAGGAGGCACTCCAAGTTAGGTTTCCTTAATTGGGCCTGACAAATCAAGTTAAGCTCAGACTATGTGCTCATGGACAGTATAACTTTTATTTTGCTTAATTGCATTTTAAATTCAATATAAATCTTGCGGTTCTGACAACTATACATTGACATACAAATTTACTGTAGCAGTACTGTAGCAGTACTGTAGCAAAGTCAACATTTTAGAATTTTTATTATTTCAACTAAATCACCAACGGGCCGTACACGTTTTCAAAACTTACAAAACAGATTATTCAATCAACCAAGTCGTAGTAACTTGGATAATTTAGTCAATCAAGTCGTAGTAACTTGAAACAAAACAATTAATCAACCAAATCGTAGTAATTTGGACATATATAATTAAATAACAACTACAAAGGTAGTCTTTCGAGATACCGGTACAATTAATAACAATCAAGTGTCGTGGACACATTCAGGTTTCAAGTCTTTGGACATCAACTCACAGCTAATTACTTCAAGTTTATTAACTTAAACACTCCAAGACTCAGGTGAGTTTCATAGCCCCATTTTCACTGCTTTACAACTAGGGGTGTGATATTACTACTCGATTTTGTTTTACAAGTAGAACGCAAGTGCCAAACTTCAAATACTACATGAGTTTCAAGCTAATCAATTTAAAGTCCTCCATAAGCATAGTCTCTAGTATTTATAGCGTGAATGTTAGTATATGATATCATATGGGATTGACAATCCTCATCCGGGTTAGCACGCACTAACCGGTCAAACGGATGTATTAGCATTTGGGAAGACGAGTGTTGATTAGGCACTCGTAGGAGGCACTCCAAGTTAGGTTTCCTTAATTGGGCCTGACAAATCAAGTTAAGCTCAGACTATGTGCTCATGGACAGTATAACTTTTATTTTGCTTAATTGCATTTTAAATTCAATATAAATCTTGCGGTTCTGACAACTATACATTGACATACAAATTTACTGTAGCAGTACTGTAGCAGTACTGTAGCAAAGTCAACATTTTAGAATTTTTATTATTTCAACTAAATCACCAACGGGCCGTACACGTTTTCAAAACTTACAAAACAGATTATTCAATCAACCAAGTCGTAGTAACTTGGATAATTTAGTCAATCAAGTCGTAGTAACTTGAAACAAAACAATTAATCAACCAAATCGTAGTAATTTGGACATATATAATTAAATAACAACTACAAAGGTAGTCTTTCGAGATACCGGTACAATTAATAACAATCAAGTGTCGTGGACACATTCAGGTTTCAAGTCTTTGGACATCAACTCACAGCTAATTACTTCAAGTTTATTAACTTAAACACTCCAAGACTCAGGTGAGTTTCATAGCCCCATTTTCACTGCTTTACAACTAGGGGTGTGATATTACTACTCGATTTTGTTTTACAAGTAGAACGCAAGTGCCAAACTTCAAATACTACATGAGTTTCAAGCTAATCAATTTAAAGTCCTCCATAAGCATAGTCTCTAGTATTTATAGCGTGAATGTTAGTATATGATATCATATGGGATTGACAATCCTCATCCGGGTTAGCACGCACTAACCGGTCAAACGGATGTATTAGCATTTGGGAAGACGAGTGTTGATTAGGCACTCGTAGGAGGCACTCCAAGTTAGGTTTCCTTAATTGGGCCTGACAAATCAAGTTAAGCTCAGACTATGTGCTCATGGACAGTATAACTTTTATTTTGCTTAATTGCATTTTAAATTCAATATAAATCTTGCGGTTCTGACAACTATACATTGACATACAAATTTACTGTAGCAGTACTGTAGCACCACTGTAGCAAAGTCAACATTTTAGAATTTTTATTATTTCAACTAAATCACCAACGGGCCGTACACGTTTTCAAAACTTACAAAACAGATTATTCAATCAACCAAGTCGTAGTAACTTGGATAATTTAGTCAATCAAGTCGTAGTAACTTGAAACAAAACAATTAATCAACCAAATCGTAGTAATTTGGACATATATAATTAAATAACAACTACAAAGGTAGTCTTTCGAGATACCGGTACAATTAATAACAATCAAGTGTCGTGGACACATTCAGGTTTCAAGTCTTTGGACATCAACTCACAGCTAATTACTTCAAGTTTATTAACTTAAACACTCCAAGACTCAGGTGAGTTTCATAGCCCCATTTTCACTGCTTTACAACTAGGGGTGTGATATTACTACTCGATTTTGTTTTACAAGTAGAACGCAAGTGCCAAACTTCAAATACTACATGAGTTTCAAGCTAATCAATTTAAAGTCCTCCATAAGCATAGTCTCTAGTATTTATAGCGTGAATGTTAGTATATGATATCATATGGGATTGACAATCCTCATCCGGGTTAGCACGCACTAACCGGTCAAACGGATGTATTAGCATTTGGGAAGACGAGTGTTGATTAGGCACTCGTAGGAGGCACTCCAAGTTAGGTTTCCTTAATTGGGCCTGACAAATCAAGTTAAGCTCAGACTATGTGCTCATGGACAGTATAACTTTTATTTTGCTTAATTGCATTTTAAATTCAATATAAATCTTGCGGTTCTGACAACTATACATTGACATACAAATTTACTGTAGCAGTACTGTAGCAGTACTGTAGCAAAGTCAACATTTTAGAATTTTTATTATTTCAACTAAATCACCAACGGGCCGTACACGTTTTCAAAACTTACAAAACAGATTATTCAATCAACCAAGTCGTAGTAACTTGGATAATTTAGTCAATCAAGTCGTAGTAACTTGAAACAAAACAATTAATCAACCAAATCGTAGTAATTTGGACATATATAATTAAATAACAACTACAAAGGTAGTCTTTCGAGATACCGGTACAATTAATAACAATCAAGTGTCGTGGACACATTCAGGTTTCAAGTCTTTGGACATCAACTCACAGCTAATTACTTCAAGTTTATTAACTTAAACACTCCAAGACTCAGGTGAGTTTCATAGCCCCATTTTCACTGCTTTACAACTAGGGGTGTGATATTACTACTCGATTTTGTTTTACAAGTAGAACGCAAGTGCCAAACTTCAAATACTACATGAGTTTCAAGCTAATCAATTTAAAGTCCTCCATAAGCATAGTCTCTAGTATTTATAGCGTGAATGTTAGTATATGATATCATATGGGATTGACAATCCTCATCCGGGTTAGCACGCACTAACCGGTCAAACGGATGTATTAGCATTTGGGAAGACGAGTGTTGATTAGGCACTCGTAGGAGGCACTCCAAGTTAGGTTTCCTTAATTGGGCCTGACAAATCAAGTTAAGCTCAGACTATGTGCTCATGGACAGTATAACTTTTATTTTGCTTAATTGCATTTTAAATTCAATATAAATCTTGCGGTTCTGACAACTATACATTGACATACAAATTTACTGTAGCAGTACTGTAGCACCACTGTAGCAAAGTCAACATTTTAGAATTTTTATTATTTCAACTAAATCACCAACGGGCCGTACACGTTTTCAAAACTTACAAAACAGATTATTCAATCAACCAAGTCGTAGTAACTTGGATAATTTAGTCAATCAAGTCGTAGTAACTTGAAACAAAACAATTAATCAACCAAATCGTAGTAATTTGGACATATATAATTAAATAACAACTACAAAGGTAGTCTTTCGAGATACCGGTACAATTAATAACAATCAAGTGTCGTGGACACATTCAGGTTTCAAGTCTTTGGACATCAACTCACAGCTAATTACTTCAAGTTTATTAACTTAAACACTCCAAGACTCAGGTGAGTTTCATAGCCCCATTTTCACTGCTTTACAACTAGGGGTGTGATATTACTACTCGATTTTGTTTTACAAGTAGAACGCAAGTGCCAAACTTCAAATACTACATGAGTTTCAAGCTAATCAATTTAAAGTCCTCCATAAGCATAGTCTCTAGTATTTATAGCGTGAATGTTAGTATATGATATCATATGGGATTGACAATCCTCATCCGGGTTAGCACGCACTAACCGGTCAAACGGATGTATTAGCATTTGGGAAGACGAGTGTTGATTAGGCACTCGTAGGAGGCACTCCAAGTTAGGTTTCCTTAATTGGGCCTGACAAATCAAGTTAAGCTCAGACTATGTGCTCATGGACAGTATAACTTTTATTTTGCTTAATTGCATTTTAAATTCAATATAAATCTTGCGGTTCTGACAACTATACATTGACATACAAATTTACTGTAGCAGTACTGTAGCAGTACTGTAGCAAAGTCAACATTTTAGAATTTTTATTATTTCAACTAAATCACCAACGGGCCGTACACGTTTTCAAAACTTACAAAACAGATTATTCAATCAACCAAGTCGTAGTAACTTGGATAATTTAGTCAATCAAGTCGTAGTAACTTGAAACAAAACAATTAATCAACCAAATCGTAGTAATTTGGACATATATAATTAAATAACAACTACAAAGGTAGTCTTTCGAGATACCGGTACAATTAATAACAATCAAGTGTCGTGGACACATTCAGGTTTCAAGTCTTTGGACATCAACTCACAGCTAATTACTTCAAGTTTATTAACTTAAACACTCCAAGACTCAGGTGAGTTTCATAGCCCCATTTTCACTGCTTTACAACTAGGGGTGTGATATTACTACTCGATTTTGTTTTACAAGTAGAACGCAAGTGCCAAACTTCAAATACTACATGAGTTTCAAGCTAATCAATTTAAAGTCCTCCATAAGCATAGTCTCTAGTATTTATAGCGTGAATGTTAGTATATGATATCATATGGGATTGACAATCCTCATCCGGGTTAGCACGCACTAACCGGTCAAACGGATGTATTAGCATTTGGGAAGACGAGTGTTGATTAGGCACTCGTAGGAGGCACTCCAAGTTAGGTTTCCTTAATTGGGCCTGACAAATCAAGTTAAGCTCAGACTATGTGCTCATGGACAGTATAACTTTTATTTTGCTTAATTGCATTTTAAATTCAATATAAATCTTGCGGTTCTGACAACTATACATTGACATACAAATTTACTGTAGCAGTACTGTAGCACCACTGTAGCAAAGTCAACATTTTAGAATTTTTATTATTTCAACTAAATCACCAACGGGCCGTACACGTTTTCAAAACTTACAAAACAGATTATTCAATCAACCAAGTCGTAGTAACTTGGATAATTTAGTCAATCAAGTCGTAGTAACTTGAAACAAAACAATTAATCAACCAAATCGTAGTAATTTGGACATATATAATTAAATAACAACTACAAAGGTAGTCTTTCGAGATACCGGTACAATTAATAACAATCAAGTGTCGTGGACACATTCAGGTTTCAAGTCTTTGGACATCAACTCACAGCTAATTACTTCAAGTTTATTAACTTAAACACTCCAAGACTCAGGTGAGTTTCATAGCCCCATTTTCACTGCTTTACAACTAGGGGTGTGATATTACTACTCGATTTTGTTTTACAAGTAGAACGCAAGTGCCAAACTTCAAATACTACATGAGTTTCAAGCTAATCAATTTAAAGTCCTCCATAAGCATAGTCTCTAGTATTTATAGCGTGAATGTTAGTATATGATATCATATGGGATTGACAATCCTCATCCGGGTTAGCACGCACTAACCGGTCAAACGGATGTATTAGCATTTGGGAAGACGAGTGTTGATTAGGCACTCGTAGGAGGCACTCCAAGTTAGGTTTCCTTAATTGGGCCTGACAAATCAAGTTAAGCTCAGACTATGTGCTCATGGACAGTATAACTTTTATTTTGCTTAATTGCATTTTAAATTCAATATAAATCTTGCGGTTCTGACAACTATACATTGACATACAAATTTACTGTAGCAGTACTGTAGCACTACTGTAGCACTACTGTAGCAAAGTCAACATTTTAGAATTTTTATTATTTCAACTAAATCACCAACGGGCCGTACACGTTTTCAAAACTTACAAAACAGATTATTCAATCAACCAAGTCGTAGTAACTTGGATAATTTAGTCAATCAAGTCGTAGTAACTTGAAACAAAACAATTAATCAACCAAATCGTAGTAATTTGGACATATATAATTAAATAACAACTACAAAGGTAGTCTTTCGAGATACCGGTTCAATTAATAACAATCAAGTGTCGTGGACACATTCAGGTTTCAAGTCTTTGGACATCAACTCACAGCTAATTACTTCAAGTTTATTAACTTAAACACTCCAAGACTCAGGTGAGTTTCATAGCCCCATTTTCACTGCTTTACAACTAGGGGTGTGATATTACTACTCGATTTTGTTTTACAAGTAGAACGCAAGTGCCAAACTTCAAATACTACATGAGTTTCAAGCTAATCAATTTAAAGTCCTCCATAAGCATAGTCTCTAGTATTTATAGCGTGAATGTTAGTATATGATATCATATGGGATTGACAATCCTCATCCGGGTTAGCACGCACTAACCGGTCAAACGGATGTATTAGCATTTGGGAAGACGAGTGTTGATTAGGCACTCGTAGGAGGCACTCCAAGTTAGGTTTCCTTAATTGGGCCTGACAAATCAAGTTAAGCTCAGACTATGTGCTCATGGACAGTATAACTTTTATTTTGCTTAATTGCATTTTAAATTCAATATAAATCTTGCGGTTCTGACAACTATACATTGACATACAAATTTACTGTAGCAGTACTGTAGCACTACTGTAGCAAAGTCAACATTTTAGAATTTTTATTATTTCAACTAAATCACCAACGGGCCGTACACGTTTTCAAAACTTACAAAACAGATTATTCAATCAACCAAGTCGTAGTAACTTGGATAATTTAGTCAATCAAGTCGTAGTAACTTGAAACAAAACAATTAATCAACCAAATCGTAGTAATTTGGACATATATAATTAAATAACAACTACAAAGGTAGTCTTTCGAGATACCGGTACAATTAATAACAATCAAGTGTCGTGGACACATTCAGGTTTCAAGTCTTTGGACATCAACTCACAGCTAATTACTTCAAGTTTATTAACTTAAACACTCCAAGACTCAGGTGAGTTTCATAGCCCCATTTTCACTGCTTTACAACTAGGGGTGTGATATTACTACTCGATTTTGTTTTACAAGTAGAACGCAAGTGCCAAACTTCAAATACTACATGAGTTTCAAGCTAATCAATTTAAAGTCCTCCATAAGCATAGTCTCTAGTATTTATAGCGTGAATGTTAGTATATGATATCATATGGGATTGACAATCCTCATCCGGGTTAGCACGCACTAACCGGTCAAACGGATGTATTAGCATTTGGGAAGACGAGTGTTGATTAGGCACTCGTAGGAGGCACTCCAAGTTAGGTTTCCTTAATTGGGCCTGACAAATCAAGTTAAGCTCAGACTATGTGCTCATGGACAGTATAACTTTTATTTTGCTTAATTGCATTTTAAATTCAATATAAATCTTGCGGTTCTGACAACTATACATTGACATACAAACCTGTGAGCTCACCAGCGTTTTGCTGACCCATTTTAGTATTTATCACAGGTACCCAGCAGTAGGTTGGCTGCACAAGCAAGAAATATTAGCTCGAGTCAGCATACATACAACTAGAGATTGGACTGCATTATTATATTTTGTAAAAGTAATTATGCTATGTAATCTCTCAATTTCAGGAATCGAGCTAATGTAACTATATTTTGATGTAAACATTTACTTTATCTATACAAGTTTAAAACGACGCATATAGTGGTCGTTCATTATATCTTATGTGCTTTGTATATTGATTAGTGACACCCAAATCAAGCTTCCGCAAATCATTAAATTTGGGGGTGTCACAATATCTTTTAAAGAGGAACCATTTCTAATATGAGTTAGTTATTCAAGAATATTAGGGAAATTAAGGCAGAAATTTCTTAAATAAGTATTAACAATCTAAGGAGCATGGCTAGGCACATACAAACCCAAATTTGCAGTGAGGTTTTGAGCCTTAAAAGCATTCATTTTAAATGCTACATTGTTCATTTCTTGTGTGTGCCGATGCTAGTATCTCTAAATTAGAACTTGTTCCTGACATACGTTTCGAGACCACATTGGAGAGTACCGTACGCGGTATAGGTGCAATTAGATGATCTCGACATTCCTTAGGATTTAACCCATTCTTACATACCTTTTCAAGCCCAAAACCCTTCCGATACTCATTTTTAGTATCGATGATCCGCCTAGAAAACCCTGCTGAGCCTAAACCTTTCGTTTCATCAAAACCCAATATCTTTAACCACTTTTCCCAAATTCCCAACAACTTATCTTGGAATTTCTAAGGTTATGAAAAACATCTTGAAGAATCTCTTTCTGAATTGATCTACTCCTCCGTGTTCACCAAAATTAGAAAATCAAGGGTGCAAAAAATTGGCACCAGAAGAAAAGACTCGAAGTAGTCCGTGATAAGAAAGAAGAGATTTCCGAAAGAAAATCAAAAATATCCTTGGAAATTCTCTGGCAAAGAAGTTCTGAAGAAAGAAAAGAAAATAAAAAAGCAGAAAAAGAAAGAAAAGAAAAAGAAAAGAAAATAAAGTTATAGTGCTTCAGAGTATCAATCTTTCAAAGAAAGATCCAATGAAATGCGAGTAGCTATCTTCTCCGTTCTACAATCAGTTTTTCATGATTCTTAGAATGCCTAAGATAAGCAACCCCTTACAACCAAAAATCACCACTATCCATACCCCTTAACCCTCACAAACAACCCACTCGAATATCTTGGGATAATTAGCACCGTCCTCTTCCTAAGTGGTGGAGATCCGATTCTCGACCAAGCTTATGATGATGATTGCTGCATGACTGGCTACTTGAGCGATTTCGATTGTGCTAGATTGATAGGAAACCCGATACACTCTGAGTGAATTGAGTGACCACCTTTAGTGAGATCGCCTAGTCATGTATACTCCAAGATCACGAGATTTGGAAAGTATGCCTGGGAAAGTCAATACTTATTTCTGAAAGGATCATCTTAGCTTTCCCTATATTCTCTAAATGATTTTCCCATATGACAAAGTGGTAACTTTTTGGAGGTTCTTTAACTCCCCCAAAATCTATAAAATGTTTTCATGGGACACAACTGAGTGTTGCTTGAGGACAAGCAACGCTTAAGTGTGGGATACTTGATATGACCCGAAAAGTCATGTTTTTAATTACTTATTTCCGCACTTTTTGGACTATTCTTTGGTGAAAACATTTCAAAACAATCATTTATCATCAAAAATCACCAAGGGAGTCTAAATACGAGCGTTGCTACAAAAATCAGTTAAAACATCCGTTTTGCACGCAAACCGAGGCAAAAACAATCATCTTAAATATTCCATTCTTGATTATCCTATCAAAGTAGATCTTAATGCATGTTTTATTATTCAATAGGAAAATCCAAGATCGGAGGTGAAAGAATCAAGAGAAACGGATAAAGAACGAAGAAGATGTGCAGTCTGGAAGCCCGCCGATCGTCATCCGGAACACGCAAAATTCAAACACTTCCAAATTTGGAAAACTTAGTGTCATTATAATCGTAACAGAAAACGAAGCCAACGGCGCAAGAATCAAGCAATTCGGAGCCCAAACGAAGAAGATACGAACGAACCAAGCAACCGAGAAACAAGTGGAGGCCAAACCAAGCACCACCCCCCCCCCCCCCCCCTTGGCACAAGGTACCGTATACGGTACCTTAAGTGCCGTATACGGCCCTTAGGGTTCCGTATACGGGGTTGGTTGGCTTGTGAGGTGCCGTTTGCCCCCCCTTGGTCCGCTTGCCCCGTATACTACTTTGATGCTTGTATTTTGTGCTTCAAGACTTGTACCAAGGCTTTCCCACTTTCCCTATAAATAGTCACCTCCATTTCTCATTTTGACACACCTCTCATTTCACATACTTCTCTTTCTCTCTCTAGAATTCTCTCTCTAGCACTACTCTTAGGAGTTAGAGGAGAATTGTTCTTGTAATTAGTTCTCTCTCTAGTTTCTCTCTTTAGCACTACTCTTAGGAGTTAGAGGAGAACTAGAGAGATATAAGTTAGCGGTTAGAGCTAGAGGAAAGTTGTAATTGGGTAATTAAGCTGTAGCAAGGTTATTCAAGTCAGACTGTTGTAATCCTCAGTATTACTCTTCTGATCCGGTGATATTATCTTACTTTCTTACTGTTATAATGTTTACTTTGCATATTATTCCAGTACGATCTATGATTGTTGCCATGCTGATTAGCTAGATTAATATGTGATTGTTGAAATGTAGATGTTAGGATTAGGGATGATGTTTAATTAATATATCTTATATATGATCGGTAGTTGTTATGCTGCATACATGTTTAGACTTATCCTGGATGTAGACTTAATTAATCACCCTTTCTGGTCTCTCACGTGACTGTTGCCTTAGGATAGGATCTGATCAACCCTAACTACGAATACACAGTTATCTCCTGTTTGTATGAAACTGTGGGATCGCCGTAATACGGCAGAATACTTGGTATAGCGTTGGAAATACCACTGGTAGAGTACAAATACGTGGAAGCCAAGGAAATGCCGGTGGACTATCTCACCGTGGATTACCTGGAAGCAACCCTTCCAGACACGGGTCTAGGTCTTGTTAAGCCGTGAAAGTGCCATAGTACACCGTTAAACTACCTCTGGTTATAAAGCTGTGTAAAGATACATTAGGTCTTTAAAACACCGTAGATATACCTAGGGTTAGAGTACTGTGGAAAATAAGGACACTATACACTGTACGCATGCCTAGGGGTGAACGACCGATGGCAAATGAGGGTCTAATCCATGACGGAAGTATTAAAACTTAAACAGATAAAACAAGAGTTAGGAAATGAAAGCAAGGATGCCGGCTGTGTTCCCAGATGCTTAAAACCCCTAAACTCTACTTAACCGATTGTTTAACTTATTCAGCATACAACCAGTATTACTCTGCTAAAATTGGATAGACATAGGTGTTAAGAAAAGTCAGTGTTGTGGACTGTCGCCTTCTTCTTAACCCCATTCAGAGGGTCGCTTGGTCTCCGAAAGAGACGGTGAGGTGGGTCTGAAGACAATCCCATCTGACCAGAATCAGGATAGCCTAGGATTCAGTGACATATGCTTTAGGGTTACACCTAGACGTAGGGTCCTAGTGTTTACACCAACCGTTTAGAAGATTCTTAACTAGAGTAATCACCTATCATCAATATAATGTCATCCCGAAACCCTAATCGTCGAAGTTTCAGCAATCACTCTCTACCTGCTGCTTATATTCTCGTTTACTTTTCTGCACTTTAATTTATTTCTTTAGACTAGATTAGATAAAACCAAAACCCATACCTACCTTGTTTTAAACCCATCATATTGTCAAATCATCTTTGGTAGGTTCCAATTCAATTCAATTCGTTCCGATTTTGGACGACACTCGAGTTATACTTGCCACCTTACCCACAAGATAGGTAGCTTGCATAGTTTGAGCCTAGCAAATATAAATTTTTAAAACTTCAACAGTCGTCCGCCTCTGTTGCGGTCGGAGCAACGATTCAGGGTAAAATCCCGACCGACGGACGGGGGCACGACATACATCATCCCTTGTTATCACATCATTACTAGCTTGTTAGCAACGCATCAGACCCAGGTGAGTCTCATAGCCCCGCATTTTACTGTTTTTACTCCCGGGGTGGGAATACATGCTCTATTTGTTTTACATATGAACACAAGTACTAAACTTCGCTATATTCTGCATGAGTTATTTGCTAATCATTTTAAAGCCCTCCATGATCATAGTTTGGATTAACTTTTGTAGTGTGAATGTTAGTGTATGGTACCATATGGGATTGACAATCCCCGTCCGGGTTGGAAGCCCCAACTGGTCAAACGGACGCATTATCATTTGTTCATACGAGTGTAGATTAGGCACTCGCAGGGAGGCACCCTCGATCGGGCACTTGATTGTGATCCCGACACATCAGTTAAGCTCAGACTATGACCTCATGGCAGTATTATACACATTATTTGATTGGTTTCAAATAATATTATTAAATCTTGTGGTTCACACACTATATTTTATCATTGTACAAACCTGTGAGCTCACCAGCTTTTAGCATGTATTCTCAGGTACTCAGCAGCAGTAGGTCTGCTCAGGATTAGATAGCTCGAGTCGCATACAGACATTAGGAGATTCCCCTGCATTTCTACATTTTGTAAAACTAGATATGCCTTAGGATCTCTTACATTTGGCTTACGAGCTTTTGTAACTATTATAACATTGTAAAACTTTTATAGTATCAATGTATTTTTGTAAACGACGCATGTAGATGTCGTTTATTATATCTTATATCTTTGTGCTATGATTACCGGATTAGTCGCGCCCCGATCCGAATCGCTTCCGCACAGTAAATTTGGGGGGGGGGACACTATCACTGTACTTTTTAGCATTAATTTTCTTAACACGTATAGGTCTTTTTTATTACAGTATCATTTACGTAAAATCAAACAATCTAAAAAGTGTTGTAATATATCGATTCATATCACTCATATTGGTCATATATGCGTTATCCCTTATACAAATGGTGAAGTAAATCGTTAAATTAACCTGCTATTTTGAAGGATCTTTCGTAATTTCAATGCAAAAAGACTCTTCAACGAGATGCCAAGTTATTAATCTGTCACTTTATGATACTCAATAAGCATTTATTGTCACCTTTGTTTTCTTTATTTAGGCAATTATAGAAAGGAGGTAATTTGGAGTTATCCTAACCCTCGTATCATATTTCAAAATGGTACGTATTTGCCCCACCTGCAAGGAGCATCAACGTCGGACAAATCACTTGTCCACAAATCACCTACACATGATCCACATATGCTGAGGCATGAATTCGAACTCCTGACCTATAGGTCATGTACGTGAGGTTTGGGCGTTTGCGGTACCACTTGAGCGATGCCCGTGTGGTTAGGCATTTATAACGTGTATGTATAAAAAGTAGTCGAAGATGGTAAGATTTTTTATTTAATCAAAACCATAATAAAAATGGGAGGTGATAAATACAACAGATAAATTATTTCCTACACCAAACATTACGACATTTAAAGCTGACTATACAAGTATATAATAACATAGTTTTGGTGCATGAATCATATTATCTGTTGTATTTATCATTTCCTTAATAAAATACACTTATCTAAAATTCGAATTAAAAAAAAAAAAAGTTGACTAAAAAAAATGTCAAATTACCACACTTTTTCCTCCATGTTTTTGGAAAGTGTGGAAAACTTATTGAAAAAGATATGTTTTTCCACACTTGTATATGTAGGAAATAAAAGCTCACACTTTTAAGTATAGGGAAATTACAACTTTTCAACATTTAAAAGTGTGAAAAAAAAGAGGCTATCTATTAACAATTTATGTGATTTGGTTTTGGTCAAAAACAGATTCATATTCGGAATTTTGGTTTGAAGCACCCAAACGGAATTTAACCAAAACACTAGTTAAACAATAAGATGCTCATAGAGTTTAGTTGTTACTACTATAGAAGAACCTTTTTTTTTTTTTTTTTAATTTATTATTATTATTATTATTATTATTATTATTATTATTATTATTATTATATGACATAAAGAGAACAACATTAAAGAAGTTGGAAAATTTGTGAGGGAAATTATCTCATCATCCCACATCGCCAGTAAAGGATAATTTTCTCATTTCCCCTCCTCTATATAACACATTGGAGTTTGAGGTTAGAGTAAATTAAAAGCTTCTTGTTATTTTTAATGCTACCGAGGGCCATTGATTTTCTTGTGCTGGGGTGTCACACCCCCTATTTTATGGTTTGCGGAAGCGACGATTTGGGTGTGACTAATCAATAATCAAATCACCAAAGTACAAGCAAACGACTCTACATGAGACGTTTATAATATATTACAAAAGTAGTACAATGTTTTAAAGTCATAAGTCAAACGTTTACAATATACTAGTGAGTTCGCAAAATGAGTTTTGAAGATTTTAATACATAACGTTTAACAAAATATAATGCAAGAAAATCTTCATATTGTAAGCATGCGACTCGTACTAACTAGCGTATCCTGCGGACCATCCTACTGTTGAGCACCTGAGAATACAACACTAAAAAGGTCAGCTATAAAGCTGGTGAATCTCACAGGTTTAACATGAACATTGATGTGATCAATATGATTATCTGACGATAATAAAATGTTATAAATGAACAATGATTTAAGCAATTTACTCAAACAATGATTTTTAACCAAATAAGGTCACTAAACAATGATTTAAACCAACGCAGGTTTTTGAACAACATGAAATTAAACAAGGGTGAAACCAACGCAGGTTTCGTAACATTGAACAAACCAACGCAGGTTTATGAACAATGTTCTATTATGATTTTGCATTGCACTAAGCTATGGTTCAAGGCCTAACCCGATTTTCTGCCTCCCGAACGGTGTCAACACCCATAACAATTACTAAAATGCCCGTTTTTAACTTGGTTGTAGCTAGCAACCCGGACGGGGACGTCACTCCCATGATAGATTTATCTTTTAGTAACCGCGCCTTATTAAGTTAATGAACCATACATGATGAGGACTTTCCCGAATTAAAACACTTGTGCAATACTCGAACAATGAAAATCAAGACCAAATAATGGTAGCCAAACAATGTAACTAATATAGTTAACTGAATTAAATAATCATTTAATTCTATGAGTTAATAATCAAATTAACTAATCAAATAACATATGATCACGAAAACAAGTAAGCATTGTATCTCACCCCAATATTTAAAAACAGTAAAAATGGGGCTGTGAGACTCACCTGAGTCACCGAGCAATGATTATCCGATAAGGAATGAATAGCCCGAAACCTTCAAATACCCTAGGCATATAAGGTTATACATATGAGTGAATGTCTTAATGAGATCATTCCTGATATGTGTCCACTCAACTATTAAATGTCCGATATTTTCTGACTGTATGTTTTTGAAACCGATTAAATTTGTATTTTATAAAAGTGTACGGCCCGATCCATGATAATAATTTAAGTATTATTATGTATTCCATTGTATACTTATAAAGTATGTTCCATATTTTATTATCCGTGGTATATGTTGAAACCATTATCAGTATATTCCGTGCGTTTAAAATGTATACTTATCAAAGTATAGATATATGAGTATAACTTGTTTATCCGTATATTGTACCGTATATATATATATATATATATATATATATATATATATATATATATATATATATATATATATATATTGTCATTTTTATCCGGGTTCCACATTAAAATTACCAAAGTTCATTTCGAGTTAAATTCCTTAACGCCTTTTCAAATAGTTTTGTGTTTATCGTTTTGAGGCTCGTTTTTGTTGACTTGGTCAAACGGACTCGGTTTGACCCGAAACTTTTAGGGTATCCTTAAATATGTTTCTAGGCCTCGGGAAAAGTACCGTTATATTTCGTGTTTGGCTCGAAGTGTCGGTTTTAACGTTTATACCAAAACAGCCCTTACGGCTTTAGCTCTAGATTTTACTTCGGTTTTAAGTCTCGATTTCACTACCTTTTAGTCCGAAACAAGTCTAACCAAAAATCACTCTTAAGTATCTATGAGTCTAGTATCTATAAAATTTTTCCCAATAACTTTAGGACTTATCGTGTTAGCTAATAAAATTCCACAACAAAAGTATTCTATTTTCGGCCAGATTTTCCTACCACTCGCAAATCTCATTTTCTACTAAAATCTGTGAACATCTAGTCCAAGAGCTTAACACGAAAGTTGTAGATAACTTCAATACGCAAATTTCTATATATGATACATGTTCTAATTCAATGTGTACGATTTTATATGATTTAATTGGTGGGACTGTTTTTCAGAAACCGAAAACAGAAAACGTATAGGTTTGTAAAAACGTATTTTAACAATTATTTTGGACATTTTTTTGAGTTGAGTGAGCTTACAATCATGATAATAAACTTAATACAAGTAAAACAAATGAAAGAGTTTAGATTTACCAAAGAAAATTACGATCTAAAGCCAAAACAAATTAGATGTGCTCGGTTTGATGTTCTCCTTCTTTTCCTTCCTTTTTCTCCTTTGTTTACTTCAAGTTTTAGCTAGAATTAAGGTAGATGGTGTGGATGATGATGTAGGTAGTGTGGGTGCCGAGAGAGATTGAGAAAGAGTGAGAAAGTGATGGTAAAACAAATGATATCTTGCACATGTATGTATGTATTTTAATAAGTAAAAGAAATGAGACATGATCCATAAAATTAGGGGAGGGAATAAGTGGACTGATTTTTCAGTTGGGGTGGGGCCCAAGGGGTGTGGGTGTTGTCAAATTTTGTTCCCCTAGTTTTACGCTTCGTGCGGTGTTCGTTTCCCCGGTCGTTTAGTCGTCCGTATAAACGTAAAACATTTTATATATAAGTTTTCGTACACGATTTAAAACTCAACTTTTTGTATGTAAATATTTGTCCAAAATAATAACATTTGAGTTGTTAAAATTATAGGTTGGTTCCATTTGGTTGTCATTTGAATGTTACACGATTGTTTGATTAATGTGTCGTTTTAAATAAATGTATACTTTTGTTTTATATTATCAACATAATATAAGTTAATAAATAAAGTTATTAAATAATTTCGTATTATTTAATAACTGATTTCACCAACGTCCGTATTTGAGATTGCGCGTTCTTTCAGATTTGTTTGTACGTGATTATTAAATAATCCTTTAACGTTATATATATATATATATATATATATATACATATATATTATCCGAATATTTTTGTTTTAGTACGTACCGAGTACGAATAATTAAGGTTTAAATCGGCCGCTAATTTTGGCCCTTTTTGACCGGGTGTCACATGGGGGATATTGACATAAAAGCTTGGAAATGTGCATGAATCACATGTGAATATCATTGAAAAATCTTTGGTCACTGGGGGCCATTGCCACTCTTGCCCTTAACAGGATCTCTTGCCCTTAACTGGATCTCTTGCCTCTTTTACCGACATGAGACTACCTAAAACTGCCTTCTGGAACGACTTGAAACCACCATAGACAACCACCAAACCACCATCTGAAGCCACTAGAGACCACTACCTAACACAGTCGTAGTCACCACATGGAGTCACTCGAAAACACTAATGGGAACCACCCGAAAATCACCTAATAACCACCTAATACCACAGCATGAAACCAGCCCGAACTATAAAACCACCTGAAACTACCCCTCGAAACTACCAACATGAAGCTATCAAAAACCTTCAACTAAAGTTAAAAAGTGCATGTGGATCTAATCAAATGATATAATATCGTATATCAAATCGATACGATGCATCCAAGCATTGTATTACGAGAACATTTTTAATGGTAGTCTCTTTATTCCAATGAACACATATTTTTAAAACGCCAAATTAATCGAAAGAATTGAAATAATAGAAGAAAACATGGTTAACTAAACCAAATAGATAGAGAAAAAAAAGAGAGGGTAATTTGAAGAGCACTTCTGATCGTCCCTGTCGCACCCCGAAATTTACTGTTCAGCGAAAGTCGGGTCAGGGCGCGACTAATTAGTAATCATCACACAAAGTTATATCGAACGACCTCTATATGCGTCGTTTAGAAAATACAATTTAAAAATAATTCATAGATCACCAAAGTGTTTACATAGTTTGCGAGTTCGCGAAAAGCCTAGAGATTCTAGTACATAATCACTATTACAAAATAATAATGCAAGAAAATCTCCGTTGTTTGTAAAATATGCGACTAGAGCTAGTGCTTCCAAAAGCATTCTACTGCACCTGTGAACCTAAGAATTACATGCTAAAAGGGTCAACATAAAGTTTGTGAGCTCATAGGTTTACATAGTGGAAATCATAGTAAAATCTAGGGGTGAGCATGCTCAACCGAAAAACTGACCCAAAACCGATTAACCGATTTAACCGATCCAATTTAACCGATCCGTTATAATAACCGTTGAGTCGGTTATGAGATTTCAATTAACCGAATTAATTGGTTCGGTTTCCGTTGATGGGAGATAACCGAACCATCTAAAACCGACCCACTATATTTATTGATATTTCTTGTAAATATGTATACATACATTGATAGAATATAAGAATTAATACTAATAATAGAATTCATGGCACATATTTAGTGGCCCAAGTGTTGAACACGTCTCTCTTTTTATTTTTTTATTCAATTAATAGTACTTTTCTCTTTCTTATATATCCATTTGTGTTTCTCTTTCTTGGTAACGTTTTCTTTCAAGCTCTTTGTTCTTTATTCATCTTCTTTCTTTCGTTGATATTAAAAACCCTAGCCACAGAATTCTAATTTTTGCTATCAACGAAAGACCATAACTGATTGTGAAGTTACAATATTTGAACAAATAGAAGTCATGCCGTTTATCGACGTTTATATCCATTTGCCGTCGGTGATTGACGGAAATCGCTTATCGATTAAGTAATATGCGTTTTCCTTTTTCATTGTTTGTAAACCCATGGATAACCGACTAACCGACCCAAACTCCACCGGAAAACCGATTGACCGACCCGCAACAAACCGAAACCGATCGGTTTCTAGATCTGATTAACCGAAAAGTTAGTTTTGGATTCGGTTTTTGGCTATAACCGACCCAAACTGACCCGTGCACACCCATAGTAAAATCGTAGTTTAGAACACAAGATTTCAGAGTTATCGTAGTAGCACAGTTGCCAAAGTAGTATACTATTGTCATGAGCTCATAGTCCGAAGCTTAACCGTAGTTGGTGCCTCTAGTAAGTGCATCCCAGTACACTCAATTACGAAATATTATGCGTCCGTATAGTAGTTAGAGCGACTAAACCGGACGGCGGAAGGTCAATTCCCGATAGATCTATCCATAATGTTCGCGCTTGGTATTAACGAGCTATGAAATTTGTTAGGGGCCAGAGTGGAATCGTAGTGGAATCATAGTTTTACTCATGCAATACGTATAAGTGTTTTCAATACTTGTGTTCATAAAAACAAAACATGTAATATCACCCTAAAGTAAAAGGCAGTAAAAGTGGGGCTATGAGACTCACCTGAATTTTGTAAGCGAAACGTAGTAATAAGCAAGTAGGTTTATCCCAAACCCGTAACCTTCTAGCGCCCTAAACACATAAGGTTAAGTAAGTAGATGTCTCAAAAGACCATCTAGGCTAGTTGTCCACTCAACTAGGTAATGTCCAAAATTTTGTTTAATGTTTGTGTTTTGAAAACGTGTAGTCGTGTATGGCCCGTTGGTGACGTTATGTAATAATAATTCCCGAAGGCATTATTATTATGTTTGTTTCATTGTATACTTATAAAGTATATGTATTTGCATGTTCAAGTAGTGTCGTATAAGGATATTTGTCGTTACGCGGATTCGATACTTAGTTAATGTACTTAGGTTGCTAACAGACCATTGAACTAAATTTGCATCGCTTAATCAACTCGCATGTCAGTTCACAAAGTCTCAGTTCGCAGGGCAAAGTCAACTCGCAGGTCAAAGGGCCAACTCGCAGGTCAATGGGTCAACTCGCAAGATCTCATCTCGCAGGTCAAAGGGTCAACTCGCAAGTCAAGGGTCAACTTGCAAGATCTCAACTCGCAGGTCAAGGGTCAACTCGCAAGATAGTGTGCGAACTAAGATTGAGCTCAGTTCGCAGGATTGGCTGTTAGTGTTTTCGTTTTTGGTAACTTGATCAAATGAGCTCGGTTTGACCCGAAACTTTAAGGGAAGCCTTAAATATGTACCTAAGGCTCGGGAAAATTGTCGTTACATTTTGTGGTTAACTCGAATGAGTCGTTTTAATAAACGAGCCAAAACAGTCCCTAACGTGTGTTTTCCAGATTTTTAAGTCGTTTTCTAGGCTCGTTTTCACTAGTAACATCCGAAATAATTTCCGAAAAAAATCATAGATGTCCATCTATGTCTTCAAAAATTTGGTGAAATTTTTCCATAATTTTTAAGCATCTACAAGTCGGTAAAATAAAATAGTAAATCCCCCGAGGTCCAAAATCGACCAATCAGGACACAAGCATGAACTTCTAATTTTGTAGCCAAATCCGTGTATTTTCAGGAAACGCTATAGAAGAACTTTTTGTAGTTAACACATTTTGTAGTTCATAGGAAAAATCCTCATACATTTTTGAGTCCTAGAACTCAACATATAGGGTCGAGAATTAGGCGAAACTTTCTGGCCGCCGGAACAGTGTTGCTATGTCATTGGAGAATAATGTTTTCGAGTAGTAAACAGAGTCGAAAAGTCATGAGACTAATTTTGTTAGAAAGCTAACTTCTTAAAATTTATTTTAGAGTTAAGATTCGTCCATTTTCATGGAGAAATGAGTGCGAAATAATTATGTAAAACCGTCACCTTTTCTGGGCAGAAAGTGAGGGTGTGTTTTCATGTTTAAAAATCGCATTTTCGACTTAGTTTCGGACATTTTCTTGTTGTGTGGACATATTAACATGTAAATACATATGTTCCATGAAAGATTATCAAGGGAAAAAAAATCCTTACTAAAGAAATGAAGATCTAGCGGTAGAAATGGAATGAGGGTGCTACGAGCTTCAATTCCTTGCTTTTTCCTTCGTTTTTCTTCAAGAATGGAGGTGGTGGTTTGTGGTGGTTTGATGGTGGTTTATGGCAGCCCTTGGAGGCTGTAAAATTGCCAAGAGAGAGAGGAGAAAGAGAGTTGAGGAAGTGTGTGAAAGAAATTGAAAGAGTGAGTGAGATGTGTAAGGGTATGGAGGTGTGGGTTGGAGTAGTCAACAAGCAAAAGGAATGGCATGTCTTGCCATGCCTTTGGCTGGCCCATGGTGGGTCCCACAAGGGCATGGTGAGTTTAAAATTTTGTCTCCCAAAGTTACGTAGCGTGCGGTGTTTTTTTACCCGTTCGTTTTACGTTTTAATTAGTCGTGTAACATTTTTTTAAACGTTATAATTGTATTCGTATATTCGCGTTATTTTTAACCGAAGTATTTAATCAAAATACTTTATTTTGAGTTATTAAAATATATCTTGGGTTTTATTCGTTCGTCGGGCGCGTTTCACGCATTTTTGTCGCGTACGGTTACGTTTTTAACAAAACGAAATACGTGTAATATATTAACGTTATATATTCAAGTAAATAATGTTTGTTTGAATAATTCCACATTATTTATAAAGTTTGTCACCAACGTCCGTATTTTACAGTGTCGGATCCCGTCCGGTTCATAATCATTAATCATCACACAAAGTTACATCGAACGACCTCTATATGCATCGTTTTGAAAATACAATTTAAAAATAATTCATAGATCACCAAAGTGTTTACATAGTTTGCGAGTTTGCGAAAAGCCTATAGATTCTAGTACATAATCACTATTAAAAAATAATAATGCAAGAAAATCTCCGTTGTTTGTAAAATATGCGACTCGAGCTAGTGCTTCCAAAAGCATCCTACTGCACCTGTGAACCTGAGAATTACATGCTAAAAGGGTCAACATAAAGTTGGTAAGCTCATAGGTTTGCATAGTGGAAATCATAGTAAAATCGTAGTTTAGAACATAAGATTTCAGAGTTATCGTAGTAGCACAGTTGCCAAAGTAGTATACTATTGTCATGAGCTCATAGTCCGAAGCTTAACCGTAGTTGGTGCCTCTAGTAAGTGCATCCCAGTACACTCAATTACGAAATATTATGCGTCCGTATAGTAGTTAGAGCGACTAAACCGGACGGCGGAAGGTCAATTCCCGATAGATCTATCCATAATGTTCGCGCTTGGTATTAACGAGCTATGAAATTTGTTAGGGGCCAGAGTGGAATCGTAGTGGAATCATAGTTTTACTCATGCAATACGTATAAGTGTTTTCAATACTTGTGTTCATAAAAACAAAACATGTAATATCACCCTAAAGTAAAAGGCAGTAAAAGTGGGGTATTGGCGCCCGAACAGGTCAGTGTCTTTAACGATGACTATCCGGGCACCAGCAATGTGTTTTTAAATTTATAAGGCTGGGGCCTAGGGTTACTATTATTGCTAATCTAAGGGTTAGCAAGGATAAGTATGACCTAGGATCGTTCTTCAAAGCGCGACGAATTGAAGCTAGGAGAAATTAGAGACTTTTATGAATTTAGCTAGGGCGGAAGAGAGTTGGTTTGGATTTTGGGTTTTCTATTCTAAGGTTAAACTAAATTAAATTAGAAATGGAGATGGAGGCTACTTCGGGCGTTCAGCAGTTAAAAGCGATTGTCTACTATGAAGTGGTTCAGGTGATATTAAAGTATGAAGAGTTCTAATGAGGATAAGTTCATAAGTTAATGTGAGTTATTGCTGCAATCCTACTATCGGGCTAACGCGGAGATGTCCACAATCAGGCAAATAGAATGTCACGTGGGTTGCATAATATATTAAAACATACACCGAAAGTTCTCTCAAATGCATGTCCATATTATCTGACAGTTAATCTCGAATCCTATTCCCCAATCTCGGTCATCATAGACGTCCGAATCATGGCACAGTTTGCTGAATAAACAATCTTGTAAACAGGTTTTACCCTTGTCGGAATAAGTTGGAAGAACTGGTCTAAGCGGTCAGATAAGATGTCATCACTTATTCGTATGAATTATCAACATTACTCAAGTATGTAACAAGACAGGGGTGTTTTATATTAGTAATAGAAACTTAAGCAATACGTTTGTTAATTGATCCATAACACAACTACCTTCGGTCGTTCTCGACTTCCATACGTTTGTACTTTGCCATAAGCATTTCCAGTACTATATCGAAGAACAGTCGAATAGGGGCCGTCATGTTATTTCACAATAATTAAGGCTAGCTGTATTTTACTAGTACGATAATCCTAAGGCAACAATCAAACAAGAACATGCAATAAGACAATCAAGACAATAGTTAAACCTGAGCATACAAATGTATTAATTAAATCGAGGATATTCCGAAAGTTGTCTCAAAAATACCGTCTGTCCGAATTAAATCTTAATCTACCTCTATTCCCATATTCCGTGTCTCTTGGATCCTAATTTGGTCTAGAGAACACCGGCTATGCCGAGCTCAATGATTCAATCAAACATAGTATAACTAAGTGACCTATACCCTATGAGTTAGCTACGTTCATTTTTGGATAAGGTTTTAGTCACAACATGAGTTGGGCAGATAAACGATAAAGATTCAGTTCCTACATCTATTCATGATACAAAGCACCCACAATCTCACAGCATACATTATAATCACATATTTAAATTTTTCCTAAACGACTATCATAGCAGACAATTGAGTTATTTAGCAAATCATGGCAATTCTAGCATGCATATTTAAATTTATTAAAGAAAGAAAGAACATAATTAAATATGGAAGATAGATTAAAACCTGATAAAGAAATACAATAACTCGTAGCTTACAAATGCGTCCCGGAGCACCTCCGTACAAGTCTTCCTTGACTAGTTAATTAGCTAGTCTAATTAACCAAGGAAGTATTACAATAAAGAAAAAAAGAATGGATAATGAGAAAGTATGAAATATGCTAGAAAGTGTGCATATGTTGGTGTGTAAGTGTGTGTTTTAAATGAACCAAAAGCCTCCTATTTATAGGTGAGCTTTGGCTCACATTAGCACAAGTTGTCCTTGATGCTCATGTTAGAAGACTTTCCAAAAGTGGCTTGTACAACGCGAAAAGTAGGCGAACCGGGTACCGTACAACGCGAAAAGTAGGCGAACCGGGTACCAAAACTTGCCAAAAACGGAAACCGGGATGGGGGTAGGGTGGCCGGCGGCGGCGGTGGGCCCCACCCCGCCCCGTTACGCAATCTTTTACTTCGTTTCTTGATTCGTGCGTGTTTTCTTCGTTATACGTCCGTTTGAGTTGATTCTTTTTTTGTTGGATTCGTAATTCAAAAACGAATATTTTGACATAGGATATGCCTGAAATTGAGGTCCCTAGCTCCAGATATTGCGTACGGATCATTTGGATCTTCCGGCGGGCGTGAAATCTTCATTTTTCACCCGTTTTGGTTGATTCTTCTTCCGTTGGATTCGAATTTTAAAAACGAACATCTTGGAAATACTGGATGTTGATGGATGGCACTTTAGTCTTGAAATCTCGTTTTTAAGTCCTGAATCTTCAAACGTATGTGGAATCTTCGTTTCTCGGCCGTTTTGCTCGATTTTATCGTGCAACATCGTTTTGACCATCTTGGCATAATGTTACTGATTTGTGCTGTTTTTGAGTCAATATGCCAATCGTTCTAGAATGAGAGAGATATCGGCAGTAAAAACGTGACTTTTTAAGCGATATCAAGTATCCCACACTTAGAATTTTGATTGTCCTCAAGCAAATCTTCATTAATTCTGGAAAAAGCTGGAGGGGTGTCTTCGTGTTTCGGAGAACTTTGGTTCCTGCAGGGTTGGTAAAAAGATTTCGGACGAAGTTTCATCCCTTGATGTTCCCCCAAACTTTTTGGTTCTAGCAAGCTTTCTTTTCAATCTTCATAAATGTAAGATATACATGACTGGGGCCCTCACAGGTGGTCGCTCAATTCACTCAAGTGTATCGGGTTTCCTAACTTCTAAATCACTCAGGGCCAGTCATGTAGCTCTCCCGTTGTCATAAGCTTAATCGAGAATCAAATCTACAATACTTAAGTGAGGATGGTGCTAATTATCCCTAGACATTCGTAAGAGAGTGAAGACGGTATATGGGATAAGGATTTTGGTAGGTGGTTTGAATTGGAGTTTAATATAGCCTAAGAGTTTGTCTGTAATGACTTGTCTTTTACTTTTTTAAGATAGTACCTCTTTATGAATTTCTTTCTTTGAGAGCCTTATTTTCGTAACTTTTTCTTCTTTGAATAACATTTCCCTCGGCTTTAAATGATCCTTGGGTCTTGTGGCTTTTTGACTTCTTTGGCAGCTTTGTTTGCTTTCCTTGGAGTCCTTCTATGGATGACGTTCTTTTGGGGATTCCTTTTAGAACTTTTCCTCTTGTAGTGGTTTTGCTGACAGAACAGACACTTAGGGTATGGCCAAGAGATGTAAAAAGAGAGGGTTATTATTTTTTTTTTTTTTGAAGTGAGTATTTGAAATGAAAAGGCTGAGGCTCAACAGGTTTTCTAAATGATCTTCAATGCCGAAAATGGACATTGGCAGGGTTAGTCTTGAAAACGGGGGTTTCACGAGAGGGTTATGTCCTAGTGAATGTCAAGATCCTCTAATTGCACCTTCGTCACGTATGACACTCACTTTTGTAGTTTCGAATTGCATTCATCGAGCAAGTTTTGACTCAGGAAGGCATACATTGGCACACTCACAAACGAATAAGTGAAGCATTAAAGTGAATGCTTTTGCACGGCTCAAAATTCCTCACTTAATTTTTGGTGGTTTTGTGCCTAGTCATGCGATTGCTTGTTTGAAACTTAGTTTGGAAATTTACCAGAGAGTTTTACCTATCGTAGTCGATTTACCAAACCATTCGGATTTTTGTTGACTGAAAATACCCTTTTTGGGCTTTCCAAGAAAAATTTTGAAACTTTTTGCTGAAAATATGAGTTTTTGCTAAGAAGTTTGATCAAACGTTTATGTTGCAATACAGTAGTGAATGCTACTGCTACTATCCCACACTTAAAAGAACATTGTCCCTAATGTTCTCTAAGTTAGGTTAATCCCACACTTAGAGTTTTAATACGGATCAATATTTTCAAAGTTATTCTCTATTTGTGAGTATTAATCCCACACTTAGAGTTTTTCTTAAAATTCTTGTGTGGTTTAAGCAAAGTAAGGTTTAGAAAAGATATTTCCTTGCTCTACGTGTGATGCCACTGGATTTAAAGGACCAGGTTCAGGTGTATGTGAATTTGCTGGAGATGGACCAGGCTCATTAAGAATGAACTTGTTCCGCAAATTCTATTTTCAATTCTGCATAGTACACAACCTTCATAAGACACAAATGTTAATACGAGTTAATACTAAACATAAATAATAACTAGAAGTAGCTAATCCGTGTCAGCATAGAGCGCCTCCCAGTCGGTGAAGTCATCATCCATAAAGATCGTGTTTTCCACGATCGATGTAGGAGATGCTGACTCCTCGATGGTATAGACAGGAGATGCAGTACCATCCTCTGGATCCTGGATCCAAGCGTCCAGTGCAGCAGTCTCCTCCTCTAGTGGGACCATAAAAGTGGGGTGGTCCTGCGCAGTCAAGCTCCAAGATGGGAATAAATCCCATGGTGGAATGTGCGGAGCGGGATCGGGTCCCATCTGAAAGGGGCACACAGGTGTAGAGGTAAAGCCTAAAGTAGTGTGGATTTCAGAGATGGCAGTGTGCTGGACTTTAAGGGCTCTCAGTATAGACCAAGTGACAACAGGGTCTGCAGTAGTAACTCCATGCTCAAAGATGGGTACTCTGGAGGTCTCTGCGGTCTGTCCCGCTGGTTGGTGAGATGAAGGTAACCTGGCCTGGATGGGACGTAACAGGAATGACTCCTGAACGTACACCTCCACCAAGTCTGCCGAGATCTCATCCAAACTAGGAGGTGGTGACTGGGATCCTCTGACAGTCCTCATGCTACTACCCGATGATGAACTCCGGGAGTGGTGCATGGTACGCGAGCGTCTCTGTCTGGGGGCTCGTGCTCTGTCTGACTGCGAACTCATCCTGTAAAATATAAAAGGTTAATGGTCTAAGATCATTAGTCTTTTATGAGGTACTGCATAGAAAATTGGATTAGCTTAAACACAACAGAAAGATAAATTTAATGCTGAAAATATAAGATAGGCTTGGGGTGCCTCCCAAGAGCGCTTTGTTTATCGAGTCTCGTAGCTTGACTCCACTAATATGTTAAAATGATTCGTAGTTGTAGACTTCCTCAGTTGAGGGAAAGTCTTCTACGTAGTGCTTTAATCGGTGACCGTTTACTTTGAAATTTCCGTCTGGAGCCTCGAGTTCTATGGCACCATAAGGAAATACTTTAGAGATTGTAAAAGGGCCGCTCCACCGTGTTTTGAACTTACCAGAAAACTTTTTAAATCGGGAGTTAAAGAGTAGAACTTTATCACCTGGATTAAAGCGTGTGGGGCGGAGCTTGGAATCGTGAAACAGTTTGGTTCTTTCCTTAAATTTGTAGGAACTTTCGTAGGCTTGATCCCGTAACTCCGCTAGTTCATTAAGTTGCATTCTCCGGTGTGTTCCCGTTATCGTTGGATCTAAACTACAGTTCTTCAGTGCCCAGTAAGCTTTGTATTCGAGCTCGATCGGGAGATGACATGCTTTACCATACACGAGCCTATAGGGAGTTGTTCCTAAGGGTGTTTTGTAGGCTGTCCGGAATGCCCATAAAGCATCATCTAGCTTATCTACCCATCTTTCTTTGTGTTGACCTACTGTTCGTTCCAAGATTCTTTTTAATGCTCAGTTTGTAATTTTTGCTTGCCCATTCGTCTGTGGGTGGTAAGCCGTAGAGGTTTTGTGAGTAACACCATACTGTTGCAATAATTTCATAAACTGAGTATTGCAAAAGTGCGTGCCTCGATCACTGATGATCGCCCGAGGTGTTTCAAACCGACAGAACAGCTGCTTTAAGAACTTGGTCACTACTCTTGAGTCATTTGTTGGAAAGGCTTGAGTTTCTGCCCATCTTGACACGTAATCGACAGCTACTAGAATGTATTCTTTTCCGTAAGATTTCGGAAATGGTCCCATGAAATCTAATCCCCATATATCAAATATTTCACATGCTTGGATATTTGTTAACGGCATTTCGTTACGCGTTGTGATATTTCCAAACCTTTGGCAAATATCGCAACGTTTCACCAAGTCTTGTGCGTCTCTGAAAATAGTTGGCCAATAGAATCCTGAGTCGTATACTTTCTTTGCTGTCAAGTTGGCTGCGTGGTGTCCTCCGGTGGGTCCATGATGGCTTTGATGAAGAATGTGTTCGGCTTCCTTTCTGTTGACACATCTTCTTATAATCTGGTCGGGACAGACCTTAAACAAATATGGATTATCCCAAAAGTAGTGCTTGACATTGCGGAAGAACCTTTGTCTTTGTGATGACGGCATTCCTTTTCTTGTGATCCCTCCAACTACGAAATTGGCTTTGTCTGCAAACCAAGGATCATCCGTAAATTGTGATCCTTGCAATTGTCCTCCTAAGCTCATTAACTGCTCTTCTGGAAATCGATCTTTGATGTCGCCTTCTGCAAGTTGTTCCATTGATGGATTTTCAAGTCGACTCAGATGGTCTGCGGCGACATTCTCTGCTCCCTTTTTATCTTTTATTTCAATGTCAAATTCTTGTAGGAGTAGAATCCATCGTAACAGTCGTGGTTTTGCGTCTTGCTTTTTGAAGAGATATTTCAGAGCTGAGTGATCCGTGTATACTATTGTCTTTGACAATATCATGTAGGATCGAAATTTATCAAAGGCGAACACTACAGCTAGCAGCTCCTTCTCGGTGGTTGTATAATTTTCTTGAGCATCTGTGAGAGTTTTGCTAGCGTAGTAGATTGGTCGAAAGTGGTTATCCTTCCGTTGCCCGAGAACTGCCCCTACAGCGAAATCGCTTGCATCGCACATGATCTCAAATGGAAGGCTCCAGTCTGGAGCGACCATGATCGGTGCATTAGTTAGCTCTTTCTTTAGGTAGTCAAAGGCTTTCATACAACTTTCGTGATGATCCCAGATTGAGATCTTAGTATGTATTACTTTGATTGATTATTAATAAGCTTGCGGAATAGTTTATTAATAACTTGAAGAACAAACTTGTATATAACAGAATATCTAACCAAAAGCTTCAATATTATTATCAATAATACGAACACACAATTGTGTTAGGGTTTACAACCATGAAGCTAATCACTAGAATGAATCGTATATATTTTTCTAGGATTTCACAGGATCTCTATTTATAACATATAGAGTCCTTTACAGAATCAAACATATTAGGAATCCTCATCTACTCCTAATATAACTCTAACCAACTTTATCTAACCAACAGTGGTTATCTATATAACTAACAGGGTTAGTACTCGTATATCACTAACAGTGGAGTAAATACAAAATACAAGTTACAAGTACCAACAGTGGCACTGTTAGACTAAAACTAATTGACAGTGGCACTGTCAATACAAATATTCTAACAGCGGTGAACTTCTTCTAACAGTGGCAGCATACTTGTACTCTGAGCAGATTCGACAGTGTCTCAGGTCTCAACAATCTCCCCCTAAACTTGATCATTCTCAGCAATGAATCAAGTTTCTTCATCTTTCTTTTCATCTTTCTGAGTTTGATTCTGTTTTCTCCTTCTCTCCTCCTCTTTCATTCTTTCCAACTCCATTCTTTTATAGAACTGATTGAGCACCATATATAAGGCATTAAATGCTCCTTCTGAAATCACTGTAGTTCTCAGTTGAAATGCAAGCACATTTCTTAGAGTCTGAGTTCCCATAACATATCTTCTTTCATCAAGCATGTAGATTGACATTCCACTTCTGAATAGAATCGTATGAACTCCAGCTCTAACAAAATGTCTCCATGTATTCACAACATCAATACAATTTAAGAACAAATTGATGAATGGCTCAGGCTCAAACAGCATATTTAGACATCTCCCCAATTCTCTTTCCATAATCACCAGTGAAGCCTGCCTATCTCCTTGACTGTTTAGCTCATACAGATCTAGAATGTCTAATCTGTTCACATTCTTAAGCACATCAGCAACAGATGACAAACATTGCTCATTCCCATCCTCTCTAACAATCTTGATCTGTTCTTTATCACCATCAGCAACTTTTGATTTTATTCCTTTCCATTCAATTATCTTTGATGATCTATCATGATTGATGTGAATATTTTCTTTATAATCCTTCACTTCTTTGATATATTTCTTCAACTCTTCTGCATCTCTTTCTAAATCAGGAATTACACTATCAGAAGCAAGAACTCCATTCCACCTTATCTTTAAATTTTGATCAGAAAGCCTTTTGATTTCTCTTTCTTTGGCTTCTACTTCCTCTTGTTCTTTCTTTTCAATTCTCTCTTGTTCTTCCTTTCTTACCTGCTCAACAATTCTCTTTCTATCCTCATCCAATTTTTTCTTAATGAATTTGTCTTTCTGAATTCTTTTCTCAAAATCTTCCTTCTCCTCATTCTGATATTTTTCATATGCTCTTTCCAGTTTCTTCACATCCCATCCTTCAAGCACACTTCTTGGTGCATATCTATCACCAAGAATTCTGAGTAAATCCTTTTTCCTTTGAGCTGCAGTTGGTGGTTTGTTCCTTTTCTTCTCAAGCTCAGCTTGTCTTTTCAGTTTTTCCTTTTCTTCAGCAGCTTGTTTAAGCTTTGCAAACCCTGGATCCAAAACAACATTACCAACCTTTTTCTTGATCATATCATGGACCTTTTGAGCAGACAACCCTTGACCTTTTGCAGCCATATCATTCAACATATGTGCAGCCTTCTGTGATAAGGTTACCATACTCAAGTCTTCCAATATAACATCAACATCAGGTCCTTCATTTCTCTTAGACTCAACTGCCATTCTTAGCATTCTCTCATCATGCTCTTCCTGAATTCTCCTTGCCTCATTCAAATCAATTGGAGGCTCTACAACCTTCTTCATCTTTCTCTCTTCTTTCAATTTTCCCTTACCTTTGTCTTTTGAATCAATCTTTGGAAGATCAGACTTAGGTTTGGGTGTTTGTGTAGGCTCCCTCAGAGTAATAGGAACTTCTAGATCCCTGGCAGTGGTCGTTGCTGTAGCAGTGGTATAAACTGGAGTAACAGTAGGTGTACCAACAGTTGTGGGAACAGGGGTTGATATAACAGTGGTTGATTTTGTGATAATAGAGGTAGGATTTGTAGTAACAGGGGTTGTATCAACAGGGGTTGCTGTTGAAGTACCAACAGTGGTAGATACCTCAACAGGGGTAGATACCAAACTACTAGCAGAGGTAGAAACACTACTAGCAGTGGTCAAAGATTGAGTTGCAACAGGGGTTCGTACCTTAGCAGAGGTAGACTTTCTCTTTGGAATTGATTTCTTTCTATTATAAATCTTCACTCTTTCTTCCTCTTTAGCTTCAGGTTTTGCCTCTATAAACTCCCCCTCAACCTCTACATCACCACCTTCCATATCCTCTGTTTCAACAGATTTATCATCATCATTATTACACTTTTCTTCATACACCAACCTATCACTAAAACTTACTCTTTTGCTCACATCCAGATTTGCTCCCATAATATCCCAGATATATAGATTAGCCACAGCCTTAAAAGGTAATCCTTTGTTTAATGGAAAAACATTTAAAGCTGGACCACTTGGTGTATCATCATCTGCAACATTTTCATCTGCAACATTATCACCTGTTTGAACATTTTCTCCCACATACACCACCATTCTCCTATCATTCTCAGCATCCACCATCTGTTCATCCATGTCTTCATTAATTACATAATCTGAGACATTCAATTCATCTTCAACACCTCTATCACTCATCTCATTAAACTCAGGTATATATATAAAGCTAAAATCACCTGCACCTTCAGTATTACCATCATTGTTATCATTTTGACCATCTGAATCATCACCATTCTTATCTTCAGGCATATCATTCTGCTCATAATCATCATCTTTATTCTCCCCCTTGCCTGAAGATTCCCTAGCAGGCAACAAAACTTTATCAACTGCATCTTCAACAACTGCCAACCTGTTTTGTAAATCAATAATTTCCTCCCTCTGCTTCTTTATCAATTCACTCTGGGCAGCCAACATAACCTGTTGCTCCCTTCTCAAAGCTCTTTCTCTCTCAAACTTAGTCCAAATCAGCTTGACATCATGTACAAGATCAGCAATAGTCAATTCCCTAGTTACATCACTAGCCTCATCAACATTGGAGTGTGACCTCCTAGATGAATCATCGACTACATCTGCCACTGCAGATGTCCCTTGATTATTGGTACTGGGACCTACATTTGAATCATCACCCATAGGTTCATCAAATATAGTTGCCTCTGGTTGAGTCTTATTGATGTTACCACTATCCTGCCCTGCCAGTGGGCTAGAAACAGTAGTGGCAGCCCTTCCAGAATGAACATTTTCAGCAAGTATGTTCACCTGTTGTGGTGGATCATTTGACTGAGACTGTGGAGAAACAGGAATCTCCACAGCCTGTTTAGCCTTCTTGGATCTCTTGGCTTTACTTTGGGTAGGCTGTTGGTTCCCTTGTTTTCTTTTGGTGCCACCTCCTGATGTGTGTTCAGAACCAACTTGTTTTGTTGGCCTGTCATCATTTGGTCCAGGTGGTGTTGGTAATACACCACCAGTGGCAGAAGGAGCAACTAACATTGTAGAAAATAATGCAGTTTCCTTCTTGGAAAAAGTATTCTGATACTGGTTCATAGCTCTAATAGTCCTCAAAGATAGAGTAGAACTAACTATTACACTATCCTCTGCTGGCAGATTTGACAATTGAGTATTCAATAAAAGCTGAACAAATCTAGGGTACATAATGAATGTATCACCCTTTACATTCCTAATCATATTATCTAAGATAAACCTAGACATATTAAATTTAATACCCTGTGCCAAGCAGATAATAGGATATGCAATACTAGAACTAAATTCATTAAAACTAGTTCTCTTTTGTGACAAACATACCAGAAAAGTATGAATGTAGAACTTCCATTGAGGACAGAACCATGACTTCAAGAAAGTATATTCTGATCTTGCTTTTCTAGAACCTTCATACCCCATATCATTAATACCTTTAAACAAATCAACTCTTGATAATTCAATAATTCCTCCTTCATCATCAAACTGCAGAAGTTCTCTAAGAACAATCTCAGTCACCATTACCTTCTTACCATTGACAGTGGAATGAATGTGAGTAATTCCATTAACATTCCCTTCCTTTGCGTTCTGCCAGAATTCTTGAATGTGTGATCGTATCAATCTTGGAGCGACAGTAAGGGCATAAGTAACTGGACAGTTACTCAAGAAATCGATAATAGGATGAAAATAATCATCTGCAAGTTCTTTGTTCAAGAAAGCCCTCATATTGTGTTCAGAATGAACACTTAGCGTAGAAGTACCAGAATCAGATGAAGATGATGATGCCATTGATGAAAGAACAAAGAGCGGTTTACAATAAACGAGAGCGATTATTGAAGGGTTTTGAAAATTTTGAAAGCGTAATTGAAAAAGTGAAGTATTTGAGTATTTATATGATGACAGTGCCAAGCCCTAAAAATAGAACTGACAGTGGCACTGCTGGTTATACCTAGCAGGGGCACAATTTACAAATAAGCCCAACAGGGGTACCTCACTTGGTCAATTATAGTCAACCCTTTTTAACCATCTAACAAAGCTAACAGCGGCTGATAGTCTAGCAGGGGCATCCGACCAGGGAAACTCCAGCTTAGAACTAACAGGGGCATAAACTTAGCTTTATTAGAAAAAGAACCGTTTTTTTTTTTTTAACCAAAAGAAGAAGCAACACAGAAAACATTAGACTCCAGCTCAAGTGATGTCTCTTGACAGTGGCTGAGTCCTGCAATATTAAACTAAGAAAAACAACCAGCAGGGGTTAATCTACACAAATATACAGCAGGGGTTTAAAATACATTGACAGTGGCATAAGTAAACTAACAGTGGCACCAACTGTTATCATGATGAAGCTAACAGTGGCAACACTTGACCCTGTCACACACAATATACTTCACCGCTGTTAGTATCAAATCCAGATCAATACACTAAGTGAGATTGATCATACCAATATTAGTTATCAAAAATGTAAATCTTCCTACATCAAATGCTTTTGTAAAAAGATCTGCAAGTTGATTATCAGTATGAATTTTAAAAATATGAATCAATCTTTTATCATAACAATCTCGTATAAAGTGATATCTGATCTCAATGTGTTTGGTTTTTGAATGCTTAACTGGATTTTGAATGATACTAATAGCAGAGGTATTATCAATATAAATAGGAGTGTTCATGAAAGTCAAACCATAATCCAACATTTGATTCTGAATCCAAAGAACCTGTGCACAGCAACTTGATGCTGCAACATATTCTGCTTCTGCTGTAGATGTGGAAACTGTGGTCTGCTTTTTGCATTGCCATGACACTAACCTATTTCCAAGAAATTGACATCCTCCACTTGTTGATTTTCGATCCATGTTCTCACCACCATAGTCACTATCTGTGAAAGCCTTAAGCTCAAAATCTGATCCTTTAGCATACCAAAGTCCCAAACCTGGTTGACCTTTCAAGTATCTAAAGATCCTTTTCACAGCATACATGTGTGACTGCTTTGGATTGGTTTGGTACCTAGCACAAAGACACACTGCAAACATAACATCAGGCCTAGATGAAGTTAAATACATCAAAGAACCAATCATGGACCTGTACAAGTGCACATCTACTTCCTCTCCCTCAGGATCAGAATTAAGATGTTTGTGTGCTTCCATAGGAGTGCTAGCTATCTTTACATCGTTATAACCAAATTTATTCAAAATATCCTGCACATACTTTCCTTGGTTAATAAAGATTCCATCTGTCTTATGTTTAACCTGCAATCCTAAAAAGAAAGTGAGTTTACCCATTGAACTCATCTTGAATTTCTTATGCATTAAGCCCTCAAACTCTTTGCACAATGAATCCCTAGTTGACCCAAAAATAATATCATCAACATAAACCTGTACCAACAATATATCTCTCTGAACCCTCTTGGTAAACAAAGTCTTGTCAATAGTTCCTCTCTTGAATCCATTCTTGAGAAGATACTCAGATAGAGTATCATACCAAGCTCTTGGTGCTTGATGTAATCCATACAAAGCTTTCTTCAATCTGCACACTCTATCTGGATATGTTGGATCTTCAAACCCTGGTGGTTGGCATACATACACCTCATCATCAATTAGACCATGAAGAAAAGCACTCTTCACATCCATTTGATAAACTTTGAAATCCTGATAAGATGCATAAGCTAAAAATAACCTAATAGCTTCTATTCTAGCAACGGGAGCAAAAACATCATCATAATCAATTCCTTCTTCCTGTGTGTACCCCTGTGCTACCAACCTTGCTTTATTCTTTATCACTATTCCTCTTTCATCTCTCTTGTTCTTGAAGATCCACCTTGTGCCTATAGCTTTCTTTCCTTTTGGTAAATCAACCAAATCCCATACATCTTGCAGTTTGAACTGCAACAATTCTTCTTGCATCGACTCTATCCAACTTGGATCTTTAAGAGCTTCCACTGCCTTCTTTGGTTCCATCTGAGAAAGAAAACAAACATATAGTGAAGTATGTAAATCTTCTTCTCTTACCTTGGTTTGATGTCTAGTCTGAACAGGAGAGCTAATATCACCAATGACCAAATCCAAGGAGTGATCTTTGTGAACTAGATACTTAGATGTGGATGTATCAAGTAATTCTCTTTCCAAATTAGGACCCAAAAGATTATCCATTTCTGATTCTGAAAAAGAATCTCTTTCTTCTCTTTCTTTTGAAGGCTTTGGAGTTGCTTCAGAGTCTGACAAAGAAGTCCTTTCCAAGACTTGAAATGGAGGACTTTGTTCAAAATACTTTGGAGATTCATGCTCTGAATCTGTATGAGAACCCTTTGAAGTAAATGGTTGATGATCTGTTGGAGTTGAACCATCTTCATCCTTGTTTGAACCATTTTTGCTAGATGACCCACATGTATCATCTGAAGATCCATCTTCCTCTTGTTGCTCTGATTGGAATGCTTCTGGAGGATCTGGAGACCAAATAGGAAACAATACATACTTCAAGTCATCCTTTTTAGTTTGACTTGAGCCTGAAAGTCCATCTTCACCTGCATCATTACCTGTATCTGTACCTGCACTAGTAGACAAATCTGGATATCTAAAAGCATGGGTTAGTGCATCAATATCAAACAATACTTCTGGACCTTTTCCTTCTACATTTGATGTATTTTCATTAAAGGTCACATCCATGGTCTCATCTATGATCCTAGTCCTTTTATTAAATACTCTATAAGCCTTGCTTTGAATAGAGTATCCAACAAATACAGCCTCATCTACCTTACTTTGAAACTTACCAAGATGATCCCTGGTATTTAAGACAGTACAAGGACATCCAAATGGTTTTAAAAAGCTAACCAAAGGTTTTCTCTTAAAGAATAACTCATAGGGTGTCTTGTTATGAGGTTTAATGATCAAAATCCTATTCAAAACATAACAAGCAGTGCTGACTGCCTCTGCCCAAAAGGACATTGGAAGTTTAGCATCTGCTAGCATGCTTCTAGCAGCCTCAATTAGTGTCCTATTCCTCCTTCAGCTACTCCATTTTGTTGTGGAGTCCTAGGTGCACTAAACTGTCTTTCTATACCTTTCTCCTCACAGAACTTATTCATCTCATGATTCTTGAATTCTGTCCCATTATCACATCTGATGATCTTAACCTTTTGATTAGTTGAATTCTCAATCCTAGTTATGAATGATCTAAGTATTTCACCTGTCTCATCCTTGGTCCTAAGAAAGAATACCCAACTCATTCTAGAATAATCATCAGTTATCACCAAACAGTAAGATTTCTTCCCTTGAATAGCTACATTGGTAGGGCCAAACAAGTCCATATGTAACAGGTGTAAGGGAGTGGTATTGGAATTCACAAGCTTGGTCTTATAAGAGGTCTTGTGTTGCTTGCCTTTGAGACAAGCTACACAGTGGTCACTACATTCAAATAACTTTTCAGGTAAGCCTCTCACTAGCTTATTCCTAACAAGTTTATTCATAGTCTTGTAATTCAAGTGACACATCCTCCTATGCCATAGTTCAGATTCAGAAACAGTAGCTTTAGAAATAAGACAGTTAACATTTTGAGATTCCATCTTGTTTAGATCACTACAGTATACATTATCCTTTCTTGGAACTCTCATTAAAATATTATCTTCAGGTATTTTGAGTTTTTCAGAAAGTATAAGGCATTATGTGTCAGTGAAATAAACTAGATTTTGCGAATCTGTGATTTGACTCACACTAAGCAAATTATATCTCAATTGCTCAACATAATACACATCATTGAAAGTGAGTTTACTGCTTTTTACCTTACCTTTTTCCAGTGATCTTTCCTCCTTTAGGATTGCTGCCAAATGCTACATCTCCTCCATTAAATGCTTTGAAGTCCTGCAGCTTTTCCCTATCTCCAGTCATGTGCCTTGAGCAGCCAGAATCAATGTGCCATAAGCTCTTTGGCTTGCCCTGCACATATAAAAAGAGAACATATTAGTTTCCCTTGGGAACCCAAACCAATTTGGCTTTGGGTTTCCCATGAGCATTTTTGATATCAACCCTCTCAAAGGTGATTGATCTCAATGCTCCATTGATTTTGGATACATTTGATGTAGATGCATTCTTATGTTTCCAAAAACAATCTGTTTTAGACCTAACAGGGGTTAATGGTCTGACAGTGGTCACCTTCAAATTCGTATTTATTACCCTAGCAGTGGTAGCTTTACTTGGTATAAACATTCTTTTGAAATGTTTAACACCAGCAGAGGTACCATGCCTGACAGTGGTCAAACCCTCCCATGTTCTTGTCTTGCCTCTGTTAGCCTTTGACAGTGGCACTGCTGCAGCATTAACAGGGGCTGCAGTCTTGCCTCTGTTTGGCTTAATTTTCAACATTTGTCATTTACCACTGTTCCTATTATTTTTAGGATTGTAGTAACAGTCCTGTTGAAGATGATTATACCTACCACAAATAAAACATGATTTTCTTTTCACACATTCAAACCCATTACCCAGCCTTTGTAAACCAATTGGTTCCAATTCCTCTGATTACCCCTGGGAATGGATTTATTTACATTATTTGCAGTATTTAAATCAGACCTGTTTGATTTACATGCACATTTATCACACTCAGATTTATCTTTTGACATATCTTTTAATTCAGAATTGACTCTTTTGTGCACATAACCTAGACCAGATCTAGATTTATTAGATTTTCTAACTTGATCTATCTGAGCCTTTGCTTTCTCAACAAACAACTTTTTACCCTCTTCTAGTTTAGTACTATTTAGTTCAGAAACTAGACCAGTAATAGGCTTAACACAATCATCCACAGAATTACCACTAGATGAGCTATCACTATCACTCTCATCTTCCTCAGTCCAATCAGATACATCCACTTTATCAAAATTTACATTATTAGCACAATTAACTACTGGATCTACCTTTTTAACCTCCTCAGACACACCTACCTTAAGTTTTTCTAAGTCAAACTCAAGTTTAGATGGGAAGTAAGTATGATTATAAGGTGGGGGTACAACATTAAGGTTGTAACCTAATCCAATTTTTAATTTATCATGAATTTGAGACTTGATTAAGTTTTGAACCCCTTTTGAAGCATTTTCCAATTCATCTACTTTCAACCTTATTGATTCTTTATCAGAAATTGCCTCAGCCAACTTTGCACTTAGCATATCAACTTTTGTTTGTAAAGCTTTCTTTTCTCAATTCAGATATTTAATATCTAAGTGAAATTGTGATTCATTCTTTTCAAAAGCTTTTATCTGTCTTTCTAAGTTTTCAATAGCTAAAGTTGCATGTTGACTCTTTTCCACACTAGCTTTCAATTCATTACACACAACCATATTATGATCCCTATAAAATTTAACCATTTTCTTACATGTAGGAGAACATAATTTAGATTGTACCTCATATGGAATGTCTGAAGGCTCTGGTTCTTCTGTGACAGCCATTAAAGCTTGATTCTTGACTACAAGCTCTTCCTGGTCACTCCAGTCAAATCCTCCCATTCCATCTTGTGCAACCAATGAATCTGAAGTGGTGTTCTGAACAGGTACCAATCTTCTTTGTGGACCAGAACTATTTCTAACAATACCATTAGAAGTATTCTGAGATCCTCCAGCCTATGTGCTCTTGCATTCTCTAGCAAAGTGTCCCATCTTGTGACAGTTGAAACACTCAACCTTGCTCTTGTCAAAACCAGCTACACCATCTCTCTTGTAAGTAAAGTTTATGTTCCCTGACCTCTGCATAAACCTTTTTGCCCTTATAGTAATCATAGCCATCTGCCATCTCAAATCCATCTCTTCAAGATCCTCTTCATTAACCTGTTCCAAATCCTCTGTTGTTAAGGATGAATTCACATGACTTGCAAAGAAAGCTTCCAAGACATTATCATTAGCACCAGATGTGCTACAACTACCAGATTCACCAACAGACACAAAAGCAGCATTGTTAGAGCTACCATTGGACTGTTTTAGAGCCAACACCTCAGGCTCAAAGTTTCTCAGATCATTGTATAGATCTTCAATCTCCTTTTCTTCAAGATCTGCACTTTGTCTAAGTCCCACAGTGTACATATTCCAATTTGTGCCTAGTGATCTTAGAAACTTCCTATTCAAATCATCCTTATCAATCTTTACATTGTGATTTTCAAGATCACCCACAAGTTTTTGAAATCTATCAAAAGTCTGAGTCAAAGTTTCAGACTTTACACCTGCAAAGTTTTCAAATTGTTGTTTGAGAAGAGATCTCTTATTCTTCTTGGTGTTGTCATTACCACCAAATCTCTTAACAATTGCTTCCATGAGAACCTGAGCATCTTCACAGTTTTCAAATTTCCTCTGATACTCATTAGGAATAGACAAAAGTAGAGTGCTTAATGCCTTCCATTCTGTTGCTCTTTCTTTCCTCTCTGCATCAGTCTTTGGTGGTGGTCTTTCCTCCTTTTTACCATCTGCATCCTTAGTATAGTTTGGTCCATTAGTAACCACCTCCCACATCCTATAATCCGTAAGCAACATGTATTGCCTAATCCTAGTCTGCCATAGCTCATACTCATCAGGTTTGAGCATGGGAATCTTTGTAGCTTGTATACCTTCCATTGTTTCAGTAGACATCTTGTTATCTGGTGAAAAAGCTGCAAAATTCAATTACCTTCTTCAAGATCAAAGTAATATCAAGCTCTGATACCACTTGATGATCCCAGATTGAGATCTTAGTATGTATTACTTTGATTGGTTATTAATAAGCTTGCGGAATAGTTTATTAATAACTTGAAGAACAAACTTGTATATAACAGAATATCTAACCAAAAGCTTCAATATTATTATCAATAATACGAACACACAATTGTGTTAGGGTTTACAACCTTGAAGCTAATCACTAGAATGAATCGTATATATTTTTCTAGGGTTTCACAGGATCTCTATTTATAACATATAGAGTCCTTTACAGAATCAAACATATTAGGAATCCTCATCTACTCCTAATATAACTCTAACCAACTTTATCTAACCAACAGTGGTTATCTATATAACTAACAGGGTTAGTACTCGTATATCACTAACAGTGGAGTAAATACAAAATACAAGTTACAAGTACCAACAGTGGCACTGTTAGACTAAAACTAATTGACAGTGGCACTGTCAATACAAATATTCTAACAGCGGTGAACTTCTTCTAACAGTGGCAGCATACTTGTACTCTGAGCAGATTCGACAGTGTCTCAGGTCTCAACATTTCGTCAAATGCGAATTTGATATCTTTTCCTAGCAGGTGGGTAATTGGTCGAGAGATTTTGGAGAAGTCCTTGATAAAACGACGGTAGAACCCAGCGTGACCTAGGAAACTTCGAATGGCTTTAACGTTGGTGGGTGGTGGGAGTTTTGCAATAGTTTCGACTTTGGCTTTGTCTACTTCGATTCCTGACTTTGATATTCTATGTCCTAAGACTATTCCTTCTGTTACCATAAAGTGACATTTTTCCCAATTCAAAACGAGATTCGATTCTTCACACTTGGCGAGCATCCTATGAGGTTGGATAAACAAGATGCAAAAGAGTCTCCAAAGACAGAGAAGTCATCCATGAAGACTTCCATGCATTGTTCGATCATGTCATGGAAAATTGCAACCATGCATCTTTGGACTGTTGCAGGTGCATTGCATAATCCAAATGGCATTCGTCGATATGCGAACGTTCCATATGGGCATGTAAACGTCGTCTTCTCCTGGTCCTTTGGATCGAGCAGAATTTGGAAATAACCAGAGAATCCATCAAGGAAACAGTAGAATTCGTTTCCCGACAGTCTCTCGAGCATTTGGTCGATAAACGGAAGTGGAAAGTGATCCTTGCGAGTTGCTTCGTTTAACTTTCGGTAGTCAATACAAACTCTCCAACCGGTGACGGTCCGAGTTGGTATGAGCTCATTTTCTTCGTTTGTAATGACTGTCATTCCTCCTTTCTTCGGGACGACTTGAACAGGGCTAACCCACGGTGAGTCAGAAATTGGGTATATTAGTCCAGCATCCAAGAGTTTGATATCCTCTTGTTTCACTACGTCTTGAATTTTAAGGTTTACTCGTCTCTGCCTTTGAACGGATGGTTTGAAATCGTTCTCCATCAGGATCTTATGCGTACAATAGTTAGGACTAATTCCTTGTATGTCAGAAATTTTCCATGCGATTGCTTTCTTGTGTGATTTCAACACATCAACTAGTTGAGCTTTCTCTTTTGGTTTCAACTCCTTTGAGATTATTACAGGGAGTTGGGAGGTTCCTTGGAGGTAAGCGTATTCAAGGTGAGGTGGTAATTCTTTTAATTCCAAGTTTGGTGGTTCCTCAATAGACGGCTTCATTCTAGCTATTTCGTCCCTATTCAGCTTCTCATATTCAGCTTGGAAAGGTGCCTCGTCTATCTCAGGTTCGGATGTAGAGATGGATGCTATCTCGACCCATTCGGTTTGGTTTGAAAATTCGTTCATTTTTAGCTCGTATTTGTTGACCGATGATGAGGACACTTCGTCATTTCGGGTGAGAATAATTTCTCCGTTGTCGGTGAATTGGAATTTTTGAAATTGAGCTGTTGAGGATTGGGTTATGGTTAATTCAGGGTTTGGAAATGATAGAGGTTCGGGTTGGTTGATTAATTGAGATTCAAATGGTGGTGGCTCAATACTCATTCCCTTGAAGGAATCCAGGATTTCTTTAATTGAAGGAGCTGGATTCGGGGCATCGAGTGTGGATGTATCTCTTTTTAGCCAAGGTATCGGTGTACCGCATCTCAATGGGACGGCTATCGTTTTGTCATTAGTGCAAGATAGCTTCTTTTCAAACAAGAGAAATAGAAGTTCTTCAGAATTTGCTGGCGAAGTGATTGCGGACTGCAGCCCAGGATCCTCGTTATATAATCTTTGCACGGTGACTACCGTGGTAGGTATCGGGTTCTGGCTGGATAGTGCCAACACTTCGTGGAGATGTTCATCAAAGATGTCCTGCATAGTATCGCACAAACCAAGGTCCTCTTCCAGGGGTTGCTTCATTAATCGATTGACATTAAAGGTGACCTCCTCTTTCCCGACTCTTAGTTTTAAAGATTTTTCGTTTACGTCGATTACGGCCTTGGCAGTATTTAAGAACGGTCTGCCAAGGATGAGTGGGATGTGGGTGTCTTCCTTTATATCCATGATGATGAAGTCTACTGGAAAGACGAATTTATCGACCTTGACCATGACATCTTCAGCAATTCCTCGAGGGAGTTTAACTAATCTGTCAGCTAATTGAATGGTCATACGAGTAGGCAGTAGGTTATTTAATCCTAATCTCTTATAGAGGGAATAAGGCATAAGATTAACACTAGCACCTAGGTCAGCTAAAGCATTACTAATTTGGATCTCTTGGAGAATACAAGGTATTGTAAAACGTCCAGTGTCTCATAACTTAGGTGGAAGACCATGTTGTACAATTAAAGAGCATTCAGCATCTAAGGGTAAACTAACTATTTGCCTGAGTTTTTCTTTGTTTGAAAGAAGTTCTTTAAAGAATTTGGCACATGTGGGCATTTCTACTAAAGCATCTAATAGTCTAACATTTAAGTGCAAACTTTTAAACATTTCCAGATATTTACTGAATTGGGCTTCTTACTTTTCCTTCTTAAGTCTACCGGGATAAGGTATTCTCGTGCGAGGTACATAATCCGGAGTTTTGGTTGTTGATGAGTCAGGTGTTGTGACAGGGATGTCAATTGACACATGTTCACTCGGTGTAGGTGTAGGCGAAGAAGTGTTTTCGAGGGTGTTATCTGGTGGTGGCGGATCAACTTTGGTTATTTTTCCTCCCCTAGTGACGATTAACACATCATTGGGTTGAATGGTAGTCGCCGACATACTTTCCTCAATAAAATTCAAGTTTTCCAAAATAGACTCCATGTTATAAATTAATTTGTTGGAAATATTTATCATGGCATCTATTTTGTCTTGAAACTCGTCATTCCTTTTGTTTACAAGATTTTGTTCAAGAATAAAAAGTGATAAAAGTTGTTTTGAGGAGGGTAAGCGTTTAATAGGTGAAGGAAGAGCCAAAAGCTGGGTCCAATCAGGGTAAGGTGTTGACATGGGTGATGAAAAGTGGTTAACTAAAACTGTTATAATCCTAAACTAATGTAAAAAAGTAACTTTTGATTGATGTTAATCTTTCAAAAGGATCGCTAACTACTAAAGTCAATAACTTCCTAAAATCGGTCGCCGACGCTCCCCGGCAGCGGCGCCAAAAACTTGTTGGCGCCCGAACAGGTCGGTGTCGTTAACGATGACTATCCGGGCACCAGCAATGTGTTTTTAAATTTATAAGGCTGGGGCCTAGGGTTACTATTATTGCTAATCTAAGGGTTAGCAAGGATAAGTATGACCTAGGATCGTTCTTCAAAGCGCGACGAATTGAAGCTAGGAGAAATTAGAGACTTTTATGAATTTAGCTAGGGCGGAAGAGAGTTGGTTTGGATTTTGGGTTTTCTATTCTAAGGTTAAACTAAATTAAATTAGAAATGGAGATGGAGGCTACTTCGGGCGTTCAGCAGTTAAAAGCGATTGTCTACTATGAAGTGGTTCAGGTGATATTAAAGTATGAAGAGTTCTAATGAGGATAAGTTCATAAGTTAATGTGAGTTATTGCTGCAATCCTACTATCGGGCTAACGCGGAGATGTCCACAATCAGGCAAATAGAATGTCACGTGGGTTGCATAATATATTAAAACATACACCGAAAGTTCTCTCAAATGCATGTCCATATTATCTGACAGTTAATCTCGAATCCTATTCCCCAATCTCGGTCATCATAGACGTCCGAATCATGGCACAGTTTGCTGAATAAACAATCTTGTAAACAGGTTTTACCCTTGTCGGAATAAGTTGGAAGAACTGGTCTAAGCGGTCAGATAAGATGTCATCACTTATTCGTATGAATTATCAACATTACTCAAGTATGTAACAAGACATGGGTGTTTTATATTAGTAATAGAAACTTAAGCAATACGTTTGTTAATTGATCCATAACACAACTACCTTCGGTCGTTCTCGACTTCCATACGTTTGTACTTTGCCATAAGCATTTCCAGGACTATATCGAAGAACAGTCGAATAGGGGCCGTCATGTTATTTCACAATAATTAAGGCTAGGTGTATTTTACTAGTACGATAATCCTAAGGCAACAATCAAACAAGAACATGCAATAAGACAATCAAGACAATAGTTAAACCTGAGCATACAAATGTATTAATTAAATCGAGGATATTCCGAAAGTTGTCTCAAAAATACCGTCTGTCCGAATTAAATCTTAATCTACCTCTATTCCCATATTCCGTGTCTCTTGGATCCTAATTTGGTCTAGAGAACACCGGCCATGCCGAGATCAATGATTCAATCAAACATAGTATAACTAAGTGACCTATACCCTATGAGTTAGCTACGTTAATTTTTGGATAAGGTTTTAGTCACAACATGAGTTGGGCAGATAAACGATAAAGATTCAGTTCCTACATCTATTCATGATACAAAGCACCCGCAATCTCACAGCATACATTATAATCACATATTTAAAATTTTCCTAAACGACTATCATAGCAGACAATTGAGTTATTTAGCAAATCATGGCAATTCTAGCATACATATTTAAATTTATTAAAGAAAGAAAGAACATAATTAAATATGGAAGATAGATTAAAACCTGATAAAGAAATACAATAACTCGTAGCTTACAAATGCGTCCCGGAGCACCTCCGTACAAGTCTTCCTTGACTAGTTAATTAGCTAGTCTAATTAACCAAGGAAGTATTACAATAAAGAAAAAAAGAATGGATAATGAGAAAGTATGAAATATGCTAGAAAGTGTGCATATGTTGGTGTGTAAGTGTGTGTTTTAAATGAACCAAAAGCCTCCTATTTATAGGTGAGCTTTGGCTCACATTAGCACAAGTTGTCCTTGAGGCTCATGTTAGAAGACTTTCCAAAAGTGGCTTGTACAACGCGAAAAGTAGGCGAACCGGGTACCGTACAACGCGAAAAGTAGGCGAACCGGGTACCAAAACTTGCCAAAAACGGAAACCGGGACGGGGGTAGGGTGGCCGGCGGCGCCAGCCAGGTGGCCGGCGGCGGCTGGCTGGTGGCCGGCGGCGGTTGTGACACCCCCAAATTTAATGATTTGCGGAAGCTTGATTTGGGTGTCACTAATCAATATACAAAGCACATAAGATATAATGAACGACCACTATATGCGTCGTTTTAAACTTGTATAGATAAAGTAAATGTTTACATCAAAATATAGTTACATTAGCTCGGTTCCTGAAATTGAGAGATTACATAGCATAATTACTTTTACAAAATATAATAATGCAGTCCAATCTCTAGTTGTATGTATGCTGACTCGAGCTAATAATTCCTGCTTGTGCAGCCAAACTACTGCTGGGTACCTGTGATAAATACTAAAATGGGTCAGCGAAAACGCTGGTGAGCTCACAGGTTTGCATGTCAATATATAGTTGTAAGAACCGCAAGATTTATATTGAATTTAAAATGCAATTAAGCAAGATAAAAGTTATACTGTCCATGAGCACATAGTCTGAGCTTAACTTGATTTGTCAGGCCCAATTAAGGAAACCTAACTTGGAGTGCCTCCTACGAGTGCCTAATCAACACTCGTCTTCCCAAATGCTAATACATCCGTTTGACCGGTTAGTGCGTGCTAACCCGGATGAGGATTGTCAATCCCATATGATATCATATACTAACATTCACGCTATAAAATACTAGAGACTATGCTTATGGAGGACTTTAAATTGATTAGCTTGAAACTCATGTAGTATTTGAAGTTTGGCACTTGCGTTCTACTTGTAAAACAAAATCGAGTAGTAATATCACACCCCTAGTTGTAAAGCAGTGAAAATGGGGCTATGAAACTCACCTGAGTCTTGAAGTGTTTAATTTAATAAACTCGAAATAATTAGCGGTGAATTGATGTCCAAAGACTTGAAACCTGAATGTGTTCACGACACTTGATTGTTATTAATTGTACCGGTATCCCGAAAGACTACCTTTGTAGTTGTTATACAACTATATATATATATATATATATATATGTCCAAATTACTACGATTTGGTTGATTGAATTGATACAAGTTACAACGACTTGTTTGATTTAATTGATACAAGTTACAACGACTTGTTTGAGTGAATTTATACAAGTTACAACGACTTGTTTGATTATGAAGTATGTTTTGAAAACGTGTACGGCCCGTTGGTGATTTAGTTGAAATAATAAAAATTCTAAAATGTTGACTTTGCTACAGTACTGCTACAGTAAATTTGACTTTTTTGAACAGTAACTTTGACTTCAAAATTCTGGTTTTTCTGTGTTTTGCGACACAACATGCGACACAAAGATTTGACCTGCGACACAATGGTTGTGTCGCAGACGTCATGCGACACAAGGATACGACACAGGGACTGTGTCGCATCGAATACGAAATGCTAATTTAATAGCGACATAGTGGTTGTGTCGTATAGAAGTACGACATAGTTTGCGACATAGAGTGCGACACAATATTGTGTCGCATGAGTTACGACACTAAAGGATTTATACGACACAAGGTGCGACATAAAGGGCAAAATACGACACAACATGCGACACAAGGCTTGTGTCGCATGGATGAACACCAGCCCAGAAAGTCCGGCTGTTCGCGATTTTTCCGGCCAAAACTCAATTTAAACTCGTTTTTAAGCTATAAAACTGTGTTCTAATCTTTGTAATGGACATATATAAGTTGTGTAAACATCAAAACATCAAAATATTACATAAAACTAAACAAATCTAAGTTTTTAGAAATTTCCTTACAAATGCAAATCGAAGAAGATGGAGGCCGAAAACGATGGTAGAGCTTTTGTTAATCTTGTTCCTCACTTGATGGTGGTTCCGAAAATGTAAGTTTTGTTGTCGGATTTGATGATTCCGAAATTTTGTATGAATTTGGTGAGAGTGTTTTTGGTGTGTGTGTGTTTTTGGAGAATGAAAATGAAAGAAAGAATGAAGGAGAGGTGGGGTGTAGGTGAAAGCCTCACCTCGCAGTCTCCGTTCCGTGCTCCGCGTGGTGTTCGTTTTCTCAGTCATTTAACGTTAAATATTTATTTTATTCGTTTAAATTTTCCATTTTAAATTATAAATTATTATAAAATATTTTATTGTAAAATTTTACCAGTTATCTATTTATGATATTTAAAAGGGAAATTCGTTTTATTTGTTTGCGCGTTTGTATTTTTAATCTCGTATACATTAATTGTGTAATAAAACTTGGATACGAAATATTACAATAAATGAGATTCTGAATAGAATTGAGTTATTAGATAATATTTGTATTTCTTAATAAAATTATTCACCAACGTCCGTATTTATTGTATCGAAATTCATTCGATTTGAAACTCGTACGATTTAAATAAACCGCATAATTGTGTAGATATATATTCAACAATATATATGATAATTGATACATTAATTAGCCTAACACATAACTAATTACATGTATTAAAACTTGATTAGGCACTAAATTCTAGTCCTAAATTGACGGTTGTCACAGCGGTGGGCCCCACCCCGCCCCGTTACGCAATCTTTTGCTTCGTTTCTTGATTCGTGCGTGTTTTCTTCGTTATACGTCCGTTTGAGTTGATTCTTTTTTTGTTGGATTCGTAATTCAAAAACGAATATTTTGACATAGGATATGCCTGAAATTGAGGTCCCTAGCTCCAGATATTGCGTACGGATCATTTGGATCTTCCGGCGGGGGCGAAATCTTCATTTTTCACCCGTTTTGGTTGATTCTTCTTCCGTTGGATTCGAATTTTAAAAACGAACATGTTGGAAATATTGGTTGTTGATGGATGGCACTTTAGTCTTGAAATCTCGTTTTTAAGCCCTGAATCTTCAAACGTATGTGGAATCTTCGTTTCTCGGCCGTTTTGCTCGATTTTTATCGTGCAACCTCGTTTTGACCATCTTGGCATAATGTTACTGATTTGTGATGTTTTTGAGTCAATATCCCAAGAATCGTTCCAGAATGAGAGAGATATCGGCAGTAAAAACGTGACTTTTTAAGCGATATCATGGGGCTATGAGACTCACCTGAGTCTTGTAAGCGAAACGTAGTAATAAGCAAGTAGGTTTATCCCAAACCCGTAACCTTCTAGCGCCCTAAACGCATAAGGTTAAGTAAGTAGATGTCTCAAAAGACCATTTAGGCTAGTTATCCACTCAACTAGGTAATGTCCAAATATTTGTTTAATGTTTGTGTTTTGAAAACGTGTAGTCGTGTATGGCCTGTTGGTGACGTTTTGTAATAATAATTCCCGAAGGCATTATTATTATGTTTGTTTCATTGTATACTTATAAAGTATATGTATTTGCATGTTCAAGTAGTGTCGTATAAGGTATATTTTTTTTTACGCGGATTCGATACTTAGTTAATGTACTTAGGTTGCTAATAGACCATTGAACTAAATTTGCATCGCTTAATCAACTCGCAGGTCAGTTCACAAATGTCACACCCCAAAACGGTAATCGTGGTTATCAAGTGATTAGCGGAAGCATTAGTGTGTACAGTGGGGGTTGTGATGTCATCATTGGACATTCACGCACAGAGCATATGATTATTGTAGAACAAGTAATTAAGATGCCATAAATAGATAGTTATTACAAAAGCTACGACTTATCAAAGTCGTAGAAGTAGTAGTGTTGATAAAATACAACCGTTTCGTGAATATATAATTCAAAAGGAGATTTCGTAAGTATGAATAAAATGTATTAGTTATACTAAAGAAATCTCGTTCATTTCCAAAATGTGGCATCCTAATTCGTCTCGGGTGTCGTCGTTCCAAAATGCATGCAGTCTTACTTATGTTGCTAATTCCCTGAAAAACATAGTAAAACGTCAACAAAATTGTTAAGTGAATTCACAGGTTTAGTATATAGTAGTCAAACCATGTTGTTTGTAATTTGTTGACATCCAGTCAAAATAGTAATCAAATCATGATTAAGTATTCGTTGGATCGCAATCCAAAAGTAATAGTTGGAAAAATTTTCCAAATAGTAGTCGTTAGAAAACACTTAATGTAATCTAATATATCGTTTGTAACAGGTGATTTATTGAGTAGTTTCGTTGATGACTCGTAAGAGATCAATAAGTAGTTTGTAGATGACCCGTAGGTGATCTAGAATGTAGTTGTGGATGACCTATTGGTGATCCAATTAATAGTTCATTGATGACCCGAAGGTGATCAAATAAGTTGTTTCGTTGATGACCCGAAGGTGATCAAATGAGTAGTTTTGTTAATCGTAGGAAAACATTTCCTAATAAGTTTTGTTTTGTTTCGTGGGAAAAACATCCCAAAAGTAGTTCGTTGGAAAACCATATTTCCAAAATAGTTATTCGTTTTTCATTGGGAGGACATGGACTGTGATCTCTCAAAGGTGAGCTAAACCTTTTGAGTTAACGTAGCGACCCCTAGTGCTATAACCAATCCACGACTTGTGTATGTTATTGCCTCAGTAACAGTTTAAATATATGCTCCTCGTTACGATTGCCGTCGTGTGGTTGGCATGAACAACAAGTTATAATAGTGGGAGGGCTGTCAACTCGATAGTACTATCCGTATATTCAGTGGCTAGAGTCACGTAGCTAATGGTTATAGGTTGCAAGCACCAGGACTTTTGTGCACTACAACTACCTCATGTAAACCTAGGTCCGTATCCAGATTCGTTGTCATGTTCCCAAAATAGTATGAAAATCATTTCATAAATAATCAGTTCAAGTATTCATATGAAAGCATTCATATAAATTTTTTGCATAAATAGCAAAAGGTTGGTATGTTTTTCACCCCTAGTTTGAAAGCATTAAAACAGTAAAAGTAGGGGCTGTGAAGTCACCTCGTGAGCTAAATGTTAGAGCTAGCAAAGCGTATGTCCAAGAAAAGTCTCTAAACGTCCTAAACGTAAGAGATAGTTATATAAGTAGCTGGTTAACCGACAAACCATGTTAGATCGTTCACTCGTTAAAAGATCATCGTTGTTTAAAAGTTTGTACGATTCGTTGGTGATGATTTCATAATAATAACTTGTAACGATATTATTATTATGTTCGTATAGTTGTATACTTTATAAAAGTATATATATATATATATATATATATATATATATGTTGCGTGTACGAGTGGTATTGTGTATAGTTTAGTTGTCGTCACACGAATTCGATACTTGGTTAAAGGACATAAGTTGCTAACAGAGAGTTCGGTTCGCAAGTTAGCTCAATTCGCACACCAGTTCAGTTCGTAGGGCAATGGTCGAGTCGCAGACCAAAGGTCTACTCGCAAGATAAAAGTTCAAGTTGCACACCAAAGGTCAACTCGCAAGATAAAGGTTCAAGTCGCAAGTATCAACTCGTGGGTCAACGGTCCGATCGCAGCCAAAAGGGTCAGTTCGCAGGACTTCAACTCGTAGCATAGTGTGCGAGTTGAAATTGGGTTCGGTCAGCAGACTAGGCTGTATACGTTTTCGTTTTTGAAAACTTGGTCGACGTGCTCGGTTTGACCCGAAACTTTTAGGGAAGCTTTAAATATGTTTCTAGAGCTCGGAAAAATTGTCGTTGCGTTTTGTGATTAACCCAAAAGTGTCGTTATTTAAATTATGCCAAAACAGTCCCTAAGCCATGATTTCCAGAAAATGTACTCGTTTCCGAGCTCGATTTCACTAATCATATGTTCATGAAAAATTCCGAGATTTTTACACAACATTCCCACATGTATTAAATACTTTCCTTAATTTTTCCAAAATTTTAGATAATTACAACTTGCTAAATGAATTTGTGACCAAGGGTGTGTCCAGAAACGATTATTTTCGACATACGTTAACTCAGTTTGTAACTCGATTTTGGTGTATTTTCAGGAGATGAGTTCTAAACGAGAAATGAAGCCAATAAACATACCAATCTTTTCCAAGTGTTTTCACACATTTATTTTACTCACACAACAAGTTATGAATTGTCAACCATCAATAAGAATCTGTCCAGAAATCAGTTTTTACAAGAGTTAAGTTTTCTTAGTTTTTGTTACGTTTTTGTGCATGATCTTTTGTGAGTGAGCTTCTAACATGTTAATAAACAAGTTTCAAAAGAGAAAAGTGAAGGAAAGTCCTTACAAAGCTTGAAGAAAACGATGGAGGAAGAAGATGGTGATGATGATGTTGCTTTGCTTTCCTTGTTTTTCCTTGCTACTTGATGATCTAGATCATGATTTTTATGGTGGTAATGGTGTTGTTGTTGGTGATATGTTTGAGCCGAGAGAGAGGGAAGAAGTGAGGGGGGTAGAGAGTTTTAGGTGGATGATTGAAGGTGTTGGTGTTGTTGCTTGTTTGTGTGTATAAGATCAAGAAATTATGGGGGTGTTGTGGTATGGTGAAGAAAACCGGCTCCCAAAGGGGCCCCACAACATGGTGAGTTTAAATATTGTTTCCCCAATTTCGCGTTACGTATTTAGGTCGTTTACTCGTTAATTGCGCGAAACGTTTTTAATTTGTTAGACGTTTAAATTGTTAACGGTTTATATACGTTAATAACTTTCGAAGTATTGTTTCAAATACTTTATTTCGAGTTTACAATATATAAATTTTGACTCGTTTGGTTGTCGGGTTCGTTGTGCGTGTTTTTGTCGTGTACGCTACGTTTTATATAAAACGTAAAATTGTTTTTCGTTTAATCGTCATGCTTCATTCGTTCGCATAATATTTCAAGTAAATAACTACTATAAAAATAGTTTTATGTTATTTTATAAAATTGTATCACCAACGTACGTATATTTTTGTCGGATTCGTTCCGATAGTTTTGTATGTAATTATAAATAATTACGAAATAGGTAATATTTTACGTATTAATATAGTGGGCTTGCTAGACTTATCTCATTAAAATAATAATTCGTAATGATATTATTATTATGTTCGTATAGTTGTATACTTTATAAAAGTATATATATATGTTGCGTGTACGAGTGGTATTGTGTATAGTTTAGTTATCATAACACGAATTCGATACCTGGTTAAAGGACATAAGTTGCTAACAGACAGTTCGGTTCGCAAGTTAGCTCAATTTGCACACCAGTTCAGTTCGCAGGGCAATGGTCGAGTCGCAGACCAAAGGTCAACTCGCTAGATAAAAGTTCAAGTCGCACACCAAAGGTCAACTCGCAAGATAAAGGTTCAAGTCGCAAGTCTCAACTCGCGGGTCAATGGTCCGGTCGCAGCCAAAAGGGTCAGTTCACAGGACTTCAACTTGCAGCATAGTGTGTGAGTTGAAATTGGTTTCAGTCAGCTATAGAAGAACTTTTTGCTATTTAAGGTAAGTCCCATGAGGTCCAAAATCGACCAATTCGGACACAAGCATGAACTTCTAATTTTGTAGCCAAATCCGTGTATTTTCAGGAAACGCTATAGAAGAACTTTTTATAGTTAACACATTTTGTAGTTCATAGGAAAAAGCCTCATACGTTTTTGGGTCCTAGAACTCAAGATATAGTGTCGAGAATTAGGCGAAACTTTCTGGCCGCCGGAACAGTGTTGCTATGTCATTAGAGAAAAATGTTTTCGAGTAGTAAACGGAGTCGAAAAGTCATGAGACTAATTATGTTAGAAAGCTAATTTCTTAAAATTTATTTTAGAGTAAGATTCGTCCATTTTCATGGAGAAATGAGTTCAAAATAATTATGTAAAACCGTCACTTTTTCTGGGCAGAAAGTGAGGGTGTGTTTTCATGTTTAAAAATCGCATTTTTGACTTAGTTTTGGACATTTTCTTGTTGTGTGGACCTATTAACATGTAAATACATATGTTCCATGAAAGATTATCAAGGGAAAAAAAATCCTTACTAAAGAAATGAAGATCTAGCGGTAGAAATGGAATGAGGGTGCTACGAGCTTCAATTCCTTGCTTTTTCCTTTGTTTTTCTTCATGAATGGAGGTGGTGGTTTGATGGTGGTTTATGGTAGCCCTTGGAGGCTAGAAAATCGCCAAGAGAGGGAGAGAGAGGAGAAAGAGAGTTGAGGAAGTGTGTGAAAGAAATTGAAAGAGTGAGTGAGATGTGTAAGGGTACGGAGGTGTGGGTTGGTGTAGTCAACAAGCAAAAGGAATGGCATGGCTTTCCATGCCTTTGGAAGGCCCATGGTGGGTCCTACAAGGTTTGTCTTCCAAAGTTATGTAGCGCGCGATGTTCGTTTACCCGTTCGTTTTACGTTTTAATTATTCGTGTAACGTTTTTAAACGTTATAATTGTATTCGTATATTTACGATATTTTTAACCGAAGTATTTAATAAAAATACTTTATTTTGAGTTATTAAAATATAACATGGGTTTTATTCGTTCGTCGGTCGCGTTTCGCGCGTTTTTGTCGCGTACGGTTACGTTTTTAACAAAACAAAATACGTGTAATATATTATCGTAATATATTCGAGTAAATAATGTTTGTTTGAATAATTCCACATTATTCATAAAGTTTGTCACCAACGTCCGTATTTTACAGTGTCGGACTCCGTCCGGTTCATAATTGCACGATTTAAACAAATAGCGTACGCTTGTATGTAATTACACAAAGTGTTACATCTGTATAGCCTAATACAAAACTAAATACATGTAATTATACAAGTGTTAGGCACTAATCAAAGTTCTAATTTGGTGGGTGTCACAGTCCCATTTGCAAGTAGCACCAACGTCATGTAAATCATTTGTCTACGAATCACCCACATGTGCTAAGGCAAGGTTTCAAACCCTTGACATGTCGATCTCACATGTTGGCCTGAGCATTTGTGATGGTGATGCCACTTGAGCTATTCCCAATTGGTAACCAAATAGATAGGGAGTAATGTTACATAGACCTAATTAAATGTACTCAACGATTGATCTAATTTACTCACTGGTTGTATATTTTATCTCTCCTAATCTTATTAGTTGAATTTTACATGTGACATGTTCTTGTTGATAGGCCAAAATTTAGGTTTACCTAATATAGGTGTATGTAGCATTTTTTAATAGGTAAAATCGATTGGTTTTTTTATTTCAGAAATTAGGATCGGACCGTCCAAA